>JANBXA010000735.1:52620000-53220000 GCA_030556225.1 Cricetiscus sungorus
TTAAAAGAGACAGAAATGACCTTTCAGATCCACCGTAGCTTATAAGAAATAAAAAATTGTCTTTCAGATTCATCTTTGAATGTTTTTTTTTTATTTTTCTTTACTTCTTCTTATGGTAGTTTTAAATGATTTTAATCTTTACCCATCTCAGATGAGAATAGTGTATCTTTTCTGAGCCCTGCCTCATAGTTGGTCTCACGGATTCTATTCTTTCCTTTTCTGTTTTCCTATGGTTTTATTTTCTGGTTGGTTGTCTGAGGGAATCATGGAGGGATTTAGCCAGCTGAAAAACTTGTTTCAAAGAATGAGCATTGCACCTGCCTCTATGAAACTGCAAATAATGCTGCTCGCTGCTGATGGACTGAAGGAAACACCTAGTCGCTGTTTTTCCTGCTTATGTTCTGCCCACGATTCCGTTAACAGCTACAGAATGGCTGCGTCCAGAGTGACGTAAGCCCATGCCAGAAACGTTCTGTTCCCTGTGCCCGTAAAACACCCAGCTAGCTCCTGAGGTATCGCCCCAGCCCAGTCCACATACACACACAAATATAAACTAAAGTTAGCACCCGAGAGAGCGCTGCCGTATCTGTGTACTGTTGTCTGTCTCTACTTCATGTTAAGCTTTAGATGTCATCGGTGTCGTTGGAATGAAAGTACTTCTAATAAAATTTTAAACAGGAGTAAGAAGATAGATTTTAATTCGGCATTTTAAAGGCAATTTCCATAATAAGTATTCCGCAATTAAGTTGCCATATTAGGATATTTCTGTGAACAATCTACCTTCAAAGTGAGAAAATTCCATAAAAATACCACTAAGGACTATTTCTACAGGCATCTCAGCACAAATAAATGCTCCTCATGGCTGACTACTTTTGTCTTCCCCACAATTAAAAATGTGTCCTCATATCTGGATGAATATGGATTCGATTTTGTCTCTGTTCCCTTATAGCAGTAAAATTGCCGTCCTCCAACTCTCACACCTGCTAATTGCTCTCTCCTGTTTCCAATGTTTTCTGGGCAGGCTGTACAGAGAGCAGGGCCCCCTGGACAGATCGCTGCCAGGCTGCAGTCCAGCACTCAGACCTATAAGAGAGGCTGGAGCTGGCTAGAGGGTGGAAGTGGGGTGGGGGCCACGACCGCAAGGACGGAGCAAAGCCAGAAGCTTTGAGGATGGCCTGGCAGGCTGCAAGGTGCTCAGAAAAGCAAGCTTTGATGGAAGATTATGATCCTGGATGGCGATGCAGTTCCCCCCCCCCCTCTCTCTCTCTCTCTCTGCCCTCCTCCCTCCCTCCCTCCCTCTCTCCCCATCATTGTAAACTGGAGAAACTGCTCCGAGCAGTCCTGAGGTGTCTGCTTCCCAATTACAGACCATTTAGTTATTTTTGAATAGCAACATGGCTGCCCACCTACCATAGTTCCCAGGGCCAGGGAGTGTGTTCCTCATTCATAAGTCACTAGGCTTCCCTGTTTTTTGTTTTTTTTTTAAAGCCAGAATCAATGCATTATCTCCCCCTCGAAAATGGTGTGTGTGTGTGTGTGTGTGTGTGTGTGTGTGTGTGTGTGTGTGTTGCAGGGGGTACTTTTTTCCTTTCTAATATATTAGCCTTTACCTTCATGGCTTAGATTTCAAATGATCACTTCAGAGGTATGTTTTCCCTATAAAAGCAGAATATTTTATATCACACTGGTAACAACACCCTTGGCTATTTTATCACTAACCTTTACTCTATTTTTTCTGCTTAATTTTTAAAGATCTGGCTAAAACTGGGTGTATGCTAAAAATAAGCTAGCATAAAATAGGAAGAAATAATTACCCAATGTCAGCATTTTCCTGTGAATTTCAAAAAAAAAAATGTTTTATATGTGTTTGACTGAATGTATGTTTACACGCCTTGTACATGCAGTAGCCATAGTGGCCAGAAGAGGGCATCAGATCCTGGGAACTGAAGTTTAGGCTGGTTGTGAGCCATCTTACAGGTGCTGGGAACCAAACCCAGGTCCTTTGTAAGAATGGCAACCACTCTTATCCAGCGAGCCATCTCCCCAGCCTGGAGCTTTCTATTTATTTATTTTCCTTTGAAATTTCAAATTCACAGCTGACTTTCCTTTTCCACGTCTGTATTAACTCAAAGGTTAGAAGAAACAGCAGGCTAAGGCTCCTTGTGTCAATCCTTGAAGAAAGTGAAAATTCCCTGGGCAAACCCAAAATCAAGAGAGGCCTAGATAAACCAGACCAAACCTTGCTGTGGAAATAGCAGAAAACCAGGTGGAACAATGACAGGGACATTTGCCTTATACCGTTAGGGTAATGATAAGAGAAATGCTAGGCCAGGAGAGGGTGGCACAAGCCCCATGTTTGTGGTCCCTTTTGTATCAGGACTGATGAGAGGCTGAGCCAATCATGGCCAGTCTAGGACAGCTCTCCAAAGGAAGGCACTGGCCTGCAATTTGCCCGGTGCATTAAAGTGGGCTTAAACCATCTTTGCATTTCTATTAAAAATCAGAGGTTAATCTTGGTTCTTAGTTTTAGAGAACTGAGTCGGGATGGGTTGCTTTGAGACTGCGGTGGTACGTCATGACAGGGACAAATGGTAAAGCAAATCTCCTCGCTCCGTGCTGGGAAGCAAGGAGAGAATAAGGGACCAACCAGGGTCCCACAGTGCTCTCTTAGGACACACCACCAGTGACCTTCTGAGCAGACAAAAAAAAACCAAACTAGAGTCACATGATCTGCCATGAAAACGGTTAAGAGGAACAACTAAGCTCAACACTACCAGCCCAATGCTCAGACCCAGTTTCCACGGATGCTCAGACCACAGTCTCAGTACCTCTAGCTTTACCCTCAGACGCAGCCTATAGGGGTGTGTAGACCACATTACTTATTAGTAACGCCATGATATCACTGGAAATCCACATGAAGACTTGTAGCATGTAAGTTTCCGCCAGCCCGCCCGCCGCTGGTCTGGCGTCCTGGCCCCCAATAACACGCAGGAGACTCTATATTTGATACAATCCTGTTAGCCAATTACCATTACTGTTTAAGGACTAGCTCTGCCTTAATTATTAACCCATTTCTACTTATCTAAGTATTTCCACGTGGTCGTCTTATCGGGGAGCGGAGCGGCAGGTGTCCTCCTTTCTCGGGCTACATCTTGACTCCTACTACTTCCTCTCTCCTCCTCCTGGTCTCCTAGCCCCGCCTATCTTGTTATCTCATTGGCCACAGTGCTTTATTAACAAGTATGAGAAACATATATACAGAATAACATCTCCCATCAAAGACTCTAACAAAACTCTTTGGTTTGGGGTGGGGGGCAACCTTTTGGCATTGCAACATGACACTGTCATCTACAAAGACATCATCACTGCCCTGGGATGCATGTAGCCCGTGGGCCGTAGGATGGACACATCAGGTTAGGCTGCACATGAATTAATGTTGTGGACAACAGCCAATACTTTTAATCTAGGCCCTGGTAACTGAAAATTCTAAGACTTTGTCAGACCAATATCTCCCAACAGATAAATACTGCCTCGGTGACCATCTAGAAAAGTTGTATGTTCTATTATTTTTTTTTCTCTGATAGATTTCCAAAATCTTCATTGACTAAAGGCCAATTATTTATAAGTTTTGTTGTCAGCAATGGCTGAATTCTACCTAGAGGTCTTGGACAGTAGCTTTACAGTTGACACTTGTATTAGATCTTTGTAAGCTCTCAAAGGCTGCCTCAGACTTTACCAATGCTTCCCTTGCCAGATATCTTCATCTAATTTGAGTTCTTACACTTATCTTACAAAGCCATACAAGTTCACCCAAGACATTTTGGAATGCTAGTGGCCGTTCTGCTGAATGTTCGATGCAACTGGCACTGTTCATCTCAGAGATAATTTGGGGTGAAAAGGCATGAAAATTCTAGTATTGTATATTCTGCCCCCTTTTTTTTTTAATTAACAAGAAGAAATCTCTAACCCAAATTCTGACATCTAAATAGCTTCATTAAAGGGTATTTTCCCCCAAAGCTATTGGGAAAAAGAGTAACGTGTGGCCTTTTGATTCACTGAGCTTTTGTCATTTTTCCTAGCGGCTAGCCTAATTCTCTTTCGAGTATGTCCTTCCTGCTAGATGCCATTTTCTCCTGCTTTGATTATTTTTCCCCAAGACCCTCTTCCTTTGTCCTTGGCTCTCTCATCTGACATGTCCTCTAGCCCCGTGGTCCTCCTCTAAGTACATGTTTTTACAAATGCAACCATCCAAGAAAGGAAGAGGAAGCTTTAAACAAGAGGATTTACTCTCACCCTGAGGGGAAAGACAAGCATGTGCCAAGAGTTTAGATCACTACCAACTGGGGACTCAGCATTATAGCCTCTCTGACCTCAGTCAACCTGACCATACGTAGTCACAGGCTGTTCGGATGCCAAAGCGTGGCTCCACAATGTTGAACACAAAGAAGGAACTGCATTTAACTAATTTGAGTAGAACAGGACGACAGAAAACATTCAGCATGACACAGATTCTTTACTAGGGTAGGCTTGTGTTTCTAGCACTTGGCATGGGGCCAGTTGGCAATAGAAGATGGAGAATTGAAAATCACCTTTTCAATCCTTTGTGACAACCTTCTGGGAAACGCATAGGCTGCTGTTTCCAGTGTTTCTGTCTGTGCATGAACTGAAGCTAGAAACAGAAGATCTGGTGTCTAAGCCAAAGCTAGAAATTGGTGGAAGCTTCCCTCATACCCAGATACTTTGAGATAGCTTTAGAATAGAGGGGGAAAAAAAAGTTAATAGCTTTGCAAATTAAAAATATGTAACTTTTACTTTTTTCTTTTGTATTTGTAAGAATCACCATTAGTAAGCCAGGCAGTGGTGGCATACGCCTTTAATCCCAGCGCTTGAGAAGCAGAGACAGGCAGATCTCTGAGTTCAAGTCCAGCCTGACTTACAGAGAGAGTTCCAGGACATCCAAGGCTACACAGAGAAACCCTGTCTCAAACAGAAACAAACACAATGAATCACCATTAGTTACCATGGGAAAACACACACATTCTCCTTCTCTCTCCCTCCCTCCCCCTCTCTCTCTTCCCCCTCTCTCCGCCTCTCTTTCTCTCTCCCTCCCCCTCTCTGTCTTCCACTCTCTCTCCCCCCTCTCTGTCTCTCTTTCTCTCTCCTTCCCCCCTCTCTCCTCCCTCTCTCTGTCTCTTTCTCTCTCCCTCCCCCTCCCTCATTTTAGGATGTTAATAATAAACTCTACTGCTTCAATCATCTCCCTAGACTCAAAGAAGAGGCAGCTCTAAGGCCCCCAGGCACCCCTGTTATTAGACAGCCCAGCTCCTCCTTTCACGTGAAGCCTAAGTCCCATGCAAAGCAACACATTACTTCTGCAGTAATTACAGTGCCGTCCTCCAGTGCTAGCGATACCACACGGATGGTAGCAGATATTAGAACTGTCTTTTCTGCACTCCTTTCCTTCATAAAGTTTTTTGTTTTTTTTTTTTTTGTCATCACTAAGAACCTGTCCCTCCTCAGGTGAGAGATAGACAGTGAAAAGCTGGCATAGATGACACCTTTGTCTTCAGCTACCTACACAGCTAGACAAGCAGCCAGCTGATTGGGAAGTCCTAAACTCCTACAAGCTGGCCAAGGCAGGCTGTGCCATTGCTAACGCTTGAGGGTCACCTGTAAGTCCAAACCTCCACAGCAAGGCCTGTAGTCTCTGGTAGAGATGTTCTTGATTGGGGACCTCAGCTGGGGATATGGTTTGGAAGCATGCCAACACACCTGTCTCTAGTCTTCCTGTGAGCTGCACTTGGCCAAGTGTGGGCACAGCAGAGATTTCGCGCTGTCATCAGTCACTGTCCTCTGACAAAGGCGGCAGCAAGGCCAGCTCCAGATTCTTACCTAAGATGATGAAATTATCTAGTATAGATCTGGGGTAAGATTGCTGCTGTAGTCAACATTTCTGAGAGGCAAAGAATGGGCATAAGGGGGCCTCTGAGAAGCATCCATTGTTCAGTTCTAATCTTGCGTGTCCCACGGCCCTTCCTGTTCACTCAGAATCTGCTCTTGCCTGCATTGACCCTTGCCTTAGGAAATCACCTGGCACTGTTTCTGTCAGCTGCCCCGTATAACCTTTCCACCAAATCCACAAGTAAATTAATCGAAAGAAATGAAGGTGAGAGTAAAAAAAAAAAAAAAAAATCAATGAAGTAGATTGAAATAGATTGAGTAGATTAAGGTAGTAAAATAATTAAAAAACATTCCTACAAAGAGAACTCAAGTCACAGCAGATTCCCATAATGAATGCCATCAAATATTTATGGAAGTCGTAGTGGCAACAGTATCAGCTCTTTCAGGAAATTGAAAAGGAAGATACAGTTTTCAACTCTTCTCTGTAAAGTACAGAATTATGCGATTACCCCAATCAAAGACATTTTACTAAAAAGAAACAAACCAATAACATGCACACAGGCATAACTGCTATAAGTAAAATGTATTAGAATTGATTATATACGTATTTCAAAGATGTATTTTATTTGTATTTGGTGGGCATGTGAACAAGGGTGCAGGAGCTCACAGAGGTCAGAGAGGGTGTTGGCTTCCCTGGAGCTGGAGTTATAGGTGGTGGTGAAGAGCTCAACACAGGTGTTTCGAACCAAATCACATCCTTTACCAGAGCAGTATACACTACTAACAGCTGAACCTCCTCTCCAGCCCCAATTCTAGAGTTACGAAGATCACAAAATGTAGGGGAAAAAAGTTGGCAAAGCTACAAGACTTCTGGTACTTAAATTCAAGACATCATAAACCGTTTATAAATTTGTACCCACAAAGTTAAATATGCATGCCACAGGAACAGAATAGCATAGAAATAAACATATAGGGAGATGGCAGCTTTTTAGTTAGATGTGGTCCAAGACTCTACTTCGAGATGTTCATCTGTGCGAAATGAATACATCATAAACAGATCTGAATGCAAATATTGATTCAAAGCAGTTTCATAATCAGCTCCCAGTGGAAACAGTGCATATATCTACCAACAGGTTAGTGAGTAAAGAAACTGACCGTTGCAGGCTGTAACCGTAAGAGAAGCTGTTGACTGCCATGCTGTGGATGAAGAAACAGGAGCCAGACACGGAAAGCTATACACTCCACCGCACAAGTAACACTGTCTTCTAGAGAAGACACAATTGGTCTACAGTAGCTGGTTGTCAGAAGATTACATTTGTATCTTCACTGGGTAGGTGAAGATACACACTAACACTGTCCTGGAACTGTGCTGTTAAAACGGGCATATTTGAGCTGGGAAGATGGACCAGGCAGAAAAGGCCTTGCTGCTACGCATGTGGGTGTGCGTTTGGTCCTCCATCACCTGTGTAAAAAGCAAAGCAAGGCAGTGCACATTGTGACCTTGGTGCTCAGGAGTCAGAGGACAGGGATTCCTAGGCTCAGTGGTCAGCGAGCTCACCTGGAAGGTGAGCCCTGGGCCAATGAGAGGCTCTGTCTCAAAAGAAAGTCAACCAAGGTGGAAGATGGATCTGGTGGGAAGGGACCCTCCCCAGGGTAACCTTAGGCTTCCATGCCACAGGCACACAGGTGCACATGCAGAGAAGAATGCACTAAAAACGTACCTTAAAAACAAGCACCTGGCCAGTGGAAAATGGAAGCTATTTTGCCATTTTCACCCATAAGAACATGACGTTTGTCAATAATTTCACCTAATACTTGATAAATGAGGAAAGAGACATTTTTACTGAACTGAAATTGAGTTATGCAAGCTTTCACCGCAGAGAACCTTGCCTTAGAATGCAAAACCTATAGAGAATGAACAGCCTACCCAGTTCTTCCCTTTGTAAGTTATTGCTACAAGGACACTATCTGGGATAGACAGTTTAACCAGGAGAAAAGAATCTCTCTGGGAGATAATTTTATTATAAATTCTAGGGTCTCTTTACTTTCAATCAACTCTAATCAAGAGCTGTAGTCTATCTCTATTTCCCACAGAATATTTTTTTTTATGGCAACCAGCACTCTTGAGCCAATTTTGGAAGATAGTTTTAAAAAATGATAAAACTTTTTAGAGGAGAAACTTCCCAGGGAAAAGTGGAAGATGACTCCAAGGTCTTGAATCTCAAATGACCCCAGAAATAAGAATAGAATTGCATATTGCCATTGTGACTCAATATGCTTTTTCCAATGGGTGAGGGAACATGAAAATTAACTAGGAATGATGAAGCCAATGAATAAATGGATGTCAGCTCTTGACCCGGTGACAAGAAGACACAGCATACTCAAAAAATTTCATCTGAGCTGAAAAGTAATTTGGAGGCCATGGCCAAGAGTGCTTTACTTACTGAGGCATTTTTCTACAGTACGGTGTGTCTGAATGAGCCATCTGTGAGCTTCCAACATAACAGCAACAGGCAATGGATAAACTCTAACAGCTGTCTCCTCTTGGGGCATTTCAAATGTGTCATGAATGCTAACTTGGTCATGGGAAAAGGCAGGTAGTGGGATGCCAGGTGGAAGGAACCTAACAAGAGGCGGTAACACAGAGAGACTGGAGATGGGGAGTCCAGAGATAGCCCACCTGTGAGCAGAGGCCACTCTGGAAGCCACTGAGCCCTTTCATCCAGGACCTGGATGCTTGAAGACCTCCTCAGGTGATCTGGAAAGCACTGCTCTTGCTATGATGTCCCTGCACCCCACTTGGCCCCCTCAATGCCAACTTTAATCTGAAGAATCTGTTCTGTATTTTCTTGGCAATTTAATAAACACAGAAATGCCTCATAAGAAAAAAAAGATAAAACTTTTACCAGTCAAAAATACTTTTTTCTTTTTTTGTTAGTGGAAAACTAAAAATATTAATTTCTTATCCTGAGATTCCTTAGAAAATGTTTTGCTGGGTTTTTTTGGTTTTGTTTTTGTCTTTTTGTTTGTTTGTTTGTTTTTGAGACAGGGACTTGTTATGTAGCCCTGGCAGATCTGGAAACACATTACATAGCCTAGGCTAACCCTGAACTCACAGCCTAGCATTCTCTTTCCTCAGGCTGTTCAGTGCTAAGATTACAGGCATGTAATTTCCATACTCTATTGCAGAAAGTTTCTTAACAAGGGTGAGAAAAAACACTTTAAAAATCCCATTCAAGGTGCTCACCCCTGCATTAAATATTACATCACTTGCCTGGAATCAGCTTGTTAAAAGCAGAAGCAGTCAGAGTAATGTCGTGAACTTTAGATAGCCCCATGAAATGCTTACTTTTCCTTCCCATAGAAATTTTATTCAGATTTCTTTTGAGTTGGCATCTGGTAATAATACAGCTCGAAGGGGTCCTATCTACACACACACAAATAGGGTGATCAGGTCACAAAAACTAATCGTCCCAGACGTTCATCAAGCCGTTGTGTGTTGGGAACATTCAAACTCTCCCTGCCAGCTATTTTGAAATATTCAAGTAATTGTGGCCAACCACGGGTGTGGCTGTGCTAGATTAACACCCATCACATGGGATGCACTAACAGCCCTGCTTCTACATCTCCGTCCTCTGCATTTTCCCAGTCTCCGGTATCTTCTCCTCCACGCAAAGCCCAACTGTTCGTAAAGTTCCACCCTGTGTTCATATTTCTACTTCAAAATGATGAGGAAGAAATGAGTGCGTCGAAGAAGGCTCAGAAGCAAACAGCAGGGGTGTACAGACCACAAAGACACAGTGACACTCAGGGCTGCCACAATCAGAAAATTCGGGTAGCGACGTCAACTACAGGAGCCATTGGCTTTAAACAAGGAAACCCAAGGAATATGCATTTGGAGCATTTCTGTTTGAATGTGACCTGTTCCTCCACGAGCTCAAATGTGGAAGGCTTGGGACCAGCTGGTGGTGCTATTGGGAGGTTCTAGAGTCTTTAGGATGCAGGGTCTAGTTGGAAGCAGGTCCACCTGGTCCCCAGTCCCTTCCTGGCTCCGTGTTTCCTGGTCACCTAAAGATGAAGAATCTTCCCGAGTACAGACACCCTGCTCTGAGGTTCTGTGCATGTGTACAGAACCATTCCAGGACCCACCCACCCTTCTGATATGGAACCAAAACAGATCTTTCCACCCTCATGTTTCTCTTGGGTATTTTTATATTTTTACTCTTCTTCTTCTTCTTCTTCTTCTTCTTCTTCTTCTTCTTCTTCTTCTTCTTCTTCTTCTTCTTCTTCTTTCTTACTTTCTCTCCTCCTCCTTCTCTTTCTTTTTCTGAGCTGACGAGTGGCCTATTACCATGTTGTTGAGCCCTCACTCCTATGCACAAGGAATCCTACCACACTTCGGTCTCCCAAAGAAACTAGGATTACAGGTATACCCCGCTCTACCTAGCTTGAAAGTAGGTGTTTTTGTAAAATTGCCAGATAAACTATATAGCCAGCTAACTTTAAAATTCAGGTAATATTTGGTATAATTACAGTCCAAGCAGTATGTGCTATTTATTTGGAAATCAACATTAACCGATGTCCTAGATTCATTTTTGTTTCTGTGATGATGAAATACCCTGACAAAAAAAGGAATTTGGGTAAGAAAGAGGTATATAATTCAGATATAATTCCAGGTAATAGTGCATTATTGTGGGGAACCTCGAGGAAGAAATGTCAAACAACTAGTCTTACCATATCCACAGTCAAGAGCAGAGGATGATGATTGCACACCCATTTGCCTTGCTTTTTCCACTTTCATATAATGCAGGACTCCCTGCCTAGGGAACGGTGCCAGCATGCTGACTCATCAGGGTCAAGTTGGTAACTAAAGCTAATTATCACATTGGGTGTCCCTCTCTGTTGTGTTGAGTTTGTTTGAGACGGGGTCTCCCTATGCAGCCTCCATTGGCCTGGAACTCACTTTGTAAATCAAGCTGACCTCTAACGTGGAGATCTGCCATCCTTGGTCCCCCGGAGCCCTGAAATTAAAGGTGTGTACCACAGGACAACTGGTGTGTTTTTATTTGCTAATTTGTCAATGCTATATCTTGGGTCTTCGGTGGTTGATGTAACAGTGAGATAAATAGGCCTGTAATCCATTAAGTTTAGTAAAATATACTTGGCATGTTCTAGCACTGAAAAAAGAGATTTCTTCCCCATCTTTCAGTTTAATTGTCAGTGTTGCTTTCTGGGTAATAAATGCTACTTGAGTGTTGTATAGACAATGTGAGTAACTATGCCATAAGCTTCATTTGGAGAAATATCCAGCAGCCACCACTTTAGCCCAGACTGCTTCTGGATTGTTCAGTCCAACTTCAGAGAGGGGAAAAACGGAGTCCCTGAAAGAGGTTGACAGCAACTACATTTTCATTTTCCTTGGGAAATTCCACAGGCACTTGGCTCTGACACTATCCTGCGGAGACACAACACACACACACACACACACACACACACACACACACACACACATACACACACACACACACACACACACACACACACACACACACACACACACACACACACATACACACACACACACACACACACACACACATACATACACACACACACATACACACACACACACATACACACACACACACATACACACACACACATACACACACACACACACACATACACACACACACACACACACACACACACACACACACACCACTTTGTTTTTTTCTCTCTCTCTCTCACAAGGAAGGTCTGTGCTATTTTTATCTGAAAGATGAAACGGGAGGTACCCTCCAGGCACAAAGACAAGCGTTAGCTGTGACCCTGTCATTAGTGTCCCCACTGTGCTGAGTGGCCCCAGTCTCGCAGGGGTGTCCACCCTGTGAAAGCTGATGGATGAGTTGACAGGCCCTTCCAGACTCGGGCTGATGCAGTGTGAGCTCAGGGCCCGTAAACAATAAAAGTACAATTTTCTGAGAGATTTACCTGCACAAGAGCCAAGAACATAAAAGTTCTTTCTGTTTCCTACCTTAAGCCTCTTCTCCCCCACTTAGTCTCTGGAGAGGGCAGGGAGGGCTGTATCCTGTCAGGTTAATTGAGGGTGACATGAAATGTAATCGTAGCAGCCGCTGCTGCGTTGGCTGCAAGGAGCCAGCAAGCTTGTGGAGGCTTCACGTTGGGAAGGGCAGAGGCAAGGATGCAGAGTTCGGAACTGTCAGCTGGCCGCTGCTGAATGCTGGCACGCATCCAGTTGACGTCTGACAAGGGGCAGATCTGCTTCCATCAGGGTCTGAGAGTCTACAGAATCTTCTTCATGATTCCCTGTGTTCAGACTAGAAGCTACAGTCCGTTCCGGGGCACAGCCCAGCATGGTTCTCAGAGGGCTGCTCCTGAAAGTGAATATTTCCACAACACAGAGCAAGAAGGAAGTGCATCTGGTACCAAGTGTCCTCACAGAGCTTAAAGAGGATGTGGGGGGCTCCAGCATCTTGGCTTTCCACGCTGGTGTGGTACAGCCACCGGGGAACCCCAGTATAAAGAGTGCATCTTATCCATTGTGTGCTGGACATTGTCATCATTTCACACCAAGGGCGGGTCCTGCTGCACACCCTTGTTGTCTTTTCTTGGTTAATCTAGTAATCATGCAACAATTTACTTACAAATTCATCCTGTTATCCACAACTCTTCCAACTGTTGAATCAACATAAATTCAACTTTATTAATAGCCCAAGACAATAGAGTTAGATAGCACTGCTGAGTGGACTCCAGGCTCTCATAAGAAGCAATTGTACTTTTCCTGGGTTGAAATTTTCAGTGTAACGTATATGATGCTATGCCATAGGGAGCGAGAAGCTGACCATGACTTCCTGCCTGTGGGGAAGACTGTCACCACAAAAGATGTCTGCCCCTCTCACAGAAGTTACAAGGCTTGGTTAAGCTCACAGTCGACACAGGGAAGAAAAGAGCACATGCCTGTAATCTCAGAGGGAGGAAGAAACAGGAAGGTTAGAAATTCAAGACCAACTTCAGCTACATAACGAGTTAGAAGCTGGTCTGAGCCATGTGAAGCTTCGTCTCAAAACAACAGGAGGAAAGGCAACAATAAAAATATGGGGAAGAAGGGAGGAGAGAAGGGATTTGTCTAGACCTTCAGGGGACAGTTAGACTACTAAGTCTGGGGAAACAGATGTCTTTTGAAGTCAGGGGTCTAGACTAGTTGATTCTTAAAGACCTTAAACTCTTTAGTCTTTTCCAATGCTCCAGGAGATAAAAGGACACTGGAAGGAAGGCATACAGATGCCAGGGGGAACACTCAAGGTGTTGTATCCACCCAGCAAGCCCGGTAGCTAAACCCTGTAGTTGCAAGCAGTGTCACCCTGGGTGTGTGACTGAAAATAGAGGACGCCTGGGTTAGGAATGACAGCAGAAGCCAAAGATATAACCACTTCCGATTCCAGCTGGAAAATCCTCCAACATTCTGCATGGAAGACAGGCCCACACCTTTAGCCTTGGCCTTGTGATTGGCCTCCAGGGTACAGAGTATTAAACAGCATCTACTTGACTGGTTTAAAACAACGAGAAACACATCTGGGGGCATCTTTCTCAGTGTGAGGCCAAGCTGGCCACCAGGCAGAACAGAACAGACCTCAGGGGCCCTGGATATGTACCAAGAGCTAAGGAAAACTCGTGAACCCTGGCCAGATGTTGCCAGATGTTTCCAGAGAGAAGCTGCTGGCTCAGCTTCCTGTCTCTGCCTAACTTCCCTCCTGGCATTGCCTCCAGGCATTTGCTGGTACCCAAGGTGATTTCTGGACTGATCACTCCCATTAAATGACTTTCAGGTGATGATTTTCTGTTCCAAGGATGAGTGAGCATTGCCATAAGTTACCTCTAGCTTTACTATTATCACTAATCTCTTTGCTTCCCAGAACTCTGTCAATCATCCCGACTCATCTGTGGACTCCATTAATGAGCCAGATCATCATAGAGATGTCAGGTTCTGTCCAGACCCAGCACCAGCCCCCAGGGGAATGCTGATGGCTGCCCCAGCAGGAGGCATCGAGCACTCACTCTCTTACATGTGCGTTGTGGAATATTCGTGTACACTGTGAGGATATGTCTTTACCAAGGCATCTTCTGATTGGTTTAATAAAGAGACGGATGCCCAATAGCTAGGCAGAGGAGGATAGGTGAAATTTATAGGGAGAGAGGGGAAGAGGAGAAGGAATCTAGGCGCACAGATTATGCCAGGGAGACACAGGAGTAGAGGTGACAGAAAATAAATTAATGAAGGCAGTTTAAGATATAAGAGCTAGTGAGACCAGCCTAAGCTAAAGGCTAAGGTTTCTTAATTAATAATAAGTTTCCATGTTCTTATTTGGGGGCTAGCAGTCCAAAGATAGTCCAACAAGAAAGCTTGCTACTCATATGCCTTCACCATCCTGAGTCAATTTTGAATTATTTTTGCCAGATACAGTTCTAAGGACTTAGTTATCAACGCATTCCCCCCGGAAATCCCAATGATCATTGTACCAGAACAGAAAGCCACAAGATACAGCACTGCCTACGAACCCATGAAATCACAGCCTCCACTGAGGAAATGATGCAATCTCACCCACTCTTGGTGTGTGTGTGTGTGTGTGTGTGTGTGTGTGTGTGTGTGTGTGTGTGTGTGTGTGTAATATATGGGGGTATGTGTGCATGTGAAGGTCTTCTTTAATCACTCCACAGGGTCTCTCTGGGTGAACGTAGGACTCACCTGATTGGGTAGGCTGGCTAGTGACCCACAGGGATCCTCATTTCCCTGTCTCCCTAGTGCTGGGATTACAAGTGCACCATGGCTCCCCTGACACTCACACAGAAAGACTTTACCGACTGAGCCGTCGCCCACGCTTTCTCACCCATTCTTGTCTTTCAATGAAAAAATTGAAGGGTAGCATCGCTCCTCCTGGAACCCCATGCTTGCTATGTCTCCGGCATTCACTTGTGTATTGATTTGCTGTTCCTGTCTGCCAGATGTGGGCCACACCTGTAGCCCCAGAGCTGGTCAAGGCGAAACAGGTGGATCCCTGAGCTCTCTGGCCAGCCAGTCCAGCCTAACCAGTGAACCAGGGTTTGGTGAGAGGCTCTGCCTCTGAAACAAGGTAAATCACACATACAGCAGCCTCTAGCTTTCACATGCATGCGCACATATGAGCCAGGCATCGTAGTGTGTGTCTGTCTGTAATGCTAGGACTTGGGAGAGGGAGGCAGGGTGATCTGGACTTCAAGGCTGACATGGTGAGTCTGGGGGATGTTTGGGTTAGAGACCTCATCTGGAAAACCAATAATAACAAAATGGCCTAAGAAAGGATCTGTTGAACCCTGCTAAGGAGTTCTGATGCTAATGCCAATTCTACTTCAAGGCTGGCGTGGCGCTATAGTGACCTGGCAGATTAACTGCTTTACCCCCCAGGGAATGATCGGAGGGACATGGATTACAAATGCTTGCAGCACTGATGTGATGCCTATGAAATCTGTAGATAAACAGAGATGTTCTGGCTCCCGGCAAGCCAAGGCTCACACGGTGAAGTAAGCACAGACTTTTTGATGTCCATGAGATCGCTGCATACCTTGGCTCACGTGGGATATCAACACACAATATAGTACCGTTGCTTTGCAAAAACTAGAAGCAACAGTATTGCTCACGGTTCTGGAGGCTGAGAGGACCAGGATGAAGGCACAGCTGAGTCAATGTGTGAAAGGGCTTGCTCTCTGCTTCCAAAGGGTGCCTGTTACAGGAGCACTCCCTTCTCCAGGAGCACTCCCCTCTACAGGAGTACTCCCTTCTCCAGGAGCACTCCCTTCTCCAGGAGCACTCCCCTCTACAGGAGCACTCCCCTCTACAGGAGCACTCCATTCCACAGGAGCACTCCCTTCTTCAGGAGCACTCCCCTTCTACAGGAGCACTCCCTTCTACAGGAGCACTCCCCTCTACAGGAGTACTCCCTTCTCCAGGAGCACTCCCTTCTCCAGGAGCACTCCCCTCTACAGGAGCACTCCCCTCTACAGGAGCACTCCATTCCACAGGAGCACTCCCTTCTCCAGGAGCACTCCCCTTCTACAGGAGCACTCCCTTCTACAGGAGCACTCCCCTCTACAGGAGCACTCCCCTCTACAGGAGCACTCCCCTCTACAGGAGCACTCCCCTCTACAGGAGCACTCCCCTCTACAGGAGCACTCCCCTCTCCAGGAGCACTCCCTTCTCCAGGAGCACTCCCCTCTACAGGAGCACTCCCCTCTACAGGAGCACTCCCCTCTACAGGAGCACTCCCCTCTACAGGAGCACTCCCCTCTACAGGAGCACTCCCCTCTACAGGAGCACTCCCCTCTACAGGAGCACTCCCTTCTCCAGGAGCACTCCCCTCTACAGGAGCACTCCCCTCTACAGGAGCACTCCCTTCTCCAGGAGCACTCCCCTCTACAGGAGCACTCCCTTCTCCAGGAGCACTCCCCTCTACAGGAGCACTCCCTTCTACAGGAGCATTCCCCTTCTACAAGAGCACTCCCCTTCTACAAGAGCACTCCCCTTCTATAGGAGCACTCCCCTTCTATAGGAGCACTCCCCTTCTACAGGAGCACTCCCTTCTACAGGAGCACTCCCTTCTACAGGAGCACTCCCTTCTACAGGAGCACTCCCCTTCTACAGGAGCACTCCCCTTCTACAGGAGCACTCACTTTCTATGGGAGCACTCACCTACAGGAGCACTCATATGGTGGGAGTGGGGTAACAGGCTCCTTCAATCTTCCTTTATAAGGGCTCTGGCCCATGGGGGTACAGACTTCATAACATTCTCATCTCTCAACACATTGATTTTGGAGAGATACAAGTACTCAGACCATAGTACTCTAAAAGCACACACAGTGTCCAGTGGTTTCCAGGCAGAGGAAGGAAAAGAGGCTGGGGGTGTTTGGGATGTGGAGTTAATCTCAGAATGTTTAGAGTGAGTTCAAATGGAAGATACAGAGAAACAGGGGTGAGCTCATCAACCTCTGTGACTCCTTTGGAGATGTTTTCCTCTCCACTAGGAAAGGACCGAGCCAACGCCTCCTCTTGTAACACACAGAAAAGAATATTGTCCATCCTACCTTTTAAACAGGAATTTGATTGTCACATAGGACAAGATACTGAAAACAAAGGGATGTAAGAGGAGTTATTGATTCTCAATGCCAAAGACTGAAGAACGGTGCTGATGAGGACAGACACCAGGAATCAGAACTCTAGAATCAGCCAAGGCAAAAGTTGGATGCTAACTCTGCTTCCGTCCTGGGTTTCTGTGTTTGAGGTTGCCAGGTCTGTGCACACTTGCCTGCGTGTTTGTGAATGTGTGCGAGAGATGTAAGAGGGAGGGAGAGGTGTAGCCACCACGCTCATGGTACCCTGGATGGGAGCAGGCTCTTAACGCAGGGGATGCTAGGAAGGGAGTTTTCTCGGGATGGAGAGTAAAATGCTTTCGTAGAGGAAAGTGACAGCGAGTCAGAGAATGTGGGGGAAATAAGGACAAAGGCTATGATGGCATAAGATGGTAGAGGTGAAACTGGAAAGAAGTTTCCCCAGAGCTGAGTTCCCAAAGCCTCAGTGTGGGGCAGAGCTCAGAGCAGGGTGAACCTGTGTTACCCTGAGCTTGATGGTCTCGCCAACGCTTTGAGGGTGAAACAAAACAGAGGTGATGCTCTGTGGACTTTTGGGAGTCGCTCAGGTTCATGCCATGGTCTCTGAAGGTGATACGTGGACTTCTGGGGTGACTGTTATTAATCTGTCGCCCCTCACCTCTGAATTTATCCTCTGTAATCAGCTTTGTGATACTAGGTCTGTGATCTGCAAACCACATCTCTCCTCTACCGGGTGATCCTATCGTAGGTGAGGAGGGAGGAAAGATTGCTCCTTCTTCTTCTCCCCCTGGGCTTCCCGCCCGTTGTTCTGCCCCTGGGCATCACCTTAGGGATGATGCATTCTCCCCTCAGCTATGCAGTTCTCTCTGCAGAGTAGTTAAGTCGGTTGGACATCTCTCTAAGCACTTGTAGATTGAACTGATACCTACACCAGCTAGTCAAAACCTGCTGTCTCTTAGGGGTCTGTGAGCTTGGACGTGCGGAGCCAGCAGAGTGTCTACTGTCACCTGTGGACTGCACTCATCGTCACTTCCCTTCAGTGTTGTGTTGGAGTGGCCACCGTGGCTACGGCAAAAAATAAAATAATAAAAATAAAAGTGCCAAGAATAAAAAGAAAATTCTAAATCAGAAAAGGAGCAGTGGAGATCTTTACAGGTAACACAAATGTTCTAGAACTTTACTGTATTTATTGTAAAAGTGTACAATAAATAAAATTACCAAAGTCATGGGATCAAGGTTGAAACAAGTTGAGTGTCACTAATTCAAAAGTCTGAAATCTAAAATGCTCCAAATTCCAAACCTTTCTGAGCGCTGATATGACACCCTAAGTGGAAAATTCCAGAGCTTGCCTCATCTAACTAGGTCATAGTCAGAACATAGATGTACCAAAATATTGTATGAAATTACCTTTAGACAATCTGCATGAGGCATACGTGGGTTTGTGCTTAGACTGGGGTCCCATCCCCCAAACAGTTCACTATCAAATGTTTCAGAATTTAAAACACTTCCGGTACCAGGCATTTCAGAGGTAGGATATCTAAACTCTCTACCAAAATCATTTGCATTTTCAAAAGACTTACTTTACTTTTAATTATGTGTGTGTGTGAGTGTGTGTGTATCCATGGGGTGAGTATGTGCACATGAATTTAGTGAATGGATCTGGCAAAGATACAGAGAAATGCCAGCGTTCAGACTGTCCTTGCTAATAAAATGATAGGCTTCGAGCAGGCTGCCTTCTGAAATATGTCTAACATGCTTAGTACTCTAGCCACTGGCTTTTGTTGTTGTTGGTTTTTGTTTGTTTGATACAGGGTCTCTGGTTGGCTTAGAACTTACCAAGAAGGCTAAGCTGACCAGCAAAGCAAGGGAGACCCATGCGTTCACCCCTCTCTTGCTCTGCAGTACTGGGGTTAGGAGCACGCACAGGCTTCTCATTGCAATGTGGATTCTGGGGGTGGAACTCATGTCCTAGCGTTTGCAAGGCAAGCATTTTGCCAGCTATCTCCCCAGACTGACACTTTACCCCCTGAAGTTTGGTTTACCACCCACACGAGGTTCCCATGTATGTGAATATACAGCTATAAAAAACGAGGTTGTTTCCCTTACCTGAGCCAAGAACCAAGACGGGGTGGAGGGAGTCACTGGCTGTGGGCTGAAGCTATATCATCTGCTTTGCTTGGAGGAAAATGAGTTTCCCAGCTGTCTTTTAAAAAGAGGAGAGTGAGTTTACACTAGAAAGTGAGAGCTTAGCAAGGATATGATCTTAATGGTTATTTGTGGTCTATAAGTGACATGGACTTTGTCATACTGGGACCCCCTCAAAGCCTGCACAGGGACAGCAAGCATCCTTTTTAACAGGATGAAAAAATAAACGTATGCGGGTCGGCTGAGTCACTAACTCCAGACCCCTTTTAGCTGCCTCTGAAATGTGTTTAAGTGCACCCATGAATTCAGCGCGAGGGCTGTGGATGTGTAGAGGACTTCTGAAGCCCATCTTTTCTCAGGCAGGGAGGAGCTTGCTGCAGGAGATCTAGAGTGCTCTGGAGTTGAGCACAGGTGAAGGAAATAGGCTTCAGCAGGTTCCTCAGGGAAGCTGACTCAGCACATTTTCTCAGTCGCTTTTGGGACTTCCTCACCGGGATCCCCGTCTTGAAGTCTCAGAGACGTTCCCAAGAGGGACACCTGGAGGTAGGCAGGGAAATTGGAACTTTCATTCCTGGCCCAAAGAGTTCAGATGTGCATAACTAAGATTAGTTGAAGCAAAGCAGCCCGTTGGCTTAAGACACAGCCCTTGGCTAAAACAGATCTTGAGAAACAAAATCCCAAGTCCGTTCATCAAAGCTGAATTCCAGTGGGAGATGCCCTGGTTTAAAACTTCAAGGAAGTTCTGAGGAATAGGGTCTTTTCATCCTCGGTCGGTAAAAGAGTAAATTAGAGCAACTATTCTGATAGAGTGAATGGAAATGTAATTGTGCTTAGCATTTGATTAAACAGTCTCTCTTTTGGGAGAAGTCTTAAGGGGATAATCAGAGAACCCTGCAAAGATCGATGCCTGAGAGTGTGTGCTGCCGTGCTGTCACTAAAAGCAAGGTGATTGCTCTCTTTGGGTTCTTGATTTAAACATTATGGCGCATGATTAAAAGAAACTTTGTGGTCATTGAAAACACGTGATGTGGGCTGGGGAGCTGGCACAGTGAGTGGGCTGCTAGCTTTGCAAGCATGAGGACCCCGAGTTTAGAGCACCCACATATAAGACAGCAGAGGTTGACTTCTGATACCTATATATACTCACATAGGTGAGTCACACACACACACACACACACACACACACACACACACACACACACACACACACACACACAGAGGGGGGGAGGGAGGGAGGGAGAGAGAGGGGGGAAGGGGGAGGGAGAGAGAGAGAGAGAGAGAGAGAGAGAGAGAGAGAGAGAGAGAGAGAGAGAGAGAGAGAGAGAATCATATATAGGGGTTTGTTGCCAACACTGAAGGATTTAGGACTAAGTAACGAGTCTCTGTCAGGTCCTGGATCTTGACATTTACAAGACAAATGGGAGCAAATGAATTTTGGGGATGAATCCTATGTGTATTCTTGGTGAGAAATGTGTCCTCTGGAAACTTGGCCATTTGGCCTGGGCCACATGCACACGTCTACGTCTGGAGGATAGAGTGTCTTTAGGTCCAGCTGCTGTCTCTGGCTGACAAGATGCACAGTAGATGAGTGACTATGCCTGCCAGTTCTCAAATGGCAGGTCACCCCGTCTGCCATCTTCTTTGTGACTCACCCTAAGCATGAGAATTTCTGAAAATGTGGTTCATGCTATCCAGGGGACACAAAGCCAAGTTGTTAAAGGGGCCAAGCTCGAGTTCAGCAGCTTCTTGAATGCTGCCTGCACATGAGACTCTCTCTCTCTCTCTCTCTCTCTCTCTCTCTCTCTCTCTCTCTCTCTCTCTCTGGCAAAGTAGAGCATTCAGAAGTCAAAAGCAGCTGTGATGCTTGGCAAACTTTTGCTTCTGCGAAAGGCACATTAGAATTAGCACATAATTATCCCACGGGACTCACGTGGATTTATTAATTTATTTTTTTTTTACATCAAACTCGCACTAAACATGAAGAGATGAAATACAGGAGGTTTGCATAGCCACCAAGGATCACACAGCTGACCCTGTGAGTTTCACTCCCATGAAGCATCGCTTGAACCGTTGTAGAGCTGTGAATTCACACAGGCCATGAAAAGCCTGAACCACGGAAAATCCTTCAAAACAACAACAACAAAAACCTAACACTTCCTTCTATTTACTAAAAAAAATACAATGTCAGTCAAAAGCCTAAAACAAAGTTTTGAGGACAAAGTTGGGTTAAAACAAACTTTTCAGACGGCAAGATCATAATCCCGCTACAAGTGCAGAAGGAACACAGTCAAGCGTTGTATTTAATGCACTCATGAGGAGACCAGCAATAAAGCTGACCTGATTCAAACGAGAAGCGACTTATGGGTGTTTATATTCCCTGCCGGACGAATTCATTTGTCACCACCGTGGACTGGAAGCAATCACTGGGTTTGCGAAGGGAAAGAAACGTTGACTTCTATCGGTTTATATTGAAGACGTGTAAAATGTCTGTGTCAAAAGTGATCATCATCATTTACCGAGACTCAGATAGATACCTTCAACACGGATGGATTTTTTTTTTTTTTTTTTGCAAATTAATTAAAGTTTCTTTATGAGGGCCATTCATAAAACGACCTAGTTACTTAAAACCATATAGTAACTATCAAGTTCTCATCTACTCTAAGAGTCTAAGACTCTGAAGATGAGCTAAGAATAAGGTGAATGTTTTTAACAATGAAGTTTTATCACGAGAAATTATTAAAACTGAGTAAGGAAAGGAGACCAAAGCTAGTTTAGCAGTTAAGAGCTCTCACTGGACAGTCCCAGGGACGGGGGTTTGGACCACTAGAAGACCAGCTCCAGGGCTTCCACAGTCCTCTCATTGGCCCCTACGTGTGTGTGCATACATTCACATGCATATGTGAGCATAATATGTGCATGCATGAGCACACGTGCACACACACACACACACACAAGCACACTCACTCTCGTTTTTAAGAAATAATAAAGGATTAAGTTAGAAATTGAGAAAGGGAAAATAGAAAGACCAATGTGTTACAGCAGGTCAGCTCTGTCTTAATTATTAACCCATTTCTACTTATCTAAGTATTTCCACGTGGTCGTCTTATCGGGGAGCCGCGCGGCAGGCGTCCTGCTCCTTCCCCGGGCTACATCTTGACTTACTACTTCCTCTCTCCTCCTCCTGGTCTCCTAACCCCGCCTATCTTGTTATCTCATTGGCCACAGTGCTTTATTAACCAGTATGAGAAACACATACAGAATAACATCTCCCATCACCAATGGTGTGGGGGAAAGACAGTTAAGCTTAGAAGTCACATAGATGGCCCTGGCCTACGTCACTGCTAACGTGTTTTTCTGCTTAAAGGGTCTTCTAAAGCTTCCGGCCCTGCCTGCCAGTCCTGCCTTGTGTGTAACTGATCTGGCCAAGGGCAGCTTCTTGATTAGGGTCAGTGGGAAAGCAAACATCTCAAGATTCCAATCAAGCTGCTTGAAAAGGAAGCTTAGTTCTTAGCATCTTCATTTCAACACACTCCCTCCCTTAGCTTCTAATGGTGCAACTGACAAAGTTGTATGAACTGAAGGCAATGCCAAAATAATGCTACATAGTAAGTTCAAAGCAAGCCTCGAGAAAGAAGGGGTAGTGATGTGAAAATCTTGCCTGTGAAAACAATATTTCAGTAATAAATCCTGCCTCTAGATTAAAGATGCCAAGATGGTTTCATGTCATGGTCTTACTGACAGACAGCCTTTATTTTCACAGAAGCTATTACTGACATGGTAGCCATTCCTGTGGAGAAGTTGAAACACCAAGTTTTAGACACTGACTCACACACTGAAAATCAAGAGTCACTTGTCCAAATGGCTGACTTTGGAAACAGCTGGGCATTTTGTATCTGGGTCCCCTTATAACACACTGGCATTCCCTTCTTGCGTTTTAGTACATCAGTGTGATGTTACAACTGTTTCATTCTGTTTTGTTTTTACACTGTAGTTATTCAAAGTATGGTTTCTTAGGGAAAATCCTTACCTTCTCAGGATGAGCTAACTTCAAAGGCTCCTTCTTGCCTTTGAAGGCAAGTTCAAAGCTGCCTGCTCCCTTGCACAGTAGGGCCACACCGCCGTCATAAAATGAGAAATCCATTTGTTACTGGTTTTCAAGACACCTAAAAAAAAAAACGGCAACTTAACGTGAATTCTTTCACAGGCTCCAAGGCGCTGGTGCAGGCAGGCGTTAAGTCCTATCCAGGCTGCATGACTTGGCTCAGCTGCCCCTCACCTCCCCCAACACCACCAACCAAACGCACAGCACAGCTTTTTCTACTTTTCTCCTTCGGCCAACTTCTGTGTCGCTTGCAGTCCTCAGGCATTATTTGCGAGGGATACTCTGTCTTCCTTCAGCTGAGCCCTTTGTCTTTCAAGCCGGGGTTCAAAGGTTACGTCTTCGATGTGCCGGCTCCCTCTCGCTAACTAGGTTCCTGGAATGTGTATCCCTGCAGCTTGATGTCCTGTAAAGCATAGCTGACTTTTCGCTGTATTTCCCCGCCGGGCTGTGAGCTCCTCAAGGGCCCTTACAGCCCAGCCTGTAGCCAAGGACAGTTTGTGAGAGAAAAAAGGGGTCTCAGAGCATCTGGAAGGCGAGGGGATAATGAAAGGCTCTCCAAGGACTCTGAATCGTGTTCACTGGGAGACTTGCTTTCTGCTTGGTTGTTCTAGAACACACAGAGTATTTGGTTGCATAAATGTAAGTGCTCTTTACTACAGAAACACCCTCAGTTCTAAGATGCAAAATGTAACGGCAAGTCTAAGATACTGTCGGGGTTCTTCAAAGCGCACAAGTTCAGGGAAAAAGTCACCAATGCCTGTTTCCCCAGGAAATCGGTTGGCATGGCAGTGGATGGCAACAAATTTTCCTGCCCATTATTTCTAAGAATGCTTTCTAATGTCATCTGTAGTGCAGACTCACTCCAGTGAGAAAGAAGATACAAAGAATCACTGACATGTTGCAGGCTGATTTATAATGCGTTGTTGTGTTTGTTTTTTTGTTGTTGTTGTTTTATTGTTGTTGTTTTGTTTGGTTTTCTGTTTTGTTTTGTCTGATACTACCAACTGGAGTGGCTAAGGGCAAGGACAGTAAAAGCTTGTATTGACCAGTCCAGATCTTTCCACGGAATGAAGGTGTAACATGTGATTTACATTCCAGCTAAAATTAAAACTGGTACTTCCATTCTGACATGGCGCCTATGAGATTTCAACACGCCAACATGAAGCTGGCTTCTCACACTTGCCCGGCCAACCTGGCTCCATTCCCCAATCCTCAATTGTATCCCCGTGGTGTAACTATTAACAAAGAAGACTTCAGGTTACATTTTAATGGCTCCATCCCCTCCTGTCTAATTATCCCTCAACTGTAGCGCTGTTATTATAGAAACCTTGAGATTATTTCCAAATCTCCCCTTGCTGAAACGATAGAACGTCTTTAATCAGCGGTCACGAGACACTGGATTTCGTTTATCGCTTTAGGGCCACTGCCCACTTCACAAGGAACAATTTCAGGCTTAGTCCCCTCACCGCCACGATTGCTAATCTTCAGCTCACTTTCCAACTCCTCCCTCACTCGAGAACCTTCTGTGTTTCCCATTCACTGCTAAGTTTCCTAGGTCCTCATAGTCTTCCGCCAAAGGCAGCAATCCCCTGCCTTATTTACCCACAGGCTCTCAAGGCTCAGGAAGGTTCCTTCACACTTTGATCATTCCCTCCACCGATTCACACGACACGCTTTCTGTCGTCCTCCCCCTCTTCTGCATCCATCCAGTCTTACTTGGACACCCTTGGAGGGCGAACTGAGAACCAATTGAGAACCCTCCTCCTTCTGTCACAGGAGCCCCTTGCCCGTCTGCCTTTGTTGGTACCTAGAATGCAGTTACAGCTGTTAAAAATGGAAAGTGTACAGGAATTAGGCAGAGTTCATCTGGATAAGGAAGCATGAACACCGGGAGAGGGGCTCCTCTCTGCAGGGTGAGCTGTGGGCTTATGTCAGGCTGTGGTTGGATGTCTGGGAATTATTCACCATTCTGGACACAGCAAGGAGTTGCCCGTCCGTCAGGCTTATGGCGTCTCCAACACAGTTGTGGCCTTTTTTCCTGGGTCAGTTTGCTTAAAAAGAAACACAAAGCACTACTTAGGCCATCTTGGAAAAATAAATGGTCTTTTAGTTCCTCTCTCTCTCTCTCTCTCTCTCTCTCTCTCTCTCTCTCTCTCTCTCTCTCTCTCTCTCTCTCTCTGTGTGTGTGTGTGTGTGTGTGTGTGTGTGTGTGTGTGTGTGTGTTGACATCAGATATCTTTCTCAATGGCTTGCCACCTTATTTTTTTTGAGGCACGGTTTTTCACTGAACCTAGAACAAGACTAGTTAACCAGAGTCTCTGCCTCCCCAGTGCTGGGATCACAAGCGTTCACCACCTCGTCTGCCTTTGTCACATGGGTGCTAAGGATAGAACTCAAGTGGTCATTCTAGCATGACAAGCATTTCAGCAACTCAGCCATTTACTCCACTTGCTTTGTTTGAAGCGACTGATTCTCCTATTTAAATAACTGACATTCTCTTATTAACGATAGATTAATTGAAACTTGGGTTAGTCTGCCTCGTCATGGGCTCCCAACTTCCTGTGTCATTAATCTTCCAGTTGTCACTTTAGTCACAGCAAGATCACCTAGAAATAGACAAGGACTGATGACATGCTTGGAAGAGCACTGAGATAAATACACCACACCGTGAAGATTTCCAACCATGACCTTCTGAGGGACAAAACCAAAATACTGAGCATATGCCTCGGTCAAGAGCAGCAACAGATGGGTTTGCTGAGAAAAACAAAGATTAGTGTGCAGAACAAATTAGAAGCTGTGCTCTCCAGTCCCGTGGGAGGTTAGTCGAGACGTCTAGGTCTGAGCTTGCTGTTTTTCCTACATTGCAGTCTGAATGTCTGTTTCCGACACCTGCAGTGAACACCCTGAGTGGGCTTCTTATTGAGTCTGCAAGGCTAAGAACCCTTATAGTCAGATGCATGGTCTGGCCGTTGGTTTGAATGCAAACGGCCCCTGTAGGCCCATAGGGAGTGGCATTCTAAAAGCTATTGGTCTTTCAAGTTGACATGTCCCAGAAGGTTTTACCTGAGATTCACAAGATGTTAGGTCAGACACAGAGGTGAGCAATGGGTGGCTCTTATGGAGGTGAAAGATAACCAAAGTTTATCTGAAGCTGTGACAACCTAACCCTCCGTAATCACAGAGTTCTTCTCGGTCCATCAGGCTTGTGGGCGTCTCCAATGCCCGTGTGGCTTTTTTTCCTGGTAACTTCCGGTGCTGAGCAATACAACCAACGTTACCAAACAGGACCCTGTAACATAAGGGTTGGCCCTGGTACATCTCAAATCTAGGGTGAAAATCTTTACAGAACAAAAGCTTAAATTCTCAGTAGATTGCAATCCGGTGGGCCCCTTACTCAGGTTCCGTTCATCCGTCTTGGGTGTTTTGAATCTCACCACAGAAGACAAATTCCACTTCTTTTGTTGTTGCGATGGTGGTTTTGCCTTTTGAGACAGGCTAGCCTGGTATGGTCAGTGCACCCAAGGCCGTCTCTAAACTTTGGACGTTCTGACTGCTTCAGCCCCCCCCTCCCCCAGAGCAGACAGGCACCATCACACCTGGCTCCTACCCGTTCTAATGGGAAGGCTGTGTGGCATAAGTCTAAAGCAACAGGCAGCTCTGACAACAACAAATCCAGGCTGACCACAGGCTGCTGCTTCCGTGGTTGCATCCGCAGAACCAGTCTCAGCCCCAGTCACGTACCCGTCAAAAACCGTGTTGAGTAGACGTTGCTTGCTATGTACCTAATGTTGTTCAAAAAAGCAACCAAAGACATGGGGATTGACACTAGCACACACACAGTAACACGTTTGGCAATAGGTCATTATGTTCTGTTTTCTCAGGGGTAAACCCACAAGCGTACACTGTCCCACCCCTACTCTCTCATCCATGCCTGCCTACTTTTCTCAATAGTCCACGGTTTCTGTCTTTGTGTGCTTGTTGGGAGGGTGAAGCCAACAGACATTAATTAACTTGAGAACTGGGCATGCCATGTGGATACCCACTGATCAGACAGATACCCTCTCAGTGCACAGTGAAGCTTGAAAAGCAACTGGGACCTACCACAGTTGCAGAATGCAGCTTGATCAGTGTGGGGTCCTGTGATTGTTTTTGGCAGTGCTAATAAGGTCTGACAAAACATAATTGTAAACAGAAACAACATCTGGTTGTAACACCAGAGAAAGCCCCTCACCTCCTCAGTCTGGCCGTCCCTGTGATGGCTGAGGGCTGACTCTGAGGTCTTCCTTTCAGCTGGCTTCTGCCATGTCCTCAGCACACCTCTCATGGAGGGTGTGTGTGTGTGTGTATGTGTGTGTGTGTGTGTGTGTGTGTGTGGTGTGTTTTAATCATAAGAGTCACATGTCGCTGTGAAACTAAACTTTGAAGACTGCATTGTCTAATTTTGTCTCATAAATTCAGTTCAATGTGCTTCCAAGTAATTTTCAAATTATCCCTTCAATGCTGAGGCAAGAGCTGTAACATGTGAGGAGAAAGGCTGACAATTAGCCCAAGAGGAGGTCCAACTGCTTAGCCCTGACCCCAGAAGAAAGAATCAGCCCTGGATGCTCAGAGCTCTTGTGCTGGGGGACGGGACGGCAGGACTGGACCCTCTTCCTGGATTGGTGTCTGTGGCAACCGAGATTCTTTGATTGCAAAGTAACAGAACCAGCCGAGAGCACCATGCAGGAAAGATGTATCCTTAGGACAGCCCTGCCTTGCTAGCACCCTCTTTGGCTGCAGAAGTCATGGTGTGATGACCGTAGGTCAGTGCAGCTGTGTGACGCCACAGATAACAAAGCTACACTTTGAGTGCTATTCATGACGGGCAGCAATTGTACCAAGTGAACTAAGAGCAGAGTGCCCTGGGCGTCTCCAGTGGGGAGAGATGATGACTGAACATGGAGGGGTTTCTTGGGTCTCAGTGGGAAGGCAGAGCACCATCATGGAGCACTGGGGTCTGAGCACCATCATGGAGCACTGCCGTCCTCCGGGCGAGCTGGTGTCAACATCTCATGGCTACCACTGGGTTCTGAAAGGGATGAGGTGAGGAACAAATTCCTGGAAGTGGAACTGGAAACGGGGAAGGAAATCAAGATGCTCTCGCTCTTGGAGAACGGGGGGCTTTGGACATTACACCAGAGTGGTAAGCACTAGTGATTGTCCCCATCTGTCCAGAGACATGTAGGCCCCAGCCTACCTCCAGCAAAGAGGCAAAGATGGACAGAACCACTGGCCCTTATAGTTAAACAGTTATAGCCAAAGGCTGCTTGTGTGTGTGTGTGTGTGCATACAGTTGTATGTGCATACAGTTGTGTGTGTGTGTCCAGTGTGTAAGGTGTGTGTATGTCCAGGTGTGTGTCATATAGTTATGTGTGTGTTCGTGTGTACAGTGTGTGTGTGTGTGCATTAGAATCGAAGTTCCGCTGTCACCCTCAGAGAAAACAGGTCAGAAGGAGGGAGGCCAGGGGAATTTGTAACTCTACCCACTTCATTTAAGTCAAAACAATCCTGACATTGCTATTCATAAGGTTCTACGACTTGAAAGAGTACAAGGTATACGCAAAGGGAAAATGCCACCCTGGGTGTGGGGAGGCTCAAGGGTAAGAATGCCAGTTTCATTGGTTTTCAAACCGTGTTTAACATTTCATCAACGTTAACTAGCCACTTTTTTTTTTTTACATGGTTCATAAACTTCTTGGATCCTTCTGAATATTTTGTGAAAATTACTGCTCCTCTCTTCTAAAATAAAGAAAAGAGAAAAAGAGCACACACACACATACAAGTTTACATATATTGTTAGGGGTTTATCATGTTCCAGGATGCAAGGGATCCAAATTAACAATCGAAGCTCTGTGGAGTGAGATGCAAAAGTATATGCCTTGGGCCATCCAGTAGATCAGCTAATCCCACAGATACCATCAATTTCTCTAACCCTTTAATTTTTTTTTTTCACTGTCTAAAGTGGGTACAGGTATTTGCATGACTTGTGCATTTCAGACGTTTCCAAAAGAAAGGACAAGAAAGCCGATCTTAAGAGGAAGAGGGAGCCCTGATAAATCAGCCTTGGATCTCTTGTACTTCGGAATTCCTTCTTTGCCATCCTAGCAAAGGCGACCTCAGTACTGAGATCCCTTATTCCAACACTCCTTGTCTTAGTTAGGGTTACTATTGCTGTGATGAGACACAATAGCCAAAAGCTACTTGGGGAGGTAAGGGTTTGTTTCACTCACAGTTCTGTATTAACAGTGAGGATAGGAACTCATACAAAGCAGGAACCTGGAGACAGGAGCCCATGCAGAGGCTCGGGAAGGGGGGGAGAGCTGCTAACTGGCTGGATCTTTATGGTTCCCTCAACCTACTTTCTTATAGAACCCAGGACTAGCACCACCCACAATGGGCTGGACCCTCCCACCACATTTATTATGTGTACAGTGTTCGGCTGCATGTAGGGAACCAGATTTCACTATAGATGGTTGTGAGCCACCATGTGGTTGCTGGGAATTGAACTCAGGACCTTTGGAAGAGCAGGCATTGCTCTTAACCACTGAGCCATCTCTCCCCCTCCCCTCCCATGGAGGCTGGAGAGAATTGAAGAAAGAGGATGACTTTAGCTTGTATCAACTTGACATAAAACTACTCAACACACACCCCAATCACCTTTGCCTCAGAGCCTCTTGGAAAGCTGTTTAAATGCAAATTTTGAGGTCTGTCCTGAAAATAACTGAAGTGAGGTCCAAGAACGTGCATTCCAGCAAGCTCCCAGGTGATTCTGAAGCAAGTTCAAGGCTGCATTCGAAAGGGACCAAACTCATCTGTTTTGCAGACAGGAGACTCTGACCCCTCAGATTTCCACAGCTGTTCTTTGCTTCTACCCTGAGGATGGACAAATTCTCTTGAACTTTCTTGATTGTGTGCTGATTTCACACCATCAATAGTAACCCAGAATGAAGGGAGTCGGTATTGCACCAGACTTTCAGATCTCAGGGGCCTTGTTGCACTTACTGATCCTTTAAAAAAAAAAAAAAAAAAAAAAAGGACTTTCTCTCCTTGTTTGGGTCACTTCTCTAAAATGCTTCCTACTCTGTCTCCTATGGTTTTATGTCACTCGGGAGCGTCTGTATGCTAGGTCCCAAGCTGTTGGAACTATTTTGGGAAAGGAAGGACATGTTTGGGAGAGGTGTTAGCTGAGCATGCCTTGGAAGGTTTTACCCGTCCCAGGACTCCCTTCTCTATATTTTCTTATCTTCTGCAGGGTGAGTAGCTTCTGCATCCCCTTGCTCCTGCCACTATGGCATTCTGCTTCACCATAGGCTTGGCTTCTGAGAAGCCAAGGATAATGGGCTGAGATCTGTGAGTTGAAAGATAGACTCCTTCCCTTTAACATAAATTCTTCAAGTATTTCTCACACCGGTGGAAAGCCCGACTAACCAATTCTTTCCTGATCATTCTACTTAAAATAGTGTAGTAACCCGTCTTAGTGGGGCTTTAGTCGACAAATCCAGCCAACTTGCTGGGTTCGTACTCCAGAGGGGGAGTGTGGATTGAGAGACAGCAGGTAAACAAGCTAAGGAAGAGACAGAGACACAGGACAGAGTCAGAAGGGCAATCCAGTGAACACTGAACACACAAAGTTTATTCTTCACCAATCTCAAACACCCCAACCAAAAAGGCGAAAATGGCAAAAGACTCCTTTATCAAGATACAAGGAAGAAACTGACTTTCTTCCTTAAGTCTCCAAACATCCAGTAACCACGCCTTAGACTAAATCTAATTATCTGGCCTTTAGGGTTAAGAGTAACCACACCTCAGACCAACTTCTGGTTACTTAGGTAAGACTCCCGTGACTAAGACCAAACATCCTACAGTAGCCGTGTCTTAGACCTTTAGGTCTTACAACTTTAACCTTGGAAGAGTAAGCATAGTTTTGAACCCTCTAACCTTAAGTCAAGGTAAATTGGAGACATTTTTATTGGCCTTAACAAAATAGGCCCCACTTTGCATCTCCGTGTAACATACTGAATTAACTTTCAGCTTATCTCAGCCCGGACCATGTTTTTGTTAATTATCCAACAACACAGCTCCAAGAAGACAGGGACTAATTCATCATGGTGACTCCAGCTCTTAGAATGAGCCTGGAGCATAATGGGTGGGTGGGCTTCCCAGGAAATACATTTTAAATAATTAATGTTGTAGTTTTAACAGAATAAACATAATTCTGCTTTGTGCCTGTAAGGCCTTCTTTGAATCTATTTGTTTATTTTTACCACTTCCACAATGTTAGTGATTTTTTTTTCCTATCACTGTTTCAGCAATTATAACAATAAAATTGGGTAACAATACTTAGACACAAAAGAACAAGAAAAAGCATTTATTTAAATGCAATGTAAGCTTGGCTCATTAGGAAATGTGACTGAGAGACCACCACAGCCAAAAAGAAGGCCATACATGAAAGGGACGTCCCTTCAGAGAGCTGGAGGAAGCTGGCATCTCACCAGCTGGTGGCTTTCATTCATCAGTGCAATGAATGTATATTATGGCTGGCTGACAGCATGCCAAGCACTGGTCTAGGTGAGAGATACAATAGAGAATAAAGTGGAAAAGGAGAACATGGCCATCAAAGAGCCTTTGAAGAAAAAGTAGGAAAAAATTAAGCAATAAAATGTAGTATATGGGAAAATAATAATGGCTTTAAGAGAAAGAATATGGATGAGGGGATAAAATCTCGTGTGTGTGTGTGTGTGTGTGTGTGTGTGTGTGTGTAAAATCTGAAGTAAGATTACTAGGAAAGGCTTCATTGAGAAGGTAACAGTGAGAGACAACTTTAATAAAAGAGGGAAGAAGTGTATATATGTCTTAAAAGAATATTCTAAACCAGTGGGTTTCAACCCTTTGAGGTCAAATGATTTTTCACAGGGTCACATATCAGATATTTACACTACGATTCATAACAGCAGAAAGGTTATAGTTATGAAGTAGTAACGAAAATTATTTTATGGTTGGGGGTCACCACAACGTGAGGAACTAACTGTATTAAAGGGTCACGACATTAGGAAGGATGAGAACCACTGTTCCAAACCAACAACAGGAAGTGCAGAGGCCCTGAGGCAGAACTAAGTCTTGCCTGGTGAGGGAGCAGGGAGCAGGCCGGGGTTGGGCAGATGGAGAAAGAGTGTGCAGCAGGGGTGAAGTTGGAGAGGAAGGGGTTTTGGATGAGCTTGGTTTTGGGTGTGAGGCTACATCGGCATCACCAAATGGACGTGAAGCCACCGGCAATTTCTGGGGTTTAAACTTATTCACGGTTTGACTTGCATCTCAACAGGTTCCTGCCGATGTCATTTTGAGAATCACCAGCCTGCCATCAGAAATCCAGACTCTACAAAGAGAAAATTGTATAGAGTCTAGAAAAATTTCTCCAGAACCTAACTTGAGCTGAAAATGTGGTTCAGTTGGTAGTTTGCCAGCGTGATTTCCTGGGTTGGCTCTCAAAGTCAGCTTGGACCATCTGAGACCCATCTTTTTGTTTGTTTTGTTTTGCTTACATTCGTAGCCTTGGCTGTCTTAGAACTGACTCTGTAGACCAGGCTGGCCTCAAACTCACAGAGATCTACCTTCCTCTGCCTCTCAAGTACTGGGATTAAAAGCATGTACCGCTATCACACAGCATGTGTGAGACCCATTTAAAAAAAAAAAAAAACAAACCCACAGTTTAGGATTGATTTCTCTTTAATCATTTCTGTCATAACACAGCCTGTATTTCAAAATAATTATTGATCACCCACTTCAAACCAGATGTTGTAGCATTTTCTGCCCCCTCCCTTTTTCATGTAGAAGAAGAGAGAAGTAAAGACCATGAAGTTAGAGACAAGCAAACACTTAAGATGTTCAAGAAGGGGATATTGCATAAAGCCACTGATATCAGCAGTAGGAGATAGGAGATGCTCCTGGGTGAAAGAGAAGCCGGGGATAATGCCCACAAAGAACCACAGGCCACGAAGCGTTTGGGTTCAGAGCGTGAATTTCTCACTAGCTTGCATTGCATACTCCGATCTGCCCAGGGAGAATGGACAAGCGGGAGTTTTCACATTGGCATGAAGGCTGTGACGAGGGGAAAATTCCTCAGGGCAGACAATTACATCAGCATATTTTTCTAATTTATATTTTAAATAGTGCAAGTATTCCCCAAGGCCTGGTGACAGACAGCACTTCTATAAATACATTAAACTCAAGTAATCTATGCACAATTGCTAGCCTAATGAGGACCCCCCCATCCCCCCGTCCAGATTCAAGCCAATTACATTTGGAAATGCAAAACCTGCAGTTAATCAGTCATAAGGAGAAACAGGGCTCCCTTCAATAGCATCGCAAAGTAACACCCTCCCTGGCCCACTCCACCTTCACTTCTTTACCATCACTCGAGGTCATCAGCTAGCAGCAACCATTAGTTTGGGAAAACATCTGGAGACATAGTCCAGGAAAGAGGGACCGAGCAGATAAGGAGGCATAGGAGGCTGGGGCAGAGGGCTGGGGGACAGGCAAGGTCTGTGATCCAATCCTAACACTGTGGTGTGTGTGAGCCTTTACTGCGAGAACCATCAGAGCAGCCATTGGCCAGGGCCCCTGGACCTGAGCAACGAGGGTCAAGCCTTTTCTTTGTTTCGATCTTCTTTTCCTGCGTGACCTTGAAGAAGTTACCTCACCTCTGTGCGCTTGCTTCCGCCTCCTTGATTGTAAAGCAACAACAGTGCCCAGTTCTTAGGGCCCTTTGAAAGCAGAACGATTCAGATCCTGATTATTTAAAAGGCCACTTATCAAGGCAGAATCATTGTTTATGGCATCTTCTTGATTGTGATCTGGAACAATCAGGAGAGGTCTTGCAAAAGCCAGAGTTACACAGTTAACAAAGGACGTGGGAACTTGTGATCAGACCATATGTGTTCAGATTTAAGTCTTGGGCTGGGACTATTGCTCAGCAGATAGAACTTGACTAACACGTTCAAGACCTTAGGTTCCATACCCAATACCACACACACAGAAACAGAAACAGACACACACACACACACACACACACACACACACACACACACACCTCACATTCTCAGCTTTTCCACTTAGAAGCCATTTGACCATAGGCCAATATACTCTGAAAGGTATTTTGTGCTCATTTAGAATTCTAGTCAAATGTCTCAGATCTAAACCCCATCTAAAACCTGAAACTCCTTAGCATTAACATGACATGATGAGTGGAAAATTCCACCTCTGACTTAGTGGGTTGGATTTAGTTAAAGTCAAAGTGTGCTTAAAAAAAAAAATACCATGTAAGATTATCTTTAACTTTTATGTCAAGTGTATAAGGAATACATAAAACATAAATACTGTAATAAAATAAAATTGTTATTATGAAATACATAAATATTGTAACATCTGCGAACACTTGAAACTTCCAGTTGGGAGCGTTTGGGTATAAGGAATATTCAGCCTGTGCTGTGAGTATGATAATGAAAAATGGTGCTGAGTCCATATGACTGGACAATAAATATTGGCTGGTATTGCTGTGTCTCTGTTAAGACCCCACAGACTGTGTGACTCAGAGCATCAAGCTTCTAGGGGGATGGGAAGCTGTAGTTTACTGCTCAGGCCATCTCAGGCGTTCTTGGTCCCTTAAAAATGCTATTTATTTTAACCTCTGTATCAGATCTGACATTCTTGTGACTCAGGGAGAATTCTTGAAGCTGTAGCTAAGCTTCGTAGACCCCCAGCCTCCAGCAACACTAGAGCTAAGAGCACTTTAACGCGATAGCAGAATCTCATCAATTCCCACCACTTTGCAATAGCCTCACCTCCTCATTCTCCATCAATGTATTTGGCGCATTGATTTCTGGATTTCTTCTATTCGGTGACTATAAAGTTCATGTCACCTCTTGGATGCTGGGACATTCATTCAGAGTAATGTGAGCCCATGTTCCTGGCTCTGTAGTTACTTGCGTTTGACTCAAAGTGCACTATTTTCTTTCATTATTTTTCATTTTCTTACCAGTGTGTATGCGCATGCACATCTGTGGCGGTCAGCTCCTGGGAGCCAGTTCTTTTTCTGCCATATGTGTTCTGGAGATTGACAAGGTCACCACATGCCCATCTTGTTGACCTTCAAGATGAACTATTTTCTTTACATCAATACATGAATACAGCAAAATCTGGTCAGATCAGAGGCTAAAAGTGACTGAAAGCTAAGCAAGTCTCAAGTCCCTGTGGCTACTGAGTCCTCGATTTCTGATTTGTTCCTGGTAGGATATTTAGAACAACCAGGCTAGAATTATTGTAATAACAATGAAAAAAAACCAAATCTCAGAAGTAAAGGACATACTAGATGAGTGTCACATCAGTAAAATACAGAAACAAGTCTCAGAAAAGGCCAAGATTGCCCATAGGTCATGAACCTTCAAAGTTGCCAAAGCAAATTCAACATAACTAAAAATAAATAACCAAATTCAAACAGTCCTCCCAAAAGTATTTATCATATACAATGAAAGATGGCTAAATTGGTTAGAAACTCAAAACGTGGTAAATACGGTCTATAGCCAAAAAGAAAATCTGTCAAAGCTATCAAAGGCAATAGATCTCCAAACAAATGAAAAAAAAATGGCTATAAATATCATAAAGTATTTGGGACGGGGAAAGTGCTTGCATCAGAACTGGAGTTCTGAAATCCCAGGGCTAGAAGGCAGAGACAGGTGGATCCCTGGGGGTCTCTGGCCAGCCAGTCTAGCTGATTCAATGAGCCCTAGGTTCAGTCTCAAAAGTAAAATGGAGCGCCATTGAGAAAGCTACCTGGTATCCACATCTAGCCTCCACAAGTATGTACACGCATGTACACACACACACACACACACACACACACACACACACACACACACTATTTAAAGGAAAAGATAAACACAAGAGCAATGTAAGGCAGAAGATAATGAACAAATATCACTAAATGGGAAGGGGTGGGGAGGTGGGAGCAGCCCTGCAGCTCGTTTACAAGGAAGGTGTGTTTTTCACCCATCTCCAGAATATCTGAAGCTGAGAAGGTGTGTTCCCTGGTGAACAAACGGCGAATGACCGACAGGTCAGTCACTACAGAGGTGTTTGTATGGCAGAAGCCCAGGGCGGTAAACAATCTCCCCACTGGAATTTTGGGAGTCACCGGAACCAAGGTTATTTATGACTAGATAGTGAAAATGCACTGTTGGAAAGAGACGTGGGCTGATGTGGAAAACACAGAGACTTTCCAGCTCCCCATGCTGGTGCTGCTCCTAAGAACATGAAGTGCTCTGCGAGTCCCCATCCTAAGAGAGGGATTATATTATGCATCAAAGCACAACAGCCAGGCAGTCATGTAACACAGTAACACGTGTACAAATGCTTGCAGAATTAGGAGAGTGCTACTTAAGACATCATTTTCATTACCATTGTTAAAGATGATAGCATATATTATTAAGCTACTGGGGCATGGTGTTTTGCTTTTAGACTCATCAGAGCTCTGGGGATAACAGACATTTGGGGACTATTTATTCTATGTAAAGAGCAATTTTCCAAATGAGAGATATTTTTTTTTTCTTTTCCCTTGTTGATGGCCATGCCACATATACAGAGAAGTCTATTACAGCTGCACAGCTGATGGCAAAAGGACCTGGGGAAATGAGAGCATCTATCTAGGAAGAAAAATGCTGCCACATTCAAGACCAAAGTAAAATGCAGCCAAAAAAAAAAAAAAAATCGGAATAGCTGTCTCAGGCTTGTACCCAGCAGTCTGCAGCCAACTGGTGCACTGGCTCGTGGCTTCATTTGCAAGTCTTATTTCCAAGCTCCTGACAACATTGTGAGCTATACACAAGAGTTCCCAGCTACTGCTGTGCCTAGATTTAGATGTGCGAAGTTGAGCTTAGTGGAGCTGAATTTTTCCTACCAATGACCCAAAAGAGAGATTCCGTTCATGACTATCAAGTGCCATTATGCTATAGGAGAAATGAAGCTATCACCAAGAATTAGAATTTCAAATTATATATCTCAATTACAGGAAATTAGCTTCTGTCTCAACAAGTTTCCCCAGGGGAAGTTCCAGACTGGATAGATAAAAGATAACATTAGTGTAAGATGGAGAGACTTGGGGTGCAGGGGACACACTGTCACCGAATTCAAGAAACACACACACACACACACACACACACACACACACACACAAACACACACAAACACACCACAAACACACACACACACACATACACCGCACAAACACACACACACAAACACACACACACACAAACACACAAACACACTCACCACACAAACACACACACCACACATACACACACACACACACACACACACACACAAACACCGCACAAACACACACACACACAAACACACAAACACACTCACCACACAAACACACACACCCACACATACACACACACACACACACACACACAAACACACAAACACACTCACCACACAAACACACACACACACACACACACACACACACACACACACACACACACACACACACAAACACACAGAGCGAGACTCAGGGTCAGTCAATGTCAACTGCTCTGGTCATGGCTGGGCTCTTTCCCCAGCATCCTGTGTAATTCCATAAATCTTTACAGTCGTGGGGAGTGTGTAAAGATGATCATACTTCTGTGGATGAAAATGATGACAGAAAGATTAAAAGGGACTCATCAGAGAGCAGAGAAATTAGTACTCTTTACACACATAAGAGCTTTCATCCTCAAAACAGTACCCAGGGGCTTCATGGGGAAATCCCACTTAAGATTTTTTTTTTTTAGGAAATGAAATTAAACTATATAGGTGCTAAGGAAGGATGTAAATATGGCTCAGTCAACAACAAACTTGAGTTAAGTGTATCAAGTGTGAACTCTGACTTCTCCATCGGGAGCTTGCCTCCCACAGGGAGGTGGTGTCTGCTGGAAGGAATCAATGTTCTGATAAGGAAAGAACAGGGAATCGCCTCCGGGTGGAGGATGAGGGCATGGAGATGGGGAGAGGAGGAGGATGTCCACCTTTGAAGGATGTGTGAGCCAGGGCAGAGCATTTCCATCAGAAATAATGGCACGTGGCCTGAGATGACATGGGGCCCGTAGGGCTGCAATCCTGCACTGGGAGGCAGGGACAGGAAGAGTCAGAATTCAAACTCATTTTTGGTGGCATAGTGACTTCAAGGCCAACCTAGACTAAGTGAGATTCTGTCTAAAATAACAAAGATGAAGAAAGACCTCAACAATAATGTAAGATGCCTGCAGTTTTGAAGCACAGCTCACTCGAAACCTCTGTCTCGGTCTTCCGTGGCTTCAGTCAAAGTATTGGCTGGGGCTGTGATCGCACTGGGGGCTCAACAGGAGCAGCTGAGTGCGTGTCTCGATGCACAAGTGGTTGCAGCGTCTGTGTGATAGTTATTTGTCCTGTTGTTGTCACAAAATACCTAACAAGAGACAATGTACGGGAGGAAGTGTCGGGAGCCGCATTCGCCATTACAAGATGGCGCTGGCTTCCTGTTTCCTGCTGAAATGGGACGATGATTTCTCCATGGGATTCTGTTGGAAGAAAATTTTAAGCAACCAAATTTGTCAACAGAACTGGCTGTAACATATGTAGGTAGTCATTGTGTGGCAGAAAATGCTTGACTGTAATTCTACTTGAAACTCTGGCCAGGTTGTAATAAGAAGGTGCACCAATACAGCAGCTAGTCATGAGTTGTCTCGAGCAAAGCAGTCTCAGACCGGTTTAGGGTAAAGTTTGTAGTCCAGATGCATCGGGCTGAGTCAAGTGGAAGTGTCCAATTGGGGCCCCATCTTCTTTCCAGAGCGTTCAAAGATTGTTGTTGAGAACTGTTATATTCCTTGTGGAAAACTTAAATATCAAAATCAAGGTAAAATTTTTAATTTTTACGGTATGCATTAGGGAAAGGCAACAATAAGCATTAAAAGGTATATGAGGAAAATTAAGATTTCAGAGAGAAAAACTGACTGTAGGTAAATGACAGTGCCCAGATTTTGTTTTCTTCTGCCTTACACCAATTGGCTTCTTGATATAAGGCAGAAACTGTGAATTTAATCTTAACAACATGCTTGAATTTAGAGAAGGAAAGCCAAATCCAACTCCAAAGCCAGCATTGGTTTAGATAAATTGGGACTAGAGGAATTCTAGATAGTAAAGAGAAATAGATTTCTATATAGAAATAGCTCACTAGAATTAAATATTTTTTTTTTTTTTTTTTTTTTTTTTTACCATATATCAGATTCCTCTTCATTAAATGGTTCTTTCTGGAGAGCTGTATTCTCTTCTGTAGGTACCTACATGTTCAGTGTCTTTTGGCAGTTTGAAGATGGGTGCTTTCTGTTTTCCTGTAAAGACAAGAACAGAACACCTCCCCTACCTTTGAGAAGTCTCCGCACAACTCATGGGAACTACATTGGTGGATGACTTGTCATTTCTCTTCATTAAGATGTTTCTCTTGTTCAACTCGGATCTTGATGAACTTAGGTAGTTATAATACTCAAAAAAACAGTTTCAATTTGCTGGAGATATATGCTGGAGCGTTGTCAGTTTTTATTTGTGCAGGTATGCTGAGAATTATTGCAACTAGGTACTGTGAAGGGACATTTTTATCTTTTACTTGTAAACGTATAGTGAAAAATTAAGTATAAGATAAATTGCTTTAGTGGCTTTATCGGCCAGATCATTAGCTCTTGCCATGGGTCCTGGTAATAGCGTATGTGCTCTCATATGTTGTATAAAAAAAGGATGCAATCTTGTCCTGATTGATTGCTGAATATCAGCAAAGACTTGTGCAACAGCGCTTTTTGAGGAAATTAATCCCACTGTTTCCAAAATCTGTACTGCTCCTACCACATAATGTGAGTCAGAAATAATATTCAGAGGTTGAGGGAAAACTCGTAAAACCTCAGCTACAATAGCACATTCAACCAATTGTGGGGATGAAAAATTAAAACATTTTTGAAACACCTGATTATTAACAACATAACTGCCAATGCCTGTTTTGGACCCATCAGTAAAAACATCAATAGCTCCTATTATCGGTTAACTTCTAGTAATTTTGGAAAAATAATGGCATTAGTAAGAACAAACTGCAACAAAGGATGCTTAGGATAATGATTATCAACATGCCCCGAAAAGGTGCAACGAAGAATCGCCCAAACATCCAAGGTGGCACATAACACATTGACTTGATAAGCAGTATAGGGTACGATAACAGATTCTGGTTCACAGCCAAAATGAATTAACGCCAGCTGTAGACCTTTTAAGGCCATTTCTCCCAGTTGAGTGGGATAATGGCTCAAAACTTTGCCAGGGGAGGTTTGAGGATGGACCCATAATAGCGGTCCCTTCTGCCAGAGCACAGCTGTAGGCTGTTGAGGTGAGGAGACAATGCATAGCTGGAATGGGCTAGATGGATCTAGCCGAGTTAGAGAAGCTTCACCCAATTTCTTTTCCACTTTATCCAACACTTGGGCAGCTTCAGCGGTAAGTTGTCTACTAGATGTGATGGCTGGGTCTCCTTCCAGAATGGCAAATAAAGGTTTAAGTTCTGCCGTAGTTAGATCTAAATATGATCTTACCCAATTAATATCACCTAAAAGCTTTTGAAAATCATTAAGTGTTTTAAGAACATCTCTTCTGATAACAATCTTTTGCGGCTTTACCTGCGTCGGATAAATGGTAGAGCCAAGAAAATTTCCAATATCTCCTTCTTGTACCTTCTCAGGAGCTATAAATAAACCCTTATTATTCAACTCTTTAGATAGAACGCCAAAAGCTTGCTGCAGAAGGGCTTGATCAGAATGGCATAACAAAATATCGTCCATATAATGACATATCTTAATGGCGGGAAATTGAGATCTAACTGGCTGAATAGCTTTTGCTACATAAAGTTGACACATAGTAGGACTATTCGCCATGCCCTGCGGTAAAACTTTCCATTGGTATCTTTCATCAGGTTGTTCATGATTAATGCTAGGCAAGGTAAAGGCAAATCTAACTTTATCTTGCTCATGTAAGGGTATAGAGAAAAAGCAATCTTTAATATCCACTATTAAAATTCTCCAGCGAACTGGTAAGGTGGATAACAAAGGCAAACCCCTCTGAATGGGACCCATGACCTACATTTGTTTATTTATGGCTCGCAGATCATGTAATAATCTCCATTTACCAGATTTTTTCTTAATTACAAAAATAGGGGTATTCCAAGGAGATTGAGAGGTTTCTATATGTCCCTGATTTAATTGTTCCTGGACTAATTGATTGGCGGCTTCCAGTTTTTCAGAGGTAGGGGCCACTGAGGAACCCATACCGGGTCCTCTGTTTTCCAAGGAATGGGGATTGCCTCCCCAGCGGCCCCTAGGAAAAACCCAGTCCTGTTCTGTCTTGCTTCCCATTAGAGGGCAGGGGGACTTGTACGTCCCTGCAAGTGTTTTCCAAGGCCTCGACCAGGGACGCAGCCCATATTTTTCATTATCTGCTGGCTCTGAGGTGAATAGTCATTTGTGAGCACAAAATCTAGTTGTTGTAATACATCTCTTCCCCATAGATTTATAGGGAGGGTTAGCACATATGGGGTAATAGTTCCTTCTTTCCCTTCCTCATTTTGCCAATGTAATTCTTTTGCGCTCTTGGCTGGAGCCTCTTCATATCCCAGCCCCTGTAGAGACTGGGATGACTGAACAAGTGGCCAGTTCGACGGCCACCAGCTGGTAGAGATAATACTAGTGTCCGCGCCAGTGTCCAACAGCCCCTGGAATTTCTTTCCTTCAACAACCAATTCCATCATGGGTCTTTTATCTAATTGCATAGAAAGGAAAGTATGTTGTCCTCCTGAGGAACCGAACCCCTTTTCCCCTCTCTGAACTTCTCTGCTAGGAAATTGATGATGTAGACTAGGTAAAATCAAGAGTTGAGCTATACGATCTCCAGGGGAAATTGCACTAATCCCGCGAGGGGAGGAGCATAATATCTTTAATTGTCCTGTATAGTCTTGATCGACCACTCCAGGATGAACTATCAATCCCTTCAGGGCAGTGGACGACCGACCAATGATTAATCCTACCGTACCATCAGGCAAAGGGCCTGCAAGGTCAGAGGGCACAGGCTGACAGCCCATAGTAGGAGTTAATACTGTTCGGGCGGTGGCACGCAAGTCCAGTCCGGCTGATCCGGAGGTTGCTCTCCTGACGGTGTCATCTTTACAAACCTCTTTAACGGGTATGGAGGTTGTTGGATTGCCCCATACATTTGTGCAGGGCCCTGGGGGTCGGGGGCCCCATTTCCCGTTTTTGACTGCTCAGCAGATCGTCCAGGAAGAGGCCGGCCCTGATCATCTCGAACAGAGCGGCATTCATTGGCCCAATGCTTCCCCTTTTTTACAACGGGGGCATATTCCTGGTTGTTTCTGATTAGTGAAACTTTGGGGTCCAGGGTTCATTGGTCGAGCCCCAGGTCGAGCCCGACATTGACGTTTCATATGTCCGGGCTTACCACAGTTGAAGCATTTCATGTTTGCTGCCTTTTGTGCAGATAGCACTGCTGCCGCTATCCCCTGATTAGACAGAGGTCCCCCTATCTCCCTACAAGCTTTCATCCAAGCATTTATTCCTTTTGCTTTCCAGGGGGTGATAGCGTTACGGCATTCTTTTGTGCATTGTTCATATATTAATTGTTGCACAAACGGCATTGCCCCTTCAGCGTCCTCAAATATCCTTCCTGCTGCTTCCATCATCCTAGCCACAAAATCTGAAAATGGTTCAGTTGTTCCTTGAATAATCTTTGTAAGATTTCCTGTCACTTGCCCTTTATTAGGTAGACTCTTCCATGCTCTGATGGCAGCCTTATTTATTTGTTCATAAACCTCTAGTGGGTAGGCTGTCTGATTTACAGCCCATTGACCTTGACCTGTGAGCATATCAAAGCTCCATTGAGGTCGTTGACTGGCTATATTTATCTTTGCCTGGGCCGCACACAATTCCTGATAAATGGACTTCCAATCTAAATAATGACCCATAGATAAGCATGCTTTAACTGTATTGTTCCAATCATCTGGGGTCATTGCATTCAAGGCCAGCCTTTCAATAAGGGCTATGGTAAAGGAAGCGCTAACTCCGTATGTTTGCACTGCTTCCACTAAGGCCTTCAATTGTTTCAGATAGGGCGGTGCCGTTGGCTCATAGCCTGGAGCATAAGGTGGGGCACGCCCATATCTCCCAGCCTCATAATTTTTAGCTTCCTCATCTAATTCTGCCTGCTCGGCAGGGTTCAGCTCTGGATCCCCTTCTGACCCAGATAGGTCAGACTCATCCTCCTCTCCGGGGGACGTCTCCTCCTCGGAGGAAGAATCTATAGTATAATGTTTAAACTCAGTGAGGAGAGGGTATAATTTTGGATCCTCACACTCACAATCCTTACATGCTCCTCCTTTTGGAGCAGGCACAAGCTTTAAATCTTTAGCTCGTCGGTTAAGTTCCTTTTCCTTTCGGCGAGCTGTTTTGCTTTCTTTTCTAGCTTTGCTAGTTTACTGTGCACATTTTCATTCTTATTTGACTTCTTTCTGGAGAACCTTTTCTTTTGTTCTCCCTTTCCCTTTTCAGCTTCTGATAGACTATCCTGATGGTCAGAAAGTACTCTCTGTCCCTCTTTGACCTGTTCCTTACATCTCTCGTCTTCAATACAAGACTTTAACAATTTATATAATGGCCATACACCAGTCCTTAAAGTTCCTTGTTCCTTCTCCCGCATAAGATCTCCTCCTAACTTATCCCATGTTCCTTTGGAGAGGGTCCCAGAGACCACAAACCAGGGAGCAACACGGTCAACTTCCTTAAGGAAGTTCTGCAAAACTCTATCTGGAATCTTTAGCTCCTTCTGCTTTAGCAGCGCCCGCGCTGCATCTGCAATAGGCTTGGTCGGCTGGTTCCCTATAACTCCTTTATCTACAGGAGAGGGTGTGACGGCTCAGTTATTTACCTGAGACTTAAGGCCACTTATGCTAGGTCACAAAAGGATGAGCGGCGAGTGTTCTCCCGTTTATGACAATTAAAACACAGACAGCACAATAAAACGAAAAACGAAACAAACAACAAGAAACGGGATCACCTAGACCACAGGGGTCATACCTTGCTGAAAAGTGCTGCAGCTTCTCGCTCCGCTGGCTTGAATCTTCCTTCGACGAGCAGTCGAGGGTCCTTCGAGTCGTTCCTCCGCCCAGGGTCGGCAGGCTCCCGGGTTTCGGCACCACTTGTCGCGCGCATCCTTTGCCGATAAGGAAGACGCGGCAACCGAAGATGTGTCCAGCAGAATCTTTATTGTAGCGCTCTTTACATGCTGATGGAGAAGGACCCCAAGCCTTGAATGCGCACGGCTTAAATAGCCTGCAGGGCGACGTATTCGTCTGTGATTGGTGCTCCGCAAAACGCTCGAATGATATAGCTTCTCTGATAGGGAGAGCTACCATATAGAAATTACCATACAGTGGCGCATGTGCAGTCAGCATAGCTAATGCTGTAAACAAGAACCAGGAAACAGGAAGCCAGCGCCATCTTGTAATGGCGAATGCGGCTCCCGACAAGGAAGGGCTCATTTTGACTCCCAGAAGGTGCAGCCCGGCATAGTGGGGAAGTCATGGCAGCAGGACCATGAGGCAGCTGAGTCACAGCGCATCTGCAGCCGGGGAACAGAGAGAGATGAACACTGATGCTCAGCCCATTTTCTCCTTTCAGGCCAGAGCCCCACTCAATGGAACAGCACCACTTACAGGTAAGGTGGGTCTTCCCAACTTTATTAGCACAGTTCAGATGATCCTCTACAGGCTTGCCTAGTGGTAGATGATCCTTTACAGGCTTGCCTAGTGGTAGATGATCCTTTTCAGGCTTGCCTAGTGGTAGATGATCCTTTACAGGCTTGCCTAGTGGTAGATGATCCTTTACAGGCTTGCCTAGTGGTAGATGATCCTTTTCAGGCTTGCCTAGTGGTAGATGATCCTCTACAGGCTTGCCTAGTGGTAGATGATCCTCTACAGGCTTGCCTAGTGGTAGATGATCCTTTACAGGCTTGCCTAGTGGTAGATGATCCTCTACAGGCTTGCCTAGTGGTAGATGATCCTTTACAGGCTTGCCTAGTGGTAGATGATCCTTTACAGGCTTGCCTAGTGGTAGATGATCCTTTACAGGCTTGCCTAGTGGTAGATGATCCTCTACAGGCTTGCCTAGTGATAGATGATCCTCTACAGGCTTGCCTAGGGGTTGATCTCATGTAGGTGAATCCAGAGCCTGTCAAGTTGACAGTATCAATTATCACAATTTGCTTGGTTGTTGCTATTCAACTGAGGTCCTGAGGCTCCCCACTGGAGTTTTGCTTAGTTCCTGGCATCCTCCTTGGTTTCCTCACCATAGCAGCTGCCCTGTTCAAAAGAAGCAGGAAGAAGTCCCCCAGAAATAGTGACACGCCATTAATACAGTTGTGGAAGGAGCAACAGCCCTTTGGCTTTGCCATGCTCTCCTGACTAGAAACAAGGATGGGCCTTGCAGGTGATAAAGAGTGGGTCATAAAAGGCTGAGAGTAGAAAACGGGAAGAATGTGAACAGTCTCTGAATCTGTTTACAACTGTGTGGAAGTATAAAGCTTACTTCTCGTAGTTATCAGGAAAAATTGGAGTCCAGGAGACGCAACCAACCACTTATCAAAGGCCTTGGAAATAGAGGGAAACCTCACCTGTTTTGTTTTCCAATGTTAGCAGATGGTACCATCAGACTAAGCAAAAAACGTTCTACCTGGCAATGGTGGGAAGAAAGACGAGGTGAAAACGAAACCCCAGATAGAAACAGGCTCATGTTGTTAGATGCTCACGACCCTCTTGTGTCTCTCCCCCCCCCCACCTCCTCCCCCAACTCCAGTCTGTTTATCTTGCTTGGTTCTATTTCTGGGACCCTTCAAGTGATTTCCCTTCATAGCATTTGTATATGCTGGTCTCACTTCCTGGAATCCTCCCCAAATCTCATACACGGCTAGCTCTGAGGTGTCGCCATTCCCCCGCACAACACACCATAACATGAATCATTTGGGGGAAATTATCCTGATAGTTTATTACTGATATATTTTCCCTGACAGAAATTGAATATAGGTGTCGTTACTCTCTGGAATCCTAGGCCATGACACGTCAATAATATGTACAAAGGACCTGAGCCGTGAAACAACTGAGTAGGAGAAAATAAAGCGAAAAGATGTTGGGGTTCGCTCAGAGAAAAATAACGGGAGGAGTGGTGGGAGAGCGAAGGATCCAGGGAATCTAGTGAGATGTTCAGACTTCGGATAAAAGGACGTGAGGGCTGAAGAAGTTAAAGTTGCAACCCAGGAATGGGGTAAAAGAGCAGGTCAATAGAGTGAGAGTCACCAAGAGATCATTGAGGCCAAGCACTGCCTGAGAACTCGGTGTGAAATAGATACACAGGCAGGGAGGGAGAGCCACAGGGACTCTAAGCACGTTGCTCAAGTCTCTGATGACTGGAAGGAAGGCATCTGAGCCCGATGACAAGAAATTATAAGCAAATGGTCTGGCTGAGACTGCAGTCTCTCAAAAGCCCCGCGTGCTCTTGGCGGTGCTGTGGGGTCGGAGGAGTCATCACCCCACTTTCAGTAGGAAAACGGATGGGCAGGTGAGGGGCTAAATTAACTCTGCCCTAGTCATAAAGCTGTAAGTACCAAGCCCCTGGATTCAGGCCAAAGAACCAAGACCTCATTTTTACAGTTAAAAATGAAACAGTGAGCTAAACAGAACTCTGAGGCTGGGTGTTTTTATTTTATTTTAGCTGGGTGTTTTCATTTGATTTCATTTCATTTTATTTTTATTCTGTGGGTGCTCCCACCCAGCTCCCAAATAAATACACGGAGACATATTCTTACTTAGGATCGCCCAGCCTTAGCTTGGCTTGTTTCTAGCCAGCTTTTCTTAAGTTATCCCATCTATGTTTGGTCTCTGGGCTTTTACCTTTCTCTGTCCTATTTACCTTTATTTTCTTCTTACTCTGTGGCTGGTTGTAGGGCGGGGTGGCTGGCTCCTGGCACCCTCCTCTCCTCTCATCTTCCTATTCTCTTCTCCCACCAAGCCTAGATTTCTCCTCCTGTTTATTCTCTCTGCCTGGTGGCCCCACCTACACTTCTTTCTGCCTAGCTATTGGACATTCAGCTCTTTAGTAGACCAATTAGGTGTTTTAGGCAGACAGAGTAACATGGCTTTACAGAGTTAAACAAATGCAACATAAAAGTTGCAAAGAACAGTCTTTGTATCATAAAACAAACGTTCCATAGCATATAACATATCCTTGATGGGAGATGTTATTCTGTATATATGTTTGTCATACTGGTTAATAAAGCTCTGTGGCCAATAGAAAACTAGATAGGCGGGGCTAGGAGACTAGGAGAAGGAAAGAGGAAGTGGGAAGGAGGAGTCGAGATGTAGCTCAGGGAAGAAGCAGGACACCTGCCACGGCTCCCTGATAAGACGACCACGTGGAAATACTTAGATAAGTAGAAATGGGTTAATAATTAAGGCAGCGCTAGCCCATAAACAATAATGGTAATTGGCCAACAGGATTATATCAAATACAGAGTCTATGAGTGTTATTTGGGGTTGGCGGGCTGGCGGGCTGGCGGGCTGGCGGGCTGGCGGGCTGGTGGAAACATACATGCTACATATCCTCAAGTAACATCCCAGAGAGATGGCTCAGCAGCTAAGAGAGTTTGCAGAGGGACCAAACGCAGATCCCAGAAGCCACAGGGGACAGTGTACAACCAACTGTAACTCTAGCACCACGGGCTATGACACACATACTCACACAAACACGCACACAATCAAAAGCCTTTTAAATCTTAAAAAAGGGAATGTATTCTCTGAACTCCTGAGCCCGAGACCCATTTCAGAAAATACAACAATAACAACAACAACAAATTCCGCAAAGGATGGCTTTGGGAACAGCAAGGGTAATTTACTTTACAACTTGCCCATTCATTCACACATCCCCAAATGTTTATCTAGCTTTGCCATTTTATGTTCCTTATATATTTTAACGCTCTTAATCTGTCTGTTAGGGCTTTGTTGAGGGGTGGTGTTCTCTAATTTATTAATGGATATTTTAGTATCTCCCAGGGCTCTGGAATTAGAGTGATTCTTGCACAAATTCTATCTTGATTAAACTTGATTTGAATGTGTTGAATGACAAGCCCACAGTTTTGCCTACTTGGCACTTTCAGAATGTTTCTAATTGCGCTCTACCTATGAAGAAACTCAAAATTAATTTAAGCTGAAAAAAAAATTTAAAAGGATAGTTCAGCAGTTTCTGGTCCAAATTAAAAAAAAAAAATTACATTTCTCTACCCATCAGATTGTAGAGGGACAGATGCCAAACTTAAATGGATTTTTTTTTTTTTTTTTTTTTTTTTGCCTCCATCAAATCACTTTGTCTTCTGAGCCGGGTCTGTCTCTTCCATTGTAAACTTTGTCATTACACTTTCCCAAAGACACCTGCAATCAGCGTGGTTCCACGTTTCTTTTCCAGACTGCTTTGTGATGCCAGCCCTGTTACGGGCTCCTTCAAACACCGGCAGGACTCTCTAGACTACACCTAGCACTCTGCAGGCTCACTGCTTGCAATCATGCGACAGTGTGGCTCAGTTATAACAGCCCTGGTCCCTGTGAGAATAAATGCACACTTTCAACTTGCCTCTTTCTCATCCTATTGTTCTGTGTGGGGGAAAAGAGACAAGAAGAGGTGAGAGGTACCTCTGGAATATCTAACTAAGTAAAGGTGTGTTGCATTTGTTTAACTATGTAAAGATGTGTTCTGTTTTACCTTGTCTAAGGGGCCTGGTTGATCTAATTAAAAAAAAAAAAAAAAAAAAAAAAACAGGAATGGCCAATAGCAAGGGAAGAGGTATAGGCAGAACTTCCTGGCAGGGGGAGTAAAGAGGAGGAGGAATTTAGGCTCCAGGAAGAAAGAAAAAGAGATGCCAGGGGCCAGGCAGACAGACATGGAGGAAGCAGGAAAATAGGCCATACCGAATAGTGAAAGGCCCTGAGGTGACCCATATGGGCCAAGCCTAAGCTAAGGCTGGGCATTCATAATTAATAATAGATCTCCATGTCTTTATCTGGGAGCTGGTTAGCTCCCAACTACACCCCTCCCTCTCTCCCCAAGAATAATTCTGGTGCAATGTGTTTGCTAGTTGGGGCTGTGTGTGTATGTGTGCGTGTGCGTGTGCGTGTGCGTGTGCGTGTGTGTGTGTGTGTGTGTGTGCTACAGATGGAACTCAGACCCCATAGCTTCAGTGAGAAGCACCATTGCCCCTGAGCCACCCCACTGGCCTGATGTGCTAGTGACCGGTGACTAGAAGTTTCTCCCAAACTGGGTGTTGCTGGCGCACGCCTTTAATCCCAGCACTCAGGAGGCAGAGGCAGGCAAATCTCTGTGAGTTCTAGTCCAGCCTGATCTACAGATATTGAGTTCCAGGACAAGTTCCAAAGCAATACAGAGAAACCCTGTCTCAAAAAAAAAAAAAAAAAAAAAAAATCCGCCCACAAAGACTATTGAAGAGGCTGGTGACGAAGGCTTTGGGGCAGAATCTAGGAGGAGGAAGGAGAGAGAGGTGCCTGGGGAAGGCCAGGAGCGAGTGGCAGCCCTCGGGAGATTTGCAAACACTGCCACTTTCAGTAACCATTAGGAAGGTCTGCTTTCCTCTCCCATGCCCCCATTTTGAATGTTACATGTCCCCAAATGTCCTGTGTGATTTATAATCATAGTGTAGCCCCCACATGGCACAACTGGTACGCTCTTCCCAAAACAGTGCGGGGGGATGAGAATAGATTGCGGCCTTGGAGACACCCATGGTGCGGTTGGGGAATGAAAAGGTAACAGTCTACACAGATGAATTGTTCATCATTTGAACCTGCTTGGGCTGGGAGCTAGGTAGGACTAGTAATACACAGGATATGGCTATTTCAGACATAAGGAACCTAACTCGGATTTGACTCCAGCTGTTAGCTGTCTTATTAAGGTTCCTATTGCTGTGATGAAACACCATGACCAAAAGTAACCTAGGGAGGAAAGACTTGAAATTCCTATTGCAGCTTGAAATTCCAGGCAACAGGGGTAAGTCGGGTCAGGAACTCACGCAGGGCAGACACCTGGAGGCAGGAGCCGAAGCAGAGGCCATAGGGGAGACTGCATACTGACTTGCTCCTCAGGGATTGCTCAACCCAGGACCACCTCCCCAGGGATGGCGGCACCACTCACAATGAGCTGCACCCCCCACAGGCTTGCCTACAGGACACTCTAGGGTGTGCATTTTAGTGTTTTGTCAACCAACTAGAGTCCCCCAAATGACTCTAGCTAGTTGACAAAACACTAGCCAGCACAGAGTTAGAAGCAGAAACTTTGGGGACCACTGAAGATTGTCTGTTTTGTCGTGATTATCCATCCTGTTTGTGCGCTTCACTGGGGCAACGTCCAGGCTCGCGCTCAACCGTTGGAAGAGTGGCACCTTGAGCTGCATCCAGACTACCACAGGGAAGATAGAACATCAGACTCTGACTCACAAGATGGTTCTGCTGGGTCACACAGCTTTCCGTCACATTCCGTACCTGTCTTGACAGCAAGCTTCTTGGAGAAGGCAGACATCTCACAGGCTCTGAGTCATCCTTGGCTCCTGTAAATTCTAGCTCCTCTACAAGCTGGGTCATCCGGCTGAGCTAGAATGTCCCCGCCCTCTATGGAGTTCCTGTGGGGCAGAGTCTGATGGAAACTGGAGAGTTTTGGCCTCCCTTGTGTCACCCACTGGCTTAGACGAAGTGTCTCTAGAGAGGGTGACACCCTCACATAGGCTCATGCAGCTGAATGTGGGGATCATGAACATGTTGCCAAAAAGCTTTCGGAATTCACAATGACCGAAGTAAAACATGTAAGAATTCACGACTTCACCGTAGCCTTGACTCTGGACTCACAATATGAGGACCTCACGCTATACAATCCAACACGTCCTGCAACGCCAATCAATGCAGCAAAATGGCTTGTGTTATAGAGTGTTGTTATGAAGGACGGAGCCTGTACTAAACACACAAAACCTTCTGCTCTTACACAGACATCATGGTTTAATCTCTAGTATTTTCCTACCACTGTTGCTTGGCTTACAAGTATCAAATTAGTATATCTTTGGATTGTGTTGTGCTATACGAACCTGCATATTCATTTCATTATACTATCTGAATTTGCTCTTTCTTCTCTCCAATAAATTATAAAAATTAATTACGTTTACACCAAGGAACTGTTTTATCATAAACTCCTTTGTAATTTATTATCAATAAGTGTTTTTATATTATCAACAAATATCCTAATAATAATTACAATACCTGTAAAGAGGGTATTGGGTGGAAAGGGGGCCACAAGTGGGAAAAGTTTTAAAAGCCTTGGTTTAGTTATCAGCCCCCAGTTAGTTAGTAGTGACCAGAGCAGCTGGGTTGCTCTGACTCCACAGTCGTGACTTGGGATGTCAAGGGTGCACCTTGCTTAGTGAAGCCAAGACTGACCCAGGGGCAGTCAGACACCCAGAGTGTCTGTTCTACTGCAGTTTAAAAAGAAAAAAAAAAAATGCGTTGCTCTGAGTGTTTTCCAGTCAACCAAAGCCCATATCCTGTATTTTTACTTTCCTAGAAACAATTGTCTTTGCTCATATTTTTTTTCACATTTTTGTCCTTCTGCTTTCCTACTCAGTGTGTTGATTTAGATTCTAATTAACGGCAGAACAATATTTATGCTTTTTAAAGTTATTATGCACAACAGAAAAGCACTATACACATTAAGAAGTGACAAGGGGGGAATCTCACGGACCCCAGACTGATAACTGGGAAACCAGCGTAGGAGACCCAGGCGACCTGAACGTGGGTCTCAGTTAGGAGCACTGGGCAGTCTATGGGGCCTCTGGTAGTGGATCAGTATTTATCCCTAGCATACGAATGGGCTTTGGGAGCCCATTCCACATAGAAGGATACTCCCTCAGCCTAGACACATGGGGGAGGGCCTGGGCCCTGCTCCAGATGTGACAGAGTTTGATGATCCCTCATGGAAGGCCTCACCCTCCCTGGAGAGAAGAAAGGGAATGGGGTAGGAGAATGGACCTAGAATTGATATTTAAACTAAGATTGTTTCTAATTTAAATAAAACAAACAAACAAACAAAGTGTCATGGTATGGTGGCACATATATCTGTCATCCCAGACCTCTGGTGGCTTAGACAGGATCAAGAGTTTAAGGTCTTCTTCAGCTACATAGGCCATCCCAAGCCAGCCTGGGCTACACGAGACCACGTCTCAAACATACAGAAACAAAAACAGCCATGTCAAATCCTCCTGAAAGATAAAACAAAGTTTATAAACTGCTACCAATCACCTCGCCAGAGTGCCGTTTTATTTATGACATTTTAAGATTTGTGTGAGAAGCCACAAAAATCATCTGGTCCACACCTTGAAGTCTGAGAATTTCAGAAATTTAAAAAATGTTAAAAATTAATGAGTACAGGCAGATGAGCACTCCTTACTCCACTTATAGTAATTGGATGTAATTCTATTCAATTAAATATCACCACCATCAAGAGGGATTAACGGCTCAACAGCCAACCTCTAAATACAGCAATTAAAGTAGCTGAGATCCAGGATAGGAGCCCACTCCACTATACTGCTTTCAAGTGAGCTGGCTAATACTGCGACTTCAAATAGCAGCTGCTGAGTCATTACCAGGGTAATGGAGGATATGGGTGTAGCATCACTTAAGTGACAGATCTTAATCCCTGTGATAAAGCCCAGTGTCTGCAAAGCCCAGGCTGAGCCGACCCAGCTCCCCAGCACCGAGCTCCTGTGGTACGTGCACCCATCCCCGGCAGAGTGGGCAATGCATTCATAAGGTGCCTAGCCAGGGGTGTTAGGGTTAATTGGGGTCCATAATTAGTGGCAGAATGTAAACAAGTCATCACTTAGCTATTGGGGCATTTGGGGAATTTTGGAAAGAGACTCTTGTCTAAGCGCATAGTGGATATGGTCTTCTGCACCCTAAAGGTTTTCCCAGACTTGCTGATAGCTCTTCTTCCAAGGAGACATGCTGATTCGTCAAGACAGGGCTTGCCGCATCTACCAGACATATGGCAATTCAGCTAAGCACAGATAACCATAGAGAGGCTACGAATTCATGATCTGGGTAGTTATGTCTTTTCCACCTCATATAATTTTTTTTTAAAAAAAGACATATCAGCCAAAACGCAAGAGCTACTGCATTTGACATGGCTCTGGTGTGTCATGCACTCTTCCTTTACATTAACATTTCATATCATTTGCGATTTGATCTGTGCTTAGCTTCCAAAATTGTCATAGGTTTTTTTTTTTTCAAATTATGCAGCTTTGAAACTATATCTGAACCAACTTTCATGTAATTGCTTTTCTCGGCAGAGGGAGTAATTTTAAATTTCTGGCTCCATGTAGGCTCAGATGGATATTAGTCTCCCTGGCACCTCCTTCTCATTTTTCACAGGCAAAATGCCCGATGCCCAGCGAATCCTCCCCTTGACTTCTCTGCCCTTTCAACATCTTTGCCATGATTAATTGAGGAAACTCATAGAGAAATCAAGTCAACCATGCATCACATTTGGTCTAGCGAAAGCATTTGCCTACGCTCTTCCCATATTCAATTTACCACGCACACACTAAATTCCCCGCTACACTCTTCTGGTCCTAAGCCCTAAAGAAAACAATTAACTAAGACGAGTGCAACTCAGTGGAAACGTCTGCCTCAGACCCCAGGCCAGCTGCATTCCCCACACCTTCCCTTTGGAAGAGGGCAAACAGGTTGGGAAGAAAATATCGTGGCAGGACCGCTGGTGTGAATTTGATGCCAGTTTAATTCTGCAACCTGCCTCAACCCTTCTTGGAAACCACACAGAACACGTTCTAAGGAGTGCAGACCTTGTCTGCAACGGATCCAGGAGGCAGAGAAACCTGCCCTGCCTGCTCCTTTTACCTATAGGAACTATAAAGCACCACCAAGGGACTAAATCAGAAAATGATTCCCTCGTGAGGGAATACGGCACCTTTTTAGGGAAAAGAGTTACTGCAAGCAGGGGTTAGACCAAGGGGCAGGGGAGGGTGATGTTGACAGTACTGGGTAGGAGTGATGGCCCTGAGCTGGCATATGTCCCAAATCACCAACAATGACAAAGTGACCAGTGGAGATAGCCTCATGGGGCAACCCCTGCTCCTTGGTGGCAGCTAAGCATCATTGAGGAGCAGCCCTGTAAGACTGGTTTACTTCCTGGGCCTTGCGTGTTTCATTTGCCTCCTAACGCTTAGGAGCGTCTCTCTTCCCCTAGAAAGGAATGCTTCACAGGACGAAGTAACTGCACAACATTAGACATGCAGCTCTAACTACTCCTCTCTTTGTTGCTGTTGTTGTTTTGTTTTTTGAGACAGGGTTTCTCTGTGTAGCTTTGCAGATCAGGCTGGCCTCGAACTCACAGAGGTCTGCCTGCCTCTGTCTTCTGAGTGCTGCAATCAAAGGTATGTGCCATCATTGCCCAGCTTACTCCTCTTTATCCCTACATCTAATCTCTTCCAAGAAGCTTGTTCAGAACAAGATGATGATAACCTTTAAAACTTGAAGAAACTCTGTCATATTCAACCACAAAGTATTCTAGTATGTGGGAAAGGGCAGTGAAGTATAGTGGTACACAAATAAAAGTTTTGAGGAAAAATTGCCAAAGAGGATTTAAAAAATACAATATATATATATTTTTTAAATTATAGGACTGGGGGTGTAGCTTGGTTAGTGGAATGCGCACACAGCCCTGAGTTGTGTCTTCAGCCCTGTTTTAATGGGCTGTGGTGGTGCACACACATTCAAGCCCAGAACTCAGGAGGTCAAGGCAGGAGGGTCAAAGTTCGAAACCATCCCAAGCTACATAGCTTGAAAAGAAAGAAAAGAAAAGAAGAAGAAAAAAGAAAAGAAATAAGGAAAAGAAAGAGAAAAAAGGTTAGATTACATATACCCTTTGTAAAATTGAGTTGATGGTGGATGGATGGATGGGGTGGATGGATGGATGGGTGGCTGGCTGGATGGATGGATGGATGGATGGATGGATGGATGGATGGATAGATGGGTGGGTGGGTGGATGGATAGATGGATGGATGGATGGATGGATGGATGGATGGATGGATGGATGGATGGGTGGGTGGGTAGATGGATGGATGAATGGATGGATAGATGGGTGGGTGGATGGATGGATGGATGGATGGATGGACAGACAGATTCTTCCTGCCCTCAATTACTCCTTCTAAAATTTTGTATAGCTTAGGGCTTTCTTTAGTGCCTTACAGAAGCCTGCTTTTTTAATTAGACATCTTCATCCATGCTTCTCATAATTGGTCACAGGAGTTGGAGAAGTAGTTGTGAGGCTGACGGATGGATGAGGTGCTACACGGCACAGTTGTCCTCCTTTTATAACCTCCTCCCTGAGAACACCTTAATGCTTCTGTGGGGAGATAAAACCAGTTATAAGTAGAAACCGCCAGTCACTGGAACATCGGAAAAAGAGAAACCCTTTCAGCCGAATCAGAGAATTTTCAAATGTCAAAATACAGCAAACCGGACTGACTTGGTAGGTTGTCACCCGGCATCCTTGTGAAACCATTCCTTGTGCAAAGGTGTGGCCTGGCCGCTGCTACGTTTTCACTGGCAAGGCAAGACGCTACTACACGGCTCTAAGTCTGGTGGTTTTGTTCATTGCTACACACCTCAAGAGTTATAGCTAAACAAAGTTACGATCACTCCCCAATATCTTCCCACGTGTGCTGGTTTATTTCATGTCAACTTGGCACAGGACAAGAGTCGTCTGAGAGAATTCCAAAGGAGAAAATGCCACCATAGGATTGGGCTGTAGACAGACCTGTAGGGGCTTTGCCTTAGTTAATGTGGAAGGGCCCAACCCGTTCACTTTAAGTGGTGTTGCCCCTGTGCTGGTGGTCCTGGGTACTATAGGAAGGAAGGCTGAAAGAGCCATGACAGCAAGCCTGTAAGGGGCACTCGTCCACAGGCTCAGCAGCAGCTCCTGTCTCCATGTTTCTCCCCTGCCTGAGTTTCTGCTAAAGGTTATGTGAGCTTTAGAAACTTCAGCCTTGCTGAAGGAAGTACGACACTGGGGTAGGGTCCTACGTGGTCGGGGCCACGCCCCACTCCCTGTTTGGTTTCTGCTTCCTGTGTGTGGTTGAGAAATGGCCTCTCCGCTTCCTGTCTGGCCCTGGTTCACCATCTCTTCCCTCTAGAAACATAATCCAAAATAAATTCTTCCCCTGTGAGTTGCTTTTGGCTATGGTATTTGATCACAGCAACAGGAAAGTAACTAATAGAGTAGCTTTTGTTTAGCAAGCAAAATTAAATTTTAAACTTAGTTTAATGAACTTGTTTAGTAAACAAATAAAACATTCTAGCATTTAGAGTATAATGCTATTCCAGTGTCACGAATTATACAACCCCAGGCACATTTATAATCTTATTAAGGTATGGGATGGTGGGATAAATCAATTATGAAATATTTTATAGTATTCTCCCAGCAGTCCAGTTGTTGATCGACACGATTATACGGAGTCCAACTGAAAGCATATTTTAATTTAATGGTTCTCAACATGAGGAAATAAAATTACAAGGTCACTGAATAACACTGATAGTTTAACAAGACACCCCAGGAGTTGAAACCTGTGTTACCATGCTATGAGAATAATCCAGATCTTGTATTCATGTCTCATAGTCTATTTCAAACCCAGGCATTGCTGTACATGAGATTTTGAGTTTGGTATAAACAGAGGTATTGATAGTACTCCCAAGGGAAGAGACTCGTGTCAGAAGAACAACTCTGCAGTGCCGTAACTCCCCACACATACCAACCCGACCTATTGAGGAAATGTCTTTGCTCTGTGTTCGTACACTTTTGTAGCTGGCAAGGGCTGTCACGTGGTAGAAGAGGTGGCCCACTAAGTAAATGACAAATACATTTCCTACTACAAATGAGCTCTGTGGAAAGGACAAACTACAAATAACATCTGAACTGTGAAAATGGTCACCCGGAGTCCCACATAGAGCTCTGTGTCCATATAAATGCAACCTATAAATTTGGTCCTGGCTTCTTACTTGTAGAAAGTTTTGTATATTAAAAAATGCAAGCCAAAAGTGGAGTGGGGGTTCCTGAGATCAAGCAGCTAACAGGTGCAAACCTGGGTCTGGCTTGGCAGGTTCCTGTCATATCTGTTTTTAGGCATGATAGAGTGAAAGTATGTTACATAATTTTTAAGGAAATGTAATTATCGCCTTCCTCTTCCGTTTCAATCTCTGTTGGGATCGTGGAAGGAAGAGGAGCTCTGGGGAGCACTGTATTACCCATTTCCTCCCACATGTGTTGCTGACTCTTCTTCCCTGGTGATCCTGTAAAGGGGGGGGGAGATTCCCGTCCTTTTAGCCCTGCTCAGGATCTGAATGTCGTGGGATATTTGATCACACTGTGTGAAGATGTCTATGTTTTACCTCACCTGCCTGGGGCACCTTCCGAATGGTTTAATAAATAGCTGAACAGCCAGTAGCTAGGCACGAGAGGACAGGCGGGACTTCCAGAGAGAAATAGGAACTCGGGGAAGGAGTCTGAGCAGGAGGATTCACTACCAGCCAGACTCTGAGGAAGCTGGACCTACGCTACTGAGGAGAGGTAATGAGCCATGTGGCAGAACGTAGATTAACATCAGCAGATTAACTTAAGTTTTAAGATCTATCTGGGAACAAGTCTAAGAAGCTAAGGCCAGGCTTCCATAATTAATAAAAAGTCTATGTGTCTATTTGGGCGCATGTCTTTATTTATATTACAAAGTGTAGAGAAAGCTTTGTGGGTGGCATCAGAAAGGGATGTAAGTTCAGGCGTACAGACTTTCGGTACTGAGTTCACCTGATATGAAGGCAGCACTCCCTTCTCACTCACTGAGAAGGCGAAAGCACTCCAGCCACACACAGACACATACATTATCATTTTTCACCCATTCTCTCTTCCAGAGGATGTTTGCTGCATCTCCACATTGCAAAAGAAAACAATATGACTCACTATGTATGTAATTTCGACAGCTCTGTCTTTCCTCCAGCTCACTCCATTTCCCAAAATTCCTGAGTGAAGTGTTTATCGTTGTTCATCTGCTTAGTTGGCCTGGATGGACTTAGAACAACCTAGGGGTCACACCCAGCTTAAGAGACCGACTTGAATGTAGGCGGCACCACCCCCACGGGGTCCCAGACTGATAAGGGGGGGGGGTGGTAAGCTGAGCAACCCATTCGCATCTCTTTGCTTCCTGCTAGCAGATGCCACGTGACCAGGCGCCTTCCGTTCCCACCTCCTCTGCCACGAAGGACTATACTATACCTTCAAACTGTGGGCCCGCGATGAGAAAAGCACATTGAACAATGTGGAAATTGTCCGAATCGCGTGTGATACCATGAACAGCAGCAGCTTGTGAACACTGAATAGAAACTCTTAAGATGGACCATTAAAAAAATAATAATGACCAGTAAGGAAAGAGGCAAAACACAACAAAAAAAAACAAAACAAAACAAAACAAAAAACTAAACAAACAAAAATACCAGAAAGCATTTGGACCCTCATTGCTATGGAACCACACACCAAGAATTGGGGGCAGGGTTGCAGAGAAAGTTTTCCTTCCTAATCTAGGGCTCGCATCCTCCAGGTCCATTGATGCCATGGCCACAGAGCTGCAACTGCACCCCAGGAATGACACTGTGACTTCAGTAGATTGGGAACTGCACCGCTGCCAGTCCCCAGTCCCATTCTGTAGTGAGATATCCATCCTGTTGCACTGACCACGCCCACTGGGGGTGGGGACGGGTGCAGGCATGACCTGGGGGAACTAGGTCTGGGGTCTGGGACTCCAGCACTCTCTCTTGCTTCCTGGTCAAAGACAGAGAGCATCTGGGGGCATCCTTGGGTCAGGAACCTGCTGGTGGGCATCTGCTTCTGCTATAAGTGATTTTTCCCTGAATAAACATCCACCAGCCTGTCTGTTTTCCCAGATCCTTATTTATCCCCAACACCATTCCTCCCTCCCTAAGGTCATAGTCAGAAACTGGCACGTTAACTTTGAAACAATGGCTCTGGTATTCCAGGACAGTCACACTGAGCCTTGCAAGCCCGGCTTCCCATGTCCTGTATGCTCTGATATGGCTAAAAAGAGAAACTTCTGGAATTCTCCACAGTAGCCACTTGTATGAGCTTACACAAATTTCCTAATCTCCAGAGCCTCAGTGAGTGGCTCAGCCTACCTGACAGCTGTCAGGACCTATGGAGTGAAATCTAATAAAGTGTTTGTTTTATAGCAAGCATTAAAAAAGCTGCAGGTGCATGTCCCCAAACTGTCAGATAGGCAGCCTCTGCAATCAATAATGTACTCCAGAGGACAGACATTGGCCAGACCCTAATTTCTTCAAGCCTGGCAAATGCAACAAAATGCTCCCCACAACTATGCAGAGGAGGAGGTGCTTTGGCTTGATCTAACCCCCCAGCTGTGAGCATGGACAGAGACATCACACATCTGTCTATGAGCAGAGTCCACCTGTTCCTGTTGTGGGCATTCTGTCTGGGCCCCCAACCCGTGGGGGTTGTGCCCACATCCAGTTACTCCCCAAAGCACCATCAGGAACATGCAGAGATGCACTTTGATGATTAAGTTGATAATCAAACCTAATAGCAGTGTGGATCCTTACATAGTACAGGTTAAATGAAACTGCAAATAATCTTAGTGAGAAGAGCAGACGGCGGTCTCATGTTTAAAGGTAGCACTTTCCTCCCTGATACCTTGGCATCAGCAGGAAGGTGTGGCCTTGTCCCCTGCCTGCGCTTCCCCTGACCTAACAGACTACCTTTCCAGATTCCAGATATGATGCGCAGGGCCGAGAGGTTATCAGGGTGACTCCACATATACACACAAGTGTGACTGTGTGTGCTAAATCTGTAACAGCCTTTCTGAAAATCCATCCTCCATCACTGCAGTCTCTGACGATGAAAAGAGATCCATAAACAATGAACTAGGTGTGGCCTATACTGTTTTCCAGGCACCAAGTGGCACCAGTGTTCCCTGTGTGACAAAACCTCGGACGAGACCCGGTGCCGGGACAGGATCTTGGCCCACAGGGAAAGGCTCTATATCATCGTCAAACGGCATTTCCCATAAGCATGTACGGCTCTCTTCGAGTCTGTACAGACATTAAAAACAAAGCCAGAAAAGGAGATCCACACCGTTGCGCAGTGGGTAAACAGAGTATGGCTCACATTTTCATCTTCATGCATCTCAAAGGACAAATAACCCCCAGGTATCCAAGCACCGGGGAGATGAAAGGACACAATGACCAGGAAAGCTACGGCCATGTAACATATCGTCTTCTCTATCCGTCCTGTGCCGGAGTCCACTCCCAGCCCATTCAGAGCAGTTTACCTCCACGACTGATCTGTAGACTTAAATAAATCGTAAAAGTGTGAAACCGTATTTATCTTCATGTCATAAGACAAGGAAAGCACTTTGCTTACACATAAGGCTTGGAACGGAGTAAGCCACATCCATCCCCAGGGAACCTCCCAGGACCAGCCCACAGATGACCCCTTCCTGTAATTTTCTGAAATCTTGTTCACAGCTGATCCAAAGTGGAAGGAAGAGAAAGGTGTAATTTCCCTGCAGAGCCAATCTCATGGAAGAAAAGAGGCTGAAGATGCCTGCGGGGAATCCAGGTATTTTCCATTACCATGAGTCCTTCCCCACTGGTGTTGACCTATAAGAAAACTGTGGTTTCCAGCATAAATGGGGTTTGCAATAAAAAATCTCTTATTACCACGGTCTTCAAGCAGCTGCCTCCTCCAGTTCAATTCTCAGTGCAGACAGGCTTTGGCAGTACTACTGACCCTGTTATTCAGCCTGTTTATACAAATCTACGAGCAGATCAAGGCTCTTCATGCCCTAAGGGAGCTGACTTCACTGGCAAGAGTTTTAATTACTAGAATATTTTCGATGTTTTTATTAGCATGTATTAGTTATACAGGACAATGGGTTTCACTGAGACATTTTCACACACGCATATAATGCATATGGCCATGCTTGCTTGCTTCCCCTCACAACTAGTTATGTCCCCTTCTACTTTCACGTCTCGTGTGTGTGTGTGTGTGTGTGTGTGTGTGTGTGTGTGAGAGAGAGAGAGAGAGAGAGAGAGAGAGAGAGAGAGAGAGAGAGAGAGAGAGAGAGAGACCAATGAGTTTCATATGGGTTTCTTACAGGAGCAAGGGTTTATAGGAGGGAAGACACCTTACCAGTGCCATGCCTACCAATGAAGAACAAGCTTCTCTCTCCCCCACTGCCACCTGCCTATAAACCCTAGAACATTTTTATTTAGGCAAATGCATATAGTAAAACATCTGTTTCCCTTCCCATATGAAGGGTGTTTCTGCTCTTTCTTTTTCTTGTTGCTGTTACAAAACCAGTTTAAGGGACGTTAATTTGGACTTGTGGTCTGAGGGGGACACAGCAGCAGAGTGTCTCTTGGCTCCTGCACAGGAGCTTGAGTGAGCACCAGTCACGTGCTCACATCTAAGTGAATACTGGCACAGAGAAACAGATGCTGATGCCCTGGTGGCTTCATCCTTTCCTTTTCTGTTCAGTCTGGGCTCCCAGGTAATGAGATGGTGCCTCCCATAGTCAGAGTGAGTCTTCCTCCATTAGGTTTCTCTGGAGACATCTTCACAGACACCCAAACGTGTGCCTCGGTAAACCGTGGGCATTTCTAAATCCAGTCCGTTTGACAGTCTCAGAATTTAGGTGCTGGAAATATGTGCCGTTTCTTCCTCTAAAAAAAACCAATATAATACTTTACCTGTTCTCTTTATGCTGACTATTAACACTATCCTTTCAAATCGATGTAGCAATACATTTATACAAATGCTTATATTCACAAAGGAAAATATGTTCTTTTTTGCACAATGTCATTTAGTGTCTTAGGGTTTCTATTGCTGGGAAGAGACACCATGGCCATGGCAACTCTTATAAAGAAAAACATTTAATTGTGCTGGTTTATAGTTCAGAAGTTCAGTCCATTATCATGATGGTGGGCAGCATGCAGGCAGACGTGGTGCTGGAGAGGGAGCTGAGAGTTCTCACATCTTGACTCACAGGCAACAAGAAATGGTCTGCCTCACTGGGTGTGGCTTGAGCATGTATGAGATCTCAGAACCCGCCTCCACAGTGACACACTTCCTCCAACAAAGGCGCATCTCCTAATAGTGCCACTTCATTTGGGGGCAGTTTTCTTTCAAACTATCACACTCTACCCGATGGCCCCCAAATGCTTGTAGCATAATGCAAAAATGCTGTCAGTCAAACTTCAAATGTCCCCTTAGCCTATAACACTCTCAAACTTATTTGAAAGTCTAAAATTCAAAGTCTCTTCTGAGACCGATGTCCTCTTTTAACTATGATCCCCTGTAAAATAAAAAAGCAGATCACATACTTCCAATACATAATAGTACAGGACACACATTATCATTCTAAATCATGGGAAAGGGAGCACGGTGAGCAAATACAGAACCAGAGCAAGACTGAAAACCAGCTGGGCAAACTCCATACTCTGGGTCTCCACGTCTGATGTTCTCCAGCTCCTTTCAGCTTTGCTGACTGCAATGGGCTGGTTCCACTCCCCGTTAGCAGCTCTGCTCAGCAGGTATCCCATTCGACACTGGCATCTCCAACATCCTGGAGTCTCCAAGGCAACCCAGGCTTCAACTTCACAGCTTCAAGCAATGGCCTCTCTACTAGCCCTCCATTCAGGGACACCCCTGACCCACGTTAGCCTCAGAGGCCTTCCTTAGATGCAGGGGAAGATCCCATGCCCTCTTTCCTCTGTACTTAACTTTAAAGCCAGAAACACACGGCCAAAGCTGCCAAGTTCTTGAGGGGCCTGGAACATCCCCCCACACACACACACTTTAATTACATCTTCACCAGCTTTCTGTCTTTGATGGTAACCTTCACTGCCTAACCTTGGCTGCTCTGGAACTTGTTGTGTAGAACAGGCTGGCCCCAAACTCAGAGACCTGCCAGCCTCTGTCTTCCCAGCGCTGGGATTAAAGGTTTGTGCAATCACACCTGGCTTTACTTCTTTTTCACAAGTTGGAAGCTTAGCTGGGTGGGATCTTGCCCTGAGGTCACCACCCCCTTCATTCTGTTTTTTTAAACTTGTTTATCTCCTTGAACACAGGATTTAGCTCCATCCCACTTCCAGATTTTCCTTTCCTTCTCAAGTTTTGCATTTTCTTTCTCCCTTTCATTATAAATCTCCATTAGAGTTACCACTAACAACCACATGACAGAGTCTGTACGAGGCTGTTTTGAGGTTTCCTTTGCCAACAGAATTAATCTAAATCTCTTCCCAAGCAGACACTTCGGACAAGGGCAAAATACAGCCACATTCCTCATCAGAATATCACAAAAATGATCTCTTGCAACACGTTAAAATTCTTCTCCTCTGACACCTCTTGATCCAGGGCCCCACAGTTCAAATCACCCTCAGCACCACTGTCTTCCATGCTCCTACCAGTAAGACCCACTAAGCAGCACTCAAAACATTCAACTCCATGACCACACCAACTCTTATAAAGGAGGCTTATTCCATTATCTTCTTGGTGCGGCATGGTGGCATGCAGGCAGACATGGTGCTAGAGAAGGAACTGAGAGTTTTTACATCTTGACTCACAGGCAACAGGAAGTGCCCTGAGGCACTGGGCGTGGCTTCAGCACACATGCAACCTCAAAAAAGATACACCCTCTCCAACAAGGCCAATTGGGTGGGGGACTCCAGCCACGCACACCTCTGTGTATGGGTTTGGCAATGTCCATCCCCTGTCTGGCAGAGGTTTGGGTGGAACAGAGATCCTTCAGGGATGGAGGGGCAAGAAAAAGGGCAGCTGGTCTGAGAGCGAGAGCAAAAAGTAAAACGTTGTAAACTGCAAATAAAGGTTTAAAAAATGGCTCATTTATAGAAGTAAATAATATCAGAAGATTTATTCCACAAACATGACAAAAAGCTCAGATTTCACTATATAAATATATATATAAAGACTAATAAAGGACTAATTTTCATTTGTGAACTTATTGTTTTGATTCTATTAAACATGCATATTGCAAAAGCTTTATTAAAAAATGTTCTTTCTGCTTATACCTTGTGTATGAAGAACACGATGGTTCATCCTGCCTTTTCTTTCTCTGTAGTTTTCGTAGGGTTTCTGTTTTGTTTTGTTTTTTAGAAAGGGCTGTGGCTCCGGCTGGCCTGCACCTCACTATGTAGTCCCATGGGTTCAAACTCATGGCAATCATTCTTCTCTGGGCTTGTAGGAGCTAGAGTTTCAGGTGTGAGCCACCATGCCTGTTTTTCATTTCTATGTTTTCAGTGCCGGGAGTTGAACCCATGTCCTCAGGGGCTCTACAATGAGCTACACCCCCCGAGCTTGTTTTGTTTTTAACAGCACAAAGTGACTCCAGAAGTTGGGAGTTAAGATAGAAAGAAAGCAGACAAGGTCACAGGGATCTGGCTGACGTGTCAGCAGTGGGCTCGTTCCTATGCTTAGTTGGCAGGTGCATAACATACACGCAATGGTATAACCACCCAAGCCTGATCACCACCCTTGATTCTGACAGTTACAGAGCTCCCCTCCCCCAGGGAAGAGTGACTCAGAACTGTCCCTGCTCACTTTCCAGGCAAGTCAGGTGACATATATAAAATTCAGGAGATGTGGGGTTGATGGGAGCTGTCATTCTGTAAATATGTTTCTCTTACTGGTTTATGAATAAAGCACTGTTGGCCAATAGGAAAGCAAGATAGGCGGGGCTAGGAGACAAGGAGGAAAGAGGAAGGAGTAAAGAGGAGTCAGCATGGAGAGTCAAAAGAGAACAGCATGCTGGCCGGCTGGCCGGTAAGATGACCACGTGGAAATAGATTAGTAGAAATGGGTTAATCATTAAGACAGAGCTAGCTGGTAAAAAAAAAAAAAAAAACTAGTACCTGGCCAACAGCCTTATATCAAATACAGTCTCAGCATGTTATTTGGAGCTGACGAGGTGGTGGGACCAGACCGGCGTCGGGGTGGGTAGGGGTGGGGTGGGGGATGGGGGGTGGGGGTGGGATGTAGAGAGCCATGTAGTGCCACGCCTTAAAGTGGTGCTGGCTTCTACCTTACACCTTCCGGTTGGTGTAGACTCTCTGGGTAAACAAGCCCTTAATTGGTTAAGTCTGTTCAGCCTGTCTGCTTCCACATTAGAGTAGCCTATCTGCAGGGTCCACGTGGCTCACTGGGGTTGGTTAGCTCAAGGGTATTTAAGCCTGTGCAGGGGTCCCCTCTCCCTCTCCCTCTCCTCCTCTCCCTCTCCCTCTCCCTGCGGGCCAGAAGCAACATGTTTAAAGGATCCTGATTAAAACTGCATGAAGAAGATCTACCTGGAGTCGAGTCTTCCTTGCTGGCGAGGGCAGGCGCGTACAGTGGGAGGGAACCGTACTCGTAACATGGGGTCATGTATTTGCCCTGGTTATGTGCCTCCTGGTCCCTTATCAAGCAGCTCTGTTACGAGTATGTTTTTCCCTGCGGATCTGGTCCTACAGCTATGCCAGCCACAAATAACACACAGAGACTCTGCTTTTGATATAATGCTATTGGCCAGCTGCTAGTTTCTTATCAGCTAGCTCTGTCTTAAATATTAACCCATTTCTATTAATCTAAGTACGTCCACGTGGTCTCATCTTACTGGAGAGAGGGGCTGGTGTTCTTCTCTCTCCGTCCTCCATCTTGGATCTGCTCCTTACCACTTCCCCTCTCCTCCTTGTCTCCTAGTCCCGCCTATCATGCTTTCCTATTGGCCAACAGTGCTTTCTTCATTAACCAATAAGAGAAACATATTTACAGAATGGCGTCTCCCATCACCGCTCCTCCTTCCATCCCAGTGTTCACACTGTCCCCAACGCTCCCTGCCATCTAGTGGCCTGAGATCCCATCCAAATACCAAATATACATATCTGATCACATTGCAAACGCCGCTGGCAGATCCCACGCCTGTCCTGCAAGTCTTTAGAGACGGTTTTATTTTTACCTAATTTACTCCTTTAAAATTATTTCATTAATAGAGAACAACAAATAAAATACATATGAAAGATTGAAGAAAGTTAATAAAAAAAAAAAAAACCTATTGCTTACCCTGGTAAGGAAGGCAAATTGGAGAAGAATACCCAAACACCGGCTCATCTGTGTCGCAGACATTGACACACTAAATGTGCCAGATGCTCATGTTGAGATCAACCATGCAGAGAGACCTACCACTCCTACCCACTTTTATTTGCTTCACTTGTGGATATTAAAATGCTTATGATAACTTCTTGTTTCAGAAAGATGTATTAAGGTAAGAGGCCACGGCTCTCGCTCATACAGTGACAAAATCGTCTGGGGAAACTGTAAATTAGCTGTGTTTGTTTGTTTGTTTGTTTGTTTGGATGTGTTGGACACCTGAAACCAGGAGGCAGACAAACAACTCAAGGTGCTGCTGGTTACAAGAATAGGCCAGAGCACAGGCTCACCTGGGTCAGAAGCCACCAAGCTTCCGAGATAGTGGGGAAATGAAGCTGGTTCACACAGGGTAGGCATAAGCCATCCCAGAGAACGTGAATTCTTCAGGCCCTGCTATATCTTTCTCCCAAAGCCCCATCTGGGGAAAACAATGTCCTGGTCCCAATTTGTCCAGGATTGCAGGAGCGTCTCGGGTGCAGGATTTTCAGCTTTATAGCTTTGACCATGTGGTCCTACATAAGTTTCAGAGAACACACAACTAAAAGCTCCCTAGATCATCAAGTGCAGGGGACAGGGCACTGGAGCTTAATTCCGTGCAGTTACTTACTCTCTCCCATTTCATTCAGTAAGCCAATGGCCTTGAACTGCATTTGTGGTCTCCACAGACCTTATGGATTCCAGAGAAAAAGATCAAATCCATACAAGTTACCTTATTTAAAATGCAAATGATGTGGAGAATGTATTGTTCCTCTCTTGGCAGCAGTGTGATGGATGCAACGGTCATGTCTCCCAAATTTGTATCAGTGGGGTGTGTGGGGGTGGGGGTAAATTAGCCATGCTGGAGGACATACACATGGCAGCCGTCTTCGAGGATGTGTGGAAATGGACGAATGCTATACCACTTGTCTGTTCGAGGGTTTCAGAGTGGGCAATCTCCAATGTATGTTTGTTGCACAGGTGACAGGCGTGGCATCCCACACCCATATATATGATGGAGACGGAGCTGGACTCTTGTACAGTCGAGCAAAGCTTCTCTCCATCATGACCATGCGTTTAACCATACTCTAGCAATATTTTCAGTCTAGTTGACAATGAGTCATAAATCATACCTTAGGAACAATTATCAGATAGTAGACTAAGGACCATAGTAGACCGATATTTTAGACCCACAAAGTTGTGTCTACTTTTAAATCCCGGGGTCTTTGAATATATGCCTTATTTGGAACAAGGATATAAATGTGCAGATATAATCGGTTCAAGGATTCACGATGAGATCATCCTGCTATAAATCCAACGTCTTTATCAAACAGAGGAAGAAAGACTCTCAGAGGAGAAGCAGTGTAGAGATGAAGTCTGTACACAAGGGAAGCCAGCGACACCAAGGCCACCGGAAGCTGGATGAGTTTGGAAGGAATAAAGGCCCTGCCAGCCCTTTATTTCTGATTGTTAGCCTCCCAAGGTAACAAAATAAATCCCTGTTGTTACCATGTATAACAAAGAAACTAAGGGAGGATTGAGGTGGTTTGAGTGTGAATTGTCGCCAAGGCTAACGTGTGTGAATTGTCCACACAGGCTAACGTGTGTGAATTTTCCCCACAGGCTAACGTGTATGAATTTTCCACACAGGCTAATGTGTGTGAATTTTCCACACAGGCTTACATGTGTGAATTGTCCCCACAGGCTAACGTGTGTGAATTGTCTCCACATGCTAACGTGTGTGAACTGTCCACACATGGTAACGTGTGTGAATAGTCCACACAGGCTACCGTGTGTGAATTGTCCACACAGGTATATGTATTGTTCCCAACTGGGTCACTGAAGTGGGCCTTGAAGTTAGATAGCTCATCCAACTTACTCTGTCTCTTAACTGTGTGCGAAGTCAGAAGCTGCCTCATACATCTGCTGCCATGCCGTCCCCACCGTGATAGATGGAACCTTCCGTAGGCTGTGAGCCCAAATAAATCCTCGTCCCTGAAGCTGCCTTTTGTCAGATATTTGCCCATAACACAGAGAGAAGTAACTTGTATGAAAACACCAAGGCATAATTAGGTCTGTCCCGGTTATCTCTGTAAGATACAAGTTATTCAAGACTCGCTAATTCAAAAAAGCTGTGACAGACATGAAACCTCCTTTATCCTCTACCCTTGCGCTGCAGAATCATCCTCTCTCTCTCCCTTCTCTCTCTCTCTCTCTCTCTCTCTCTCTCTCTCTCTCTGTCTCTCCTCTCTATCTCTCTTTTTGTCTCTCTCCTCTCTCTGTGTCTCCCTGTCTCTCCTCTCTTCTGTTTCTGTCTCTCTGTGTGTCTCTCTGTCTCTCTCTCCTCTGTCTCTCTGTCTCTTTCTCTCTCTTTGCTGACTGCATAGACATTTCAAGAGACTCACCCTTCATCTCCAACCCTGATTCATCTTTTATGATCTGGCAATCTGATATCCCCCTACTCAGAGAATGTGTCTCTTTTATAATGTTTCCTTAGCAGCTAGGATGGTGTCATCAATACCAAACTGTGACAAACAGAGAAATATCACTGGCTTCAAAGAAGAAATACCCACTATCATTAAATAACAGCCAAGGAAAAAATATGGTGTGAACTTGCACCCGAAGGACTGCAGCTCCATCAGGAAATGTGGCAAGGGGATAAAATAAAAACAACTTGCTATGTTTTGCATTTGTTTGCAGCTTTCCACTTCTGCACACTTGTGCCTCCACTCCATTTGATCTCCGTCTTCAGACATAGAAACAGCATACACCTGAATGTCTCCACAGAAGGCTACATCCATTTGGCCATTCACAGAATGGATGGCGTGGCCGTGAATGCCTTGTGCATTTCTAGGTTCCGAATCTGTCTTGACTACCCCCATAGTTCATCCTTAGGAAGTCAGATACACAAAGGATATTCTTTTTCTCATAAAATAGAAAATATCACTGAAGAGATGGATCAGTGGTTAAGAGCATTTGCTGCTCTTGCTGAGGACCAGAGTTCACTTCCCAGCACCCACATTAGGCAACACACGGCTGCCTGTGGCTCTGAGCTCCAAGGATGTGATACTCTCTCCTGGTTTTGGTTGTGCCCACACACACTAAACACACACACACACACACACACACACACACACACAAATAAAAAAATAAAGGTATTAAAAAATAGAAAGGAATCAAATGATCAGCAATGTGTACTTACTAAATACCCTCTAACCTGCCTATTTCAGACCTACCCGTTGGCTCCTAAGACGGTACGCACAAAGGCCCTATTTCCTAAAATAACCATTAAACAAGAGAGGATGGACACGTATGAGCATCTGATATATGAGCGCATGACCAGAATATTATTTTATACCACACTGTAACTAATTACCACAGCTAGTGCCTCGAAACAACAGTCATTTATCGAGGTACAGTTCTGTGGGTCGGAATTCTAAGGCTAAAGTGGATTTTCTTGTTAGAGTCTCACAGGGCAAAAGGCAAAGTGCTGGTCAGGCTTTTTATAACTTGGGGCTGGTAGGGGACAAAGGGACAACATCCTCACGGCCTTGTTGATGATAGATGGGAGCTTTCCCCCTGTAGACCCTCCACATTCCTTCTCATTCCTCTGTCTTCAAATCAATAGACTCATTTTCATGTTTCAACATACAAGACGGACCCAGGTTTGCTCTGGTAACCTCGATAGTTTAAGGTGAATTGATTTAGAACTTCAACCTGCAAAGACCTTCATAGAAGCAGTACTTAGATTAGTGTTCACTTGTATAGCCAGGGGTAGGGAGGGATCGTAACAGGACCACCTTAAAAAAAACCTATGACCTATCAATCTGTCATATGTCATTTTCCCATACAGGAAGAACAGACTCTCTGTACAACATTCCGTTCAGATGTGAACAGAAAACAACCAAGAAAATGAGAATTCGGCCTGTTCCAACAAAAAATATACTGGGATAGTCAACTGATGAAGAGTTAATATCCATGGTACATAAGAAACCCATACAGTTCAGTCAAAACAAAACAAAACAAAACAAACAAATAATGGAAGTGAAAATGGACAGAGAGGCTATGTAGACATAACTGATCAGTAGTAGAAGAAATGTTGGCAACTTCTGCTTTTTGATCACTAAGATAATTATTCCAAGTTAGTCATATTTTTGGCAGCCTCATTAACATAGACCTGGGAAATGCTTTCAGTCAGGTGCCGCACAAAAATGTCAAGCATCACCACGGACAGAACAAGAAATGTGAGCTGGTAATAAAGGGAAATCCACAGTTTGCTCAGCTTGAAGAGGAGTTCCTAGAGCCCTGCCCCACCCTTACTATCAGTTCTGCTCTCTTTAAATATTCTAAAGGTACTGTAACCAAACTGACCAACTAAATAGTAAAATATTTTAAGGGCAATGAATAAACAGTAGGAAAAATAACTGTCCTGTTTCAGGGAACTGGACAGGCCTCAAATGATGGCCTTTCTATCTTGACATAACACAAAAGGGGTTGGGGTGTCTTTGTCGGTGAAATGCATTGATGGCACCTGCCTTTGATCCCAGCACTCTGGAGGCAGAGGCAAGTGGAGCTCTGTGAGTTCGAGGCCAACCTGGTCTACAGAGCAAGTTCCAGGACAACTTCCTAAGCAATACAGAATAACCCTGTTCCAAAACAAACAAACAAACAAACAAACAAACAAAAAACAAACAAAAACAAAAGAAAGCAAACAAACATGTTGGGTGCCTTATTGCAAGCATGCATGCTTAACTTTGATACCCAGAAGCCACAGAACAAACCAGCCACGGAATTTACAATCCAAAGAATGTGGAGGCAGAGACAAGTGGATTCCTGGGTCTCACTGAACAGTGAGCCTTGCCTACTTGGCCAATGAGAGACCCTGTCTGAAAAGTACAATATAAACGTTGCCTAAGGAACAAAACTCAAAGTTGACCTCTGACTCCATGCACATGAGCACACACATACATGTTCACCCACCTACACACTCACCTGCTCACACATGAATGAGAGCACATGCGAAGATGTCACAAAAGCAGTTTGTATTTCTTCAAAAACCGTACCAGGAATTTTGATCTTTTCTAGGGCTAGTGTGATGTGCAATACATTCCCGTGACACCAGATGTCTTACTTACGATCAGTTGCTGTGTCAAAGCACTATGACCAAGGCAACTTACAGAAGAGTGTTTAATTTGTGGTTCAAAGTTCCAAAGGTTAGAAATCCATGCCCGTCATGGTGGGGGAGCATGGCAGCAGGCAGGCAGGCAGGCATGGAGCTAGAGCAGTAGCTGAGAGGGTTTAAAACATCTTGATCCACAAGCATAGGAGTGGCAATGACTTTTGAAACCTCAAAGCCTACCCCTGGTGGCACGCCTTCTCCAACAAGACCACACCTCCTAATCCTTCCCAGACAATTGCACCAGCAGGGGACTGAGTATTGAAATATATGAGCCTAGCTGCCATTGTCATTTAAACCACCGCACTAGGCTGTGATGTGGATGACAGCTGCCTATTACAGCTGTGATCACAAGGAAACAGCTGCTGCTTGACAGTGTACTTGGTGGACAGTGTTTTGAATGTTACAGGTTCTGGGTTCTGTCATACACATACACACAAAGCACATATGGTTTATGTTGTGATCGTCGGAATATAACCCCTCAGAAATAAAGGAGCAGCTATGTAAATAAAATGGAGCCTTCCTTTCAGGTCTGGTTTGCCGTGGGTGAGACACAGCTAAGGATACAACAAGAAGAAACAGAGAGAGTGGCCTGGGATAAAGCGTTTGTTCAAGGGGCTGTTCTGGATGCCCAGGATCATCCCAGCAACAGGCAAGGAAGTGCTCTTTCTTCTTGCACTTAAGGAGTGCATTTCAAAATGCAGCTTCTCCTCCAGATCCCATGCTTTGATGGGGAGATGGTGGATCTGCAGGCCAGGCAAAGAAAGCATCATGACCCGAGAGACAACCGTATGGAAATGTGGGCAGGCAAGGAACAGAGAGGAGGGCAAAGGAGCATCTGCCTAAAATTGGTGTGACGTGATGTCTGCAGCCCTGTTCTAAACAGGCTCCCAGGTAGGAGGAGGTCAGGGCCAATCAAGGTCAGCTCGGCAGGGGACAAATTTCAGTTTAGTGGGGACAAGAAGGTACTTTGTAGTCATCCAATGGCTCACCGAGTAGGATTCGTTCAGTCAGGTACTGGATATTTTCCCCTGGGTGCCTGCCTACGTGTGTAGGAGGTTGAGTTGAAGAAAGCAAAGTAACAGCTGCTGTCTTTAAAATCATCTTTCCTGCCCATCACCAGATGTGTGCCTCATGAGCTGCCACGTGGATAGATGCTGCGTCACTGGAAAAAGATGGGCTTGGCAAAGGGTTTCACACGTTGTGACCAACTGATGAAGGTTTATAAAAGTGGGCCTCACATGGCTCAGGGTGTCCGGGTGATAAAGTGGTATCATTTGCTGCAAGACCGTTAAGTCACAGGTTATATACATGGACAAATTCTCCAAGCTGAATGGAAATGGGACTTGTGCTATGACAAGATATGGGTGACAGACAGCTCAAGGGAGGAAACAATTATTTTGACTCAAGTGCCACTGGATTTAGTTTGAGGCAGGCTGGCTCTGTGACTGTGGACCTGAGTTGAGTATGGGGTGGGCTATTAACTTCAGAGGATCCAGGAAGCAAATAGTGTATAACAAGAGGACACAAGGAAAGACACACCCCCAAGACACGCCCCAGTGGCCCACTTCCTCTACCAGGCCATTCAAATTGTAACTCCATCAATAGATTCATCCAGAGCCTTTGTGGTCCCCCTCCACACCCCCACCCCTGAAGGCTGCTTGCATTGGGGGCCAGGTCTTCAATGCATGAGCCTCTTGGGGGAGAAACACTCAAAGTCATCACCACTGTAGGAACATTCTGTAGCTGCCATTAGAATTTAAAATATGAAAATCAAAGAGACAGGCTTTCCGGGGTTGTGCTCACTAGCTACTCTTTCCTCCCACGCCAAAATCAATTGCCCCAAAAGCTCAGGAACTAATCTTTCAAACTTTCAATTTATTTCTCAGGTTTCGCAGCATCTTAGAGTTGTGTTTAATGTAAGAGATACTGGCAGGGGATGCAACCTCTAGATACGGCAAAAACCACAGCCTCACTAATACTTTCTCTTTCTTTGAAACTGCTTATAGTTCCAAACACCTAAAATGAAACAATTTCATATCAAGATAACCCCGAGGTTCATTCAAATTAAATTTTAACTATCGATTACAAAACGGGATGCCTGTCACCTTTTTAAACGTAAGAGGAAACGACCATCTTCTATGGGAATGGTCAATAGCAAAGATGAGCAGAAAGAATGAAATTTGGCTTCAGAGGCAGTGATCCTCTTACATATTTTTAAACAATAGCGTTTCAATCAAAATCACTGAAAAGGTAAAAATTTAATTTTCTACTGAAATTTAAAAAGTTCAAATCCAGGAGTGATGGTACAAGCACATCATCCCAGCTCTCAATAAGCTGAGGTAACGAGGGTCCCTTGGGGTCCAACCCCAAGACTCTCTTCAGGATTCAGATAGGATGCAGCAGCAAACAAAAGGAACTTTTTTTTCTTCTCATGGTTTCTGAGTGTGAGTAAACACTTTCACACACTGTGCTGGTGCAAACAAGTCTCTTTATTTTGCTGTTTCTATTTTAATTCTCCTGTCCTACTTCTAATTCCTCCTAGCTTCTCCTCTAGCCTAAAAGCTCTCTTTTCCATAGGAGCATTGAAGAGAAAAACAAAATTTGAAGAGTTACCTCTCATTGGTCAAAAGCACATTCCTAGGATAAACCTGCAAAGCTGAAAAACTAATGAAATTTAAAATCACAGCTCAAGATCAATCCGGGAAGTGAAAGTACATGACTGATGGGCAAAGATGGAAGTAGACAGCTCTTGGGGGGGAAAGGGGGACACTGGTTTGTATCTGGGGATCCCTAGAGTTTAGAATAAAAGGGGACACAGCAGAGAGGGTGTTACATGGAAGAGAGAAACGGAGGAACGTCTGTAAACAGCATTCACATCTGCAATGTGCTCCCCCCAGATGCATGAAGAGGCTGTAATTTTCATTTACAGCGAAAGCAGCTACACACTTATTAAGTTACATGAAGTCAACAGCCGAGGGGAAACAACCCAGGAATAAACGCAAGGCCAGCCAACAGTAAAACGCAGCATGCAAGCTATTCACCAGGATACACATACAACAACCAAAGACGCGTAGCCGCCCATGAAGACCAGATGTGGAAGCCGAGGGAGAAATTTTGCACCTGGTATGTACATGAAAATTTCCCCCGGTGAAGTGCTGACTGGTGGTCTCGGCCCATCTCCAAACCTGAAGCCTTAGTGAGTGATTCACATGGCTCTTTCCCGCAACGTTCCTCTGTGTGGCTGAAAGCAGTGCTGTGAATGCCTGAGCTCTGCCCCGTCCCGCCCCACCACTCTGATGAGGCAGAAGCCTTGACACAAGAATACAATGGGAATGGAGGAAATACACTTTTTAAAAATCTATGCTCACTCATTCTGTAAGTTTAGCTGAGCACTGTACTTTTCCTATTGTGACAAAAACAACTTAAGAAAGGGTTTGTTTTGGTCCCCAACTTGAGAGTATGCCCATCATAGCCAGGTGTGGGCCAGCTGGTCACTTTGCAAGTCACTTTGTAGGCCAGTGACCACACTGGTCTATAGTCAAGAAACAGAAAGAGATGAACTGTGGTCTTTACACTTCCTCCTTTTGATTCAGACTATGAAATAATGCTGCCTACTTCCGTTAAACCTTGCTGAAAATGCCCTCCTAGATGCACCCAGAAGCAGGTCTTCTAGGTAATTCTGAATCCCGGGAAGCTGTCAAGATCAACCATCAGAAGTATCTACTGTGTGATGTGCAGTCACTAAGAAAATAGCACAATTAGGGCCACGATGGAACAAACAAACTTTACACCATGGGTGAGTCCACACCAGGGGAAGTGACAGAAAGCACAACAGGACCAGCACTGTTTACCAGGAAGAGGCCTCGAGGCATCTCTTTCAAACAGAACAATGTTTGAGTGGACATCAGTGAAAGAGAAGGACAGCATGGAAAAACCACAACAAAACCCCTTAAGTAAAATAAATGTTTCACGTAACGGCAGAAAGACTGTAGTTTCACTTCTTTACAAATACTGTTTCTTGGGCAGATGGTGGCACCACAAGGCACAGCCCTACAACATTTTTCACAGATGCCCACGGCGTTCATCTACCTCAGATTCAGTAAATGATCTTATACTATAGGCTCGTTGTCTATGGCCAAGAAAATAGAGAAGTGATAAAATACATTAATTATCTTCTCTAGAATAATCATACATTTTAGATAATAGCAATGAGTGGATAATAACTTTATTAGAGCCCTCTCTCCATCTATCTTTAAAATCATACTCAACAGAAGATGATAGAGAATGTTTCACCAGAGTAAATGACCCTAGCCTAAAACATTCCTCTTATGGAATGCTAAGTATTTGTGTCAGAGTCTAGGCTTATCGTTTTTTCACAAAAGAAAGCCGTCAGGGAGATTAGTGTCAATTATGAGATTACACATCAAAGCTGTTACCTGAAAATCTGTTTCTAAACTCATAAATTAAAAACTGACTATCTTTATGTATATATTTGTAAATTGTAATTGGTAAAGTTGGCAGTTAATTTAAGAGTATTGCGTAAGATTAAGTGGAAACGAGGACCTACTTGACAGATGACCCAGCAGCACTTAAACACCACTCTACGAACTTGGCGTTGTGTTTCATGGACCTGTGTAAGAGCAAAACCTCTTCTTAACCTCTCCTGAGACTTAGTGATGCTTTGGCTAAACGTTTATTGGTGGACCTCAATATTATAAGTTTGTGCAATGACTATGTGATTTACTATGAATTTTTCACCCAGAGACAACTAAACCAGCCTTTGTGAAGGTACCAAAAGATTTCCTGCCTCTGAACCCTCAGCAGACAGGATGCTAAGGCTTGGAGGGGCTCAGGTACTCCAGTTCTCCTGGCAAGCTGCTGGGGAGTTTTGCTCAGCAGGATACAACTGCTCACCTTTAGCAGAGCACTTCCCAGGGCAATGCCAACAGCTCCATAGCTGTTTCACAAAGTTCTGGAGGATGACAGGGACCCTGGCACTGGGCCATCCCACTGTAGACTGTGCACCAAGGAGAACTTAGCCCCTTCCAGGGACAGGCCGGACTGTCTACTCAATAGGAACAAATTTCAAATACAATGTATCAAGCTGTGGGGCACACGCAACTTTGTTAGCAAAGAAAGCTGGCTACTCTAACACTGTGGTCTTTTTGGAAGGGCTGGTTGCTTCTTCACATCTGGCTTAGAGGGGCCCTAGAGCCCCTGTTAATACTTGGCCAGTGACAATTCGGTCATTGGTGCCACTAAGAGCCATCAGGCCATCACCTGACCTTTATGTCTGTGGCCATAACACATAAGCCTAACTATTGCTGTGCCTGAGTTAACAATGCTGCTCCAGCCCCTTAGTGGTCTGTACAGCCCTTGGAGGCAGAGGAATAGGAGTGCAGAGACCCTCCAAACTGTGCTTGTTATCTAGGTATGGAGCTTGCCCCTGACCTCTGTGTCAAATCACTGGAGAACTCTCACAGGCTGTTTTCAGATGCATATTAGCATAATGTTGTTATTACCCACGTTTCTCCCAGGATACACAGACTGAACTCAATATAGTGGGGGTGATGTATTCTTGAAGGGGTCTCCTGACTCTGGGTACAGTTCACAAATACTTTCGTACCTGCCCGTCCTTCGGTCCACCTCTTCCTCTGGCACCTTATTGCCAGAGTATGGACCACTGATGCTCATTGCAAGGCCAGCTGGGCTCAGGTCACACCCAAGCTCTCTGTCAGACTCCTGAAGGCTGTCTACACACTGGTTTAAACATTGCTGCTGTAGGAAACATCAGAGGCAGCTGAAACAGCACCTGCTGCCCACCTGGAGGCCCCCTGGGGTAGGGACATGCCTCATCTTGACATTATGCATTTTCATGGTGGCGTGCCCAAGGTTGCTTGTTCCCAGGCCTTTTTTTTTTTTTTTCCTCCATGGCAGTTTGCTACCACAGACCTGGAAAATAAGATGCATTCCCTTATCTTTTAATTTTTCAGTTTAGCAAATTCTTAGCCTTACCTTTTTTTCCCATTTGTTTTGTTTTACAGAGAAGTTTAGCTATGTTGCACAGAGTGGCCTTGAATTGTACCTCTGCCTCCCTCCCAAACCCATCCCTGTACCTCAGTCTCTCTCCTAACATTATCCCTGTGCCTCAGTCTCCCTCCCAAGACCACCTCTATACCTCAGTCTCCCTCCTAAGACCATCCCTGTGCCTCAGTCTCCCTCCTAAGACCATGCCTGTGCCTCAGTCTCCCTCCCAAACCCATCCCTGTGCCTCAGTCTCCCTCCCAAACCCATCCCTGTGCCTGTCTCCCTCCCAAGTGTGGGATTTACAAGTAGCATAACACCCATTGCCTATTCACATGCGCCAGGCACATGTGAAGTGTATTCTTGGAGCTTTCCCAAGGAGGAGTCGTCTCTCTGCCCTGCTCCTCTGAAAGCCAGCCCGACGCTGGCTCTGAGAGTCAGATTGTCATAAAGCTGTAGCTCCAGGCTGCCTTCCCAAGGAGCCACCCACTCACTCACACTCACTGAGCACACGCAGACGCAGACTCTGTAAGCCTCACTCTCACATCACAGCACTCCCCAGAGTGACTTCCTCGGGCACATTTTTAAATGAAGTCTTTGTTGCTGCTGCCGTCTAAGTACTGGCATTTTTTTTTTTTTTATCTTGAGTTTTGTGGCTGATAGTGCTGTTTCAGTTAAAGGCTTTTTAAAACCCGTCACCAACATCTTCCCTGGAGATCTCTTTCAAGCAGAAGTGACCCCTTAATCCTTATACTTTCCAAAGTCAGAAGCGTAAGAGGAATGTTAACTGAAGCGTCGACTGATGGGTGTTGATGAGATGACTCAGTTGATGAGATGGCAAAGGCCCTCGCCACACGAGCCTGCCAACCAGAGCTCAATCCTGGGAACCCACTTTTATGCCTGTTCCCAGCAAACTGACTCCGAAAAGTTGCCCGCTGACCTCCATCTGCACGCCGAAGCACATGCACACCCACACACGTGATGCTGCTGATGATGATACTAAAAACTCTAAATAAGTACAATAAAAAAAGGTCTGACTGTTTAAATGGCTGTTTTTGTCCCAAGACTGACCTCCTCCTGTATAACATCTCTGTTGGAGACCATGTCACTCAAACTGGGATGGTGAATTTAAATAACCCTGCATGTTGTTTTACTTAGGGAGATACACCACCAGCCTTACCCACTGGAAACTGCACCTTTAAGGGGAGTCACAGCTCTAAAATCCCCATTGCAAAGAAAAAAACCCAGAACCACACAATGGCTAACACACAGCCCCGGGCTACTCAGACTGACGGAAATCTGTGCCACTCCAAAAGACCTTGGTTCCATCCAGTGGCAAATGGGACAGCATTGGTCAGAGAATTCTTGTCATTCACTTCACACCAATGTGAGCCTGTGGCTAATTGGGGAGTGTAGGTCCTGAAGTGTTATGACATTTTCAAGTTTATTCAACCATTTGTATTTAATTCATTGCCTCTTATGCATTCATGTGTATACATCACGTAGGTGGACCACATGCATACGTGTGTGTGTGTGTGTGTGTGTGTGTGTGTGTGTGTGTGTGTGTGTAGGTCAGAGGTCAGTGTTGGGCGTCTTCAATCCCTCTCCATCTTGTTTTGAGACAAGGTTTCTTATTGAACCAGTAACTTTTTAATCTGGCTAGGCTGGCGGGGCCAGTGAACCCTAGAGACCATCTGTCTCTGCCTCCCCAGTGCTGGGATAACAGGCATACGCCCCCACACCCTGTTGTTTCCACACGGGGTCTAGTAGATCTAACTTGGTCTTCAAGGATAAGCATAAGCACTTCACTGACAGAGCCATCTCCGCAGCCCTCAGTGAATTTCTTTTAACAAGTGTAAAGGAATGTCTAAATATATCGATATGATACAAAGTAATCAATGTTCTGGCTTTGCTGCTTAATTATTCGCTTACATAGTAAAACACATCAGAGAGTTGCAATGTTATTGGCTGCTATCTTGGGGTGTCCTATGTCATCACAGTAAATACTGTCATCTATACTGTTAAGAAATTGAGTGATGTTCTTCTGGAACTTCCTGTGTATTTTTTTAAGGTGCTGAATATATTTAATTAGCTCCTAGGGAAACTGCTTAAGAAGGTTGCCCATCTCCCCAAAGTTTCTAATGACTTCTGGGTTTTTTCTCTTTCATTTTACTTTATATTTTTTTTTAAGTCAGCTTTATTGAGATACGATGCATTGGTGCACAGTACATTCTAGAATGGTCAACACTGCCTGGTTATTTCAGCTAACAGCATCCACTGAACACTCGGGAGAGACTCCCTGCTTTGAGGTGACCCCAGGGGAACATGGAGTGAAGCAGAGCGAGGGACAAGCTCATCTGGGCACCATTTGGGGTCTTTTCCAGGAGGTGATTTTCCTTAGAAAATAACGATACTGACATTGCCCCACTTTGTAGGGGTGCTCAAATCTAATTCAATTTGATCCTATCAAAAGAGCTGAGACTAGTTCTTAGAAGGAACATGAAGATTAAATTCTTGCTTTTTAAGGACCACATTTTAAAGGACACACTAAAACACACTCTGAATACTACTGTAAGGCAGAGAGAGAAAACAGGAGAAAAACAAATCAGGCAAAAAAAAAAAAAATCAATTTGAAATTTTGGTCTTTGCTGCTGGACTTGGAGCCACTGACACGTGGAAGTATAAATAGCTTATGGAAAATAGAAATAAAACCCAGAACCATCTAAAAGTGGATTAGTCCTCCTGCTGCTTTCTGGGTCACCTCTTCCGAATCAGATATGCTAGCTCAGGGGAATGCAAACAAAATCCAATATTCCCTTGAGACACAGTGAGGAAGAGGTTTTCCTCCAAAGAGGAAATGAAATGGTAAAATGGAAACCTAAACAAATCTGGGGTGGCAAGCTCTGTGGGAAGTAAAGGAAATTGGCCAGGATGAGGAGCTCTGAGCAGGGACTCAACCTTGGACCAGGGGAGGACATCCTGCTTTGTCAGAGTCTGGGAAGGAAGGCCCAGGTTACTTACTGCAGCTGCTCTGACAAGCATCATTCAGAAATCAAGTAAGGTGGAAGGCACAAAGTCAGTCTGGAAAGCAGACTTCTATATCCATGTTAACTGTTACGATTTCCATCATCTACTATTCTGAATTGTCTGCACTGAAAGTCAGTCAACCTGCTTGCAAATGCAAAAAAAAAAAAAAAAAACAAACAAACAAACAAACAAAAAACAGCAACTCCACTGCAAACCAGGGTGAGAATCTAGGTCCTCAGAGATGAGCGTTTCTTCAACCTGATCTACTTCCTTTATTTTATGAGCTGCTACTTTTTTATTTATGCATTTATTACAATGCCAGGGATTGAACCCAGAGCGTTGTTCATGCTAGGCAAACGCTGTACCACTAAGCTATAGCCCCAGCTTTTGCCTCATTGGAACCGCAGCAGAATACTGTCATGGAAGGCACAGGTTTTACAAAAGAACCTTCCACGGACTTCAGCACAGCAGCATCAGGGAAAAGAAGTCCCAGCCTGGTTTTACTTGACCTTTTTTATTGCCTTTTCACCTATGGGTGTGCATGCACACACACACAACACACACACACACACACACACACACGCACACGCACACGCACACGCATGCATACACACATGCACACGCATGCACACACACACACACTCACACACACACACCACACACATATATACCACACACACACACCATGCACACACACACACACGCACACGCACACCACACACACACCACACACATATATACCACACACACACACCATGCACACACACACACACGCACACATAACACACACACACCACACACACACACACACACACATGCACACGCACACACACACACACCACACACACATATATACCACACACACACCATGCACACACACACTCACACACACATGCACACACACACACACCACACACATATATACCACACACACACACCATGCACACACCACACACACACACACACACGCACATACACACACCATGCACACACACACACAACACACACACACGTGCATGATTTCAACCTCTTCATATGTGTGTTCTATCATGAGAGCTGAGGCTATTTTTGAGTTAAAGCTTACTTCATACCATTATAAGTACTAATTATACAAAAGTGGCTCCATAGTTAACCAACAATATTCCACTTAAGGAGACTGAAGAAATCACAAGCACACAGACGTATAGCCATGTACCCACATAACCAGTGAAAGGCACAGGTGTCCCTATGAATACAGCCTTGGGTGCAGGGCAATCAGGCAACAATGAAGGCGGGTTGTACTACATGATCCATCACCTCTACTATAGAGAGAAGGAGAGAGAACTCCTATTTGCTCCTTTCTGGTACCTATGATAATATACCCGACAAGAGGCACATCATTGAGGGCTAATTTTGACTCAATATTTCAGGGATACCTTTTGTCAAGGCGGAGAATGGAGCAGGAGACTGCTGGTAACATGTGTGCAGTTGTAACACAGAGAAGGATTCATGTATTCTACTTCCTTTCCTCTTCTTCTTAGACCAGGATCATCTGTGCTAATAATCATAGTTATTATGAATAACCAAAAGTTTCCGAATCCTCACTTATTCTGATAGCCCCAAAGCATTGAGGTAGAAGTAAAATCCAGTCTCATTGCAGCCTTAAAATTAATCAAATAACTGACTTCAAAAGAAAATCTTTCGGTAGATTTCTGGTCTCCAAAGTTCTAAACACAAATACCACTAGGTGGAATTTTATTGCTAATTTTCACCTTTGTTGATAAGCATGACACAGCAATAGCAGCAAATGTAATGTGTTGTGATAATTCAGTAAAGGGTGGCCCAGGTAAGCACAGGCAGAGACACAAAACTGGATGAACATGTTCCTGGCCCTATGTCCCCATTTCTCTATTTGAATAAGCACCCGTCTCCTTTCAAGCCAGAGATAACTGCTTCCTAACTGCTCTTTGATTCCCGACTTTTTCAATGTTTACTTTGTGACTGTTGCCTACATGCTGAGTATTACTACTTCTGAAATCATCCATTTGTCTAAGAATTGTGGGAATGAATATACAAGATCCCAAAACTCCAAATCCAATCTTCAACAATCCGATTACATGACCAGGTCTTAACATGGCAACAAACCAAACAGCATATGCCACTCCCAAGAATGTCCATTGCCAACTCTAACACCAGTGTCTTACAGGGAGAATAAACTGGGCATTATAACCAAGTGCTGTATCCTTCCTGTGTGTTCATTCCAGATGTCGGTCTTAAGAAATGTCTCCCTAAGAAAAGTCATCCCTTGGCCAATGCTGAATTCATGTTTGCTTCGCAGAGCAAGATTCACGGAGCACATTAGGATAGTAAAGGATGCTTGGCTACAATCCTAGAACATAGGAGATGAAAGAGACAGGGGACCTCCAGAATAAGCTCGTTAGTCAAAGTAGCCAAACCACAGAGCTCCAGATTCAATGGGAGACCCTGCCTCATTATAAGGGGTAGAGAACAATCCACAAAGATATCAGACATTAACCTTGGGCCTTTATGTCCATGAGCACACACATACACGCATGAATACATATATATGCATGCCACACACATACATATGCGAAAAATAATATTTTTGAGAGGACATTACAATCAAGAGTCTATCTGTGCTACCCTCAACTGAAGAATGGATAAATGTGGTACATTTACACAATGAAGTACTACTCAGCTGTTTAAAAAACAATGACATCATGAAATTTGCAGTCAAATGGATGGAACTAGGTGGGAAAAAAATCATCCTAACTAAGGTAACCCAAACCCAGAGAGTCAGGCATGATCTGTATGCACTTATAAGTGGTCATTAGCTATTAAATAAAGGATAACCAGGCTACAATCCACAGACCAGGAGAGGCTAAGTAACAAGGAAGGTTCAAGAGTGGATGCATGGATCTCCCTGGGAAGGGAGACAGAATAGATTTGTGGGTGGACTGGATGGGAATAAAAGGGATCAGATGGGGGGATGTGGAGGGAGAGAGTACTAGGAGAGCATTGGTGGGCATTTGCATGGCAGTGTGGAGACCCAGTGCAATAGACACGCCCTGTAATCGACCAGAGTGACCTATGGGAGGCCCCCAATAATGGGGGGTTGCAGAGCCCCAACCGGCCATCTTCTATAACCAGGCAAGGATTCCTTTTCCTCCTACGGGGCTTCCTTGTCCAACCTTGACATGAGGGTTTGTGCCTAGTCTTATGGGTCTTGTTGTAACTTGTCACCCCGTGTTCAGCTGATATCCCTGAGAGGCCTGTTCCTTTGAACGGAAATGGAGGAGGAGAAATGGGCAGCGTAGGTTGGGGAGGGAAGACTGGGCGGAGTCGAAGGAGGGAAAACTGCAGTCGGGATGTAATGTATAAGAAAAGAGTGAGGGGGAGCGAGGCGGGGAGAGTCTGTCTCTGTGCTACACCCAGCAATTTCCAAACCTATCTGAGTGGCAAAAATGCCCCTACACCTGCTTCGGTCATTTAGGAACAGCTATGGAGACAGCATCTTCAGAAAGACTTTTGGGGAGATACTGTTGAATGACAAGTGGCAGAATTCATGCCGATGGGATTTTACCTCCTCCCAGAGCCCGAAGTGGTGCTGAGAGACTGTGGCTTCAGAGCCTGCTGGAATCACAGCTCCCACTCTGTTTATTGTTCATAGAACCCCAGGCTAGGCACAGGGTGGCTTGTTCTTAGTTCTCTCCGTGATATTCCACTCCCAAAATAAAACACTGGTGGATTTTGCCTCAGTCAGAAAATAATCTACACGGAGCATGAAAACAAATAACGACCTGGTAATGCACACTACCAGGCAAAGGCGACACCATGCACTGTGCATGCACTGTGATTCCTTACAGAAAAATGTCCCCTTTGGCTCAGACCCGTGCCTGCCCCTGATTGCACCGTATCCTATCAGGAGAAAGTCTGACTTAAAGAGAAAGATAAAATGCAAGATTTCTGGGAAAAAAAAAAATTATTCTTAGCCTAGGTTTCCCTGCCTGGCTTCATAGCGTGGATTTGCGTGAAAACGGGTGTGGTAGAGGCCAGAGGACAAGGTGAGGCGTCTTCCCTAATCTCTCTCCACTGAACCTATAGCTCATGGATTCAGCCAGACCGGCTGGCCAGGGCCTGGGGTCACCCTGGATTTATCTCTCCAGTGCTGACTCCGCCTCACTCAACACCCTGCTTCTTGGGTGGGTGCTGAGGGTCTAAACCCGTGCCTTCGTGCATCTATAGCAAGCACTGTATTTATGGATCCATTTTCCCAGCCCTGCCAGGCTTATATTTTAGGGCTGAAACCCTACCAGAACACTTAAGCAATTCACTTAACCTCCAAAAACACAACCCTTCTCGATGACAGAAGCAGATGCAAAGGAGACCCAACTGCCTGGACGTCCACAGTCCAAGGTGCACATGAAGGAAGCAGAGAATTTGTGTTTACATTCTCACTGAAAAGCTAAAGGATGCCCAGCGGATGGCCACCGTCTAGCTTAGCTGTTTCTGCTTCTTTTGGATTAGGCATGTTTGCTATTTAATAGGCACTTTCCATCTCTGTCACCCAGTGTTCTAAAAATAAGACAATGGGATGGCTTTTAATGTAGAAAAGCCACGATAACTCCCAAGTAATAAAAACAGGATCAGCGTTTGTCAAGTTGCCAGGTGATTAAATGTCATTCTGCCCCCCTATCCTGCCCCATCAGTTTAATTCCTTCTGAGGACAGACGGAATTTCTATTGAAAAGGCAAGCCGCATTAGCTCACAAGACACAGAAGAGCCCAGGGTCACAGCAACCTGACAGAAATCATCCTGAGCCTCAGGAAGTGCCTCCATTTCACTCTGGGAAGCTTCCATAGCTAAGACAGCTAACAGGAGGGACTCCAGACCCCTCTACCACAGAGTAGGTGGTGGCCAAGCGCCAGTAAACTCCAGAGGCCACCGCAGAGACACAGTCAATGAATGACACAGACATGGCCAGCCACTGAAGCTGTGCTCTGGTTCCTGACAACCCTCAGATCTGAGAGGTGTCCAGTGAGCAGAGAGAAGGGTCTCCCACACAGGCCGTCTCCTTCACAAGATGAGTTCCCTGGCCCTTTCTACCCTCATTCACATGAGAAGCCATGACCCCTGCGAGCAGAGAGCACAGCACACAGCTGCAGACTCCCAACGCTTCGGAGAGATCTGGAGAGGCTCGCAGCCAGAGTGAGGCCTGGCCTTGGCAGTACCCTTACCTCTCATGGAGCAGGGTGACCAGTGTCTACAGCAATGCGACGATTGTGCAGCCTCGGCGACGACAAAGCAGGTGTTTCTTGTTTCTGGAGATGTGAAGTGCCTGGAAGCAATACCCACGCTCTCTGTTTAGGTGAAAAATCCTTCAGGTTCAACCAATTAATGCTCGTATAGCATTTCCTTAAAGGATTCTTCAACAGCTGCAAGTATGTTCTCTTAAACTATGCACTTTTAAAACATACTCTATATGCATGAGGAAGCAATACATACTTTGTATATTTGTCTTTTACATGTATATTTGAACCAAACTGCAGTTGGAGATCTTTAGATGAGACTGAGGTGGGGTGGGGTGGGGTGGGGGGTGGGGCGTATTTTCTATTGAAAAGATGAATAATTCAAGAGCTGTCTGTCAGAACTAATTTAAGGTCATTTTGATTTTGACTTCTATAGGTATGTCATACAAAATCCTGTTAGTGATTAATCTCTATTTCATCTGAAAACAATAAACTCAGATTCCCAGGACAGCAAAGCTCTACTCAGCTCCAACCTATGGTGATGTTCACTGTACTTGCAGACCCTCTGAATATCTGAATGGCTCTCCAGTTTCCCATCTCATAGTCCTGTTCAATCTATCCATGTCTCTTGCGATTGTTGGGGGGGTTGTAAATTGAACTTTTAAAGAATTTATTCATTATAAGATAACTGCATTCAACACTCTTAGAAGTTCCAATAAAAACAGTGGTGTTTTCACTTGAAAGACAAAGACATCAATGTTGATCAGAAATAGAATAAATTAGCAATCAAGAAAATAATGTTTAATCCCTAGGAATTTTAATCTCAGTTAAATACTGAAAATGTCAATCCTCAATAAATCCAGCTATTTGATCATTTAAGGGGCTCAAGGTTTATTTCTACCATCATTTCCAGTAGGGGAAAACATCATTACTTCCCTTCCTCATTAGTCATTATAACTAGTAAGAGGAAGTGTGTGTCTAAAGGAAAAGTGAAGGCAATTAAGTTTAAGTAACCTGTGCCCTTGGAATTTCTAGCATGCATTATATTTTGTAATATAATTTTTAAGTTTTTCCTATTCCTTAGATCATGCCATCTTCACTAGTCTTTAAAGCAAGATGACTAGCACCCCTACCCTTACAGGTAAGGAAATCATGGCTGAAAGAAATCAATCATTTAAAAAGTATATTGAGGCTGGAGAGGTAGTTTAGCAACTTAAGAGCCTTTACTATCCTGAGTTCAGTTTCCAGAATCCATGTAGATTTTGTAACTCTAGCTCTAAGAGTCCAACACCTTTGTCCTTTGAGGACACCTATACTTGTGTTTACGTAATCACACACAGACCTAACATACACATAATAAAATAAAAATAAAATAAATCTTAAAAATAAAAATTGATCAATAAGACAAAGTACAGATGTCCAATAGGCATGTAAAACATGTTTGACGTCATTAACTATCAGAGAAATGCAAATTAAAACCACACTAAAATTCTGAAAACAAATAACAGCAAATGCTGGTGAAGATGTGGACAAAAGGGAGAAAATGCGGTCCTTATACACTGTTGGTGGGTATGTAAACTAATACAACCTCTACAGGAATCTCTTAAAAACCAAACAGCCCCATTATACCACCTGCTATTCTCCTAAAAGACTCTAAGTCCACATATCAGAGATAATACACATCGATGTGTACTGCTGCACAATAGCTAATGACCTAAGTATCAATCATCAGAGGAATGGACAAAGAAAGTATGGTCAATGAATTCAACAGGCATCATATTAAATACAGTCAGACTCAGAGAGACAAAAATACATGTTTCTTTTTCTCAGTCGTGAATCCCAGATTTATTGAGACTATATAAAATTATAAATACAAATGAAGCCTGAAAACAGATTCTAAAATGTCTACGGGATCAAAAGACAGTTACAGGCATGGGAAGCAATGGGGGTAGGACATACCCCAAGGATGTTATATCTTTTCGTGAAAGTGATACCTGTACCCAGTCCTATGTAAGTGACTATATGCCAATAAAGTTTTGATTTACATAATTATTATGTTAATAGTGTTATTAAGAAGTGATGTTCAGGGGCTGGAGAGGTGGCTTCAGTCCCAGGATTTCTGTGCCTTCTTTTGACCTCCCTGGGGACTAGGCACATGTGTGTGCACATACATACATCATACATGTAGGGAAGACACACACACACACACACACACACACAAAACAAAATAAATACAAGTTTTTTAATGTTTTAAAAAGAAGTGATATTCATAAGATACAAGGAAGCAAATATCTTGAGGAAGTCTTTGGAGTTTCAAAACCGACAACACAAACTTTAGAAGACAATAGTCAACTAAGGAAATGGCAAGTGTATAGCATTAATTAACTCTTCCACTAGAATAATTGCTTACCTTTTTTTTTAATTTTGGCTAATTTATTTCGCTTTTAGAAACCAATTCTCAAAGAGAGAAGTCATATAAATTCAATTTTCAGAAAACCAGGGGTCCAAGATTTCATTTGTAAGTGGAAAATTTGTTTCTTACCGTGTTATATCATTACTATAGCACTGAAAAGTATAGCGACATAGAAAGCTGTTGGAGGGAGGGAAAAAGTGTAGAAACTCACAGAATTTAGTTTCCTGAATATTTTGGGAAATTTAAATAAGAGTTTAGACTCACAAAGATAGGATAGATGACAGAAGATTTTCTTTAAATTTTGCCAAATATTAATGGACTAAATATTGATAACTATAGTCCTTACTAGATAACTGTTTTGTTATATATAATTTTACTATGTTAAAGTTAAAGTTCTTCTTATTTAGATGGGAAAGAGGAGATGATGGGGGATGTCCTTCTGTATATATGTTTCTCTTATTGGTTAACAAATAGAACACTGTTTGGCCAATGGCTGGTAGAGACAGGAAGATAGGAGGGAGCAGGAGATGAGGAGAATTCTGGAGAGTCTGCCAGATAGAGGACTGGGAGGATAGAATATGCCAGATGCTCTCTGGTAAGATAAGGCCATGTAGAAATACATAGATTAATGGGTTAATAATTGAGACAGAGCTAGCCAATAAGAAGCCATTGGCCAACACTTTAATAATTAATATAGTGCACATGTGTTTACCTGGGGCTGAGAAGGGTGGTGGGACCTGGCAGACAAGAACCTCCAGCAACAATAAACTAACCATATCATTTTGTACAATAATTAATTATGTGCTGCTATAAGATGTAACAGAAATTCAGTTGTTATTTTTAACTTGAACCAAAAATCCACAGAATAGAGTCTGGAAGTAGCAAAATGAGCCTACAACACAGACAGGAAACAGGATTTCTTACTGGAGAGATCTGTACCTGTAAAGTTACAGAGGCCAGAATGACTCGAGGGGTGACCTTGGGCAGTGGGAACGGCGACCTTGGGCAGTGGGAACGGTGTGGTAAAAGCACAGAGGCAGAACTATGTCCGTCACTGCTCCAGGGGCAGTGAGGATCCCTGGGCAGAACTGAGGCGGGCAGGGGTGGGCCAGGGATGCCTCTGAGCTGACCCAGGATGGGAAAAGGCCTGCGCATGGCTGTATAGGGAGGAGGAAATCTGAGACCCAGAAACCCTGAGGCTGCCCTGGAGAAGCAATGGGGCAGAGGGCAGGGGTGTGGGCAGGCAGACAGAAGGTAGCAGGATTGTGTTGAGCAGACTCCCGAAGGAGGACAGATCCCAACTGTAGCAGCTAACACAGTTTATCAGGTCACTTTGCCTGACTAAGAGCACCACGTAGTTGATTCTCAGAGTTACTGCTACCCATAACTCCAGTCTGAAGACTGTGCACATAACGGCCAAAGAAACTTGTCCTGGCATGCAAGAGAGTCTGAGGGCCAAAATAATGCCAACTCTTATCAGATTGAAAACAAAAAGTGGTGCTTTGTAATTGCCTATCGTCTTAAGAGTTTATATTCTCCAGATCACTTCCGTTGTTTTATTTTTAAGACAAGATCCCATATGCCCCAGTGTACACCCAGTGTAGACAAGGATGAACTTCTGAACCTCCTGAGTCTCCCTCTGGAGTGCTGGGATCACATGCACGCATGCATCACCATGCCTAGTTTATGCTGTGCTGGGGACCAAGCCCAAAGCTTCTTGAGCGATAGGGAGGAACCAACATCCCCAGCTCTACTTCAGTTCACTTAAAAAAACTAAATGATGTTTACTGTTAATGTATTTGACTTAAGGAGCTTGTGTATTGAAAACAAAAAAGGGGCCAGCCCCAACCATCTTCTCCATATATCACAGATGAGACGTCATACTTAGAAGTACATCCATCTTGAACGGTGCAGACACACGAATGGATCCAGCTAACACTGCATGGAGCAGAGACAAGCTGACTAGCAGATCTCTGCCCTATGGCATAATTTTGACCAAAGAGGTGGTGATTATTATTTTATGCCATTGCTTCTGAGGGACAGTTTCCCAGGCAACAGAGAGAAACTGTGGCCAAACTGACTGGCCACGAAGCCTTTGGCCCTGCAGCGTTCTCATGTGCTAAAATATATAACAACAATCTATAACAGGGAAAATTGCCCCCACCCCCACGAGAGGAAATCCAGCCTTGCTGCGTGTGCTACAGCTTTAAGAAAAGGATTCTGACCTTTCCCTGCAATTCAGGCTTTAAATCAAATCTACAGCGTTTAGAAGCAGCATACCTAGAAGAGTTTGCTCATGGCATAGAAATAAAACATGCTCCGCTAAAAACCAGAAGGGCCACTGGTCTTCAACAGCTGAGCTAAGAGACGAAGCAAAGAGCTGAAGAGCTCATGTGGCTGTGGAGATGAAGTTAATGTGCACTAACTGAACGCATACAAAGGGAAAAGGCAAGTTGGTTATTATTACAAACAGGTGGGAGTCTGCCTTTGAAATCGATAATTCGAGCAGTGGCCACAGGTACTGAGAACTGACTGACTTTCTGGTGCTGTCACCTTGGCTTTGTATCTCCTCGATTATTTCCCTCCCTACCTCAATGATGGGGAACTTTACAGACCTGCAGAGTGTAGGTGGGCAAGGAGAACTTCTACCAACACCAGCAACAGTCAAAGCAAAGGCCATCCTGCAGTGGCCTTTGTGGACAGCCACTAAAACGGCGAATAATTGTGCCAGTCGGCTTTTCTCCGAGCTGCATATAAAAAGCAACAGTCTATTTCGGAGTAACCAACACCCTTTGGACACTTGCATCACGAGGTCTCCGTAAGAACGGTATTTTCAAACAGAACGTGTAAGAAGATAAAATATTTCAAAATTACTGCGTAGTATATTTAGAGCTTAATTTTTTTTCATCTCTCAAGAGAAACACTTCTTCCAGAAGCACAGTTGATAAAACATGGGTTATTTTTGTAACTCAGGCAGAGAAAGGCTGGAAGTAGCTACCAGTGCCAGCTTTCTTCTGCAATTAAGCACCGGCGACTTCTGCTCGTCCTGTTACACCCTTACTGTGAGGTTTGCTTTAAGGACTTCTTACTTTTCTGCAAATTAACAGCCATCTCCTGTTAAAACAACACTCTCCAATAGAGCCATAAGACATCGTTACAGAATGTATGCAAATAAGAGCTTCTTAGGAAAAAAAAAAAATTCCAGCATAGCCTCATGAGCCACAGGTGGCCATTACACATTTTTCGAAACTGTCTCCCAGGGAAGGAAGATGAATATCTCTCAAATCTCCAGCATGCCTTCCACTTCTGACTTTCCTTTTGTAATGTATACCCCTTGTGATTACTAGGGATGCTTTTAATATACCTTTGTTACCGGCTATTTTTTAAGTCAGATTTAGGTTCACAGTAAAATTAAGCAGAGCACATCAAGATTTCATGCATACTGCTCACTTGCACGTACACGCATGGGGGTGGAAGGGTATCAACATGCTACCCTCAGTAATTTGCTTTAAAAATGAAAATGTGTTTTTGATGCAGAGTTGGCTAACCCTGGGGATACAGGGAACCTTTGGATGGTACGGTGGGTGACTGTAATGGACGAGAGTATCCATGGATTTTAATATCTTTGTGGAGTAAGGACAGCTAAGCTGATACTGTAGGACTAGGTAGAGACAAACCTGTACAGGGTGGGGGAGGGTGTAAGAGGGGAAAGGAGGGGAGGAAAAGAGACCCTCTCCCTCACATAGGGCCCAGAGAGGATCCTTGTAGCTCCCGAGGGTTTGAAAGAACTTTAGGGTGATTGGATCCGGCCCTGACATGGCCTTGTGGGTCATATCTGAGATTTGAGGGTTTATTTTGAAGCAACTAAGAGTCACTGGATGATGGTAAAGAGATGAGCAATGTTACCTACCCATCACTTTAGAAGACAGCTGTGCCGCCGAATGGTGCCCATAGATGGCCCCAGCTACAGAACAAGTTAGGGGCCAGCCTGGGGCTACATGAGATAATGTCTCAAAACCAAACAAAAAGAAAAAAGGCAGATAGACAAACTGGTGAGTACAACAATTCATGGAGGAGACCGGAGCTCTCCAGGGCGGATTTCACTAATGTAGGAAGAACAGAGGATGTCCAGAGCCATCACACACTGCCGAAGAATTTCTACTTACTTCAGTGAACAAAAGCAAACTGTCATTGTCTGACACTCGGAGCAGGACTGAAAAAGCGTGTCTAGTCTGTTCCTCTCGGCATTCTCTGTTCTGTTACCTGCGTGAAATTCATCTCTCTTGCCACGATAATTGTCTCGGTTGAAACAATCGATGTTAACGAGAAAATGGCATTGGTTTGGCCATAGACAGTGGAACAGAAATGTAACCCCAACCATACTAATGAGCTGTGACATATTCAGGAAAGAAGACTGCTCACCCTTCTAACAGAAATGATAGGATATGGCCTTTCCAACGGAGACGGACCAGGAAAGGCTGATAACAGATAAGAAAGGAGCAGATTTTGGACAGGACTAACCACGTTGAGATACCAGGTCCTTTGCCGAATGCTTCCTATATGCTCGACACTGTTTCCCATATGTTGACTAGTTTATTTGCTCGCTATACCAATCCATCTCGAAACTTACCACAGAAACTCCCTTTATTATTCAGGTCGGTTCCACGCTTTACCATCTACGATCCTATATCATTTACACAGATGCAAACAGAGTTTTGTCTACAGTGGTGTGGGAAGGGCCCAGACACCAAGCATAGTCACACTACAAGAAGGCTCTTTCCTCTCGGCTGGTCTTCTGCGTCTCCCACCCAGCCAGTGCATAGCTCAGAATCAGTCCAGCCTCCTGCTTCTCCCACTATTGCTGGTGAATACCATGTGGTTAAATGTCACGACGCCCCAGAGTTTGAGGCCTCTTCATTTTGCTTTAGATAGCAGTGTTGCTCAGTGACTTAATGCGACTCACAAAGCCTCCCTGAATTCTTCAATACACTGAATATGCACAATACACAAGAAACGTAGACACAGGTCTGTTGCTGAGAAGACATGCAAGCGGTTCATAAGAATCACAGCATGGAGAGGCTATGCAGCACAACTCTAAAACGGAACGTGCTTAGCGGTGTAAATACGTAATTGGGAAAGATAAGGCCATGTGGTCCTGACTAGAGAAACTCCACAAGCCCAGAAGCAGCCCTGTTACCGTCCCTGGAGGCTGTCCTGAAAGGACTTGACAAAGTAGAACTAGACAAAGCTGAGAGCCAGCTCCTCTGCTACCTGCCTGGAGTGCATCAAGCTGAGGGACACACAGGACACAGGAGCCGTTGCTTCCCCAAGGGACACAGATACCCCAGTGTCTCTGACCTTCTCACACATCAGAGCTCATCTCTGCACAGAAATCTGTGATTTTGAACTCAGCACCCCCATACTTCTAAACGATCAAATCTGAAAAATGGTTCTGCATGCTTGTTGGCACAAGCCTGTGCTAGCCACGGTACACAGCTCACACTCTACAGGCTGTCAGAACACCTACTTGGAAGGTTGCTCTTGCTGTCATTACTTTTGTTAGATTTTAGGGTTCTGCTTTTTCTTGTGTGCATTGAAGTTCTGAGGGGAGGGAAGAAGTCACACCTGCATTAAAAATTCTATGAGGCTAAACGGCTGGATTTGGGGATTACACAAAGTTAAAATGTAAAAAGACCAGAGCCAGACAATCTTGAACTATTTATTTGCTTTGAAAGCTATTCATCCTGTGACTATCAAAAACTTAAAGATGGGTTCTTAGCAAACACCTAGCTCCCACCAACCCAAAAGCTAGGGTTATCACCAAGGCAGCTGAGTCCCAAAAGACATTTCCTGGCTGTTCCGTAACAATGTAGCTGATCTTTCCATCAACACGTTTTAAAACATCTTGATTAATACTTTGTTAAAACATCTTGATTAATACTTTGTTCTTTTGCTATAAAACTTCACAAAACTGTTACCACACTGGGACACGGGCTTTGGGTAGCTTTAATCTGTGTTCCAGAATAAACTATCTTTTATCCCCTCTGAGGTGAGAATTGTTTGAATTGTCGCTAGCCTCAAGAAAGACAGAAATAGCATTCAGCTGGCCCTGGGTGTGAAGAAGACGCTAAGATTCTGAAGCAAATACTTCTTACACAGACCAAGAAGGAACCGCCAACATGCCAGGACCACAAGACAAACTCCAGCTGCCAAATGTTTTCTCCTCACACCAGGCCCTCTTCATTCCTCTGCATGCCTGAGACACCAGATTGCAACCGTGGGAATGAGGTGGCTGGTTCCCTGACTCATGAAGGTGATCACGCAGGCTAACGGCACATCTATGCCTAATTTTCAACATGATTTCATTGGCGCTTAAATAAAGATACTGTGTCATGCTGCATGGCTGGATGGGCAAATTAGCAATATTTGTTTAAGTTAGAATAAAACAAATTTTCTTAGCTAAGCTTTAAATCCTATCACTTCAGAGCACGGTGAGTATTTAATTACTGTGTGAAATGCACAAATGTGCCTTCATTAATCACTCCTGAAGCTTGCTAGTGATGAATGAACAATACTTCCTGTTCTAATTTCCATAAGCAGTTTTCTAATTTGGGGTAGAGGCTTTATGTTTCTGTGCTTTTTTTTCTGTAGCTTCCCTTTTTAATTTAATTACATGCAGCTACAAAATGTCTTTCTTTTTCTACTACAGAGTACTGGATCTCTACCTTTTTGCATGTGACTGAGCTCACAATCTGCTGAGTACCTATAAATAACATTAATGATATAAAATAGGCATCATGTTATTATTTTGTTATTTTTTAAAAAAAATCAGAGTCAGAAACTGTTCCAAATGGAAGGAGAGGAAAAAGAACGTTTGTGCATAGCATTTGGTCCCCATCCAGCTCTCATGCTGAGAGAGAAATGCGATGCATGGCACTATGTTGATGCAAAGGAAGAGAATGGGACACAGGAGAAGGTTCCAGAGGCATCAAGAAGAACATTCAGGAGAGTAAGCCCCAAACCCTCCCAACAACAGTGGCTGGGGTGGTTGGTGTTGACAGTCATCTCGATGAAATCTAGAACTTTTCCCCAAGAAAATTCTTTTTTACATATGTAATTTATTTGTATTTGCATTAATATTTTGCATGCATGTATGTCTCTGTGAGGGTTTCATATCTTGGAGTTAGACAGTTGTGAGCTGCCATGTGGGTGCTGGGAAATGAACCCAGGTCCTCCAGAAGAACAGCCTGTGCTCTTAACTGCTGAGCCATCTCTCCAGCGCCAGAAAATTCTCTTATGTATTCCCATGCCTAACTATGTGTCTATAAACAAATATTTAATACTTGCCTTAGTGTGTAATCCTGCCTTGCTCCTAGCAGGTGGCAGAGCTAGAGACAAGGAGAAGCTGAGCCTGGAAAGAAGGAGGCATGGTTACCCCGCCCTCCCTGAGGCCCCTTCTCCCAGCCCCAGTCTGTGAGCTTTCTGGGGCTTGAATGTGCTGAGGTTGTGAGTGGCCAGCACTTAATAGGGGCTGCTTTATGAGCATGTGAGTGAGTGAGTGAGCAGACACTGCAATGATTGAACTGGGAAGTGATTTAGTGTAAAATGTACATAACTGAGTTCTAATTATAACAACTATAACAACAATAAACTGTAATGAAGACACCCTGGGCACTGTAAGAAAAATAAACCTCGGAAGAATCCGAAAGCTAGTGAGATGGGGCAGATACAAGAAGTAACACAGTAGTGAGTTCGTGTGTGTGTGTGTGTGTGTGTGTGTGTGTGTGTGTGTGTGTGTTCTCATATACAGACACACACACATCACACACACACACACACACACACACACACACACACACACACACACCTGATTTAGAACCCAAAGGAAGCAGCATTTCAGAACTACCAATAGGGTGGGGATTGGTTATTTGTTTGTTTGGTTGGGTTTTTGTTTGTTTGTTTGTTTGTTTTTGTTTTGTTTTGTTTTGTTTTTTTTGGTTGATTGGTTGTTGGATTGGTTTTCGTTTTTGTTTTGTATTTGCCTAGCAAAAGCTTGGTTCTTTAATTAAAGGGCAAGGAAAGAGCACACACTCACCCACAGGGGTTCTGAGAGAGAAGATCACATTGAGAGCGGAACCCTTTACCCTCGGTAGGTCTCCCAAAGCCTGTCGCCACACACTCCAGAGGATCCTCACACGAAGCCTGGACTCCCACCCTGACCAGCAATGATAAAAACATCCCTCCTCTTTCCCTTTGAGAGAAAGGGACGTGATGGAGAGTTAACACGATGATCGCCATGTCCAGGTCATGAGGCAGATCCTCCCCTCGTGGTATCTGGGAGACTATGGAGGAATAGCAAGCAGTCACTTATAAAGTGTTAGTGTGGACCTGGGCAGGAAGCAGAAGCCCCATCACTGGCCTACAGTGTCAAGGAGCCTTTCTACCATCACTACCACAGATACCCAGAAGCCAGCTATGTAACTGCAATTCTAATCTGACTTTAACAGCATGGTCCCTCTACTTTCCTGTTATGGCAGGTTGTTCCTTCCCTCCGGCTCCATCCTGCTTGCAGCCAGTCTGGGCCCACAGCCTCGCCAGCCCCAAATAACACTCAGAGACTCTGTATTTGATACAATCCTGTTGGCCAATTACCATTATTGTTTATGGGCTAGCTCTGCCTTAATTATTAACCCATTTCTACTTATCTAAGTATTTCCACGTGGTCGTCTTATCGGGGAGCCGCGGTGGGCATCTTCCTTCCTCCCTGGGCTACATCTGGACTCCTCCTTCCCACTTCCTCTTTCCTTCTCCTGGTCTCCTAGCCCCACCTATCTTGTTTCCTATTGGCCACGGAGCTTTATTAACCAGTATGAGAAACATATTTACAGAATAACATCTCCCATCACTTCCCCTAGAAGAGGAGGTGCTCAAGGAAGATGATGGGTAAGTCTGAGTTTGAAATAAGATTTAGGTAGGATAACAGCACTGCAAATGGACAACATTTCAATCAAAAAGCACCCACCATATCAAGAACCATGAAAAATTACAATCATTAAACACACACACACACACACATACACACACACACATAACACACACACACACACACACACACTCCCACTTCCCCAGAACTCTACCTGCATGTTAGATAATAAACGTTGTGTAAAGTCCATAGTAATAGACATGATTCTGTATTATATTGCAAAAATAATTAATATTAAAGCATGGTTTTCAAAGAAATTCTCATTTGGCTTCTTTAAAAAAAATGCTTTATAAATTGATTGCCAAGATTTGAAGATTTTACTCAAAAGTGAGAATTGTAATTTTCCATATCCATGTGCATGAGCTCTGGAGCTGGGCAGCCAAGCAGCTCTTTCTAAGCTCAGAGAGAGAGAGAGAGAGAGAGAGAGAGAGAGAGAGAGAGAGAGAGAGAGAGAGAGAGAGAGAGGGACAGAGAGGGAGAGGCAGAGAGAGAGAGGAGAGAGAGAGAGGAGAGAGAGAGAGAGGGAGAGAGGGAGAGAGAGAGAGAGAGGAGAGAGCTGCTTGACATTTCTTCTGTAGAGCATCACTCTACTCCACGTCCATGTGGCTTTTGACACATCCTGCTCTATCGTGCTATGGTGGCTTTTCTCTTTGGTGTTTCTTTTTCTCTCTTGTGCTTTCCTGGGGCATCCGGGGAATGTGTTCTTTGGCCCCTGATGAATTAATCATCTTGTTTGTGATAACTGATTGCATTCTGAGACTTCCTTCAAGAACTCTCACTCACCACTTCTGCTTTGTTAATCCTAAAATCCATCCTAGTCCTTTGCAAGTGGAAGGGTTGTAAATGATAAAAAAAAAAAAAACAAGAATAAATGTATGATCTTCACATAAGAGGAATAGGTGGGCAGCTCTGAGAGGAATCGCTCAAGCCACAGATTCTTGACTGTTTACAAAAGGCCCAAAACCACTGCTCTTTGTTTTTTCTGGGTTCTAGAAAGATCTACACAGCTCTAGGTTAGTGATGGGAGATGTTATTCTGTATATATGTTTCTCATACTGGTTAATAAACTCTGTGGCCAATAGAAAACAAGATAGGCGGGGCTAGGAGACAAGGAGGAGGAAAGAGGAAGTAGTAGGGAGGAGTTGAGATGTAGCCCAGGAAAGAAGCAGGATGCATGCCGCGGCTCCCCGATAAGACGACCACGTGGAAATACTTAGATAAGTAGAAATGGGTTAATAATTAAGACAGAGCTAGCCTATAAACAATAATGGTAATTGGCCAACAGGATTGTATCAAATACAGAGTCTCTGAGTGTTATTTGGGGCACACGTGGTTGTGGGACCATGGCGGCAGAACCAGCGGCAGCCGGCAGGGAAACCTGCCGTAACAGGTTAGAAAACTTGGCTTTTCTTTTGCCACGAAGAGGGAGGGGGAAATGTCACAATGTCACGGACCTTCTTAGAATGATCAACATTTCCTCACTTGACAGCATTTTCAAAGAACCAAAAATGCTCCTAGGTTTATGATCTCATCGAAGGCTTCTGTGACAATACTCCCCCCCACACACCCAAATGAAACCGTCAAGACTGAAAGCTGTTACTTGAGTTTCTTGTCCCTCCAGGTATCACTGCCCTTAGCCCCAAATAAGCACACAGAGATGCTGTATTAGTTATAAAACTGTTGGCTGATGACCAGACTTTCTTACTGGCTAACTCTCTTAATTATTAACCCATTCCTATTAATCTAAGTATTTCCATATGGCCTTATCTTACCAGAGAAGGGTCTGGGCCTGTTACTCCTTCCTCCACTATATGGCATTTCCTTGTGGTCTCTCTGCTTTTCCCAGAATTCTCATCTCCTAGTCTTGCCTATCTTTCTGCCTCTATTGGCAAAGCAGTGTTTTATTCATCAACAAATATACACAGAATGACATCCCCCATCAGAAAGCCACTGAAGAGAGTCCTTTAAAATTGTGAGAAGATGCTGATGTGTAGCTCCTTACTGTTGATGGTGGTAGGGGTGGGGTAACTCAATTATCTTTAAGTGCCTGGACATTGGGAGTTTGACCATGCTCCAGAGAGTACATAGGTTACACAAATTAGACTTGGTGTGTATTGTTTCTTCTTCTGTTTTTCTTTTTATGTGGGTGGGGGGTGGGGAGCACAAGGGTGGGGGGATAGACTCTGGAAGAATTGGAAGTAAGTATGATCAAGATACATTCTACAAAATCCCCAAATAATCAATAAAAATATAATGTTGGGAAAAAATTTAAAGAAATGCTTATAGAAACCAACCGCATAATAACAACAAAAATAATATTATCTGTATGTGTTAAATGCACAACTAGACAATAACAAAACTTAGAAGTTGAGACATTTGACATCCAGTACAACAAACTTTCCAGTTCTGTTAAGATATGTGTACTAGAGAAAGGTATTTAACAGTTCAAAGCCAGCCCTTTCTATATCATCCACAGGATAGAGCTGGCAGCAAAAATAATTGTTAAAAGAATTAGTGTATACCAAATGTTTATTATTCCACACATAGTATTTTCATATTATTGTCTCACTCAACCTTGAAAACACTTCAACACAATGAAGGTTGAAGTCATTATACCTAATAGTTAAGCTGAAATTCGAACCCAGAACCTACCTCTGGCTAAAAAGTCACAATGAGAAATGTAATTAACATGGGAAGTATATGAGTTTATGAATACTAAATGCATAGTGCACTTGACATACAAAAGCCCTCTGGCTCAGTAAAGGTGTGCTAATATCTTGTTTTCACAGCCAAACAGTGTTTGGTAAATAGAAGGATGGGTATACTAGCATTTTAGGGAATGTCAGGGTTTATTAGACGCTCTGACTAAGCATTGACTCTGGTAACTGTAATTCCCTTAGTGACATTTAATTTTGAAAGCAGATTCTAATACTGGAGATCTATTTCTGAGCAGGTGGTCTGAGTCAGTCATGGTGGCTTGTACCTATAATCTCAGCCCTCAAGAGTAATTGCTGTGAGTTTCAGGCTAGGCAGAGTTCAGAATTAGACCCTGTCAAAATACAGTAGGCAGTCTACAAATGTAAATTCAATTAAAAAGTGCCCACAGTAGGTCTAATAGAATCATTAACTCTCCAAAAGGTGGCCTTGGCATCAACAGTGGGTGCAGGGCAAAGCTCCTCTTCTTCTCACCTGCCAATGCAGTGTGGCAGCTTTCAGGGTTACAGGGTTTCCTAAGACCCACTCACAATGAAAAAGAAAACATTCTTCTATTTTTCCTTCATGAAATAATATTTAATTTTGCTTCTCAAATTGTAATGAGGTCATACAGGTGAAAGGATGGCCAACCACACCCTAATTCTATTCCTTCAAACTCCATATTGAAATGTCTCCAGAGAGCTTGAATAACATATATATATATATATATATATATATATATATATAGCTTTGATCATTTGTAATTCAACATCAAAAGGAAAACTTCTTTCTTCTCATTTTTTTTCCTGCTTCAGTGTACAGCACCCCCTATTAGTAAATGTCATTCTTATATGTCACCTTTAGAGAAATATCGGAGATGGGCTGGTCAAATGGCCCACTTTAAAAATGACATACAAAGAAGTGGTGTGTCTTCTTGCTTATGGCTGTGTGGCTGGCTAAGGGTGGAGCCCAGACCCTATCTTTTCAGTTGGGAGTTTTCCAGCCATGTGAAGAGAAAGATTGCAGTAGGCCAGATGACAAGAAAGGAACCCTTGGGAACGCTGCAAATATCCAAATACTTAGTGTCATTATTTTGTAATCTCTGGCTTCTCGATACTGTTTATAATTTTAAATCCCCTTAGTATTTTTCTAAATGCCAAATTCATGTGAGGTTTTTCTCATTTAATTTTTTTTTTTTTTTTAAGAGAAGAGGCTTGGAATAATGGCTTGACAGGAAAGAGTGCTTACTTCAAAGTTACCAGAACCTGAGTTTAGATCCCCAGCATTCACACAAAAAGTCAGATGCATCTATGAGTGCCTGTGACCTCAGTGCTGTGGGGGACAGAGGCAGGAGGTAGCCTGGGACTTGATGCCCACTGGCCTAGCTTTGGGTCCAGACTGTCTCAAGTGAACAAGGCAGGCGTGGTAAGCAGGGCACTCCATGTCCTCCTGTGGTATCAGGGTGTGCACAGACATAGGCGCTGCACACTCACAGACAGATGTGCGAGCGCGCACACACACACACACACACACGATTCGCTAAAACAATGCTACTGAATATCGGGTACAACTGAGTTAATATATAGCAAACCTACATTCTAGGCAGCTTCTTCAGGTACAGCTCTGGATGTGTGCATGTTTGGGTGAGGACTTTGCCGTGGGCTTGTGTGAGCTCACATCGACCTCCCAGCTTCCCTGTACTTCATGCAGTTCTGTACAAACCATTATGAGCCACAGTGAACAGGCCTGAATTTTTAACCTTACCCAATAGGCTGCGGGGCTATCTATCTCCAAGGCTGTTGTAATGAAAATCTCAGATCCACATGGGTCTAGTTTTCACACATGTAAGAGCTCTTCCCGTAAGATAAATAGAGGTTGGAGAAGAAGGGTAGGATTCATTAGGGAGGAAATTGTGTGCGGTAATTACCCCAGCACATAAAGGATTCTCTTGCCCACCACAAAACCCACCCGAAGGAGTCTGCTCCCTAGGATAGAAGGGAACACGGGGAATAATAAGTCAATGGGAATGATTTCTCGTTCCAACAGAGCAGACCGTAGTTTCTAAAAACAGCCTCCAGTGTTTTTGGCCTCCAGTGTTCCTCCTGAAATATGCATGGGGATGTACGCCCACATGAATGGAATGTGCAGAATTTCCTACACTAGTGTCTCCTGACTCTTCTCTCAGCGTGCCCACCGTGGGCTTGGTTGTCTGGGGATGAGGAAGCAGAAGTTGCCAATAGATAACTCAGATCACAGCTCCACAAAGCACCCAGCCAGTAGCCAGCATCAAATGCCTAACACATGAAAGAGCCTAAGAGCCGCCAATCCCAGCATACCTTGTGTCCAGGCCAAGAGCATGTGGCGCAGAGGAGAGCTGCCCCCACTGTATCCAACCCACGTGGCAGACCCACACACAAAATGCATGCCACGTGTGGTTTCCTGGTCATTACCAGCTAAGTGGGTCTTTTGAAAGGTATGATCATGAAGGACAAATTAATTTTCCTCTATGTTGATCTCTACCCGTCTCTGGCAACTTGAAAATTCTTACTGAAGCAAAGACAAATTAGACAAATGCAAACCTTTGATAAGAGTCCTGGGCTTAACAGAGAGAGAGGGAGCCCTTGGGTGAGTTCCTGGCACGTCTGAACGCACACTTGTTCTATTTCTTACATCGGTTGCATTTGTACCGTATGGCCACTGCATCAGGCCTAAGCAAAGGAGACCCTGCCCTCTCCCTGCCCCTTTCAGTGTCACTGTCTCCAAGGTACCTACGCCCCCTACCCCCCAGCAGTAAAGTAGTTAGCACGCCCAATCATACCCCAGAGGCTTGGAGTACTTAGGTTGTCGTCTGGGATGTATTAGCAGCAGAAGTGAGGCTGAGTGTGAAAAGAACAAGTCACTGATGGTGGTGTTTCAGATGCTGAGCCTGTTGGAGCTGAGCTGTTAATGCTCATTACGACCAAATCGTTCTGCATCCGGATTCCATGTTGCTGAAGTCCCAGCCACCCTTCTGGTGGTATTAGAAGGCAGAGCCTTGGGGGTTTGATTAGGTTCCCAGGGAGGAAAGCTTGGGATGAGTTTGGTGACCTCTCCCACTCTCTTACAATGTGAAGATGTGAGAAGTCGGCATTCTGAAAGCTCAATCGTGCGGATCACAGGTTTCTTATAAATGTGAAAACGGACTCACCTCCAGCCCATACTTAGTATATAGCACACGGCCATCTATGCTGAAGGCGCCAACAGGGACGTGGAAATGTCACTGTGGAACACTCAAGAGCAGTAATGGTTAATTGTGCTGGTCACTGATAAGATTTGGAGTCACCTGAGACCCACACGCCCTTGGGCATGTCTACGATGGCATCTCCAGAGAGGTATGACAGAGGAGGGAAGACCTGCCCTGAATGTGGACAGTGTCATCTCACAGGCTGGGGTCCCAGAGTAAACGGGGGAAAGTGAGCTGAGCACACATTCATCTGTCTCTCTGCTCCTGATGGCAGATGGACCCCCGCACATCTGCCGTGACTGGCTATATTCTCAAATCCGAGTCAAGATAACCCTTTCCTTCTTTGTGTTGCTTTTGCCAGGTATTTTGTCACAGCCCTCAGGAAAGTCATTAATACGAGTGCCATTCGATTGGCAGGAGATTAGCCAGGGAAGGATCAGTTGTAGCCTGCTGTGGAGTGGCCCTCTGCCTAGGATCCTGAGATGGAAGCCATGGGTGGACACACCAGCAGGCAGTGGATCCAGAGCTGCATCATAGCTCAAAGTCATTAGCCCCTCCTCTCTTTAAGGCCTGAGGAGACCCAGGGTTCTACAGGGCAGGGAGCAGTCTCTGACACGAGGGAGGGTGGGACCATTTCACAGTGTGAGTCGTGATCTGTGGAATCAAGGGCGCTCACTTACAGAGGCAGGGGGCTGATCTGTGCTTCCCTTTGTCTTTAAAAGTCTTAAATTAGAGGCCGTAACAAAATACCCAGACTCCACAAGAACAATTTTGAAAAGGAAAATAGTCAGGACGCTTCTTTGGTATCAGATTCTACCTTCCTCGTGTTTTCCCTTTTCCCTCCACAATTAGCCGAGTTGGGTTTAAATATTTATGATGCTGCTTCTTGAGATTGCACACACATCTGCCAAGAAGAAAGTTAGAAAAAAACGAGGCAAAAAATGTGCCGCTGAGCTCCGTCTGCACTTCCCGGGGGTCTGAGGGACTGGAGAAGAGCCCAGCTCTGAAACTGGGGATCAAAAATTGGCTAAACATTTTTATGGCTTATTTGACAAAACTGCCTAAAAAAATTATAGCTTATTTCATCCAGCTGAATTCAGACAGAATTTAAACACAATGTGAGAGCCCGGGAAGAAAGCATTTTCCAAAGTAAACAGAGCGTCCGTGGCTGAGAAAAGAGGCCAAGGAACACGTTCCTAGGAAGGGAAGAGTCAGAGAATCAACAAGCCAAACAATGACACAGCCCAAACTGGCACACAGTATGTCTGCCTCTGACTGTGGGATACCCGTTTCCACACGGTAACCCAGTGCCTAGTTACTTTAAAAGGTGATCAGCACTGGCCGAGCCCACCTCAGCAGTCTGCCAAAGTCAAAGGTGTGGCACCCACCAATAAACACCGTGGCAAGGAATGTTCAACAGGAACTGCTTCTCTGGTTTGGGGTGGTGTTCTTGAGAGGCAGGGCTGTAAATATCCCGTCTCAACCACACATCTGACCCAGCACCTGAGGAGAGGAGGTTGGAGTCTCTCTCGTGCTGTAAATGGCTACAGGGGAAATACAGTTCAGGGTCTATGTGTGCGTGCGTGCACGCATGCACACACGTGCACACACACACACACACACACACACACACACACACACACATCCAAACAACTATTACTGTAATAAAGCGTCATGACCAGAACAACTTGGGAAGGAAGCACTACAAGGTATAACTCTCAGGTTACATCACTGAGGGGATGAAGTCAGGGCACCAACTCAAGCAGGGCCAGGAACCTGGAGGCGGGGACAGAAACAGAAGCATGGAGAAGTGCTGCTTACTGGATTTCTCCTCCTGACTTGCTCACATTGTTTCCTCATGAACCCCAAGACCACCAGCCCAAGGTGGCACTGCTTACAATGGGCTGGGCCCTCCCACACCAATCATCAACAAAGAAAATGCCCCCCCCCAGGCTTGCCTATACAGGCCAACGGAAACATTTTCTTGACTCAGAGTCCTTTACAGATGACCCTATGTTGTTCCTGCTGACTTAAAACTAGCTGGCACAGATGCATATACACAGAGAAAGACCGGCAATCAAACACACAGAGACAGACACAGACATGCTCAGAACACACGTGTTATATACATACATACACACCCCTCTCACATACATACAATCCATATATATGCACACAGGCATTTACAAATATATACATACACACCAGCATACATATACACAAATGCCCACATGTACATACAAACACACCACAGGTAGTTAAGAAGTCACATACATACACACCCAACACACACCACACATGCATACCTGCACACATACATACACACAAATGCATACATAAAAACACGTACATATACACAAAGGTATGCAGACAATAAAACCTCACAGACATGCAATATATTCACGGATGTACCAAGACACACACAAAGATATATTCACAGACACATGTGTACGATCCAGGCATGCACAAACAGCATAGACATAGACACTAGGAACACTTGTGGGTACATACACCATACAGCTACACTACAACACACGGATATGTGCTCACACCTGTAGACAGAAACACAGGATGTCCATATCCCTCCAGACAGATATCCAGGAACACAGGCAATGAGAGGCCATCAGTGCAGTGAATGGGCTCTGGGGGGGGGGGCTCTCCCCTATGACATAGACTCCACCCACTGCAGGTTGCTGCCTTCCCACAAAGACAGGAAATAAGCTTCTGGCATCACTCACTGTTTCAACTCCAAAAGCAATGCCGGTGCAGTTAGGGCAATGCTGTCGTTCCTCCTAGTTTGATGCAGTTATATTTCAGTCCTAAAGATTTATTTGGCAGCTCTGAGCTCTAGCTGTCTGTCTCCAATTTATCAATCTAAGGGAAACTGTTGACAATAAGTCTCCCCCTTCCTGCCTAGATGAAGATGCCACGCTGACAACGCCAACAGTTAAATGAATCTCCACTTAGTAGATTCCCTCAAAGCCCCAACCTTCTGGATATGCATGACCCTTCCCATATGTCAGCCACCATCAATAAGAAAGACATGAGGCAAAGACCCAAGACACAGCCAGATCTGCAGTTCAGGAACCTGCTGCTCCCCCCTAGGTTTCTCTCTGCTCCACCTCTCCTCAGACACTGCTTCCCTCCACTTAGAATCCAGGAATGAAGCTTGGGGACAGAGCTGCGAGCACAGACACCTGATACCACCGTGCATGTGTGCTTGCTGCAGTGTGAGAGTCACTGACTTCCAGCAAACGAAGGAAGGATTTCAGACATCCTACTCACCCTTGAAAACTCACTCTCTTTTCTTCAAGGAAGCATGTGGGGCCACTCCACAGAACTACATCTCTACTGTGGGTCTCTTCTACTCAACTGCAACACAGCACACTTCTATTGCCATCCCGAACTCACTGTTTCCTATCTGGTTGGGTGGTTAGAGTCTATGTTTGCTCAGATGATTACCTGGTAGGTTTGTTATTTTATTTGCTTGTTTTTTTGGGGTTGGGGTTGGTTAGTTGAATGTTGATTAGTTAGTTGATTGATTAGTTAGTTGCTTATTTGGGTGATTAGTTGGTTCTTTGTTTGGTTAGTTGTTTGTTTGTTTGTTTGAATGGTTAGTTGGTTGGTTGGTTATCTGGTTTTTTTATTGTTATTGTTTTCCATAACACTTCAGAATGTACTCTATATTAAAATTTCTTACCTTAGGAACACACAGGTACATCAATAGAAATAGAAATATGAAAGGGTAAGAAAAATATTAGTGACCGACCAGGACTGTGTGATTTGGGAGCCATGGTGTAGGTTTTTATGAGACTTTCCCCTGAGGTTATTTTCTGTTTCTGATAATGGTGACATGTGCCAACATGGGCTTGAGGTACTAATTCTTGGATTTTGAATGCTGAACATAGTTTGAATACTCATCACAGATTTTGAACACTGAAGACATGAACACTCATTATAGTTTGATAGTATTGACACTTGTGGGAAATGGTTTTGTTGTTGTGGTGGTGGTGGTGGTTTTTAAATGAGGATACAGGGTTTTCATTCTGATATCCTAACATCCACTCTTCTTTGTCACTATGTATTCTATCATGAGTATAATTTATCTGGTCAGGGGAGTCAGCATGTTTAAGACTCATTTTCATTATTGGGGGGGAAGCTATTAAAGAATGCTAAGTATTTTAATCACTGGAAACCCACCATCTGTCACCTGATTGTACCACCCTTTCTTGACATTTTCAAGAAATCCTTTCGGACTTCCCATTGTATGAGGTAAGGTGGGAGGTTGAGCCCTCAGATAGGACATTTATGAGCTAAGTTACTGGCCACACGAATCACAGAACGCAGCAATCTAAATTTCTTCCAGGCACGAAAGCAAATTCCCATTTGATCCTCACAGCAGTGCCTCTGCTGCTGTCCACAGAAAATAAAGCAGAGAGGGGTTGTGACTGAGTCACAGGGCCAGGCTCATTAAATGACTGTGAAACTCTGGAGCCATCATCTTCACCCTTGCTAATTCTATCAATGGTGACTCAAACTACCACGCAATTAGCCTTTGTAATCTTACAAAATTAACCCCCCCACACACACACACACACACTTTTCCAGGGCCAAATTTCTTCCGTTACAGGCACCACCATATACACAATGATGATTAGAGAACCAAAGGCAGATAGGATCCATGGAGTTCTTGCACTGACATTTTGCACGTCTGCATTGTGGGGAACCAACACTTGATCTCTCTGTATCAATCTGGAGTTATTTGTGTGTATGCATCCATATGTGAAAGTTTGTCCTCATCAGGCATCTTGCTCAGTTTTGCTCTCTGCTTTTTTTGAGACAGGGTCTTTCAGCGAGCTCCTCGTTTGAGCAAGGCTGTTGGGCAGAGAGTTTCTGGCTTCTTCCTTACTCCTCCTTAACCCTGCCCTGGTGTTACAGGTTATATGCACCACACCTGCCCTTTATTATGTGCTCTGGGAATGCCTCAGGTCTTCATGCCCGTGCACGAAGCATGATGCCTGCTGAGCAAACTCCTAAGCTTCTGGTTTTGTTTTTAACCTTCATCCAAACCAGGTTGTGAGCTTGAACTATCTCATTATGAAAACCATGATGAGTACATTTTATTGAGTATAAATACTTCCAAAAAAAGAATTCCTTATTTTACTAGAGAAATTGTTTTTAAAAAGTACTTACCTGGGTTAACTAGAGTAGGTTATTGCTGCGCCAACAGTTTTTTTTTTCTTTTTATTATCAATATGAATAAGCAAAGCAGTAGTCCTGCTTAGAAATAGAAGTTTATGGGTGTCCCTTGCCTGACAGTGGGGTCTATGCCTTGATGAAACCACTGTGAGCTGAAAATATTAGTCAGCTGCAAGCAGTGTAACCACCTAGCAAGCCTTGGGCTCATCACCGAGCACTGTGGCAAAGGGCTGCATGAGGAGGGTTTGGTGAATTATAAACGTGAAACATCACAGGGATTTGTGGCAATCCAGGGAGTGGCCAGTAACAGACGTTTCTTTATCACTGTTCTTTGGTTACAACCGAAGATGTGATATGGTTTGGTGTGTCTTTGTACATATTTATGTTTGTGTTCGCACTTGTCTCTCTCTCTCTCTCTCTCTCTCTCTCTCTCTCTCTCTCTCTCTCTCTCTCTCTCTCTCTCTCTCTCTCTCTGTGTGTGTGTGTGTGTGTGTGTGTGTGAATAATAAGAATTTTAAAAACGAATGGTAGTGGGGCTTAGCTCTGATGACCCATAAGTTCCCTTCCAAATGATAGATTCCATGTGTGCTATCAGGGTAAGACTTAGACATGCAAATTGTGAAGAACCAAACAAAACAAGAAAGAAAAGAAAGGAAGAAAGAAAGAAAGGAAGGAAGGAAGAAAGAAGGAAAGGAAGAAAGAAGGAAAGAAAGGAAGAAAGAAAGCAAAGAGCCTGATTGATGGGAGATGTTATTCCGTAAATATGTTTCTCTTATTGGTTCATGAATAAAGCTCTGTTGGCCAATAGGAAGGCAAGATAGGAGGAATGAGGGGACTAGGAGGAGAGGGGAAGTGGAAGGGAGGAGATCCAAGATGGAGGACGGGGAAAGAACAACACCAGCCCCTCTCTCCAGTAAGATGAGACCACGTGGACATACTTAGATGAATAGAAATGGGTTAATATTTAAGACAGAGTTAGCCAATGAGAAACTAGTAACTGGCCAACAGAATTATATCAAATACAACGTCTCTGTACGTTATTTGGGGCTGGCTCGGCGGTGGGACCAGTCCGGCAGGAAAAACCTTACTCATAACATCTGATAACTAAGCTAAAACTGGTAGAGACTATAAGGTAGTTTGTGGTATAATATATATATTATATTATGTAGATTATATAATATATAAGGTATATATGGATACTTTATGATATAAGTATCTATCCCCTAACAGTGTGCCCCATAAGCCTATCTGGTAAACTTATAGTGATTCCTACTTTCCAGATGAAAAAAAAAACCAAAAAACAAAAAACCACACACACACAAGGGCCAAAGACATTAAGTGATTTAGTCAAGTTCATCTTAACAGCGAGAGGGACAGTTAGTTCTAAGCTAGTGTCTGGCAGTCCATCTTCCTCCCATAGTTCCCATAGCTCTGGACCCTGAGATCATTCCTGGATATGGAGGGTGATCTCAGCACCTCCATCCTTTGACTCACAGGTGGCTGAAATGCTCTCTGCTGACAGGGGAGACAAGACAACAGCCACGGAGTTCCAGGAGCTGAGTCTCTAAGATGAGCACCACCCAGTCACTCTCCGGTTAAGCACAGGCATGGCCATCCTCTGATACGGAAATAAATTGGAAGTTGCTGTCATTCAAGCCACCCTCTGACCTAAAAAGATACAGCTGCTGACCGTGAGCCTTGTCAGTGTGTCCCTTAATTTAACGCGACCCACCAGGGCAGATGTGTGTGTGTGTGTGTGTGTGTGTGTGTGTGTGTGTGTGTGTGTGTGTGTGTGTCTGTGTGTGTCTGTGTGTGTGTTCCCGGGATGGTCCACCACAGGAATAAAGATTATATGCTAATTACCCCCTCCTTATTCATTAGGCATTCAAAGGCTCTGTTGCATTTATCTTCTCAATAAGAAAAGCAAAAGAAGGCTGGGAGCAGGAGCAGGGGGGAGGGGGGGCAATTCACATTCCAGGGACCACAGAGGCTCTGCAGGCAAATGGCACGTTTAGAACTCAGCTTGGGAAATCAAACCTTCCAAACTGTGGGGTCCACAAACGCCCGGGTCACTTACCATCGTCACCACAGCGCCTCCCTTTCGTTTGCCCCTGTCTAATTACATTACTTTTCTTTTTTATGACCTTCCCAGTAGCATCAGCTTTTAATTTTATTTGTGGCACGGTATCATATACCCTCTGCCACCTCTCAAGTGCTGGGATTAAGCATGCGTCACCGTGCTCGGTCGCTTTTATGTGGTTCTGGGGGTGAAACCCATGGCTTTTCCACGCTAGGCAAGTGCCCTACCGACTGAGCTACATCCCCGGCTCTAAGTAACATCATCTTCCTGCAGTGGGATATTCACTGTGTCTGCTTCTGTGGCACTGACCACACCCATTGAGGGGTGGAGCCAGGGGCGGATGTGACCTGTGGGGCTTGGTCTCGGAGGGAGGCGGAGAACGCTCTCTTTCTGGAGGGAGGAGCATCCAGTTTTAACTGCTGTGTTCATCTGTCTGTGTTGTGAGTTGTTTCTCCCTTAATAAACATCTATTCGGCCTATTTGTTTATCCTGACCCTTATTAAACCGCAATATCTTCCCAAGATCTTTCAAAGTGATAAGGTATTTGTTAGAGTATTATATTTTTCACCAACACCGTGTAAGGTTTGGTGCTGGGTTCTGACTTTGTTCAAATTAGGTCCAATTAGGCCCATTAACTCACAAGTCCTGGGTGCGTCATCCTACCACACTAGAGGACACTCACTCCTTCCGTGTTCATTCAATAAATGTTTTCCAGCATGTGGTAATGCAAGTCCCCCATGCCGTCACCAGGGACGCATCAAGAGAGCAAGATGTCAAGCACGTCAACATGAGATGTGGTTTAAATGTGAAACGGCCCTACAGGTTTATGTGTCTTAATACTTGATCCCCGTTGCTGGTGCTGCTTCTGGAAGGTTCTGGGAGGTTCTGGGAGATGAGAAGTCAGTCACTGTGTTTGGGGAGTGGTATTTCACAGCTGGGTTTCATTTCCTGTTCTGTCTTTGCTTTCTGACTGTGTACAGTATGCCCGGCCACCTCACGCTGGGCTGCCATGCCTTCCTCTCCGTGATGAACTCTAACCTGGCCTTTATGTCAAAATAAAGCCTTCCCAACTTAAGATGGAAAGTAACTAATACCCCAGGAAACTTCAGACAATGGTGTACCAGGTGGAGAACACTTAAATCTAGGAGATGCCTCTCTATGAGCAGAGAGACCAGAGTCTGAGGCAACGAGGACCTGGCTAGCACACATCTGTATGAATGGGGTGCACGTATTAGTAGCTTTGCTCCAGAGTAGGCTTCTGCCCTTGCTCAGTACTGTTTTAGAAAAACACTTGTTATTAAAATTTCTGGGAACCCTAACTTGAGGGAGATTTTTTTTTTTCACTTATGCCTCTACATTTGCAAATGTCACTTTAGTCCTATTATCTAAAAGTCAACAAGAAGAAAGAGTCTGGGATTTTTTACTTTCAGCCTTTAGTGACGATAGGAGCAGCTGAGGATGCCATGTCTCCTACAGGCAGATAAGAATTCCCCACGGTCTATCAGACCAACGTAATGGAAGGATCTTAGCTTACTTCAAGTCCACATTATGTAAAAGGAACCTTACTAGCAAGCGTCATCTTAGAATGTGTGCTTCAGGGGAGCTGTGGTTAACAGCACAGGTGGCTCCTATTCTAAGTCAATCAGCGTATTCACCCAAAAGCAAAATATCTTATAAATCAAGTCTAATGCATCTCTCTGGACAAGATCCACATTCCTGCTCCTGAGTACATGGTGATAAAGCATGATGGATTGCTTAGCTTCTTAGGAGGTGACTAAAGAGCTGTTTCCAGAGGAAACTCACTCAGCCCTCTTCGCTTTGAGCTGCGCACGCACCTGCTTACGTAGTCTGGAAGGAAAACGTTACTAGAAGTAGAAATCTAGTAAAGGTTTTGTGTTTTTTTTAAATAGTCTAATACCTATAGGCAGCATGGGGGAGGGAGAAATGTTTTCATCAGCAGTGTGGCCCCTAAGAAGGTTCTCATGCCTTCTTACAAGCAACCTTAGTGAAATGCATCTAGTCATAAAACAACACAAAAGTCAAAGTGGGGGCAGCTGGGAAGAGGAAAGGGATGGGCAGGAGGGGAAAGAGAGGGTGATGCAGGTGAATCTGATCAAAACATATTACATATATGGAAATGTCATAGTAAAACTCATTATGTTTACTTAATACATGCTAATAAAAATATCAAAAATTGGTTCCATATCTTTATTTTTTAATACAGACATCTGTACACCTATTTTCACTCTTTGATGACATGGAAAATGCTTTCTTCAAAAAGACTACTTCCACGTAGGTGTGGTGGTACATGCCTTTGATCCCAGAAGTCCAGAGGCACATGCAGGAAGGGCTACATAATGAAACCCTGTCTCAAAACAAACAAACAAAACAATCTTTCCTTCAGAAACATCAACACTATCCCTTAATGGAACATAAGTCATTGGAAATTTTGCACAGTTTATGTGAGTGTTTTAATTCCAGAAAAGAGTCGTGTGAAAATCTAACATGAGTCACTAAGTGAAAGATTTTTCTTTCTAGAAAATGCCTTTAAGAGTTTTAAAGCTTTAGATGGGTTGGGGTCATGATGTGGGATGTCCTTCTGTATGAGGCAAATATGTGTTGCTTTTATTGGTTGATGAATAAAGCTGTTTTGGCCTATGACAGGGCAGAATATAGCTAGGTGAGAAATCCAAACAGAGATAGAGAGAGAAAAAAGGTAGAGTCAAGGAGATGAGTGTTGCCACCACAAGGGTAATATGCCAGAACATTACCAGTAAGCCACCACCACAGGGTGATACACAGATTATTAAAAATGAGTTAATTTATAAGAGAGAGTGCTAGACAGTAATAAGCCTGAGCCATTGGCTGAACAATGATACTTAATATTTGCCTCTGAGTGATTATTTTGTAAGCAGCTACAGGAAGCCACAAGTGGGAAAGAAACCAGTCCAAGGGGACCAGTGAGACACTGGACTACAGGGTCAGGTGGAGAGGGCACAGTTGTTAAAAGCAGTAGTTCCAGCATTCAGCAGCCTGTGACAAGGACCTAAATCTACAGGATTCAAAAGACTAACCTAAGTCCCCAAATCAAAAGGACAACAGTCAGCTGACTAGAGGAAATCTCAGGATCCTCCCAGCAATGGCTTTTTAAAGGAGAATTCCCTCCGCCTCCTGCTGTGAACTAAAGCAAGGTGGTTTGGCCATGTAACAAAGGCCAGAGTCTGCAAAGCCTGCAATGAGCAGATACAGTAGTGAGAGGCAGAGGAGGCAGCTGAGTGGGTAAGTGTTCATCAGACCTGGGTAAACCCAGGGCCCATGTACAACACTGACATGGCGGTACACTGTTAGAATTTCAGCTAGGATACAGGAGGGTCTCTAAAGTCCAATGGACAGCCAGACTAGCTGAATCCTTGAGTTCCAGGTTCAGTGAAATACTTTGTTTCCGAAAGTAAGGCAGAAAGCAATAAAGACACCTGATGTTGACCTCTGGCCTCCAAACATAAACACACACACACACACACCACCACCACCACCACCACCACCACCACCACAACCACCACCACATACCCAAAAAAGGAAAACACACGATGATGAAAGTACACGTTTGCAAACCTATGCTGGAATACAAACATCGCCTGGCAAGTTAAACAAAAGGTGTCCTGTGTTCCTGCTCTCCTAAGCTCTTAGAGTCCCTACTCTGTTTTCACCATCTCTCTTGCAAGAACCCTGTATGACAGATCATTTTGAGGACATAAATCAATGATCTGGATGGAGCAGCTAAAATCCACAGCTCACCCTGAATCAGGTCAGTTGATAGCCTTCCATGCTGGGTCCCAACAACACAGAACTTGAGTCATGAGGCGTGCTGGAGTTGGACCTTTGTACAGGAAGAGGTTTTTACTCTCTCTAGTCAACCATGTGGTTTGACCAAAACTTATCTCAAGACAGAATATCTACTATAAGCTATAGTAATGAAAACAGCTTGGCATTGGCACAAAAACAGACAGGTAGACCAATGGAATTGAAAACACTGAAGTTAACCCACACATCTATGAACACCTGCTTTTTGACAAAAAGCTAAACTTATACAATAGAAAAAAAGAAAGCATCTTCAACAAATGGTGCTGGCATAACTGGATGTTGACATGTAGAAGACTGCAGATAGATCCTGCAGGTTGATTGTGCAGATAGATGCTCAAAACTTAAGTCCAAATGGATCAAAGACCTCAATATAAATAAATCTAGCCACACTGAACCTCTGAAAAGCAAATGTGGGAGGTGCCCTTGAAAGACCTGGTACAGGAAATCACTTCATGAACATAACTCCAGTAGCACAGACCCTGAGATCAACACTTAATAAATGGGACCTCCTGAGACTGAGAAGCTTTTGTAAGGCAAAGGACACAGTCAACAAGACAAAATGGCAGCCCACAGAATGGCAAAAGGTCTTCACCAACCAAACCCCACATCTGACAGAGGGCTGATCTCCAAAATACGCAAATAACTCAAGACAGGAGATCCTTAGAAAACTCACTTTGTCTATGACAGAACAAACCTCTGTCACAGATTTGACAACACCATTGTAAGAGCTGGTCTGTGTTGTTAATGCCAGGTGTCAACTTGGCTAAGCTAAGGAACCCAAGAGTTTTTGTCAAACATCTGTATAGATGTTGATGTGAAGTCATTTCTGAACATAAACTATACTCACGAGACTTTAAATAAAACAGGTTACCATCAGTCAGTCAGCTTGCCAGGGAAGACTGGGTTTCCTTAGGAAGCAGTAATTCTGCCAAAACTGCAATAGAAAAACCTTTCCCCCCCTCAGTTTCCAATCTGCTCTACAGACTGCAAACTTTCCAGTTGTGCAGTGATGTGAATCAGTTCCTTCCAGTCTCTTTCTTTCTCCCTGTCATATATTCATCCATGGGCTCTGCCTTCACAAAACGAACCAAAGGTGGATCAAGAAAAAAAAAATAGTTTTCATTGAACACATACTGACTCCTAGTGATTCTTCCTTAAACAGTAATTTATAACAACTATGCAAAACATAAAAACATTGTTACAGCTATTGGAAGTGATCCAAAAATGAGTTGAAATGTACAAGAGTATGTGTATTATTTATACACAAATATAGAAATGGATGGTTTTATACAAGGGACTGTAACATCTGTGGATTTAGTATTCAAGGGAGGTTTTGAAACTAATCGCTTAGGAAGGCAATGCCCCAGACACCGAGGAACAGCTCTTCATGTACACACCACCCCACAGACACTAGGAACAACCTCTTCAGGTTCACACCACCCTGCAGACACTGGGGACCACCCCCACAGACACTGAGGATCAGCCTGTGCGCATAGTGAATCCTTCACGGGTATAGAGGACCAACTGTTCATGTACCCAGGTATCCTTCTGCAGTACCTGCATCTGATGCCTTTCCCAGAGGAGGGAAACGTTAGAGGACTTGGTGTTTTGACTGCCAACAAGATGCCTCTAGGGTCTAGATTGAGATGAACTTACTCTCACATACGTTGAACACAATGCCTACTACAGTACTTCACCACAGGCCACTGCACTTCATTCTGTGTGGCTCCCTTCCAGCAGCCTTTCTTGCCCCTCCCCACTTTTGGGGCCTCATCTCAAAGTAAGAGTTAAGGGCATGCAGACATACCTCCTCTCTGATGCATCATTCCAATTAAGTGACTGAGGGCCTCAAACCTTCAGTCAACAGCCCTCCACGTGTCACAGCACGTATGTAATAAGCTAGGTGACACTTAGGGCTTTCAGAGAAGCCTCTGGGGTATTGAGTGAACTATTCTAGGTAATGCACACCTCCCAGGTCACAGCACACACATACACACACACACACACACACACACACAACACACACACACAAGTGGCCTTGGAGCTGTCTCCTGTTTCATTGGGAACATTCAGAAAGAGCCATATGCTTCACAGCAAAAGCCCACTGAGATGCTTCCCATCACAGCTCTACCCATTGCTGCTCAAGTCATGTGTTCAGAAACCACAAGAAGCGTTGACAGCCTCGTCGTCAGTCTACGGCGGCTCTCAGGAGAGCATTTTTATAGAACTGTAAAGTAAGTGGTTCTAAAGAAATCTTAAGGCAGATTTTGAGTCTTACGTGCTTGTTCACAAAGTCTTAACATACAAGAAAATTTTAGAATATTGCACTAATACTCACAGACTTATCTGCCATCTTTGCCATCTTAAAAATCTGCAACAACCAGGCCAACCAGGACTATGTAGCAAGATCCAGTCTCAAGAAAAAAAAAAGTCATACAATGCACCAATCCTAAAAGAATCCTCTCTTAAAATTAGGTTAGGTAATAAAATATATTTTAGAACTATTTTCCCTTTTCAGATATCGTTCCTCTGGGAGCTCACAAGGCATAACATGTGGGCATGCCCTTTGCTGCAGTAACTCTCAAAGCATGGTTAAATAGGTAGCTCTGAGGAGCGTCTGATAACAGAGCTTTTATTTTGAGAACCTCCCTCTAGCAGTTCATAAGGCTAGAACATATTTAGAAAATGTTGGCACACACTGTTCCAGAGAGAATAAGGTTGAAAGATTCCCTGGTCAGTGACCTCATAACTCCTTTCTAGAAGTTGTCTGACAAACAAAAAACCTTCCCTGCATCCCTGATAAATCAGCTGTGCTTCATTCTCCACAGTACCCTACCTCCATGCTTTGCTCTCAGAGATGAAGAGAAGGATGTCCTGTCCTGTGAGGAGCCACTGTTCCCCTGGAGACCATCATTAGCATATCCATCCACCATCTTAAGCACAGGAGCAAGGCACTGGCCAAGCCTTTCTCACATGCTCCTTTTCCCTAACTACTACCTTTGTTCACAAGACTTGAAATCATCCACTTTCTCATTCCCTCTTAAAACATTTTCTTAGTTATCTATTTATTTGGGCAGTCCCAGAATAGAAGCCGGGGCGTTGAACATGTTTGGTAACTAATGAACCGAGCCACAGCTCAGCACATTTTTAATCTTTTAAGACGAGACCTAAGTCGCTGTGACAATTAATCGTGACTGTCCACCTAATTGGATCTGGACTCAACTAACAGATGGCACATCTGTGGGGAATTTTCTAGCAGTGGGAAGACCTACCCTAAATCTTGGTGGCACATTCCACCAGATAAAGGAGGTCTGAGGGGAAAGCTCTGGTTTTTGTCCTACTGCCTTTGTCTCTCTCTGGTGAGTTTATCTGTCCTGATGCTGCTGCTGTGGCCACTGCTGATGTATTTACTCCTTTGCTGATATCACAGCCCAGATTCTTCCAACTTCTATCATGGACTGAAGACCAGCAGCTCTCAGGAACCCTCCGGACCTCCAACACTAGATTGGGATTGCTGAAGCTTCCAGCCTTTGGGGCTGAGCTGCTAGCAGTTTCTCAGCCTCTTGGGTATGAAGATAGCCCTTGTTTGTAGGATAAACTGCCAGCCAGCCAACCCAAGCCGCAGTCGCTCTGCCCAGGTGCCCAGGCCAGCCTATAAGAGCATGCATAGCAGGTACTTCCTCCCCGAGCCAAGCCTGCCTCTTGCCAAAGACTGCTGACTAAGAGACATCTGACCACAGACACCAATGAGAAAAGAACAATGCAGCAGAATCAGCAGCCAATGGGACCTTGGGAGGGAGTGTAAAGGCCAGCCTAACGTCCGTAATAAACAAGTCTGCTCTGCTACTCACTGACTCCCAGTGCCTGAGTCATTGATCTTCGCACCCCCTCCCCCAAAGAGGTGTCTGAGCACGGTCACCACAACACTTGTTGGGTTACCTAGTGTGTGTCATGTAAGCCAATCGGATAAATCCACTTTTAATATATATTAAACCTATCAATATTCATCCTCTTGAGAACTCACTCAGACTGCTAAAGTTGCCCAGACTAGCCTTGAACTCATTCTGTAGCTCAAGCTATTTTTGAACATCCCATTCTCCCATCTGGGCCTCTCAGATAGCCGAGACTACAAGCCTATGAAACGCACACAGCTTATTTTTAGTAATTTAAAGATACGCAGTGCATTATTAACTGTGGTCAGTACCCGCTGTAACAGATTACAAACTTACCTCTTTAGACTTTAGCAAGCTAAAGCTTTGCAGCATTTGACGCCTTCCCTTTCCATATCCACCCCTTCACTCCTTTTCTAACTTTGCTTCTAAGATCGACCTCTTTATATTCCCACTCACAAGGACATTCATAGAGCATTTGCCTTTCTGAATTAGACATATATGTTAGATATGGCCCCCTGGAAACAGGATGTGACAGTATCTTGGTGCTAGCAGATGACAGCATGATCCTGCTGTGTAAGCTAGGTTCAAAAGTCGGAAAATGAAGCAAAGTCACGCAGACTGAAAATCAGTCTTGAGACTCCTTTGCAAAGTCTGTGTGGTGGAGAAGTGTAAGCTGTCTCTAAAGATGCTTGCCAAACATATCTGGGACAGATGGCTCATACCATATCAAGCAGTTGGCATTCTTCTCAGAGACCAGGCTGCATGCAAAATGCATGTCTTTAAACAGACACCTATTCACTATGCCAAGATGTTTACAGCACCAGGTCCCTTAGGGACAGAAATTAAGAGAAAGCCAAGTTACTCCTCTGGCCTCCTGCCTTCTCCTGTGCTGTTCACAGAGGGCAGCAAGAACTGTGGTCATAACATTGACTGTTCTCCCTGCCTTCTTTCCATTTTTAGTTTTGACTTTAAAAAAAAATCTGTGTAGGAAAGATCCAATACTCCGGAACTCTGTTCCTAGTTGCTGAAAGGTTAGACAAATTGACGAGGAAGAAGAAACTGATACTAAGGAGATGGCTGATGTCAGGTTGGGAAGGATCTTGATGTTACTGAAGACTATGGACTTTAAGTAAACAGTAGAAAGCATAGCAGAGAAAACTCCCTGATGACATTCTTCTGGGTAAAAGAGATTTTCGGTGAGCCAGAAAACCAGCAGTAAATGCAATAAGTAAACTTTGCATTGAGTTAGAAAATAGTGTTATAAAGCTGGAGGTAGAGTGAATGGCAATCAAACTTATGGCCAACCTGATCAACACCATCCAGTAATAATGTAAATTGAGATAACACTAAGACATCTCTTCTCACACACAATGTTAGTTTAAGTGTTTTAAATGTCTCGTAAAGGCAAATATTGGCTAAGATTTAGAGAAAACTTCCTAAAAGCTGTGGAAATGTAAAAAGAATCAGCCTTTCTAGAAAATTGTTCATTACAAGAAAAATAACTCAAATAGAGATTGAAGGAGTAGATGTATTTTGTGGAAAGAGCCAGCAGGGCTTATCGGGTTAAATATATGCAACAAGAGTCTAGTTCAAGCTAAAATTTGGGGTCTGAAAAACTGTAACTATGGACTTGGGGTTACCATAAGGCTAGGAAGCAAAAGATGGGGATCAGTTTAGTTCTGGATATGTAATATTTGAGGGAGCCAGAAGAAAATGTGTTGTGGACAGTCAGCTGTGAGGAGCCTGTAGAAGTCCATGCTAAGCCATAAATGTTGGGATAAACACCCGACAGGTGACATTTAAAGCCATAAAACCATACAAGCTACCAGTCAGTGACACACTCTGAGGTACTGAACTATTTAGAAGTAGAAAAATGAGGACGTTTCTGGTGACAGACATGCTGTGAGGCCAAGAAACACCAGAGTTGAGAGAAATAATGGGAAGATTCTTTACAAGGAAGGAGAGACGTGTGGACCAAAGCAAAGGTGCTGAGGGTTAAGGTGAGCCTGAGATTCAGTTCCTGGGCTGGAAGAGAAGATGGATGGCTGGTCATCTCAGTTAAGCTACTTTCATAGAGATTACCAGAGAATACTCAAGAAAAAAGAAATGAGAAGTTTCAGGAACCGTGTAGATCATTGTGAGTCGCTGGGCTAAGGTTTCCTCTAGAACTAGACATTACATGGTAGTTTAAAGGAGAAGTGAGGTTGATGTTTTAATCAGTGAAAAAATATCACAACACATTTTCAATGATTTATCTTTAAATGAACACACAGAGATGATGTGGCTTTGGCATAAGCAAGAGGCACTGAACTCTGCAGCATTAAAAAAAAAGAGCAGGTAGGTGGAAGGCACAGCACTAGGAATACAAACACTCTGATTCTTTATGCATTTATTGAAAAAAGAAAGCAAAATATGTGTTGGAGATTATGACAGAAAAGGTATGAGTATCGTGCAAGAATTAAGAAACCTGGATAGATGACACGGTGGTAAAGAGTGAGTATAGCTCTTTCGGAGAATCCAAGTTCATTATCAGCACCCATCTCAGGAAGCTGCTCACAGCCACCTTTAACTCCAGATCCAAAGGATCTAATACCCCCTTCTGGCCTCTGAGGGCACTTGCTCTCAATGAACATGCTCACACAGACACGCTCTTATATACATAATTTAAAAATAAATCTTCAGGGGGGAAAAAAAAAACAGGGAGGCTGAATGGACCATGGTTGTGAGGCCAGATATCATTGTTGTGAGGCAGTACCAGAAGCGCACACAAACTCCATGCTCATCGGATTTAAAGTGAGACACTAACGGAAGTGTTTGCCATAGGTGAGTAACATCTGCCTCACACGGCAAAGCAATGACCCAAACGTTATTTGGGCTGGGGCAATGGAGTTAAATCTTCACATGTCTTCTTTTAAGACATGGTGTAAGTCTGTGTTCATGGAGTCAAATAGCTCCAAGGAGGAGGGGGGATTGGTTTAAAATCATCTCAGAACTAAAGAATGCTATAGACATCAAATAGTAAAATATCAATTAAAAATAGTAGAAAGTTACTACATAAACAATAAGGTGCCAAGTGGGAACATTAACTGAATCTGTACCAGGGTGTATATAGTTGCTAGGTATAAGCCGAGAGGCCTCATGAAGGTCAAATCTGGACACACAGTGACAATACACAATCAGTAGTGGCCATGGATGAATCCAACACAACAAGCCACAGTAATCTTCTGCCAGAACACAGTGGTGTCAGGTTAGAACATAGCAGTGTAGGCTGTGTAACCTATGGAAATGAAAGTGTAACCTATGCCTATAATAGCATGGAAATGAAAACGTGTTTCTTAGTATCACAGAATAAGAGTTAGGTCTAGCATAGTAAGACAGATATGGAGGAATGTAAGCCAGAAAACAGGACATTTACTACAACTATTACTATACAATTACTTATACTCTGTATCTAAGTAAGACTTTTCTTTTAAACCTTATGACATGGTATGGTGTCCCACGGTAAATTCTTCTGGAAATCAAAAGCATTTCGGAGTAACCTATCTGCCATGAAAATTGGTCCACACACAAGGTAATCCCTCTGACAGCACCAAGCAGATCCAGTTTCCGCTTCTTGACTCTGGCCACAAAACAGTCATTCTACTTTTCTGAAGGTTTTTTTCTAATCTGCTCCAAGTCCATTTGGCAATGACATGTGGGTATGGATGCAAAAGGAAATGATTCCATGGTATTTCCTGCGCCTGTGTATATGTCCATCCATGTGTATTGTGAGAAAGATTAGACAATCTCTAATTTCCAGAAATAAAAGTCTATTATTTTCATGACACGGTTGATTAGAGACATAAAACAGGTGAGATGGGAAAAAATAGGTCTGTGGAGAGGCATGAAAGGAGGCCCCTAAGATGAATACAACCCCACCACACCCCAGGTAAGGAAACTTTAGTCTTACCATCATCCTTCCATTTCCAAGTTTTCACTGGTGATTACCACCTTCCATCAGCTGTGAATTCATTCCCATGTGTGCCTGAAAACTTGGCTTGCTTTCCAGGTCCCAGGCTACAGCCTATGATTGATGTTGGCTATGAGAGGAATGGAGTAAGGGAGGAGGAAGATGATGGATGGATGGATGGATGGATGGATGGATGGATGGATGGATGGATGGATGGATGGATGGATGGGAAAATGGATGAATAGGTAGGTGGGTGGGTAGGTGGGTAGGTAAGCAGGTGGGTAGATAGGTAGATAAGTAGATGGTTAGAAGAATGGACGGGTAGCTGGGTAGTGGACTGGTGGGTGAATGGCTTAGATGGATGAGGGGGTGATTGTATTGGGACAGATGATCACTTTCTCCCCCAGAGGGAAAAATATGTTTGAATCACCTTTTCAAAGGAGACTCCACAGATTCATGCCATGAGCAAAGGACAAACCTAGGCTTGGGTCATTGTTTAGCAGATTATGTCTTCCCTCTTACTCCTGCCCAAGGTTCTTTATTTACAAGTACACCTCATAATCGTAAAATGCATAATAAAAAAGCCCCCAAACCACAAGACAGGCTGTGAGATTGTAATGAAAACCCAATACCAAATAAGTTACTCATAAATAAAATTCAATGAAGTTTCCTTTGGTGCACAGGGAACACACATTAGTAATCATAGGAGCAATCTGCCTATAAAAAGTAGACCCAAAGACTTTAATTCTCCCAATCAAAACCGTGCAGGCTCTTTGCCTGATTTATGTCACTATTTATTGCAAACCAGCATGCCTAGTCCAGCTTAAATCTGCAGATTCTTGTGTGAGTGCAGAGACCGTCCTCCTGGGACATGAGCATTAACTATTCATAGGAGGAAATGGAAGCATCAGCCTTCAGAGCTGTAATTCCCTTTATCCCTATTATACACATATTCCAATGGGGCAATTATTCTAATCACAATGGTCAATAGCAAATTAGCTCGTTTTAGAATTTATTGCCAACAAAGGATTCAATCCGATGCTAATTCCTAAATTACTCTGTAGCTGATGTGGCTTAGGCTCAGATTCAGTCTTACAGCAGGTAGAAAGAAGCAGTGAGGTAGTGATCAAGGGCCACAGATGAGCCTACTACAGGCTCTCTCCAGGCTTCCCTCAAGGGCCACAATCCTGCCAAGTGTTGCATGAGCTCTTTGTCCAAAAGTAGGTGCTAAACTTGAGTCCCTACAGTTCACATCATAGAGAGATGGCTGACACTCACTCAATCTGCAACTATTTCTAACCCAAAGTTCTTCTACTGATCAGGGACAGCATCTTGTAAACTTCAAACATCTCTCCTTCCATGTCTCCTATTCATGCTAAACCTCCTATTTGTTTGGGGAAGGGGGTGGATCAGCCTCACATTAAATTCCTAAATAAAAACATGAGGGATTCTGACCTGCACTTTGCAATGCCCTCCTGCATCCCTGTACTTCTGTTTACTCTCTATTCAACCCTGATTCAGCTCTTTGCTCCCTGTTGCTTTTCGAATGTCAGCCAGGCTCCTTCTTGGGCTTCGGAAGCCTTCCTTCCCAGTGTCTGGAAGGATGTTCTTCCTGGAAATATCCCAGTAAGTAGTCTACTCCCTCACTACCTTCTGGACTTGGAGAGAGTGTCTTCTTCTTACTGGACAGCCCTGATTTAATCTCTGCTCAATGTCTTTTTCTTATCAGCACTTAATTCTGATATACACATAGAGTTTGCACACCGATTATTCTCTACCGACATCCAAGCCTCCAAGGCTGGAGTCTTTGTTCTGCTGGTGACTGTAACCAAACACTAGATGGGTGTTAGGTTGCCAATCCATAGCAGGCCATCAACCAACACCTATTAATGAAGGAAGATGGGGGGCATGAGAGGCTACTCTTGCTTCCAGTGGGATTAACAATGAAGGAAACGTTTGACATGGTCCTCTATGCCCTGTACACGAGCTTTATACCCAAAGCACTCTTTCTGTTAACAGACTCCCTCTCTACTTAAAACAGCACATGGGTGATACAGAGCAAGTTTGATCTGATGCTCACGACTGGAAGGATTTCCATATCTGGTGTTGATATTCTTGTGTGCCTCACGCTCACAGCCAAGCCTGTTTCCTGAGAGTTTGCACTGCTGGATGACGTACAGGGTCCTTAAAAATCACTGCCATAGGAAAAACCATCTCTTTGAAAAATAGAGTTCTTAGAAATACACAAGATTGGGCTGGGAAATAACCTAAGAGGTTATTGACTAGCAGAGAGCCCAACTTTTCAAGCCCTGATTCCCATCTCCTTTCCGGTATATGAACAGACCCTGAAAGAGAGGCCAAGCTGCCAGCACACATGGAAAAGGCCCCACCTCTGCTGCCTTCCTCTGCAAGATTAAGATGTAGAGTGTGCATTGCCTCCAAGCATTAGTGGATGTTCACATAGCTGTTTGAGGATGAAAAACCAAGTACCACAAAGGCTGGCCCCACCATCTCAATTACTAAAATTTTTTTTCCTCCCTTTTCATAATGCACTGGAGATTCTTTTAAGTTTCTACCAAAGGAAAACCCTTCCACCCCGCAGTGGGAATTTCCACTGATTCCTCGGGCGAACATGAGCTCTCGGGATAGGAAAACCTTTCTGTGAGTCTCCCAGCATTATGAGGGTCCGTATTTAACACACATGAATGAGACATGCAGACCTGGGATTCCTGGGCAAAAGGAAGCTATGTCTAAGTGGAAGATGCTACAAATGCGATTCATTCCAATTGTGGAGGGTTGCAGGATGGTGGTGGCACATGCCTTTGATCCCAGCACCTGAGAGGCAGAGGCAGATGGATGTCTATGACTTTGGGGCCAGCGTGATTTACAAAGTGAGTTCCAGAACAGCCAGGGCTGTTGCACAGAGAAACCCTGACTCTGGGAAAATTAATAATAATAATAATAATAATAATAATTATAATAATAATTTGGGAGGGCTGAAATGTAACAAATCCAGAGTCGAATTATCTACAGCTATTTACATATGAAGCAACTTGAACACCTGGTATTTGCCTCAGGAATAATCCTGTGTAGGGGAAAATAAAATACAGTAGGGATGCAGATGGGAGGAAAGTAAGTTGGGTGCAAAGAGGTGACTAAGCTGCCCTCTGCTCTGCTGTGGGTGACTGAAATTATTCATAATACATTTTTCTCTCAAAAGAAAAAAAAATGCATTAAGGAGGAGAGAAAGTCCAAAGCAAATGCGTGAGGAAGAGCCGGGACCATTGCGGCCCACGGGAGTTTCTCTTTCATCTGTGTGTACCGCACCTAGAAACTCAAGCTGCTGCTGCCACTCAGTGCACTAGAAGTCAACGCGGCCAACAAACTGTTTCCACGCTACCAGAAACGTCCCCATGTAACACGAACAAATAAATGACCCATAGACTGATATTTGGGTTCAAACTTCAAGATGAATACCAGAAAAGCAAAGCAGCCGGCCACTGGCTCTCACCTCAAGCTCAGACTGACAAGGCTGATCCATACACAGGTCCTTCACCAAGCCTGAAACTGCTGCCTCTCCTCAGTGTGGCTGGAGAATGAATGCCTCTCTGAGACCGTGCTTCTGTCTTATATACTTCCTAATGTTGGGATTAAAGGTATGAGGTGAGCTATAATTCTCTGTTAGACTGATTCACTCTTGTGTAGATCTGGGTGGCCTTGGACTCACAGAGATCTATCTGCCTCTTAATTCTGAGTCCTAGGATTAAAGGTGTGTACCATCACCACCACCTAGCTTCTGGCTGCTGCGATTAAAGGTGGCCTCTATGGCTTGTGGCTGACTTTGCTTTCTGAACCCTCAGGCAAGCTTTATTAAATCATAAATAATAAATCACTACATTTCCCCTTTTTTGTCTAATACAAAAGAAGGCTACAACTAACATAAGAAAAACTATGTACAGTAGGTACAATAAGTATATCCAGGCAATAAGTTCATCAACAATATCTAGTCCATTTGCATTTGAAACGTTCAGAGAAAATACCTCATTATCTACCATCTTGGTGAGTCCAAAGTCTTGTATCTAATTTATTTCCTATTCTAATTTGCATTTTCAAATTATCTTTAATGTTTCTCAAACCATTTACACTCTCCATATCTTTAGTGAGTTTATTTTCTAAATCTGGTAAACAATGAGAACTGTAACTATCTAATCTTCAACTCCCTCAGAGACCCAGGAAGGAAATAATATTAACTGAGTAAACCGGATGTTCCATCAAGCGACTCCCAAAAAAAACGTGAGAAATGACAAAAACAGCTGGTTGCCTGGACAGTCACCCAAGGTTCCTCTGCAACACTAGGGCATCCATTTTTGGCATATAGGCCTAGCATCTCTGACAGACTTTACTGTGAAGTAGAATTTTGAAGGATTGCCGCGCCTTGTCTTGGCAAGGTTTATAATCCCTCTCTTTGGTGTCCTGTCTGTCCATTTTGGACAGCATACTTTCAGTGGTCGAGGCAAGAGCCCTTTTCTTGCCCAGTGGCTTAGCTTTGCCAAAAAGAAAGTAAACTCCATGTGCGTTTCTTCAATGCCTATCATCTTCTCTTAAGTAGACTGGTGCTGCCAGAAGCAGACGTGTCTCACTGTCACAAAAAGTAACCTATGTTATTAAAAGTGCCCTATTCTGTAGATCTCTGAAGTCTTTGAAAGCACACCTAATGTGATTACAAGTAACTAATTACTCACCTACATTTCCTTATTGTCTTATATAGTTGGTAATAATAACGTTCAAGAACTAGAAATTTTCACTACATTGATAAATGAACTGTATAGGTACAATACCTTGAACAACATTAGACACATATGTATAATATGTCTTAACAAATTAATCTTGAATTTATATCAAATATACAATATTTGTATACAATATACAGAAGTCCAATTTCAATGTAAAATATTTAAAACTAGTAGCTGCTTTTTAAAAGTAGATTCACTAATCTACATTTTTATCTTATATCTATATCCTCCCTTTTTGAGAGTAGATTCAATAATCTATCTTTTTATCCTATCATATCTGTATTCTCTTTTTTTGTAAGCAAAAAAGCTTGAATCTAATCCCCTTTGTTCAACTTTTTTTCCTGTCTGTAACCAACATTTTGTAACCAATCTCCCTAAACAGTGACAAATATGTACAACCCACTGAATGACAAAAACACACCCACCCAACCTCTTGGGCATGTGGGCATCGTTTTCTTAAAGTCACTTCCTGCTGTCCTTCAGGGGATCCTGAAAAGAAAACTAGAGTAGTCTGTGAGGCTGGGCTCACCTCCATGAAATCATTCTCATCAGTTTGTAGTCCAAAGCTGATCTTTAGTTGGAGTTGTTCAGCTTAATGGCATTGTTATAACCTGGAAAAATTTTTGTTTTGTTCTTCTTTCTTTTCTTTGAGACAGCCTTTCTCTGTCTGGTTTAACAGAATTAACAGTCCTGGCTGTCCTGAAACTCACTTTGTAGACCAGGCTGCTTCTGCCTTCCAAGTGGTGGGATGAAAGGCATGTGTGACCCCCACCCGGATTGGATTCAATCTTCTTTTTGGGAGACTTCAGAGATCACATTAGGTCAGATTATTTCTTTTTGTGATATTTTTTTCCCCAGGTTGTTTTCCCAGGATGTCTTAGGGTTTCAATTGCTGTAAAGAGACACCATGACCATGGCAACACTTATAAAGAAAAACATTTAATTGGGCCTGGCTTACAGCTCAGAGGGTTAGTCCATTATTATTATGGTAGGAAGCAAGGCCCCGTGCAGGCGGACATGGTGCTGGAGAGGCGGCTGAGAGTTAAACATGTTGATATGCAGGCAGCAGTAATGAATGTCACCCTAGACATGTGAGACCTCAAAGCCTGCCTCTGGTGACACCGCTTCCTCCAACGAGGCCACGCCGCCAAATATTGCTGCTCTGTTAGCCTATGTGGGCCATTTTTATTCAAACCATCACCCAGGAAACATTATTTCTAGGTCTTTCTGTGGGGAGCTCTCAAAGACATGACTGTGACAGATAATCTTCATGGTCAGCATGACTAGATTTGGGATCACTTAAAAGACTCACCTCTGGCCATACGTGAGAAATTTTTCCTGAGAAAGAAGACCCACCCTGGATGTGAATGGCGCCACCACACACAGGCTGAGGACCAGAGACAAAACAAGAAAGTCGGATGGATGCAGGCATCCCTCTTAGCTTCCTCCCGACAAGACACAGTGTGGCTTAGATGTTAAAGGTACCCTTTGGGTTTTGTGTTTGGTCTTTTGGTCCCTAGCCTGCTTTGGATGGCCCTGGAAACTTTAAGGGGTGGAGACTATGGAAGAAGTGGGTGATGGGAGGTGTTATCCTGTAAATATGTTTCTCATACTTGTTAATTAATAAAGCACCATTGGGCCAATGAGATAGCAAGATAGGCGGGGCTAGGAGACAAGGAGGAAAGAGGAAGTAGGAGGGAGGAGTCAAGATGTAGAACATGGAGGAAGGAAGATGCCTGCCGCGGCTCCCTGATAAGACGACCACGTGGAAATAATTAGATAAGTAGAAATGGGTTAATAATTAAGACAGAGCTAGCCCATAAACAATAATGGTAACTGGCCAACAGGATTGTATCAAATACAGAGTCTCTGAGTGTTATTTGGGGCTCACGTGGCGGCAGGACCATGGCGGCAGGACCAGGAGGCTGGCGGGTAGGAAAAATCTGCCGTAACAAGTGGGTATAGTGTGTATGTTTTCCGCCAGCCCGCCCACCACTGGTCTGGTCCTGTCACCACACCAGCCCCCAATAACACACAGAGACTCTGTATTTGATATAAATCTGTTGGCCAGTTCCTAATTCCTTATCGGCTAGCTCTTTCTTAATAATTAACCCATTTCTATTATTCTAAGTATTTCCACGTGGTTCATCTTAACAGCCAGAGCAGTGCTGGCGTGCTACCTCTCTGGGCTCTCCATGTTGACTCCTCCTTCCTACTTCCTCTTTCTTCCTTGTCTCCTAGCCCCGCCTATCTTGCTTTCCCATTGGCCCAACAGTGCTTTATTCATTAACCAGTGTGAGAAACATATTTACAGAATAACATCTCCCATCAAGTGGGTCACTGGGGTCGGTCCTTGAGATTTCTATATCTGGGCTTCACTTCCTGTTATCCCCCAGCTTCCTGTCTGTGGCTGAAATGTGAGGAACCATCTCTCACTCCTGCTGCCATGACGCCCTCCTCATTGTGATGGACTATACCCTCAAACTGTGGCCATAGTAAGCCCTTTCTTCCTTCCTGAAGCTGCTCTTGTCAGGCATCTGGCCACAACAATGAGAAAACTGACTGGTATCTTTCAGACCAGAAGCTGAGTGGAGCATGATCTACCCCACCAATGTGAGTGGACACCATCCATTGACTGAGAGCATGGTCAGAACAAAAGAGCAGAGGGAGGCAAAGGCAGCCTTCTTCTCAGAGCTGGGACATGCCTCACATCTGCTGCCTCCAGACACCCATGCTCCTGGTTCACTGGCTGTTGACCTCCGGAGCTTACAGCAGCATCTTCCTTCCTGCCTACCCTTGTATGTTCTCAGACTACGACTGAACTACAGACCTGGTGCTCCTGCTCTATAACCTACAGGCAGCATACTGAAGGGCTTCTCAGCCTCCAGAAATGATCTCCTCTCTCTCTCTCTCTTCTTCCCCTTCCCTTCCTTCCTACCCACCTCTATTCATCTTTCCCTCACTCTTCTGTTTCCCTCTCCATGTACATATACTGTGTGCACACATACACATTTATATGAAAGCATGTGTGTGCCTGCTCACACATGCATACAGACGTACACCCACACATGCACATACACATTTATATGCAAGCACACTCACACACATGCATAGACATACACACCACACACACACATTTGTGTGCATGCACACACACATACATACATGCACACACATTTATATGCAAGCACACTCATGCACATGCACACACATGCGCACACACACATTTATATGCAAGCATACTCATGCACATGCACACACACACACACACACACACACACACACACACTCCCTAGTGATTCTCTTTCTCCACAGAGCACTGTTGAATGCAGAAGAAGACACTTGGAATCACCCCCAGAAGCTCATTGCATGCTGTATCTGAGCTGTAATCAGCAACTCAAGTATTTTGTTTTAACCACTGACTATGAATTATATTTCAAACTAATCATCTTGCTTATTTCTGCTAAAATTTTAGAAATGAGTTGATCAGCTTAACACTTCTGCCCTGCTAGCATTTGTTCACTTGCTCTCTCTCTCTCTCTCTCTCTCTCTCTCTCTCTCTCTCTCTCTCTCTCTCTCTCTCTCTCTCTCTCTCTCAGAGCAATTATCTAGTATAAATCTCGCTCATGGGAAGAAAGTCATTAAAATATCTTGTACACAAAACAGACTATACAGCAAAAACAAGTCAGAAATTAAGCTTAAGGAGTTTAGTCATGCATTCTACTGGTTAGCCGAAGAAAAGAGACTTGTAACAAAGTCCTTTTTCACGAAAAAAGAAAGGGACGATGAGGGCACAGAGCAGCCGGCATTCAACTGGCAGGCACTTAATTAAATTGTCTGGCCCTTTAAGTCATCTTTTAATCAAGAGACTAAGATTCCTTTAAATTCCAGAATGCATTCAGTTCAAATGGGAAATTGGAGCTCTGTAGTTCTGCCTTTGAGAAAACTTCAGTGAAGAAATAACAGGAGCCTAAAATGTTTCTTTGTCACAAGACCAAGTCTGTGATGACCATGCTAAGTACAAAACACAAACAACATGGGCCGAGGCTGCCTGCTGCAGAACAGAGCACTGCTGATATTAATCAAAGGCTCTCCCTGATTCTACGACATCCTGGAGCTCTGACACAGTAAATAGTCTCACATCTAGAACTCGTAATGGTATTAAAAATGCTTCCATTTTATAAAGATGTACTAAATCGTTTCTTCAGACGTTTCTTTGTTGGGCAAAGCATTGTGCACTTTGTCAAAAATCCAGACTCAATATAGGATTGCTTTCAGGCCAGCATTTCAGGCTGGAGAAATGGCTTAGGTAAAGCACTTGCTTTGAAAGTACAAAGACCTAAATTTCATCCCTAGAGTCTCAAAAAAAAAAAAAAAAAAAAAAAAAAAGGCCAATCTGGGCATCTGGGCTTAGAAAGATGGCCCAGCAGTTAAGAACAATGGCTGCTCTTCCAAAGGACCTGAATTTTATTTCCAGAACCCACATGGCAGCTCACAACCATCTGTAACTCAAGTTCCATGGAACCCAATGTCTTTTTGGGCTGTGCAGGCAATAGGCACACATGTGGTACGTTAACATACATGTAGGCTAAACACCCATACACATAAAATAAAAATTGTGTGTGTGTGTGTGTGTGTGTGTGTGTGCTTGTATTAAGCCAAGCATGGTGACACACGTAATTTCTGAGGCCACTGGCCAAATGGCTCCTAATAGTAACATCTGAGAATAGCGTCTGGCCTCACATGCGCCTGAACATACACTACCATGTATACACATGTGTATGTTTATGCATATACCCCAGCATGCATTTCTTGTCTCGCCCACCCCCACAACCTCTGTTCCGTCCACCAGCTGTGAGCAGTCAGACGGGTCTATCTAGGCTGCACCCACTTTTACTGCAATCACTCCAGACTTAGCACAGATGCTTCAAAGATCCTCCAGATCTTATCTCACACTGGCTACAGCACGTCAGTGACAGTGTTAACTTACAAACAAACTCAACGTGGCAATCTCTTGTCACTGAACTTCTCTAGACCAACCAAAGAGAGATGCCATAAGCACTTCTCTTCATAAGCAATACCCAGTGTAGAAGGAGATTCTGCCCACAGGACTTAGACTCATTAGAGATCAACACACACACACACACACACACCAGCATGGCTGAATGGTTTATATGTCAACATCAAGTGTCAGTAGAACTCAAGAAATGAGAGATAATGAAGAGTACAGCAGTGATTATGAGGACTCTACCAGTAAGTAGGCAGAACTGGGAAAGACCAAAAGGAGAGGTGCCCAGCTGGCAATGACCACTGACTTAAAACTATTAAGAGCGGTATTTTTGAGAACAATAAAATTACAGCTGAGACTGTGGACTAGAAAAGAGAAATAATTGGGAAACACGGCAGGAGAGGTGGCCATTTATAGCAAGCCGTAGAGAGCCTCAAGTCCCGAGAGGTATAATAAAACTTGTTTCCAAGGTTTTCTGTGATGTCAAACAAGAGAGAAGACTCTGAAAAATAAGTCAGTGAGCTACAAGGACTGATGTGGTGAAAATAAGACACAAAATAATGACGGAAAGTTTCCTGGTGCCGGGAGAGGGTGTGGCAACAGAAACAGGGAACGGAGGAAGATGACTTCAAAGAAACAAAACAAAAACCAGGTTCTGAACTAACAGACAACAAAGAAAGAGCTTGTCGGAAGCAACCTGTTTCTCACTTCGAGGACTAGAAACTGGAGAGGTGTGGACAGAACATAGCTCACAGGAAGGGAATTCAAGTGAGCTTACTTGTTGACAAGCTGAATTTGGCGTCACGGAAGGAAGCTTGCTGATCATGATGGCATGCCCCAGACCATATGATGACAGGGTCAAACCCAGCGTAGTGTCTTGGACTTCCAGTTAAAGTTAGAGAAATGGTTCCCCACCCCACCCCCGTGATTATCTTGGGGGTTGGGTCACTTCAGGAGGGAAATAGGCCAGGGTCACATCTTGGCTAGGTATCAGCTCTGGGATCTGAGCTCTGGCAAACGTGGGACATGACATTTAAACTTTCATCTACGTAGGACCCTTCTTCACACAACAGGATTTGGCCTCACTCTTTATCCTCGGAGGGTTCCCATCAGCCCCACTCTGGTGTCCTTGTGCTGGCTAGCATGACCTCTACCCATACAACCATGTGTCACACAGACACCAGCATACATGGAGAAATGCCCAGCAGCCCTCACCTTTGTTCAGTTTCACTCTCAGAAGAAAATAACTTGATACAAAGCGGCATACTATGTATATGGGGACATTTACTATAATGGCTTTGACAACCTGATATCCAATGGCTTCCACTGGGAGATAGTGTTTGTCACCCAGATTCTATCTCCCAGTAACTTCATAAGGATGAAGTGATGACCACAGCTATAGTAACACCAGCATTATCCACTGACAAAAACTGATCAAAGTCATGTGGGGTCACAGAAGATCCCAACAATGGCTCAGCAGGCATCAGGACCAAGGGTTCAAGTCTTGATGCTTGGAAGACAAAGAAACGATAAGTCCTTGTTAAGTAAAGTAGAACAAACCCAAAGTTCAGCTGACTAAATCCGTAAATAAATCAATTGAAAGGACAAAGATATTGCTTGTACATAATTTGTCCCTGAAGAAGGCACAGAAAAGTCTTAGGGACTAAGGAATACAAGTCACCAGCAAGAAAAGGACCCACTGACATTTTAGGATCTCCTCTCAATGGGAGCCACAGAGAACACACGGTCCCCGTGTCTAGAAAGTCCAAGATCGCTAGCTCAGAAGGCAATGGAAACGCATTCAGTCCAATTCAAGCAACAATTAGATTTCACAGAGAATACAGATCTCACGGACACAAAGGGCATGAAATAGTAGCAATACCAAGCCTCTCCAGAATGAGGCTGGATGCTCACCACCCACTGGAGATGAAGACAGCCTCTGCCCGGGCCTCCTTTCCACCCACCTCCTTCACCTTCTGTCTGCTCGCTTATTCCAATTGAGGCTGGAGCACTGCCTTGTATTAAACACCTTAAACCATGCAAATAATTCACGCCTGCGCCTCTCGCTGGCATGCGAATGTCCACCTTCCTGTGCCCGCCCTTACCCATCATCTAGCACTAAGCTGGATTACATCCTTAGGTAACTCCTTAGTACCCAGTGAGTGAGATCAGCTAGTGAGAAAGTAGTCCGTTCTGCAAGCCACAGAATTCTGTGCAAATGTATAAAAGACATTACACTGAATATTAATATGGCTGGAAGGATGACTTTTCTTACCCCCAGATAAATATATAGTAAATTTAAATACAAAGTAAATTTAAAATGCATCAGCATCAGTAATTGGTACCTTAGGATCAAATATAGATTCATAAGTTTCTATAACAGTAAGTTTCTAGACATCTAAGCAATGAGGGAACTAAACATCTAAGCAATGGTGAGCACTTCTGAAAATAAAAATGTCCTTGGTTCATTTCTTAGCTATTGTCAAGCTCTGTGTTACACCTGGACTTTAAACCAATACTGTTCCTCTCTCTAACCTCTTTCTCCCAGTGTTTGTGAACAATGACACATTGATTACACTTTGCACCAGGCACAGGTTTCCAGACTTCAAAACGTGAAGTCCGTCTGCTAATGATGAGCACTCCAACCACTTCAGGAGACTGACAGAACTTCATCAGCTCCACAGGGTGGGAAACAGCCCAAGAGGTCACGCCTAGCACACGGCAGGCACCTGTGAGGCTTTAACACCTGTGTCCCAATCCACTGCCCTCCCTGGCATCATTCCAGCTCCATGACACAAGAATGTGCTGAGCTTGGTATTGACTCCAGGAAGCCCCGCTCTAGACTGAGCTGTTGGTTCAGCTCAGGTGACCCTAACCCTCCACATGACTGAACTGAGTTGACAGATGTTAACCGAGTCTAGGACCCCTGATAGCACGGCCACCGGAGGATCACACCGCAGAACATTTGTGTTAGAAACACAGTCAGCAAGGAACAAAATTTTAAATTAAAGGCTTTGCATGGCGTTCACTACAGCCTGGCACTTTTGTCATTATAAAAGTGATTTTTGCCATTATGTTCCAGTCTTTACAAGAAAAGGGTTATTACCTTAGCTTTTATCAGTTTTTTTTTTAAATAAAGCAATTGAAGATTTTAATAGAAACAAAATATATGGAATCATGCCATTTTCTTCAAGAGGTAAAAAGCCAATTACATTCCATCAGGATTTTCCAGCTGGGTGAAGGGAGGATGGGGAAGTAGAGTGCTGAAGTGGATTTACAGACGTGAAATCCGTCCCTCAATACACGCTCACCATGGGTCTTCCTCTGCTAGGGACACAGAAGAAGGCATGACACACACCTCAAGGCTTCATGGCAAGGGGTAAAGAATGACTGGCAGATAAATAACACCCAGGGCAATGAGGTAGAAGAAAATGCAAGTTTCCTGAGCTTCAGATACAACTAAGACATTCAGGCAAGAGGTCCTAGAGGCAACCGAGAAACAGCTGTCACTGAGGAAGAGCCTGGTAGGAAACTGGGGGCATTTAGGATGGATGGTACATATTATTAAGAGGAAGATCGAGGGAGGTGTCAAGATTCGAGACCAGATCAGTGGGGTCAAGATCACAATGGCGCCTTGCCCAAAGCAGTCATCCAACGTTATGTTAATGTTAGAACTGCAAGTTTGACGGGGGACAAATGAAGGGAGACAATGTAGTCAGCATGACTGCCAACTATTTTATCCTGAATAAGTCATTACCCCGCTGTTCTAGTTTTCTTTCTGTTGCTACTATAAAGACCCCACTACCAAAAGCAACTTGAGGGAAAAGGGGGTTTTATTTCATCTTATGCTTCTCAGTCAATAATCTAGCGTGGATCAAAGTCAAGACAAGAACTTGAAGTAGAAACCATGGAGAAATGCTGCCTACTGGCTTGTTCAGGTAGCTTTCTTATACAACCCAGGCCCACTTGCCTAGGAATGGCAGAGACCTGGACCCTCTAACACCAAATCACCGTTTTTAAAGATGTCTCACAGACGTGGCCATAGGCCAATCTGATTGAGTCAAGTTTTCAGCCAAGGTTCCCTCTTGCCAGGTGACTCTAGCTTTGTGTCACGTTGACAGCAGAAGCTAACCATGACACGCATTGAGCCCTGAGGGTATCTGCAGGTGGAAGATGTCCCGTGACGACAGCCTTCCTGTTCATAAGCCACCCTCCATTCTTTAATCAAAACGCAACGACTCCTTTATCCTTTAACTTTTAATTACAGCTTTCTACACAACTTGAAAGCAGACACATTTACAATCCTATGCCATGCCATTCCATTGATTAGCACGTTCTATTCACCCCAAGTTGAAAAAGTTATTGATCGGCCACAGAAATGCTGACTACTCGAGATAAAATAGAAAATGTGAGAGAATAAATGAATCTGACCACTGGCGCACCCCAGATAACTACACCCCCGGTTAGTAATGACTCCCTCATGATCAGCACTGAGAAGTCAAGTTTTAGAAGCCATCCAAGGTTGGCTGTGCTGCAGCTCTTTCTAGGCAGGGTACACGTTACTAGTTTGTGCAGCATCCATAGGCAAGGGGCTCAGCACAGCCTCTGAAACCAAAAGACGCTGGATGAACAGGTGCACAGAAACGATCTTTTCTTCAAAGAACTAAAAGTGAAACGACCACATGGCCCACCTATTCCACGATGGGTTTATATTCAAAAGCAAGGAAACAAGTAGTCAACAGTCAAGACATGGCATCAGACACAATGACTGTTGAAAGAGTCTTTTAAAATTGTGATAGGCTTGGCTGGAGATGGCCTGGCAGTTAAGAGCACTGGCTGCTCTTCTGAGGACCTGGGTTTGATCCCCAGCACCCATACAGCAGCTCACAACTATCGGTAACTCCGGTTCCAGGGGACCCAACATCTTCTTCTGGCCTCTGAGGGCACCAGGCATGCACATGCTACGCAGACATACATGCAGGTAAAACATCCATACACATAAAATGGAATGCAAATTTTTAAAGAAAATTATACATATAATATATATAATACATTCCTAACACACACACACATATATATACACACATATATATACACACATATACACACACACATATACACACACACATATGTACACACACATATATATACACACACATATATGCACACACATTATATATACACACACATTATGTATATATATTTATTTATACACATATATATCCACACACATATATATCCACACACATATATATACATACACACATACATATACACACACATATACACACACATACATATACACACACATATATACACACACATATGTACACACAAATAACACATATATGCACATACATACACACACACACATACATATATGTGTGTGTGTGTGTATGTATAATCTATGAAAGATTGAAGCACTGCCGTTTGTAGCAACATGGATGGAACTAGAAGACAAGATGCTGTGTTTGGTGAGGAAGTCAGGCACAAAAAGGCAATACTGCAATGTGCCCTCACTTGCACATAGGGGAAAGGTGCTCTCTTGGAAATGTAAAGTGGTACAGTGGGCCCTAGAGTGTCATTGTCAGGTTTAGGAGGACACTCAGGAGGAATAATACCTTCTAAACTCTCCAGTAGCTGTGGCTGACAACCGTTAATTATATATCTAAAAATAGCTAGTAGAGATGATTTTTAGTATTCCCATCACAAAGAAATGACTGACGTTTGAGATGATGGATATGCCAGTTACCCAGATCTGATTGCTGCATAGTGTTTACACGTATTAGAATGTCACACTGCACCCATACATATGTGCAATTACATTGTGTCAGTGAAAACACAGAACAAAATGGGGCACAGAATTTATAAACCCTTCAGAAGAGCTCAGGCGTCAGAGAAACAAAAGCGACATCTCGGATAGCAGAACAAGGAAGACGGAGCTGGTGGCAAGAGAAAAATCTACCGGGCAGGGGTGGAGAAACAAAGAATAATGGAGTAGCACGCACCAGAGGACATATAATCAAGCAAAACACAACTCCTACCCAGGGAATAAATTAGAGATAATTTTATGGACTGTCAAGATATCAAATTCTAATACAGATATCCTAAAGGCGCGTTGAAAGCTGTTGTGGGATATCTGATCACACGATGTGCTGCTCTTCTTCCTGGCCTGTCTAAGGCACCTTCCAATTGGCTTAATAAAGACCCGAATGGCCAATAGCTATTCAGGAGAGGCTAGGTGGGACTTCAGGGCAGAGATGAGGTAGAGGCATCCCATTAAGGGCTGTTACAGGAGCTAGGTTAGATGAGGTTAATATGCTCCCCATAGAAACTAAAACTCACCACATGCCTGGGCTTGCTCCTAAATTACAACTTCCTTGACATTGTTAATGACAACAGCCCTGGCTAAACCTATTAAGTCCAGAGGAAGCAGAGATTAATCTGATTTCTCTGACTAAATTACTAGTATGGTAGGCTGGGAAATTTCCGAATTCACCAGAAAGAGCCTAATCTGGATTTTTATTGTTGACACGTAAATGACCATGTGTGACTTTACATGTAAGTCAGTTAATATGTCTGGCCTCGTTTCCTCATACATAAAGCTGCAAGAATGCTTGTGTTCCTGCTAATTATGACAGATACACCTGAAGTCTGGCTGCCACTCCTTCTGTGACTTCCAGACTGGCTTCCTGAACGGAACCGCTGCTAATCCCAGCTGCCTCACACATTCCTGCTGTGATAACAGGAGACACGTTCTCCTGCACAACACTGTCTTTGTAAGGATCATGCTGGGAAAAGAGCTGGCTGTGAAACAAGAGCTTGAAGCTAGTCAGAGCCTCGGTGGAGAGATCTCTGTGGTGCCTTCTCTGGTTAGAGAGCTTCCTGCCTTCAGAAACTGCCTTTGAGTATCAAAGAGTCACAGCTGTCAAGGGCTGCTGGGCTTCTTCTGTAGGAGTGAGTTTCCCATAATATGTTTCTTTATTCCATCCAGGGGACCCAGACCCAAACCCTCTTTGTTCCATTAAGCTGTAATCTGTCCTGATGTGGGCTGTATCAGCTGAGGAGAGGTTTGGTTTTCGTTTTGATTTTTGGTGGGGTTGTTTTGTTTGTTTGTTTGTTTGGCTGGTTGGTTGGTTGGTTTTTTTGTTTTGTTTTGTTTTGTTTTCTTGTTTTTTCCTATTCTTCAAAAGGAAAAAGGATTTCAGAACTTTTTTTTATTCAAATAATTCTGAATTCAAATTCTTTTTTTTTCTTTTTTCTTTTCTTTTCTTTTCTTTTTTTTTTTTTGTTAGAATGCATGATTTCCAATTCTCTTTTCCTAACTAAAAGAATAAGGAAAGCTATTGTTATTATTAATGCTTTAGGAAAAAATTTATATAAAGCTCTTTGCAATGTATGGGCATTCTGTAAGATGGTAACAACTTTGTCACTAAAGTATGAGTTTCCAGAATCATCATTTAGGAGAAAATGATCAAGTATTTATTCATTTAGTGAAGAACTCAAGACTCTAGTGGAATTTTTTTTGTTCAAAAAAGCCAGGAATTAAGGTGAGAGAGATTGGGCTGGTGCTACAGCTCAGTGTGAAAGTGCTGGCCTCGCCTATGCCAGTGCCTATGGTTTAAAAACAGGTAGAGAAATGATTCCTTCCGCACAGTTCTCCCTGCCCTCTTCCTCTCTCTCACTGTGGACATTGTAACCCTGCTTCCTGATTTGTTACTTGGTGGTGAGAAAAGAAAGACAGAGGGTGAGGGAGACAGCAGGGCTGGAAAGAAAATGCTGCAGAAATGAAACCATTGCAAATTCGTTTTAGTAAATGCTTAGCTGCCTGTCTTACAGTGTGTGGTGTGTCAGACACACACTACTCACCTTCTGGGTCAAATGAATCAAAACGCCATTTTGGTCTTTTGAAGGCTCGAGACATTTGGAAGAGATGAGTGAACGCATTTTCAGTACTGAGGGGCTGATTGTACCAAAGGCATAATATGTAAGACACCCGGGGGAGTTAAGAATAGGGGTTCTCACACCAGGCCCTGCTCTCTGTACTCCAGCCACCTTGAGCAAAGTTCCCATTGTACTAAAACTCCAGTTTCTGTGCTGGGGGTATGGCTCATCTGGTACATCATTTACTTGCCTGTCATGCTTTTAAAAGCCCTGGGTCCCACTATCGCATACGCTGGATGAGGTGGAACCCGCCTGGAACCCCAGCACGAGTGAGGGAAAACAGAAGTTCAAAGTCATTCCGGGCTACACCGAGACCCTGTCTTCAAAACCCAAAAGTAGTGATAAACAAACAAACAAACAAACAAACAAACGCCCTGTTTTGTGCAAATGTAAATAATGACACCTACCTTCAAGAGTTACTGTATTGCCTGCAGGAAAACCATGCAAAGAAAGTCCTATGGATATGTATGCAAAGGAGCCTAGGAATACACACATTCAGAGACAGAATGTCAGCCATACAGGAGGAAGTAACAGATGGTGAATGGTGCGAAAAGTCCAGGCAAGGGAGAAATTCACTCCAACTAAGGGGGTGTGAGCATCCTGCCAGACAGAGTGAGTTTTTATTTTATGTGTGTCTGTGCACCAGAAGAGGGGGCCAGATCCCCTGGCACTGGAGTTATACGGGTCGGGAGGTTGTGAGCCACCTGTGGGAGGTAGGAATTGAACACAGGTCTTCTGGGAAAGCAGACCTGTGTAATGGCTGGGTCATCTCTCCTGCCGTTCTCTTCCAATCTCAAAGTGCCTTACAGATCACACACTAAGTATCTGTTCGGCTATATCATCTATACCTGGGTGTATATGGAGGTTACAGAATGACTACATGTGTGACTAAAGCAGCAAATGGCCTGAGAAGCCAGAGCTGGATAAAATACGAAAAGGGCTTGTGGGAGGAAGATAAAGAAGCAGCTAGAGAGATTGGATGGGAAGCTGAAGCTGCTGGCTGCAGGTCAGAGTTGAATAGCAGGAGTAAGGTAAAGCAAGGCACAAGCTCAGATCCTGAACAAAGAAGGGGACAGACAGACAGACAGACAGACAGACAGACAGACAGTCAGACAGACAGACAGGGTTCAGACAGACAGACAGACAGACAGACAGGGTTCAGACGGGCGAACAGGAAGACAGGCAGACCCTGGAGATGAGGCATAAAGGCCAATAAAGGATTCCCAAGGGAACTTGAAGAAAACACAGAGAGAAGAGAGAGGCTGAGGTCCAATGTTGAAAAATGAAGCGTGCGATGGGGAGACCCGAGATGGCACCACACGGGAAACCATGAACAAACAGCTGCCCTGACCAGTTCTATGTCAACTAGACACTCGCTGGAACAGATCTAAACGGAGGGAACTTCAACTGAGAAAACATCTCCATAAGATCCAGCTGTAGGGAATTTTCTTAATTAGTGATTGAAGGAGGAGGGCCCTGTTACGAGCACGTCCCCCCACCCCCCCACCCTCACCCCCCCACCCCACCCCACCCCACCCTCACCCCACCCTCACCCCACCCCCACCCCACCCCACCCCCACCCCCGCAGCAGGTCTGGTCCCACTCTTTGCTCCTCCCCGCCGGCCGCCTGGTCCCACCGACACTCGAGCCCCAATAACACGTAGAGACTCTGTATTTGATATAAGGCTGTTGGCCAGTTACTACCGGCCCAGCCCTTGGTAGGTGGTGCTGCCCAGGTTCAGTGGCCCTGGGTTCTATAAGAAAGCAGGCTGAGCAAAGCCATGCGGAGCAAACCAGTAAGCAGCCTTCTACCACCCCCAGAAATGTGGCATTTAAAGGTACCACTCTAGGGCCATGGCAGGAGCACCCCCTACAATACAGACCACTTCCCCAGCTAGGTGACAGCATCAGTTACAGGAGCCAGAATAAGCAATGGATGAAGGACTTTGGGGGAAACATCTGAGTAGCAGACAGGAAACTTTGAGGATTATTGAGGAGGTCAAGAGGCAGGAAGTAAAATCTCCTTGGTGACGGATAGGGATGAGGAGAGCAGAATGTCAGACACTGGATCGATATGACTTGGAAGCCAAACGTCCTCTCAGTGCATTTTAACCTTCAGTGACAGACTACCGATGTATTACAGTGAGAGTACGACTCATTCGCATCCATGAAGGTGGTGGTCCAGCAAGTCCAGAGAAAGCTCGGGAGGTGAGGTGGCCATAGGCAGGGAATGAGGAACCAAGATTTGGTCTCTGCAATGAGTTTGGCGTTCCTTAAGTCACATGATTATAAGTAACAATAGTCCTAATATTTTCTCCATCTTTCTGAACTTCTATTCCCATCTTCTAAATTCTAAGGAACCCATGCAAACAACAGTACAACTTGAAACATGTACTCAGGCAGTTGTATAAGTAAACTTTGTACTAACGTTAAAAACAGCCAGTGTCTTTTCGTCATGTTCATTGAGTTCCCGATCGGGAGGGATGAGAATCAAATAAATGATAGTTCGATAATGATATGAAGCAGAATATTTGACATTGAGACTGTCTTGAAAATAGAGGTTATACTGCCATATAATCAGTAGGTAGCTAGGAAGACATTATCAGGCTTAGAAGTCCCTGGGAATGGACTGCTCCCTCATAACCAGAAGCTTGTAGGGCCAGCGTTGAAACTGTGGTGCTTTAATGATTAACTCATAGAATGGAATCAGAGTCTTATCTCTGGTCATGATTAGAGACATGACATCTTAAACATCAGAAGGTAACAAACAGATAAATATCTAAGCCTTATAAGATCGCTGTCTCAATGAAAACCCTTCTAAGACTCACCTTCTCAGTAAAATGCTGCCTGTTACACAGACTTTAGAAGTCAAGCCTGTTAAACCTTCAGATCGGGACGATGGGCTCTGTGGTCATTGTCCACTCTCTGGCCCTTGAGGGTACTTTGATCCCAATGGTCATTGTTGACTCTCAGTCCTTGAGAGCTCTCCACTTCACTCTGTAATAAACTCAACCTATAACCCACACTATACTACGTGTACATTGTGTGAGTTTTTTTCAACAGAACAAGATCCCAGTGACCCCATGACAGTAATAACAAATAACAATAAATGCTGACATTAAGCAGGGACATTCCTTAATCGATCTACTTATATTGATATATAAATTGATAGGGGATGTCTTTCAATATGTATGTTTTCCTTATTTGTTGATGAAAAAAACACTGATTGTCCAATAGCCAGGCAGGAAGTATAGGCAGGGCTACCAGATGAGGAGAAATCTGCAGAGAGGATGCAGAGAGTGAGTGGCCAGACCCCATGTAACAGCCAAAGGAGTAACATGCTGGAGTATTTTCCGGTAAGCCAAAACCACATGGAAATACTTAGATGAATAGAAATGGGTTAATAATTAAGAGAGAGCCAGCCAATAATAAGCCTGAGCCGTTGGCCAAACAGTTTATAGTTTATAGCCTCTGAGTACTTATTTGGGACTGAAGGGCAGCAGGACCAGGCAGGACAGAAACCCTGTCTGCAATAAATCCTCAGTAAAACTTCACAACACACATTGAGACATTATAGAAGGAAAACTCGGGCACTGAATCGTAGTAACTTGCCCAGGGTTGCACAGCTCAAAGCTGTGTAGGAGAGTCAGATTTCAATAGGCCATCCTCAACCAGAACATTTACTCTCACTCAGAGAGGCCCTGCTGCCCTTCTTGTGAGGGGCAGAGGGCCGACAAAACCTCAGACTTCACCCCACCAGGAACACGCCTGAGGTTCCAACACTTCGCTCAGAAATACGGAATGTACTAATCATATGTTAGAATAACCCAGCATAGTAGGGAATTACCGCTCAACCGGAAAGAAACAAAAGGATGGCTGTAATTTCACTGCTATCACGAACAGAGCAGTGTCAGAGCTCCATCTGAAAGGCAAACACCAGGGCAACCGCTCTGCACCCAGCCCTGGGGCAGACTCTGAAGAAGACCAGAAAGAAAGTCTCTGTCCTCAAGGAAAACCCACCAGTGCTTGAAAGACGCACACTACGGATGCTTACGGATGCTTACGAAACAATAGCCCAGATGCAGTGAGTGAGCGCATGCTGAGGCCCCATGAGCTAAACACAGGCAGCAACCCTGCTGCTCTTCACGGCCGGCCGCCGTGGAAAGCCAAACGCCACCGTCAGCGGTAAAATGCACTTTATAGACTAAAGATGCAGGCACACAAAGTCAACCAACGCCCCCAGGTCTGTGAGTGCAGTAACTAGCAGGGCAGAGAAGGAAACTGGGCAGTCTGGTCCTGAGCCCACACTCAGTGCTTGCTCTTTCTGCGTCTCCCAGGTGTATGCTCCTAACAGGCAAGTGGAAAGCAGAGGCCTCTCTGACGCCTTAAGCCGATTCACCAGGGCCCCAAGGCAGAAAAATCAATGACATTCTATTCCTGACTACCCTGCCCTGCCAAACCGATAATTTTACACAAAAGAATGCATACGAGAGTGGGGATGGCTCTTCCTTCCTGTGATTTTTTTTTTCTTCTAGAGGCTGAAATGGTTAGCACATAGGAGAGGTGGGTGTCCTTAGAAGCAAGCCTTTATATTAATGCACCTTCAAATGTCCCCTTCCCTGTGCCTCAGCAAAAGTTCTGGAGAAAGAAGTGTTCAGCATGCCTGGAAGGGTTCGCATTTCCCACCTTAACCTTTCAGACTTGTGTTCCTTGACCTTGAGCTCAGCTTCTTGAGCATGGGGGGGGGGACGGGGCTATCCTAGGGACTGGGGCCTGACACTGAATAAGGAGAAAATGGCAGCAGATGCGACAGGACCTTGTTGGCATTAAGACACCTGCACACTGGGAGCCAAAGCAAACGCTTCCTGGAGTAGCTTTTCCCAAGAATCTGGCCTCAACGAGATAAGTAGCAAGTTCAGCATTTAATTCAACACTGGGATTTATGGAAGAACCAGCTACACACTGTCTTCTGAAGGTCTGATAACAAGACCTTACTGCTAATTGTCTAAAGGTTCGCCAAGCAGGGCATGGTAGCGTGCACTGGCATCCCAGCAGAAGGGAGGCTGGAGCAGGAGGGTCACGGTGAGTTCAAGGCTAGCCTGAACCACATAGCAAGACCCTGTCCAAAATACATATAAAAACTTTGAAACCAGGCCTAAATCAAACTCTCCTGAAACATTTCCATCCACATTCTAGAAGTTTCCAATGAGTCGGTGCATACAAAATAATAAGCCGATGAGAACTTAGAGGAAGAAATCACTGCTCCATCTCTCCCAGAACACATCCTGGAATCCATCACTCGGCCACTGTGTATAAAAAGTTTAATCAAAAGCAAGCGTTTCTCCGCTGGAAAATAAACATTAACTGGTTTCAGCTCGTTCGTTCTGAAAATAGAACTAGCGTTTTCTCATTCGCCCTGTATAGCTGTCGATTGAAATCCACCAACATAACATTTTCTTTTCTTTTTTTTACACTTACATTCTATTAAAGCTGTAAGGAGAAAAAGGAAAGAGGAGGTGTGTTTAATAACTTCTACAGCTGTGCAGAATAAACAAGTGTGTACAGTCTAAGAGAGATCTCAGAGGTTTTTACTCAGCACTGTGCGATATTACCAGATACTTACTGATGGCAGCAGTTCTTTGGAAGGGTAGAGTGGACTGAACTCGGCGAGCTACTCCACAGAGCTGCATCTCCAGCCCTGGAGGTCCACGCTTCAGAAACAGCATACAATGCTGACTGGAGAGTTTTCCCCTTATGCTATAATTATATAAGGCACAGGGCTACCTGTATGCTTTAGTTCTATCTATTTAAAAACAATAATAAAACTATAATATGTTCAGGAAGGATGATTTTTGGTCTTGGAATTGTTTTTGTGAGTAAGAGTCGCACCTAATAAAGTGCGTACGTTGTAAGTGTTCAAATACATCTCAGCGGTCAATGCATTGCCATCACCCTCCTAAACTCCTGCATGTCCTTTACGTATTTATCCTCAGACTCCTGGCCACGGGCAGCCGCTGACCTGCTCTTCAGTCTGCACTGTGTCAGTGCTGTAGAATTCCACACAGTACATGTTTGGGTGCTGGCTTCTTTTGCTCAGCACCGTTTTCAGTGTTCATCCGTGCTGTTGTGTGTCTGCCGTCCGTAGCTTTATCTTGCTGAGCATGGCCTCACGGCAAGGCTGTGCCAGTTTATTTATGTGCTCACCTGTGCGTGGAGATTTGGGGAGATTTGGGGTGTTCTGCTTTAGATATAATGAATAAATCCTGTAAGTGTGCAACAGTGTGCCATGTGTTTGTGTGTGTGTGTGTGTGTGTGTGTGTGCGCCATGTATGATGTATGTGAACACATCTGTGTGCGAGTGAATATACTAATTTGGTTTTGGTTTGGGTTTGGGTTTTTTTTTTTTGTTTTTTTTTTTTTTTTTGCATGTACTAATTTATATAGCAATCTTTCTTACCCAGACATAATTAAGATGCTGTTATCCACTGGGGATTATTGGGGATTAATTTCCGAATAGGGTGTGAGGGAAGGGATTGAGAACTATTTTCTCTCTCTCTCTCTCTCTCTCTCTCTCTCTCTCTCTCTCTCTCTCTCTCTCATAAGGTATCCAATACTCACCAAATGATCTGTTGTCAAATCTACACCTGTCTCATGAATTCACCAATCGATAAGTTATGTCTACTACTGTATGTTATAGGTGTGCCATGGGCCATAGCCACTTTCTATTAGTTATTATGCAGTCACCTTTGAAACAACACGTATCAAGGACACCAGCCTTTTCTTCTCTTCAATTTTGTTGTTGTTGTTGTTATTCGAGGTCTTTTGAATTCCCTCGATACATTTTTTACTTATTTTTATTTTTAATTATTTGTGTCCGAGTGTGGATGTTTATGAGTGCAGCACCCACAGAGGCCATGAGAGGGTTCAGAACCCCAGGACTCAGAGTTATAGACAGTTGTGAGTCACCTAATGTGAGTGCTAAGAACCAAAAACCCCCTTTGTAAACAAGCCTGTCAGCATTTGTAATGGGGTGACATCAGATGTGCAGACATCAGCTCCTTAATCTGTAAGCCACAACCCTAGAGGACTCATATAACTGAATGTGGAGGGAGGGGTTACAGAGCTTTGGCAATAATGTTTCTAGTGTGTCCTGCATACCTGTGATTCATTGATGAGCTCTGAACACACCTCATACATAGACACTAATGATTTACTCCTTATAGAAATCAGGACAATACTTACCTTTTAGATTTGTTATACTATGTCATTTGGTTAACCGTACCCCCCTCCAAGAGAAAGTTACACTTCCACACAGGCATTCTGGACTCAAGATACTGAGACTGACCCTTGGTGTTAACAGCGTCCAGGCAAAGACAGCATCCCACAGCCTCTCCAGACTATAAGAATAAGCATATCTTCCTGGATCCTCGGAGCCTGAGGATTTGCACAGCCAAGAATCTGGGGAAGCAGAGGGTTAAAATCTCAAGAGTAAACCAGCCCTGTGCGGGCCTGAATTACAGGCATAACACAAATTAATAAAAGACCCAGAGACAGATATTGGGGCTCAAACTTCAAGCTGAAGGTCAGAAAAGCAAAGCAGCTGGCCACTAATTTTTTCCTCTACCCCGGGCTAAGAAGGCTGACCCATGAGGTCTCCTCAGCGTGGCTGGAGACTTAATGTTCCCATCTTCTGTGTGGCTGGAGAATGAATGTCTGATTCTGACTCTTGCTTCTCCCTGTATTATACACCTCTCATGAGTCCTGGGATTAAATGTGTGAGCTGTGATTCTCTTTTACACTGATTCAATCTTGTGTAGATCTGGGTGGCCTTGAACTCACAGAAATCTGTCTATCTCTTAATCTTGAGTCATAGGATCAAAGGTGTACAATACCACCCAGTAGCTTCTGGCTGCTAGACCTAAAGTTGAATGCCTGGCTTCTATGGTTTGTGGCTGACTTTGCTTTTTGAATCCTCAGGCAAGCTTTAATAAACCATAAATAATAATATATCACCACATATCCAGGGACATCACGTTCAGAAAATCCCTGCAGCCTTACTGGCTCAAATTCAGAAGATGAAGTTTTTACTTTTTGATAGGCAAACTTTATAGCTCTCCCCCATCAAGCCTGCACTTATGTAGACAAGTGGATTCTTTAAGCATGGATCTTCTTTCCCACAACGCTCAACCTAGACAGAGTCTATTTGTTCGGAGCACAGGTAGAAGAAGACGGAGGGTCTGGTTTTTGGACTAAGGAACGGTTCTAACAAATTCAAAAGTCGAGTCACAGCTGCAGAGCAAAGCCCGTGAATTTCTCTCCGTTCCCTAATGAATCTCTGTCCACATGAATTCTTCCCAATACACATCCTTACAAGGTTTTATTGCTTTCATTTGAGTTCCTGAGTTGCTTTGTCTCATCTTTTATTTTTAAATTGGAATTTCAACTCTTGAGAGAGTACAGAGTAATGATGAAAGAAACTTTTATTGAATTTCTATGAATCTTATTAATAAGTAAGATCTTGCATGGGAGGGAAAGGCTCTATTAAAGCATAAAATGTTTCCAATGAATGTCTTCAAGTTTCATTTGTAGAGGCCTCATGCTTAATTGAACAAATGAGACAAATCTAATCTTAAAAAAAAAATAAAATTTCAATCAAAATCTTAGTTTCAAGGTTAATTTATTTCCAAAAGCCAACATGTCCTTGGTTGTTTCGATTCATCTTTAGGGCAAATGACAAAGAAAGAAAGTTTAAACTGGTATCACAGTCGACCAGAAATAGTCCCTGCTCTCAAGTCAGTGGGGGCCCGTCCCTGTCTCAAAGGGCTCTGATGTACTACCTGCAGTCCTGATTTGTCCTGCTACATTTCTAGACACACTATTATCTCCAATCATGCCTCCAGAAAGGTCTTCTGGGGCCACAGATCATTTTTATTATTTCCTTGGTTAACAACACGCACCCAGAGAATGCATAGTAAATATCAAATGCCCCCATGGCAATCCTGGCAATCTGGCTCTAACATGTTTTCTGTCTCCCTGCGTCTGCACAGGTGGGGATTACCCATACACAGCATTCCTTCGTGGCATTTTTCAGTTGTGACCTCAGGCCTTCCAACAGCACACTAAGCTTGCCCATGTGTGAGTGAACACGCATATGTCTTGCACACCTTTGTAGATATTCTCTTGTTAACATGACATTTACAAGGATGCCGTTTGTGGCTGGGATCCTGGAAAGTCTGATGAATGCACGCAATGATTCCTCAAAAGGCCGATTGTTGATGGAAACTGGGTGCCCCCTACACATTCTCTCCCCATACTTTCTAGAAATCAAACCAATCCGTTAAGGCTGTTTGTGTGTGGCTTAACTGTGCAAGGCAGAATCGTAACTTGAAAAAAACAAAACAGAATTGTGACTCAAACACCACCAACAGCTGGAGAAAGACACATCTGGAGGGTTGGGGAGGAACCACAGAGAGGGTCTAAAACCTGCCCTGGCAGTGTAATAAGAGAAAGCCAGGCTTAGATGAGACAAGACCGGAGGGGGTGCAACATCCTTACTGCTCCCTTTGTGTGAGGACGTCCGTAACAACAGTTCTACCCAACAATTCCACTTTAATTTCATCGCCGTTCAAAACCCATTGAAAGCAGCCGCCTGCTCACTCCAAGCCAGGCCTGCTAATGAGGTAGCACCATTAGCGGTGAAGCTCAGTCTGAAGTAATTACCTCCAGAGGCTTTCCAGCGTCTCTGCCACAGTGCTGGAAGTGACTGAGACGCTTGCATGTGTTTCAGAAGGCTCTAAAGCAGATGGCTCTGAAAACCCCACACTTGGAAACCGCCGTCCCCACCAATGACGGTTTCTGTTAGAACCAGCTTCCTAGTTCCCAGAGTTGTACGGACGCTCCTGGAGACTCCTCCAGGGAGATCTTCAGCAGGCATCAGTACCCTGCTGTGCTTTCTCATACTACAGACCCGTTCCCATCTCTGCGCCTCCTGTTCCCTCATTCCCGGCTTCGTTGCTGCTGTCTGTCTTGTTCTTGCTGTTTGCCAGTACATTGTGACGCCCCCTCCCCACAGAAAAAGAATAAAGTACTCGGGGAGCAGACATAGTGGGTACATTTGCGGCATTACAGAAACAGCATCAAAAGAAAAAGGTGGATTAGATATTTGTCGAAATCCGGGAAATGGTACCCTGCTCCCCTTCTCAAGAGGGCAAAGCATGCATTGCAGTGGAGGCTTGAGCGGCTTCTGGGGCAGACATCCTGTGAGGATCAGAGCAAGCCAGTCCTGCTAATCGCTCCAATGTATGTATCCAGCGGGCTAGCTTGGGATGCCTTGGGGTGTCAGCCATGTGTGCACCTCGCCCCAGCCCAGTAAGCAACTCTGTAGACTCCTTCCTTCCTCTGCTCTTGCCTGGGCTGAATTCAGCTTCCCATGGAGCCCTCAGGGACACAGGCACTCTGGAGCAGCTCCCGGGTATCCCGCCTCCTTCTGGAACAGGGTTTGCTTAGCCTATGATGTAATCTGTTGCTTCCTTTGTGGACCACTACAAGTCTGTGTAGGAATACACGGGAGGGCTAAGTCCCGACTTTCTTCCTCTCTCAGGACTGGCCCCTGAGTGAGCTCCTGACACTCCCACCCTCTCTGGAGCTGGAAGCTTCCCGAGGGTTGGGATGATGTGATATTTGTGTTCTTCTGTCATCGATCCCTATAGCACTTGAGTCTGTGCTGATTACTTAGGAAAGATACCCCGGGAGCCTCTGGCGGCAGGTTCCGAGGGGGTACCGTGATGTATTCACTCAGCGGTATCATTCAGAGGGGCTGTAATGAGACAGACAGTATGCTCAGCACAGTGGGGACCCCCAGCCTCCTGAAGCTTTCAATCCAGCCTGGGGACACTTTCAGAGAGTGAGGAAACTATCCTGGAGCTCCTGTGATGATTGGGTTTCCCGTTTATAGTCAGTCGCCTCACTCGGGAGGTTGTGCTTCCTGCCATGGCACACTCCATATAGCAAGTTTTTATTTACCTAGTGATTTGTTTTTAAAGAAAAGGTTTTTCCTTGGAGATAGGGGAAACTTAAAAGAAAAGATGCATCTAAGATGGTTTGAATGTTGCAAATAAGTCAGTATCTTAAGGGCACAACGCTGTTTCCGCATTCTTACCAATCAGGTAGGCTGCTTCACTCTGTTAATGGGGGAGTGAAATAAAGTGATGTCTCTGCCGAGAGTTCATTCTTCCAAATGAGGAAGACCGGCAGAAGAGGGTGCTGAGCGCGTACGAAGAGCTGCAGGGTGAGGAGAAGTCAGCGCCGTCCATTCCACTCGCATGACGGGAAGTATCAAGTTTTACTAAATCCATAAAAGATGAGCAGCACAAGTGTGAAGTCTTTGAGGTGAGGTCAGAGTCCTGAGAAGCCTTGTCCGAGGATGAGAGACCACGGAGCGGAGCTGCTCGGACACAAGCGCCAGATCTTCTCCAGCCGGGCAAAAGGAGATCTGTGCCTGTACCTGACAGCCCCACCCCACCCTTTGGTTCCGTAAAATAGGACACAGGACAGTCATACTGATGTCATAGGGTGGTGTGAACATCAAACAAAGTGATCTGCGTAAAACATTTACAATAACATTTGACACATTATGAAAAAAAAGCAAACAATAGGACAGCAAGGTGACTTGACAAGAGAGGTGCTTGCTGCTAAGCCTGATGAACTGAGTCTGGCACACGCTTGTCCGAGCACATGCACGCACACGCGCGTGCACACTCGCGCACACGCTCACACACACACACGTAGAGAGAGATTTTTAAAAGAAAAAAATTTTAGGTACTGCATGTCCGAGTGCATACACACACACACATATACATGAGGGGAGGGAGGGAGGGAGGGAGGGAGGGAGGGAGAGAGAGAGAGAGAGAGAGAGAGAGAGAGAGAGAGAGAGAGAGAGAGAGAGAGAGAGAGAGAGAGAGATTTTTTTAAAAGAAAAACTGTAGGTGCTGCCCAGGTCCCACACCCCAGCACAGCCCTAGCCCCGCGGCCTGGAGCAGGTGAGCCCCACTACAACAAACAAATATGTGATAGAGAGGATGGAGAGATGGAAAACTCAAGCAGTGTGTACAGTAGGGGGACAGACAGAACTGGAGACTGACGGCGGTGGTGGCGGTGACAGGTAAGAAACCGGGGAGTGAGGATTTCACAGGTGTCCAAACGAAGGCAAAATAGAAAAAGAGATTGAAACCACTTATACCCTGGGCTGAGACTGTCCATCCTCTACCCTTTTTACAGGCAATAACATGGGGCAATAATAATGGGGCAATAACATCCCTACATTCCTCTACCCGCTTCCCAAACTTTTCCTTTAAAATTAAAACTAAATGCTATGCTCTCAGTCTGCGAGGTGCTTGCCTTGCAAACATGAGGACCTGACTTCAGCCACCAGATAAAATATGGGTGTTTTTTAAAAAACAGAAATGGTCGGTGGCGCAAGTTCGTGATCCCAGTACTAGGGAGGTAGAGACAGGATGATCCTAGGGCCCACTGGCCAGCTATCTTAACCCAGGTGTGCCTGGTTTTAGCAGAAAACCCTGTCTCAAAAGACAAGATAGACAGCACCCAAAGGATGTCTTCTGGCCACCACACGCACATGTACCTGCACACATGTAAACTAAACACACAGCCACACATGAAAAATGACAGCTCGGTGTCTACTATGTTACCTGTAAGATGGATGTCTATGACATGTAATACAACATGCACAAACCAGGAAGAAAGGCTGCTGTTGACTGCCTCGCCTTCCTATGAAAGTGCTTGCCAAGGAAGTTATTCACAGAAGCACGAGACACTCCTGGCAGGAAGAAGGCAAGCTGTCTTGAACAACTACGGCGTGTCTCATTGGCTCAGAGAAGGACCATTAGCCTGATGGTTTTTCTATTCATAGGAGGCTGTTGTGTCAACATCGCAGGCACCACCCTGGTTTCCAGTGAAGGAACATACTTCTGTCTCTGAGGAGACACAGGCAGACTTCAGAGGAGATTTCTGTGCCCTTGATTCAATCAGCAACTGTCACAGAGGTAAGGTTCCCAGGAGGCTGACTACTCCAAACCCAGCCACCCCCGTACCACATCTGTGGGAAACCTTTAGCCTGCATGGATACAGCGGTCTCTTGTTAGCCACTTGGCACTTGGAAGCACTCCCTGCTGCTTGCCAATTAGTCTGAAGCAGCTCTTTCTCTAAGGCTGTGGCCATGGGAGCAGCAGTTGCCAATTCTCCTAAGACCAAGGGACGATGAACCCAGTGTTTGTCACCAGTCTGGACTTCAAATGTCCTTGGCATAACCTACCCGAACCCTTAAAATAGTATTGTCAGCCCTGGAGACATGAAAGCTGAAAAGCCTACAAAGATAGGAAGGTGCTCACCAGAGAACTGCGTTTCTGGGTTGCCTTAGAGGATAGAGCAAATCTTGGAACCAACTGAGGTCTTATTTTGCCATTATTCTGTGAATTCTAATGACAAATGTTTAATGCACTGTCCTAGGATATTGGTGAGTGGTTGTTTTTGGGGGGTTTTGTTGTTTGGTTGTTTTCGTAACTCAAACTGAGACATGACAATGGCAGCACACCTCTGGTGCAGCAGTGAAAAGATTTAAAAAAGAGAGAGAGGGGGGCTAAAATATCATCTCTGGAGTCTGTTGGGTGGGGAGCCTGCAGCCTTAACTCCTGTGTGCTCAGCAAGGTGCTCCAAGGCTGCTCTGCAGAATGTGCTGTTTCTCAGACTCCTCTCAGATGCTCTGGAGTTTGTCACAGCCTTCTATGAAAACAAGAGAAAAAAGCTACGTGGACGAGAACCCTAATAACAAAACCATCATTCATTTTACAGCATGAGGAAGACAAGGGAGAATGTCAGGTCGCAGGTGAGGACTCATTTTTATATAAAGACGCTGGACAGGTGGATCCCTAGAGACAAAATGTAACCCACGGTACATGTCCAACCATAATAACATTTCTTCCCAGCCTTGTCTGTTCCAGTTTGTTAATAGACCCACTCTAAGAGGAAAGAGGAATAGAGAGCTCAGAGGCTGGCACGGTGACAGGGACCACACAGACAGCTCTCCAGAGGCCACCCGTGGACTCGCTCACACACAGGATGCCAGCGGTTGATCAATCTGAGAAAGCCAGCGGTCCACAAACCTTGTGGACCTTCTTTCCCAGAAGCTATTTCTACCAGTTTACAAAAGAAAGGTCAATTTCCTCCTCTTCTCTAACATCACAGAGATCCACCAACTTACAGTGCAGAAACCTCCTGAGGTGCCAAGCAGACAGATAATCCATAAATCTGTGTGCTTCAGAGGAATGTGTCAGCAAGGGTGTCAGGCGGTCAATAAAATAAGCCCGGTAATGCAGAGAAGGAGTGCAAAAATTAACACGTAAAACTGGCAACCGATTCATTAGTGTGTAAACCTAATTCAGTGATCTTCTACATTAAGTGGGGAACTCTTACTCTAGACCCTTTGTATATATTATACACACATAGAGAGAGAAAGAAAGACAAGTGCGCATAAGCTCCTGCAGGTAAAAATGGGAAATTGGGGCTCTCATGCTGACGCTAGTAAATTCATTCCCGGCAAAAGTTTATAGTCTGTGTGCAACCATCAACATAAGAACAAGAAACACGTGCTCACTGTGGGTCTTAACTGCAGAGCATATTTTAACTCAGCAAATTCTCCTAAGAGGGATGGAGAACCTGCTGCTTTCCCAGAGGACCCCAAGTTCAGCTCCCATAATCCACATCAGACAGGTCGCAATGGCCTGTGACCCCATCTCCAGGTGGAGCCGTACCTCCGGCCTCACACTCACGCGCATGCACTGAATACAGACAAACACACACACAACTGAAAGTAAGATACATTTTTAAAACAGATGACTCTATGAGCTAGACTCTGAGAGCTAGATGCTACTGTTAGGTCGATGGATATATGTAGAGTTTAAGAACTTGGTGCAAGGTGACAGCTGGTGCCACCTGGGTTTTGAATCTAGACACACTACAGAAATCTATCCAGAATTTTTGGCCATATTTTCATACGTTTATGCATTTATCATACATATTTAAGTTGGAGTTCATAACCAAAATCCAAAATATGTTAACATTTACAGCCTTGTGATCATAGTTTAAAATTTGAACATGTACATACAAATTTGCGTTGCAAAGAAATATGATGGCCAATAAAATCTGTTTATTACATATGGGTGCTGTGGCATGGTGTCTTAGTTAGGGTTTTTATCACTGTGAAGAGTCACTATGACCACAGCAACTCTTATAAAGGAAATCATTTTAATCGGGTGGCTTACTTACAGTTTCAGAAGTTCTGTCCGTTATCATCATGGCACAGAGCATGGCGGTGCGCATGCAGATGTGGTGCTGGAGCTGAGAGTGCTACATCTTGAAGGCAACAGGAAGTCAAACCTCAAAGCCCGCCCCCACAGTGACACACTTCCTCTAACAAGGCCAATCCCACCCAACAAAGCCACATATCCTGATATGATGGAGGACATCCTTCTGTACATGTTTCTCTTGTGGGTTTTTTAATAAAACACTGTTTGGTCATCAGAGGAAGGAAGATGGGTGGGACTAGGAGAAGAGGAGGATTCTGGGAAAGGTAGGCAGGGAGAAGTATCGCGAGGTGGGGGAGGGCGCCATGGAGGGACTGGGAGGATAGGACATGACAGGTGTTGTCTGGTAACATAAGGCCATGTAGAAATACATAGATTTGTAGTTATGGGTTAATAATTAAGACAGCTAGCCAATAAGAACACCTAGCCATAGGCCAACAGTTTTATAGTTAATATAAGTCTCTGTGTGCTTATTTGGGGGCTCAAGGGCAGTTAGACCTGGCGGTACAAGAAAACCCTAGCAACACTAATAGCACCACTCTCTGTGAGATTATGGGGGCCAATTACATTCAAGCTGCCACACATGTGCTTATGATCCCAGCTACTGGGAAGGCTGAAGAAAAGATACCAGAGAGTCAGCATCTCTCTCTGTCTCCTCTCTCTCCCTCCCTCCCTCCCCCACCCCTTCCTCCCTCTCTTCTTCCCTCTCTCCCCTACTTTGTGTGTGTGTGTGTGTGTGTGTGTGTGTGTGTGTGTGTGTGCGTGCATGTGTACATATGTGCAGTAAGAGATCCACCCCACTCACACCTGTTGCACTGACCACACCCACTGGGGTGCGGAGACAGGTGTGGGTGTGACCTGTGGGGATTAGCCCCAGCTCACTCTCTTACTTCCTGGTTGGAGACAGAGAGCATCCAGAGGCATCCTTGGAATGGGAGCATGTGGTAGTTATATTTCTGGTGTAAGTGATTTCTCCCCGAATAAGCATCCATCAACCTATTATTTCCCAGATTCTTATTTCCCACACAATACAAGTGTGCGTTTGTGTTAAAAACACAAGGGAAAGTCAGCCATCTTCGAACCTGAAGGAAAGGCCTCACCAAAACCTGGCCATGTGGACATCCTACACTCAGACCCCAGAACTGTAAGGACTACATCCCTGTGGCTCAAGCCATCCATCCTAGGTTATTCTGTTATCGCCAGTCTTAGATGACTGCCTAATATAGTCATTGCAAGAACCAAATGAGATGCACATGTAAAATGTAATTGCCTTGGCGCTAAATAGTCAGAGGATGCCAGCTGCTATTGCTAAGCATGAACAACAGTGTTCATGTGAACCCATGACTTAAAAACCAAGGAAACAGCATGTCAAATTGTACAAAAGATGCTCTACTGTTTTGTTAGCATTTGCATTTGATTAGCCTTGACAAATAGAACTAACTTTACAATATTAAGATTTTAGGGCTGGGGAAATAGTTCCATCAGTGAAAGCACTTTCTTTGCTGCTACAGGGATCTGATTTGGGTTCCCAGAGCCCACACAAAATAGAAAAGCATGGTGGCATGCACCTGTGATCTCAGTGCTTGGGGAAGAGAAGGGTAGATCCCTGCAGCTCGCTGGCAAACCAGCCTAACCTAATGAGCAAACTCAGGGTGAATGGGAGGCCATGCCTCAAAAACCAGGCAGTGGCACACTAGAGTAATGGCACCCAAGCTTGTTTCTGGCCTCCACATGTGTGCACACGCACTAGCATATGCGTGTGTACTGATATACATGTGGACACATATATACACATGCACCCAAAATTTTTGTTATATTTCAGTTTTTAGTGAAAAGCTATGTTTGTCTTTTATATTTCTGTGTTTGAGGACACATGTGTGTTCATGCCACAGCACATGTGTGGAGGTCAGAGACCAGGTTGTAGGAGTTATTTCATTCCTTCCGCCGTGTGAGACCTGGGGATAGAACTCAAGTCATTAGACTTGGTGACAAGCCTCAGCCACTGGGTCATCTCACCAGCCCTAAACTGTGTATGATAGTTTTTCTGCTCAGGAAAGAGGAGACTATCTTACCTGTGTACATGTTCCATCCAAAGACTAGACAACAAATATACATGGCATATATGAGAAAAGAAATCTTACAATTCGAAATGAATACAGACTCAATGGGCGTGTATCTTACTCAAAAAACACCCAGATTTTGCTGTGAAGAAATCATTCTGCGTCACATGTGAATTCTCAAGATTGGTGACTTTTTGACACTTTGAACCATTCATAAAATGCAAGGCAAAGGTGATCTTGAAACACCTTGTAAAAATCCAGAGCATGCCCTTTGGGATTGACTTTGGAGCAAGCAATTAGCTCACTGTGTCCAGAGCCCACTAACATGAGACGTTCCCCCAGGAGCTCAGGTTAACTCCAGAAGCCTAGGGGCTCTGACGGCTCTGAACCTGAAGAAAGACTGAGTAAAGTACCTGGCAATTCACATGTGTGAACATGTGTAACCATGCATGAGGGAGCCAGAGAACAGCCACAGATATTGTTCCTCAGAGGATGCCCACAGCATGTTTCTTGAGACAGGGTCTCTCATGATCTTGGAAGTCAACAAGTTGGCTAGGCTGGCAGGCCAGTGAGTCCTGGGGATCTACCTGTCTCCTCAGCTCTGGGATTTAAACTGTGCACAAGTTGGGTCCTAGGGATTGGACTCTGGCCCTCATGCTTACAAAACAAGCACTTTACTGACCTGAACACTCTTCCCAGTTCTAGGAATTTGTTGAAATGACAACTACATTAGCCTGCTCAAATGGCCACAACAAAGCCCCAGCAGGCACAGATGAATCCGTTTAGAAATAGGAAATCATGTGAGTCGGGAGCCAGAAATCCAAGATCAGGGTCCCTGCGGAATTAAGCTCCTGTGAATGGCTCTCCATGACTTTTGGGTGTTCGTCTCCCCATGTCCTCATCCCCTCTGTGTCCATATCTCCTCTGCATACAAAGAGACCATTTCATATTGGGCAAAGGACTCACTCTCCTGGCTTCATTTTGGTTCAATTACCTCTTTAAAAGGCAATCTCATTTTCTTCAAAGGCGTAGGCACTAGTAAAGTACTCAGGACCCTGTAAATAACCTCTCACCCATGATTCTGTAAATGAAGCTCAAGAAGAAGGGGGGGGAAGAGGAGGAAAAGAGGAAGAAGAAAAGGAGGAGAAGACAAGAGCTGGTGAAAAGACGTGAGCCAGTTAGAGTATTAACAGAATAAGGGAGGGGTAAGGAGGAGCGACTACAACCAAAAAGCATTATATGCATGCATGAAAGTCACAATGAAATAAATCATATATTACTAACGCTTAGTAATCAATGAAGACTTTTAAAAAAGGCTGTCTCCAAACACAGGCACACGCTTGGGTTGAGTTTCTATCTATAAATGTTAAGCCTTGACAGGAGGACACAATTCAGGCCATAAGAATGACCCACGAGATAAGGACATAGAAAAGAGGGTATTATTGAGATACGCACCTTCCAACAAAAAGGGGTAAAATTTCCCAACTCCAGGAACTGGTGGCAGGATGGGAAAAGTTACAGGACTCTCCCCAGCACCCTGATGTCAAGGCGCATGGAGGCAAAGCTGCAGCACGTAAACTTGAAGGAGGGTCAGGGCAAGCAACCACGGGGAACCGAGTGCTCCAAAGAACTCCCCAGGGAATGGTAATGAAGTGACAGAGGACACTGCTACAGCAAAGCAGCCTGGCAAGACTCACATCTGCAGGAAGTGTTGTGCTGGGTTCTTTGGTCTCTCTGAGTTCATGGGACACAAGAAAGGTTGCACTGAAAATCCTCCTGTCTTCGTCATGAATGTCAGTGAGAAGCCAATGCCTTCAGATGACTTCTGCGGAGCCGTGCCAGCCCGCCCAAGCAGTAAGGACAGTCATCAATCAGGAGAGCAATTAGCAGCTCAGGGGACTCCAAAGAGAAGCTGGGCACAGAGTTCATCCTTTGCTTAAAGGCAGGAGCTCCCCTGACACCCCTCCTCTGGGACATACGCCATTGACCCAGAGGCAAAGTGGTCCACATCTGTGTGCAGGTGCTCCCAGGTGCCAAGATGTCAGTGAACCGAACAGTGTCTGTGCCAGCTGCACACAGCATCCCATGGGTCCTGTGTCTGCAACAGCAGCAGCGCCAAATGATTCAGCTCACGGAACAATCCCAAGTCTAGATGAACATTAGGATTGTGCGTGCGCTCAACTGTGGAGTGGCTGGTGCAGACGCTCGGATGACCTGAAGCAACCATGTGTCTCTTAAGGTGCCCACCGCAGTGGCTCTGCTCATCCGGAAAGCCTCAAGCCAGGTCTGTCTCTAGAGGCCTTGACACAGCTGTGCAGCTTCATGCCAGTGTCTGCCCCACAGCCAGCTCACTGTCCTAGGCTCTTATACCCTTCACCTTGAAGTCTGACGGGATTGGGTTCTCCCCAACTTCACATCTGGCCTCCCAAGCATGCTGCTACCCCAAACCCTGAGCTCTATGCTCTTTCGAGGTCCTTTTCCACTGGGGAACTCAACTCATCAGAGAAAAGAGAAAGGAAGCCCCAACCCAAACATCTCTACTTCCTGGACAGTGGATGTCAAGGACAAGGACAAGGTCATCCTCTACAAACAAAAATGCCACACCCCTGAACATATATCTGAGTACAGCCCACCTATGTCAAAGATGAAGTTTGTGCCACCTTTGTGGAACCCTCTACCACGACACCTTTGCTAGCAGTAGAGCCTTGGCAGGTAGGTCACTGCTGTACAGGGGTGTGTGAAGAACGCATCTACCAGGACCCTTCAGATCCACAATCCAAGAGCAGATGCATGATGGGAGATGTCATATTGTAAATATGTTTCTCGTATTGGTTAATGAATAAAGCAGTGTCGGCCAATAGGAAAGCAAGACAGGCAGAACTAGGAGACAAGGAGGATTCTGGGTGAGGTAGTAGGAGATTCATGTAAGACCAAGAGAGCAGAGGTCCGGATCCTCTCTCCGGTAAGATAATACCATGTGGAAATACTTAGATTGATAGAAGTAGGTTAATATTTAAGACAGAGCTAGCCAATAAGAAATTTTAGTAACAGGCCAAAAGCTTTATATCTAATACAGTGTCTCTGTGTGTTTTTTGGGGCTTGCACGGCTGTGGGACCAGGCTGGCAGGAAAACTGCTCATAACAGATGCCCACCAGAGAAAAGCTTTGTCTGCAACCTATGTGGTGGACACCTCTCCACCAAACATAACATGAAGGTCGACTACATCACATACCAGGCCAACAACAATAACTCTGCCAGGGCAGAAACCTGACCATAGAGGACACCGTAACTGTGCCAGATGTGAAGGGAAAGACAGATGTTTTCCTAGGAACTCCTGGGCGAGGACCCTGCTGTGGGGAACTAGTACATCAGCGTCCTCAATGGCGGTCTAGCCATGAAGACCAAGGAGACCCGTGTGAGCCAAAGTACAGGCATCCCCACCCTGCCTGTGCCCCTGGAGGCCATCTCTGTGGTAAGCAAAGCCACACTTTCCAAGCTAGTGGCATGAGCCAGAACGTGGAGAAGCCTAGTGTTCCTGACCCTGTGGCCAAACACCAGTTCCCCCAATTTCTGGAAGAAAACAAGATTTCAGTCAGCAAAGGTGGGAGAGGGAGGCAGTCAGGGCCAGATTCCAGAATTTCTGTTTTACTTTTTATTTTTCCATTTTTTTTTCCTTAATCCATCTCCTCCTGTTTTTTTCTCTTCTTGATATGCAAATGATGTTTATGCTTGTGAATGCAGCCTTGGGCAATCCTATAATCATGAATGTTGCTATGCTACTTTCCAAAAAACAAAAATAAAAAATAGAAAAAATAGAAAAACAAAGAAAAAAATACTAAAACAGACAAATATTTTTTGTTTGTTTGTTGTTTTAATTTTAGAAGGAGCAGGTTTTGAAAAATAGTTTTGTTGTGTATGGCCTCATAGTTCTTTCCAAAAACTGTCGCTTGTTTCAGAGTGAAACAGTTGGACTCATTGGACCACAGAAAAAGAGACAATTACTTAAATCAATTTTGGGGAAGGGGTGTGCCGGTGTACTATGTACAGGGAAGGGGTGTGCCGGTGTACTATGTACAGGGAAGTGGACATCTGTGTAGGGACAACTGGTTCCTATGCTGTATTCACCTTGTGACTGTTTTGTTTTAACATACTTTAACAGAAAGGAAGAAAAATAAATCTCAAAAAGCTAAATAAATAAACCCTCTTCCTTTAACCTTGGAGCCTTTGGTAGTATGCCCTCTGCAAATTACCCTTGGCCCCAAAACTAATTCCTGCTGCTTATTAAACAGTTTGGATGCCCAAGAACTCCACCTACTCCCCACATCTCCCACAAACCGCCTTCTTCCCAGACCCTGGAGCGGACAGGACAGGCATCAGACCAGCACCTTAGGTGATTTGATATGGTTCTGCCATGCCTGCTGCGTGGGGGCAGGTTGGGGCAGGAGGTGGAATGCACGTTTCTTCTCAAGAGAGAAACTTCCAGAAAGGCCAATTCTTCCCATCGCAGCTCCACGCTTTTTCTGTTGTTACTGTTTCAATTTCCTTACCTCAAGTCCTGAAGATTTACACACACACACACACACACACACACACACACACACACACACACACACACACACACACGGGATGGGGAGAGACATTATGAAGGCTACAAAGGTAGAACTGGGATGCCTTGGAAGTGAGGGCTTTATCTACTTCATTTACATTTATTTTGTAGCAGGAAGGAGGGAGGAAGGAAGGAAGGAAGATTTTACTTTGCTATTTTGTAACCAACAAAGTATCTCCAGGTCTTAAACGTACTGATGTGCAGGGCTGGATGTTCAAAATGCTTCATGATTAGTTTCATTGATTTGTTTATTTTTTAATTACATCTGTGTATATATAATAACTTTGAACAGCTGTTGTAACCGTGCTCTTATGTTTTAATGAGGAAGGGAGTTATTTCTCCAGAGAATGTGGATGAAACCTGTTAACCAAAGTTTCTCCTCAGGATCTGAAATTTTATTGTTTTGGTTTTTGCCCTGCCATGCCTTTCCTTCTGGGATTGTAAGTGAGCCCTGTGAGAAGGCATCCACTGGCTGGACTGTTCACCTGTTTGCACTAGGAAGTGGCTATTGTCACAGAGAACATACCAGCTACGGGGTTCTCACACCCTGTGAACAAATGTGAGCCAGGGCGTAGTTTTACTTGCTAGTGCTGTCTATCCAAAAATAAATTTTGAATATTTTTTCTGCTTCCCAAAAAAAGAAAAGGGCAAAATACATTGATAAAATATAAAGAGATCGTAGTAACTTGGGGATTTGTATGTGGACAGGAACAGCCCAGGAGATGTACACATAGATATGAGCAACCCACTAATAAAAAAAAATGAGCAAAATAATTAAAAGATGAACTGCACCGAAGAGATAATCTGAGTGTCCAATAGTAAATCATGAAAACATGCTACACCTCTTTAGGATTCATAGAAAAACAACTAAACCCAGAGTGATGTGTCACCACCCCATGCCCCTCAACTGACCAGAATTTGGAGGTCTGACAGTATCAAGCATTGACAAATATATATGGATCAATTGCTGGATATAATGCTGAGCTGGTGTTTTGCAAAGTACACATGATACAAGGAAATCAAGTTCATGATAATGGTGCCCTTGACCTATGATCCAGAAATGTCCATCCTAGGACTAGTAACTAGCAAGCTTTGCACATCTCCATCAATAGGTACAGAAAAGTCCTCAGAAGGACTACTGGTAACCGACCAGGGGAAAAACAGCACAGTATATATGTAATGTGTGATCTTAGAATGGAAATGGCCATTGGGGGTAGGGAGGACCAAAAACTTATGGACAAACCAAAGACAGCAACTGGATATCAAGAGGCAGAAAGGCGAGCAGAACAGCAACTCAAAAGTACTACAGAATGGCACTTCAGTTGGCTTACATTTCAAAGTATTCAAAAACATACACTACAGAACTGGAGAGTTGGCTCAGTGGTTAAGAGCTCTGGCTGCTCTTCCAGAGGACCTGGGTTCAATTCCCAGCATCCCTGTCAGGTGGCTCACAACCTCCTGTCATCCCAGCTCCAGAAGATCTGGAACCCTCTTCTAGCTTCCACAGGAACCATTTTCACGTGTATATACCCACCACCACCCCCACAGACACACACATGCGCATGATTAAAAGTAAAGTAAAATAAACCAAATACTTATTTTAAAAAAAAACACATAACACATTCTTAAGGACATAAACATACATGTTAAAATCATAAACAAAAAGGAATGCTGGATATAAAATCTAAGATAGTGGTACTCCTAAGGAAGAAACAGAAGTAGAGGGTGGAATTCACTCTCGAGGTATTTATTTGCTGAATTCATTCCAAGCCCTATAAAATTTATCAAGGGTTTTCTTATAATTTGTTTATAACCTACTAAATCACGCAGTGGAAGTTGAACACATCAGATACAAATGCTAGGCAGCACTATTAGAAATGACTCTAAAACTCTAGCCAGCTGTAGCTCTGTCAAGTTCTCATTTAAACTAGTAAGATCTGTGTTCGTGAAAAGTGTAACTTAAGGGCCCTTGGTGAGTAGTTATTTCATAAAAACACTTCATAGGGATGAGTGTCAGGGAGCTATAAAATGATGACTTTCCCCCAAATCTTAACTATTTGGGTCCTCTATGAAAGGTTTCAATGCCAGGATGCAACTCAAAGCCTTACCCGTGACCCACACCTCTAGCTCACATTTCATATTTGTTTAGATAATAGTCACTGGGTTGGAGAGAGGGCTCAGAGTTTAAGAGTCTGTATTGCTCTCAAAAATCACCCAAGTTTGGTTCCCAGCACCCACTTCAGACAACTCAGAGTCACCTGTAATTCCAGGACCAGGTGGTCTGACACCTTGGCTTCCGTGGACATTTGAATATACATATTAAAAATTAAAAATAAGATCAGTCTTTTTAAAGATACTAACTTAATTTGTTTTATAACAAGTTTGTTTTATAACAGCAGTACATTCTGTCTCCCTTTGCTTAACATCTCAAAGTTTTCTGAAGTGTACCGAGACAGATTTTGGAAGATGACAGGCAAAATATATGGGCCCAAATTTTTTTAAACAAATATTCAAATTCAAAATTATTTCATGCATTTAAACGTGCAAGTGATACTTCCAAGAATGAGATCTGAATGCAAACAACAGGCTGTCCAGCAGAAAGACACGAGTCCCTCTATACCCCACACAATTTACTAGAACAAACACCTCCCAGCCCTAAATCAGAATCCCACAGCCTGACCAAGCTGTCAGGTGCTAGCCCAAAAGCAAACACGATGTTTGCCCAACTCTGCTAGAAAAGAGCACGTTGTGTGGTATCAGGAAACACCACTCAGGCTCACAAGCCTAGAACTGCCATTGCCTGTATCGTAGGGCTACCAGGGAAGATGGGAGGAGCAGAGGAAGGATGGGCCGAAGGGGGAGAAACAATCTATCTACTGAAATCACCCCAGACTTCTCTTCTTGCTTCTGCATGTTCAGTGGATGCTGGATTTTCACATAATTCAAAAGCAATCCTGCCTAACTATTGGCTGTTCAGCTTTTTATGAAATAATCAGAGTGACACAGCTTCACAGTATACAAAATATTATTCCACAACAGTTTCCCACAAGGGTTTTTTGAATGCCTTTTAACACCCCTCACCAGCTTTATAACAATTTTTGATACATTGTACTTCAGCTCCTTAACACTCCTAATGATTTGCTCCCGGTCATGTGCCCAGCACACTAGCCTTAACTTCCACCAGGACCACCATGGAGCATCAACAGTTTGGGATTAAAGCAGGAACACAGGAAGCCTGGGCATCTAAAGCCCCGATGCAGAAATCATGATGAAAATAGGAGCCCTTGTTTCTATTTGGAAACCAAGAGATTGCCATGTCCGAATACCTTCATGACTCAGAACAACCCTGAGTATTGTTAAGAGCCAATGCCATTCATAAACACAGTACAGGACATCAAGCCACCTTTCCTACAGTCTTCCAGGATGCTCTGCTGAGCCCGTAGGGGTGTGACACTGCAATGCCGAGCATTGTCAAATTCAATTACATTTCAAAAAATGTCAAAATACAGCAAGGAAATCCTGTCACACCATGCTATGGGAGGTAGACACTGCAGGAATGTGTTGCATTACTTATTTATAGCAGGCATGATCAAAGCAAAACGGAATGAGGACAGACAGACCCATCATTGCCTACCTGAACTGTGCATGCAAACCTGTGGTTTGCATGGTGGATACAGACCCATGAGTTGCAGAAATGGAGCTTTAAATGCTTAGTGGCTCAGGGAACCATCAGAATGAAGCATTGGGAGGCTTAGAGCCAAGAGAGTTTATGGCTATTTATAGACCCTCATGACTATTAACAGAGCAATTACATAACTGGGAGTTTTCAGAACTGACCGGCCGTATGGCACGGGTTTCTCGTTCTAATAGTAGGAACCCTTCAGGAGAGAGGCGCGTGCTTTGTTAAAATGTTCCAGGGGTCTTCATAGCAGCATTATATTTTGCAGTGGGAACCCTAAGTCATAAAGCAAATGGCATCACGTGTCACCATCATCAGGCTCTGCTTCTAGGCTCAGCGACAGGGCTTGAGAATCAAGGGACAAAGGGAACGAAGCAGACGCTGGAAATGCCTGAGACCTGAAAGAAAGCAGCTAGTAGCCGGGTGACCCTGTCAGCCACAGGTTCCAGGGTGGGCATCTGAGCCTAGCATGTGGGGATAAAAAAGGCTGAGCAGGACAGCTCCCCTCCCTGGAACCCGACGGACCATCCCGAGACGGGAAACTGCAATAAAGACCGAGAAAGGTCAGGAGTTGAGGGTGTAGTGTTTGCAGGTTAAGATGGGTCCTAGACACTGTTCGCTGCTTATGACCAACATGAAAGGAGTGATGGTACAAACTGCACTCAGATGTGGTGATACATTATTTATGACTTTTCAAAGCTTGCCTGAGGATTCAGAAAGGAAATCCATAGAGATCAGGCGGTGGTGGCACACACCTTTAATCACAGGACTCAGGAGAAAGACAGATGGATCTCTGAGTCCAAGACCACCCTAGGCTACCCGAGAGTGAATCAAAGTTCACACCTTTAATCCCAGGATTTGAGTCTGAGAATCAGTCTCTAGTCACGTTGAGGAGAGCATCTGAGGAGCAGTGACGTCGGGGGCAGTTTGAGGACCGCCCCTTTGGTCTGAGCTGAGGTAGAGGAGAGCTAGTGGCTGGCTGCTTTATTTCTCTGATCTTCAGCTCGAAGCAAGAACCCCAGTATCTGTCTCTGGGTCTTTTATTTATTGTGTTATACTAAGACATGAGGTCTCCTCTTCTGAGGCTGAACTAACTTCCCTTCTACAGCCCTGGGCCATTTTTGCCTTCCACACAGAGCAATACAGCCACAGTTGGCAGAAAAGCAGACTTTAAGAGCATCTCAGAATGCTTCTAAAATTTTGGGGGACCCCCCAAATTCAGTGCATATGTTACAGGGAAAACAGAGTTCCTTTGGGGGAGGCATTAGTCTCATTTACAAAAGAATTTTAAAACAGAGTTGGTAGGAATGTCAGGAACAATTTTGTTAGAGTCTGAAAGACAAACACCAGGGCAGACCAGCTGTAAGTCTTGGCAGTGGTCAAGAAGAGAGAGAAGAGGAAGAGTCAAAGGGAGGCCCTTACAAAAGCAGGCAGGTTCAGTGCTGGGGATTAGTATGCATGGCAGACAAGCAGCTGTGTGGCAGAAAGAAGGGAGCTTCAGGAAAAAAAAGAATGAGAAACCACAGAGAGTCAGGGAAAGCATGCTCAAGCTTTGTCCAGTATCACAGAGAGAGAGAGAGAGAGAGAGAGAGAGAGAGAGAGAGAGAGAGAGAGAGAGAGAGAGAGAGAGAGAGAGAGAGGGATACTGAAGATTGGAAAAGCAAAAGTTAGGCCTTTCTGGGTAACTCAGGAAATAGGTCGGCTGCATGCAGTTTTACAAGAAACTAAGCAAGCAACCGCCCCAAGGGAGGGGTTTCTGGGAAGGGTAAGTACATTATTTCATTAGGGAGATAATTACTCCTCCCCTCTCCTTAGCATGGCTTTAAGTAAATCAGCTTCCCTGGGGAATGGACTCCTGGTAGGTGATTGACAGGCCCAGCTGGATTAACTCTGCAAGGGAGGAGATAATAGGATGTAATGCTCTCATTTTTGGAGCAGAGCAGAATGTCATGTGTCCACCCAAGGCCAGAAGTAGACTTCATTAGGGAGGGCCCATCCTCAATGCCCTCTGAGACTACAATGTCTATCTAGCTACCTATCAAGGACACATGAACTGCTGTTGTAAACACCATGCTAAGAGCTGCCCAACATAACCTGTAAAGTTCTGCCCCAGCCCAGGTCCAATTCCTCCAACCCAGCAGCACCAGTTCTCAGAGGCACACTGTTCTGGGTCTGACTGGGGTCTTCCACTTCCTAGCTGGATGACCTTAAGAAAATTCTCAAAACTCTCAGGTCCTTGCAAAACACCTGTGTCGCCAGGTCCCCGAGGAATGAAACAAATCATAACGTGATGGGGGGGGGGGGAATGTCCTTCTGTATATGTGTTTCTCTTGTTGGTTGATGAATACAACACTAATTGGCCAATAGCCATATGGGTAGTATAGGTGAGGCGGCTACGAGAGGAGAAGAATTCTGGGGAGAGGAGGCGGAGAGAGGCCACCAGTAAGAGATGCCATGTAGAGACCTGGAAGATAGGACATGCCAGGCATTCTCTGGTAAGATCAGGCCATGTAGAAATACATAGATTAGCAGTTATGGGTTAATAATTAAGAGAGGCAACCAGTAAGAAGCCCTAGTCATCGGCCAACAGTTTAATGACTAATATGACTCCGTGTGCTTATTTGGGGCTGAAGGGTGGCGGGATCTGGAGGGACAGAAACATTCGCCAACAATAACGTGCTTACCCTGATGGCTTCCATAGAGTGAGCTCTGTAAGCTTTAGCAATTATTACCTCTGTGTCCTTTAGCTGTAGTGACTTAAAAGGGGAAGGGACTTAAAAAGTAAAATTGCCAAAGGTAAGCATCATCATGGATAGACTTCTGCTTAAGTAATAAATTATGCTCAGCTTTTGGGACTCGGTTAAATGATTTCCCTGAAACTTTACAGAACCAAGAGGATCTTTTGGCTCTGTATAAAAGACCCCACTATCATATCCCTGCACAGTTCACCACAGTGCCAGCAGGTTGTAAATCATTCCATAGAGCAATGGAGGACCTTTAAGACACACACAGTTCTTATAAACACGTTTTTACCAAGCCACAATTCCACCCAAGTCACAAAAATTAGAAATACCTATCTATACACCAGTTGTAATTTTGCAAGCAACATCAACAAAAAAATATCTTAACTTTCTTTTAGATATGGTTAACTTTTGGGTTATTTCATAATTTTTATCTTACGCTTTTCTTTTATTTAATTAACTATACAAGCTTAGAAAAAGTAAAACTCAATTTAAATTACATGCAGGAGACATGTTTACAGTATTTAATACACTTAGCCCCAAACACTGAACTATTTATTTGCAAATATACCCCATTCCTCCCATTTCCCCCAGCTGATACGTTTTCACGTACCGCCCTGTTAGCCTAGTGGGCTCTCTTCATTTTTACCCAGTGACCCCACCTAACATCTGAAACCTACCAGGAGTATTAACTTCTCGCTACAGAGGAGAGCTCACATGGAGGAACCCTGGGCACCTGTGTCTACTATTAAAAGATTTGCTCCCAGGGTTGGAGTTGGCGTTGGCAAATGGGTGGGTAAAGAAGGCGCAGAAGCCAACGATGCTGTGGCCAACCTTCCGAGAAGTGGGACAAGGCGGAATCTGCAACTTTTGGAGGAGGAGCCGTCCGTCGCTCTTCTCCACCAGGATGAAGACCGTGGGGCTGACTTGCTGCTTTGAGGAAGTTCTTGTTCCGTCCATACCCACGTGTGATTACAGAGCCTGTGGTTGTTTACCGGCTCCATCAGAGCGGAAGCCATCAACATTGTCCAAAGCTGCTGTACCGTGAAACTGCTCACACCAAACAGAGATGTCCGGACCTAATTTTCTCATCAGGAAAACACTTCCTTCAAAGTCAGGGATGTTTTCCATAAATCCCTCTGGCTCCTCTTCCTCTGCATCTGTCTGGGTTTAAAGCTTCGAGGCCCGCCACATTCATTCTTTACACATGGATCCTGGAGAAATGTCTATTACCCCGCCTCCCCATTAGATGGGACCATGCGTGGAAAGGACACCGGGTCTGGATTTTCTGGGTGTCTTCTGTACTCCACAGCCTAACCTCACACATCCCCTCTTGACAGCCCCATGTGGGGCTCTGGCATGCAATGGAAAGAGGTGTGCTCCTTTCTTTTCTACGGCTATGACCAAATACCTACCTGACAAGAAGCAACTTAGGAAGGAAACGTTTCCCTTGGTTCATGGTTTGAGTAAACAGAGTTCATGTAGCACGGAAAATGTGGTGGTTTGAGAGATGTCCCAGATGGGCTGATATATTTAAACGCTTGCTTCCACTGTTTGTGCTGACGTTTCAGGAAGTCGTGGGACCTCTATGATAGTGGCCTTACTGGAGGAAGTGTAAGACCCACGAGAGCGTCTCAGAAAAGGTGTCTCCCCCCTCCCCCAATCACTCACGAGAAGGTCTTGATGCAAAAGCATGAGGTCCTTTATATTCCGAGTGCTCTGGGGTCCACAGCCACGCAGGGTAGAGGGCTGAGGACCCCTGGTACAGGATTGAGACAGCTTTTATAGGGTTACAACAAAGCCTGCCCATTGTGAACCAATCACCTCGTAGCATCCAGTGAGGACCAATTAATTTAAAGTACCCAAGCCCTCGCTTAGCCCAGGAAGTCTGCTTTCACACAGGCTTCTGGGTGGGGCGACAAGGCTCATGTCCTGTGTTCACTCACTCACAGGCTGTCGTAAACATTCAAGAAGGTGACCCTCAGCTTGGGATTTAAGACTCCCAGCTTCCTTGGGTCAGTGGAGAGTTAGGCTAAATTTTTCCATCCTAACAGAAGTTAAGTCACCAGGGGGTAGAATTTTAGAGTTTAGAGCCTCGTCCCACTTAAAAGTTTTCACTCTCTGCTCTGTATGTGTACTTGAGATAAGACCTCTTGACTTCCTGCTTCAGCCACCTGCCCCCACCGTGACAGACTGTACCCTCAAACTGTAAGCCAAGAAAAACTCTCCCTTTAGAACTTTGTGTGTGTGTGTGTGTGTGTGTGTGTGTGTGTGTGTGTGTGTGCGTGCGCGCGCGCGCCAGAAGAGTGTGACAGGTCTCCTGGAGTTACATTCAGGTACATACAGTGATCTGATCTCTAATTTGCATAATGTTTCCTCCACAGGCCCATGTGTTCACGGCTTGATTTCTAGGTTGGCAATATTGGGAGGTAGAGCCAGGTGGGATAGGTTATTGTCACCAGGGCCACGTCCCTGTAGGATCATGACACTCTGGCCTCTCCCATTCTCTCTTGCTTCCATCCCTTGAGGAAGATGGTTCTACTTCATGGGTTTCCACATTGACGGGCTACTTCCCACAGGCTTAAAATGATAGGTCAATCAATTACAGAGACACCGCTGAAATAATGAACCAAAATTTTTCCTCTTGAAACTTAACTATCCCAGGTGTTTGTTCAAGGAAAGGAAAGTTGCTGAACACACACTCAAATACCTGCATGCAAACACACACACACATACATGAAGGGAATCACACTCAAACATGATGGTAAACATCAAGAAAAAATTAAGTTCTTAAAATTAAAAAAAGAATGAAACTAGGCCACTATTTAAACCTACATGGCTGAACAGAATGTTTGAATACTTGTTCCTTGTGCTCTAATTACTGAAAGGAAACAATGAAACTCTATAAATCTAATACCAATTTTATGGCTAAACTAGTTTCATTTACTTGAATAAAGTCAGGTGATAAAGTAATATCATTTATAGAAGTTTCATTTATTACAAAGGCTATTAAAAGTAGAAACAGAATAATGTTCAGTGTGCATAGCACAGATTTTTTCTGTTGCCTTGGCTGTATACTCTGGGGTTTTAAAAATGCCAACAGCTAACCTATGCTTTCCAAAAAGTATGTTCATTTCCAACATGGTTCCAGGACATTCCACCCATTGCCTTTTGTCTTTTATACCTTTTTTCCTTGGCCATAAAGCCTGCATTCATTCACATTCTTTCCGCTGTAATCATCCAGAGGATGGAGACCTAGTACCCTACCATCCCCAAGCTATGGCTTATGCTACAACTTCACAACAAGCATGAAGATATTTACAGATGTGTTATTTCAGGTTCTGATATTATCTCTCTTGGTATGTATTCTTTTATGAAATCAGTTAACTGGTATTTATCAAGTTTAACCTGTGCAGAATAAGGATTGATGGAAGAGGAAGAAGAGGCAGGTGTTACAGCAGGTTTCCCCGCCCGCTGCCGCTGGTTCTGCCGCCATGGTCCCACAATAACACGCAGGAGACTCTATATTTGATACAATCCTGTTGGCCAGTTACCATTATTGTTAATGGGCTAGCTCTGCCTTAATCATTAACCCATTTCTACTTATCTAAGTGTTTCCACGTGGTCGTCTTATCGGGGAGCCGCGCGGCAGGCTTCCTGCTTCTTCCCGGGCTACATCTTGACCCCACCTACTACTTCCTCTTCCTCCTCCTAGTCTCCTAGCCCCACCTATCTAGTTTTCTATTGGCCACAGGGCTTTATTAACAGTATGAGAAACATATATACAGAATCACATCTCCCATCATCTCCTCTTTTCTGTCTAAAGTAAAAGAAGGGGTTTAACCTTAACATAGCAAAATATACCATACAACAGTTATCAAATAAGAATCACAGTTAACAATATTTAGTCCATTAACATTTTGTAAGACTTAAAGAAAATATCATCTATCCTATCTTTGTCAGTCTAAAGACCTATATGTAACTTATTTTTAATCCTAACTAAGAAAAACTATAATCATAACTATCTGTCTTCAACTCCTTCAAAGACCACAGAAGGATAATATATAAACTCTAGAAATGACAGAGACAACTCATTGCCTGGTCAGTCACCTGAAGTTCTTCTGTAATGTTCCATCTTCAGCCCATAGGCCATAGTGTGTGTCCAGACTCCTCAACAAGGCAGGAAACTTTTCTGTGTCCTGTAGACTGTCTGGCTGTCTGGCAGCCTCTTCGATGAAGCAGGAATCCTGTAGCAATGTCCATCTTGCATCAGCAGTTACCTTTTTGTGGGTCCTGCATGTCCAGTTTCTACAACATAAAGTCAAACAGTCTAGACAAGAGAAGTACCTTGCTCAAATGGCTAGTCTTGCCATATTAGAAGCAAACTCCATAATGTTTTTCTTCGATGTCCATCTTCCTTTCTGATACAGGTGGTGTTACCAGGAGCAGTTGTGCCTCATTGTCAAGAAAAACCCTAAACCATTTTAAATGCCATATTTTGTAGGTCTTTGAAAGGTTTGAAGAATGCCTATTCATCTCAAATACATCTCTGCATATCTAGAAATCCTAATTAACTTAACTCTAAAGTTTTCATTATCATAGGCTACTCTCTAATCTGTACTAAATTATACATTACATTTTCCAATGAGCTATATAAACATAATACCTAAACAAGAGGAGAAATATACATATCACAAAATTGACCTTAAATTGTATCAATAAAAGAAAATCCATTCCAAAGCAAAGTATTCATTTCCATGCCATAATTCCCTTTTTCCCTTTAAAAAGATTGTTTATGGTTATAGCCATTTATAACCAAGCCCATTTAAATGAAAACAAACATTTATAAACAATATTTGGGAATTTGGGCGTCGTTCTTTCCAAACTACTTCCTGCTGGTAGAGGGCGCTGTCATGGGGTTCCAAAGAAGACGCAGAAATCTTGGCTGTAGTCTGCAAGGCTTTGTCTCAACTGCTTTGAATGTTGGATCATCTGGGGCATTGTTTCAAGGGGTCTGGCTTGATCAAACCATATAAGTCTGGAAAGAATCCATAGCTTTTCATTTTCTGTGGAAACAAAAATAGAAATCCTTTTCCCCAGTAACTTGTCCTTAGGTTCAAATTTTGGAGTCAAAGCATTTTTAAAATATATAAATTGAATTAATCCAGCAGCATTTCTTTTATCAGTAGTTGTTTTCTCAGCAATCAAATAATTTAAAGACAACAGAAGCACATATAGTATCCAAAATTTCTCTGTGTTTTCCATCTTTACGTGGCTTTTTTATTATTCTATTTCTTCTACTTTTATTTTTACATATTTTGAGACAGGGTTTCTCTGTGTAACTTTTATCTGTCCTGGAATTCACTCCATACCAGGTTTACTTTGAAATCACAGAGATCTGCTTGCCTCTGTCTGCCGAGTGCTGGGATTAATGGCGTGTGCCATTACATCCATCCATTTAATTCCTTTTTTCTTTTTAAACCATTGTATCCCGCTTCTTTTTCTCTCCCAAGCCAGCGTATTTTTTAAAACACAGTGTAAACCTTCATTGCAGCTCTTGTACACACCAATGAATTGTTAGCAGAGCTCTTTAAAAGCCAGGTGGCTTTTTGCCACTTATGCTAATTTTGGAAACCTCTCTTAAAGGAGCCGCGCAAATCTCTGTCTACAACAAAACAAATCCAACGGAGAAAATGCTGCTACTAAGAAGTCTTGCTAGTCTCTGTTCCTTTGTTTCTAAAACATTTCTTAAGCTCTTATTAGTTTTAAGTGAAAGTTCTTATAGCCACGTTGGGCGCCATTTGTAGCGTGTATGTTTCCGCCAGCCCGCCAGCCCGCCAGCCCGGGCCCAATAGCGCCAGCCCCAAATAACACTCAGGAGACTCTATATTTGATATAATCCTGTCGGCCAATTACCATTACTGTTTATGGGCTAGCTCTGTCTTAATTATTAACCCATTTTTACTTATCTAAGTATTTCCACGTGGTCGTCTTATGGGGAGCCGCGCGGCAGGCGTCCTGCTCCTTCCCCGGGCTACATCTTGACCCCCTACTACTTCCTCTCTCTTCCTCCTGGTCTCCTAGCCCCACCTATCTTGTTTCCTATTGGCCACAGGGCTTTATTAACCAGTATGAGAAACATATATACAGAATAACATCTCCCATCAGGCAGGAGGAGGATGAAGAGGAGAAAAAGGAGGAGGAGGAGGAGGAGGAGGAGGAGGAGGAGGAGGAGGAGGAGGAGGAGGAGGAGGAGGAGGAGAAGAAGAAGAAGAAGAAGGAAGAAGAAGAAGAAGAAGAAGAAGAAGAAGAAGAAGAAGAGAAGGAAGGAAGAACAAAGAACCACTACCACCACCCCATGTGCTTGATAATGAAAGAATACAAATCATCACATTATACTGATAAATAAGCAAACTGTGACTGATGTGTATTGTCAAGTAGGTTGCAATGAGTCATGGGAGTGGGGTGTAAGAAACCGAAGGAAACACACTGCTTTGTGTCAAACAAAAGCATGAAGGAGGAAAAATAGAGATGGATGGAAAATGCACCAATTAGAAAGCAGAGGTGCAATGAGAGAGAGAGACAGAGAGAGACAGAGAGAGAGAGAGAGAGAGGCAGAGAGACAGACAGACAGACAGAAACAGAGACAGAGAGACAGACAGAAACAGAGAGAGAGAGAAACAGAGAGAGGGGGCAGGAGCAGGAGCAGGAGATGGGGAGTGACAGTAACCAGAGACTACCTGTCTACAGCTGCCCTACAAAGACAGAACCACGGAGGAGGTATCAAGGTCCTAGACTCTGAGGCCAGATTCTAGCTTTGCCGTCTGCCAGTGTCACTCTCTTCCTCTGCTGGAGGTGACAGCAGCGACTGCCTCAGAGAATCCATGATGTCTGTGGTAGGAAGCTCCTTTTGCAGCAGGTCAAATACTGATTTTCTCATGTTCATCAGTGCAGAGGGGCCAGGGTCTTACTGAAGGGCCTTGGTGTGGAGTGATAAGTCACTCCTCATTCTGGAAAAACACACACAATCTTATCATGGGAGGCCCCCTCTTCCACACTCTTGATGCCCTTCCCAGCGGTTTGGCCAGTGTGGCAGCATAGTTTGAACCTGCGTCTCCCTCAGCAACAGTGCCATAAGACAGCTGAGGGCCCCAGAACCAACCCTCCCACTTTATCCCTCGTCCAGGGTTCCCAGGAACCCTCCAGTGCCCACTCTTGTAAACGCCAGGCTTCATGGCACTGTGAACACGAGCACGGGTGGAAAAATTCCTAGATTCCTGGATTCGGCAGCTACGTTTGCAGTTCTTGACGGGTTACCTCCTCACACCTTGTTTTCCTTACACGTGAAAATGTAAAGCATGAATGCAACCTGAATCAGTTGTGAGGTGATGACAGCAAAGGCAGATAAGTAACAGAGCCGGGAAGACAGGCATGGTAGAGCACAGCTGTAGCTCCCATTACTCGGGAGCCCGAGCCAAGAAGACTACAAGTTCAAAGTCAGACTGGGATACACGGTGAGATTCTGTCCCAGAGGGAAGGAGCAGAGAAAAACCGGACACAGTATACAGTGGGCATGCAATGTTTCAAGAGGTCCACTTCTTGGCAAGCAATGGGATTCAGCTTAGTCACAGCACGTACAACATAAACTATAACATCCACGGCAGAGCACAGTGTGGTTACTTTAACCATCGCGGCAATCCACGAGGGAGACCCTCCTTTTGCACACGAGGAAATCCAGGTTTAGAAAGGTGTAGTCATTTGCCAAGTTATACATGGTAAGGGTGACCCCATGACCCCTGGCCCATCGCATCCCTGCCTCCTCAGAATCCTGGCAGGGCGACCACGTGACACACAGTTGGTTGCCAGGCCCAGGGCGTCCCTGGCCTAAAGCCCTCAGCCATGAGAATAACGCAATGCAAGCCGTATCCAGCGGGAAGTATTTACCTATGAAATTTACCCATAAGGCCACACCCTGCCCTCTGTTCTTGTTATTTCTTTTTCCCAGAAGAGCGAGCACGTTTAATGAGACTTCCTGCCGTCTCACACATTCTGCCTCCTCACTCCTAGCTGTGACCTGCTGGAATCTATGGTCAGATTCCAGTGTATTCTACTCTGGCCTAAGCTGCATGGGGGACATGTCTCTGTTCAAACCCACACCCCTACTGGCCATTTCCTCAGAGCCTGGGCTAATGGCCATCTTTCTGTCTCCTACTTCCCTTACCACTTCAGCTCCATGGCTTCCCCCGGGGAAGTCCCCATCCATCCATTCTGAGGACACAGGGCCTGCCCTTCCACAGCGATATCCACAGAGCGCTGGTGCACCCTTTGTCTTCACTGGCATCTCTTTGGAGACTTCCACCCAGCGCTATGCTGGGGGAAATGACCTCTCTCCAACCTAGGTTCCCTCTGAAGTACATGACAGGTCTCAGAATATATATTGGATCAGCTGCTGCCTTGCTGAACAGCCAGGGCTACCTGCTTAAATCATGCTTAAGTCCCCTCTGTTCACAGGGACATTTTACTCTTCTGGGAATCTCCTATGCGTCAGGAGAGAGGAGGCGAGTGTCAGTCCACAGGGACAGTGTGTGTCTTCTCCAGTGTCAAGCTGAGTCCCTGCAGATGATAAGGTCAGAAGGTCTCACACACACACACACACACACACACACACACACACACGCACGCACGCACGCACGCACGCACGCACGCACGCACACACTCATGTGCACACACACGCGCGCGCACACACACTCATGTGCACACACACACTCATGTGCACACACACGCACGCACACACACGCATGCACGCACGCACGCACATACACACTCATGTGCACACACACGCACTCATGTGCACACACGCGCACGCACACTCATGTGCACACACACACACACACACACACACACACGCACCAGAAGCTCACATGCATGCCCATCTCAGTCTCCACGAGTTCCTAGCATGTGACATGTAGACCTGAAGAAGAGTGACTGATCTGACCCTGCACGAGATGCCGAGGTCTGGCACAGACATCATGTGGATGAACCCCCTCTGCTGTCCCAGAGTAAACGGGACTTTTAAAGTTTGGCTCACAATTTCCGAAAACCTTCCACAGGGCTGCATCAGTCAGAAGACTGGTGGCCTGAATCCATAAATTATGAGGAAACCATAAATTACAAAACTAAGCAAGACACTTCAAACCAGGTGTTAGCTTTCCATCAACGGAACAAATCAACCTGAAGTAGCAAAAATATCTTTGCTCGTGGGGGCAGAGGTTCCAGTCCACAGTGGCATAGCCCTGCTGCCTTTGGGCTTGTGGCAAAGTGTCACATTTCATCAGGTATGAGGAGCAGAGGAAACCTACCTACCTCCCAGTGTAAGACCCGCGAGAGCGTGGTCCCTCGAGCTCCCACTCAGGAAAGGCGGCACCCCCAAATCACTCATGAGAGGCGGTCTTGATGCAAACGCATGAGGTCCTTTATATTCCAGTGCACTGGGGCCCAACAGCCAAACACTATGCAGGGTAGAGGGCTGAGCAACCTCCGGCACAGAATTGAGACAGCTTTTATAGGGTTACAACAATGCCCGCACATCGTGAACCAATCACCTCGTAGCATCCAGTGTGGACCAATTAATTTAAAGTATCCAAGCCCTCGCTTAGCCCAGGAAATCTGCTTTCGCACAGGCTTCTGGGTGTTCATTCACTCACAGGCTGCCGTAAACATTAAAGTAGGTGACCGTCAGCTTGGGATTTAAGACTCCCAGCTTCCTGGGGTCACTGGAGAATTAGGCTAAATTTTTCCATCCTAACACCAGCAGCCAGGAAATAGCAAGAAGGAAGTGCCAGAGCTCTTATACCCTCTGTGAGGGCACACTCAAATGACCTAATGTCCTCCTTCCGGGTCCCACCTCCTAAAGGTCCCGCCCTCCCTGATACACCTACGCCTACCTAAGGCTCCAGACCAAGCCTTCAACACATGCACCCTTGTAGAATATTTCAGACCTAAACAATCACCATCTGAATTAGAAAGGAACTGAATAATTAATCTTTTCAACTGTGACACGCTCCCCGTGACATTCATAATGGACTGCTGTTGTCAGTATTTTTTATGATTTCTATTTAAATTTATTTTGCCTTGATTTTAGAAGCAATTTGCATTACTATTTGCTCTTGTTCTGCTGTCTGCCACTGAGACTGTTATAATAGCTATTTCTAGCAATCAGATCCTTCCGCCTAGAGGCATCTCATGGTTTCATTACAAGCCCTGTAAGCCACACTGTGATTATGGGGATTACCTGAGACCTCCAGGGTTCTTTCAATCCTATGTTAACAATCTCAGAACATAATTTGGTGAGTCTGTTTGTGTGAGCTTAGTTTCTCAGATGTATTTGGGTCATGTCCCAGCATTAGCTTATTTAGGGCTAGTTAAAAAAAAAAAAAAAAAATGTGTACTTGTCTCTTTTGGACTTTGAAGCAGAATTTATACACAGTCCAGAAGGGATCAGATTTGGTATCCTCCTGCTTCAGCCTCCCCAGGTACATGCCACCGCACTCAGCTACAATAGACATTTTCCTTGTCCGGTAAGTATTTGAAAGAGGTATTTAGTTTTGTTGGTCCTTGGAGGAACACAGGGCACAGCTATATGTCACTGAAGACTTATGCCGTGGCTACAAGGCACAAGACGCCGATGCAGCAATGAATACCCAGAACAGAATTTTCTGCTGGTGGGAATTTGAACCCCGTCCGGGATGCACATACAGAAGGGACAGATACGCATTTTTAACTGAGAAACCAAGCTCACACAAACAGATTCACCAACTTATGTCCTGGGAATGTTAACACAGGATAGAGATCTCAGAAAAAAATTTTCTCCATAATCGAGGTGCGCCTCATCACTCTGTTGAAATGCTTTTAGGGACAAACCTGAGGTTTCCCCCCCCCCCGAAGAAGAAAACGTTTGCCTGAAGACTATTCCCTGCACCCAGCCAAGAGTTCCCAGCCAGCTTCTTTTTCCCTACATCTATTAGGGATGTACAATTATAAAAACCCCTTCAAGACTTTGACAAGAAGTTGTCTCTTAGGGGTGGAGAGATGGTCCAGGGGTTAAGAGTGTATGATATTCTTGCAGAGGACCAGAAGTGGTTCCCGACACGCACTTATGTAAGTGGCTTACAAATTCCTGTAACTCCAACTCCAGGGGGGTCTGGTGCCTCTGGCTTCCACAGACACCTGTGCTCATACAAACACATATGTACACATAATTTCAAAATAATAAAAATAAATCTTTTTAAAAGTATAAACCGACTCTTGGTACATGCTGCGTTTAAGCTTCAAAAGGTTGCCACACTTACTAATTTAGTGAACACAGGGTCAGTGCTCCTCCGGGAGGTATGAGGTTCTTCTCTGATCTCACCACTTTCATCGGCTGGTCAACCCGTAATCTGGTTTTAAGTATGTTTCTGCCACCTAAAAACATAGACACGTTACAAGCAATCAGAGGCTTTTGAGGACATTTGTGTTTCACGGTATCATAACACAGGCTAGTCTCACATAGTCTGAGGAACTACTCCTCCAAGAAACCCTTCTTCTGCACCTTGGCAGCTGCTTTTGGAAATTCTCTGCAGATTTCTGATTTGCATAATCGCCCTTGCACGTCTGTGTCACACATATCACAGGGCGCATCTTTGGAGGACGCGTGAGTCAGCCAGTGCTGGCCCAGAGGCTAAGCCCTTGACAGACCCTGGGTCACAGGGCTGAACATTAAGTGTCTTTGCTTTTGTTCTCAAAGCAATGCTATCCACGATGCTTTTACCCATTATTATCTCGGGCATTCACAAACTCAGCTAGATTTAAAATATTTTTCTTATCCACATCAAAACTTGCAGACACTGGTGTGTTTTTTGTTGTTGTTGTTTGTTTGTTTGTTTGTTGGGGGGGGGTTATTGTTGTTGTTGTTTTGATTTTTTTACTTTCCTGGTGGTTTCCTGTATGGAGTGTAAGGAGATTGTATGATTGACTCATTAATAGTCCTAATGATGGCTCCCTAACACATGAACTGTCCCAGAAGGCCCAACACAGACTCAGATTTAAGAACACCAGAGTGAATTTAGCCCAAGGCTTACAATCCACTGTAAAGAGTGAAATATTAAAAATTAAAATAAAAAACTTTTAAAATGAGGAAAACATAAAAATGGCACTAAAACACAACACACACATACATATATATATATATACACACACATGCATTCGTGTATACAGCAAGAAAGGACTGGTAAGTTTGAGGGTTGAAACAAGGAGGCAGAGAGAGCCAGATAGGTGTGGTGGCTTGTCTATAATCCCATCAGCAAGGAGTCTGAGATAGAGAATCATAATAAACTCAAGGCCACCTTAGGCTACACAGTAAATCCTGCCTCAAAAAAAATTAAATACATAATTAAATAAATATCAAAAGTTAGCTAGACTGTAGTCATGTCCAACTCCTCTGGGAGCATTTGGGTCAGGCAACTTGAATTTTTCTCTGCTCTACACAAGAGCAGCCTGAAAACTCCACAAGTATTCATGCAAAATTTATCCCAGCTAGCACTCGAGAACCCTAGGAGATTTTTTCTCACTGAAATGCAGTATTGTATCAATGTCAAATTAAGTATTTGTGCTCTAACTGATAGAAATGTTCAAGCTTCATAAAGCATCCTGGCATAAAATACAATGTTAGTGAAGGCGTGCTAAGTCACAGATAGCGCAGATGCATGGCTCACAAAACGAGCTGGGGACTAAACAGTCACCACTGGCGGAGTGACCTCATGACAGACAGCGTGACCAGAAGAGCAGTAAAAAAAAAAAAAAAAAAAAAAAAAAAAACTACCCCAAATTATACACAGAATTATTGGTGCAGTTCATGCATAAAGCAACAGGCATGGGTTAAATGCTATCAAGGCAGGTGTCCTTTAGAAAAGATGAAATTTGAGCTAAGGGAGATTGATGGGTCTACTGAGGGGTCTGAGTCTCAGGGCCACCCTAAAGGAAATGCTGTGGCAAACACTGGTTTACTCCTTTCGAGGGTGTTTAGAAAATGCTCTTGTGATTTGGTGAAAGAACCTTTGAAGAACTTCTTCACAATATGGATCCAGGCTAACAATAAAACTGACGTTAAAAATGAGAACACACACACACACAAATAAATAAATAAATAGATAAATAAATAAATAAATAAATAAACTGAGAACTGTAGCTCCCTGATTAACTACAAGCAAGTGAGATGTGGTAAATGGCATTATGTTTCATGCATTTTCATTACTATAAGATCACCTAAAAGCTACAATTATTCTACAGTGAGATGACAATGCCTTTAAATGTGGATTTACCCAAAACCGCCAAGCACAGCAAGAAAATCCTCACAAGGTAACGTGTTTAAAGGGATATTGACTGTGTGATGAAGTAGGCAAGATTCACAGGACTGGGTCAAATATAGATTAATATAGTTTTATTCTGGGAGAAATCACTTACACGTGATGCAGATGACAGCCACAAGCCCTTGCTCCAAGGATCCACACCAGCTGCCCTCCGTGAACCAATAGGGAGCCAGAGAGAGAGCAAGCCTGTTCCAGACCCCAGACCCCAGACCAAATACCACAGGCTCAAGTAAGTACCTGTGACCACAGCCACAGGTGCAACAGAGTGGATCTCTCACTTCATATGACTGTGACAAAATGGCTGACAAAAGCAACTTAAGGGAGGGTTTGCTGTGGCTTGTCGGTTGGTGGTAGAGCCTATCGTGGTAGGAATGTCATGATTGTGAGGCAGTCCACATGATATCTGCCATCATCAAGAAGCCAGGGCTAAGCTCATTTTGTCCCTTTTTCCTTATCACTCAGCCCAACACCCCAGCCCATGCCATAGTACCCTAGCCCGTGCCATGGTACCCCCACCACACATTCATGGTTGGCCTTTCCTCTTCAGCTAAACATCTCAGCAAACATCACAGGCAGACCCAGAGGTGTGTCTTCCAGGTGATCAAGTCAACAATGAAGACGAACCATCATACTGTGGTATAAATACATTTATCTCACAGAGTTAGAGAAGATGGGAGGTTATAGATACATTTTAGAAACAATGCCTTACAGATGTCATGCAAAGCAAGAGACTGGGGTAAAGACATAGAAAAAAAATAAATAAATAAAAATAAAAGGACTACAAGCCCAGTATGGTGGCGTACACCTGGAATCCCTATACCCAGAAGCCGGGGCAGGAGGATCCCTGCAAGTTAAAGGCCATCTTGGGCTACACAGTCGGATTCTGTTTCAAGATAACAAAAAGGAAGACGCGGACTAGGGAGAAGAGGGAAAAGGCGCCGATGATCTTTGCTTCTGGGTACGTGTGCCTTTCTGCAATCCTGTCCCAACATGAATGAGGGCAGCCCGTGTGACTAGCAGGATATTATAGAAGTGGGGGTTATTACGTTCAAGGTCTGAGCGTAAAGGAAGCCTCCACCTGCCCAGCTTGCTCCCTGTTGGAGAGCCAGCTGCAGTGCTGCACCTCAGGGAGACTGTCTGCCTTCCTTCCTTCAGGGACAGGAAGAGAAACTCCAGTGTCTAAAATCTTTCTTCTTGGGGCAAGGGGCGTACTTAACGTTATTTATATGTGCCTTTTCCCCTCTTTTCGATGGGTAATTTGACCAATGGAAGAATCATTTTAAAATATGGTTGAGAAAGGAACAGAGTGTTCTAGGGTAAAGAATTTAAAAGAAATGTGTAAATATAAAAATAGGATCTCGGGACACTTCATTTCAAGCAGGAGGCATGCCAGGTCATATTTACCCTTTCCTCTCACTTGAATTAGCTGTCTTTTTTTTTTTTTTTTTTTTTAAAGAAAGCTTAGCACATGACATACCAGTTCATCGCCATAAACCTCTGCAGTAAAACCATTTTACCCACACTGAATGCTTGTTCAGACATGCATTCACTTTAAAATCCTGGCCAAAAGCCTGTAAAGTAATTATAACCTTGAAAAAGATCCAGCCCTCACAAAAGTTGCACATAATTCTGCGTTCCCCCCGCCCCCTCTCCCCAAGGAACAGAATGATCTTAAAAAAAAAAAAAAAAAAAAATCTAAGCTATTAGGACCCAGGTTTAATTCCTCCGTGAGTTAACACTTTACGGAAGGTGGAATGTGATGAAGTTCCCATTTTGCTCCTGAGTTTAATGGAGCTTTTGGAAATTGCTAAGCCCAAGCCCCTGCACTGTGGACCTCTCACTGTTCTCCACCCCAATGATGTGGGTAAGACTACAGCAATTATCAGCGTCTAATGTGTGTCAGATAGGGGCTAAATCCATTCAGGACCCACAGGATAAGGAGAAAAATAGATGCAAACAACGCACTCCATGGCTGTTTTGTGTAGGCCCTGTTCCTGTTGCTATAACAAAACACTTTGGGAAGGTGAAGCTGGCTTCTTTCGTCAAATTGGAGACTATTCCTCACTGTGGGGAAAACTTAGTAGCCGGAACAGGAAGTAGCGGTAGCCACAATCACCAAGCAGAGCAAGAAGAACGAGGATGCTAAGCAGGCTTTGCCCTTTTTATTCCATCCAGAGCGCCAACCAATAGGATGGTCCCACCCACAACCATGGACGGTCTTCCTTCTTCCAACCAATAGGATGATGCCACCCAAAACCGGGGTAGGTGTTGCATCTTCCAACCAATAGAACGGTGCCGTCCACATTCAGGGTGGGTCTTCCTTCTGAAGTTTAACTGTTCTGGAAACATCGTGACACTCAGAGTTTGCTTCTAGGGTGGCTCTAAGTTCAAATACCTAAGCATCCTGTTTTCTCAGTAAGTGATGCCAAAGCAAATTATACAACATCCCTGAGCTCTGCATATCCCAGGGCAAGTGTGGTCAGGGATGGCCTTCAGGGTGTGTGCCAGCTAGAAGCATGACTTTGCTGGCATAGATACTCTTCAGCATTTTTCTTCCCAACAGTTACAGAAAGATGGAAAATCAACCCAAAAATTTTGAGTTGAAAGATGATGTCACACATTCACTAGACATGGAGTTTATCTGGGACTTCTAATTCCAGAAAAGCTAGTCAACTCCACGAAGATTATTTTACAGCAATAATGGCATAACCTGTTTCTTGATAGACAGTAGATGCAACCTGCACTTCACTTAAAACATATACGCTAAGTTTCAGAACTTTCTAAGGAGCAAGCCAGGAAAATATATTTCTATTGCTTCTGCTCATTTTCTTGGCCAGGGACATGCAATCACTAATCACCTGTTCTAGCACATTTGCCAGCTGCCTGTTTGCAACAGGCAGGAGTTAAATCCCATACCATGCAATTAGCTGAGCATTAGAGATCAGCCAGGAACTAAGAATGATGCAAAGGAGGCAGGTGGGTGTGTGTTCAGAAAATGGTCCTTGTTCTAATCTTCCCCAGCGGAACCAATGAAAACACATGCCCTGTTTGCTTCCCCCAGTCAAGGGAATTCAGATGCATCTTTATGAACATAAATAAGCTGTTGTTTCAACCTTAAAATTATCAAGATAAAGAATTATAGACTTTGGAAACCAGCTATGTGTGTTTAATACATGCATGAGAGCAGGAGCATAAGACATTATTGTCCTGTGTTCATTTTGTTTCCAATTACCCATGTTGAAGGGGCAAATATCTCTTGGAACCTGGGTCTCAGACATCACTGGTCAGTACTGCCTTCAGCCAAATGCGTCCAGCTGTAGATGTTCAGAAATGACTATAAGAAAGTTTCCATTAATCTTCATGTTCTTCAGAAGAAAATTAAAGTTTCAAACCTTAAATCAATTACTAGGTATGAGTAATAGCACAGTTTCTCCATCCTACAGTACATAAAATCAATCATACCACAAAGGCTTCTGACACCATTTCCTAAATATTAAATTCCTTCAAGATACAAATAGACATAAAGAAACTCACTTGAGATTATCAATAGCAAGCCTCTACAAACATTCAGGATCCAAACGCGATTTTTAAAAGTCTCAGAACTCTTGCTGTTTTTCTTTTTTTTAAAAAAAAAAAAAACAAAAAGGTATTATAATTAGTGTGAAAGGACTACAATATTTTGAATCTTTGTGTTTAAATATCACATTCTTTCTAACACTAAACAACTTTTTTTTTTAAATATGAGAGCATCAGCCAAAGGCAACTACAACTATCCTCAAAGACAATATTTCTTTGACACTGCCTCCAGCTCCCTCCGCTTGATGTGGAATATTACTCTAACTACGTAAAGATGTGTTACATTCATTTACGTTGCGGAATGATGTTTTTTAACTATGTGAAGGTGTGTTGCTTTTGTTGATGCTATACTTGTTTAACTATGTAAAGATGTGTTGCTGTTTCACCTTGCCTACCTAAGGCACCTGATCGGTCTAATAAACAGCTGAATGGCCAATGGCTAAGCAGAGAAGGGATAGGCAGGGCTGGTGGGCAGAGAGAATAAATGGAGGTTCAGAGAGAGAGAGAGAGATGCCGGGGCCTGCCAGCCAGGCAGCAGACAGACAGACACAGAGTAGGACATAAGCAAAACATAGATGAAAAGAAACAGGTTGGTTTAAGTTTTAAGAGCTAGTGGGACAAGCATAAGATAAAGCCAAGCATTCATTACTAATAGTCATGATTTGGGAGCTTGTTGGTGGCCAAAATAAAGCCTGTTACATCTACCACTGGGTTTGACATTGCCTTCAGCCCCCTCCTGACCACCATCTGGCACCTGACCACCTCCCCATGAGTGGTGACCACTGCCACACTCACTCATCTGGAAATCATACACTCTCGTGCCAGTTATGGTGCATTTTCTGCTGGAGCCTTCCCCAGTTCCCTTTAGCTGAGTGTTAGGCTCTGCTCCACCCAAGCTTCCCCCATTGGAAGAGCTTGCGGGCAGTGGTTCACAGCACTATGCCAACATTTTTATCTTTGTACTTCGTATTAATACAACTTTCCCTCTACTGTGCCAGCAACCGTCTAACCCACGCCAGGCAGGCAGTCCCTTGTGTATGCTCATGTTCATGCTCATGGGTGACAGAAATGGTTCCTTGGGAGTTGTCTTGAGCAACTAAGCTATGGTTCCAGCCCCTGTACTTCATTTCCCAGAGAAGCCATACAAAGCTGGGTTGGAGCCCACTCCACTCTAAGAAAAAAAGAAAAAAGAAAGGAAAGCCAATCTTTGAAGAAAAGGAAAATGAAGGCCACCTAGGCAAAAGACGGGAACAAAACAGAATTCTCGGAGCCTAGAGGAGGCATAGCATGGGTCAGTTAGACGTTTCCACTTGTTCTGCCTAAAAACTAGTACCCCATAGCCACACCCAGGTTCTGTGAGGTCCCCTGTACCCTTCCAGTGAATCCCCAGTTTTTACTTACCAACTTTGAACGAATTTTAGTTTCTAGCAAGGCACTAATATGCAGGAAGGAAGTGATAAGTAGCTGGGTTGTCACTGAATGATCAGTGTCTGTCTTTTAACATTTTAGGCTGGAAGAAAGGTTCCCTCCCAGACCCTAACACCAAGTAGAGCCTCAGTTCTGCCGTGGGGAGTACAACCAAGTTTCAAAGAACTGCAGCTCCACAGCCTTATCAAAATTTATAAGAATGCCAGAAGGAACCGTGACGGCAGCTTAAGCAGAAATGCCCTTTCATTGCTGTCATCTTCAAGATGAAAGACTAGAAACCAGAGAAACGAAACCACTGGCCTGAGGTCACAGCCACAAGCAAGTCCTAACAGACAAGCCCTTCTTCGGACCCTACCTAAAACATCTTAACTCAGTACAAACAGGAAAATGCCTACGCCAGGACACTGGCCTTTAGAAGAGCATGCAATGAGTCATCCTGCGTCCTGAAGTTTCTAGTAAGTAGCAGTGAAGTTCAATGAGAACAGTGGTCCTTAAGACGTTGTAATGCTCTCGGTTTCATCATGGTAACTTCTGCGTCAAGAATAAGAGCAACTCTTGGTCTCAACATTTCTCTTGTGTTCATTCATTTTTTTTTTTTTAAGTTATAAAGTGGGTGACTTAACAAAGAATTGTTGGAGTGAGGCAAACTATTGGAGATAAAAAATTCGACAATAAAAAATTAAAAAATTAGACAATAATATTAACTAAAATGTACATAGTTGTCACAACTAAAGCCCAGATTACAATTCTTGTAACACTTTTAAGTGTAGATTTCTTAAAGCTAAAAGATAAAAATAAAATCTCTGATAAGAAAGATTAAGGTTACACAAAGCTCTATCAACAGCTAAAGCATATTGATAATTGATTGAGCTTAGCTGGGTTCCCCAGGCCATAACATCAACACACATGGCTGTGTTTCAAATTATGATAAATTAATTGTCTCCTTCCCCTGAAACTCTGGATAAGTTTTCTTTAAATATTTCACCAATACTTTGGAGGTTAAATCTTTAAAATCTCACAGTAGAAACTGATGCTGAGGGTGACTTCAAAAATCTATGTGCATTTCCCAGCTTACATATAAATAGCAAAGGCTGTGGCATGTGTCATGCAAATGATATTGTAAAACTTACCTCAAAACAGGCTTCTTGTATGAAAATAAAGCTTATCTATCTATCTAAAATATAGTAAAATATGAAGGCAGTGACATGGCTGAGTGGGTAAAGGCACTGACAGCCCAAGTTCAACCCCCAGAAGCCATGTTGAGGGGAATGGAGAGAACTCTACAAAGTTGGCCTTTGACCTCTACACACACACACACACACACACACCAACCAAACATACACAATAATAATCATAATAATCTAAAAATTATTAAAAAAAATATGTGGTTTTGGCTTTTTAATAAACAAGGTGATCTATGATATGGACCTGGAAATGTCCCCCAAAGCCCTACACACTAAAGAGCTGGCCCCCTAGTGTTTCTGGAATGTGGTAGAAACTCTGAGAGGCAGGATCTAGTAGAAGGTCCTTCTGGCAGTGGGTGTGTACCCTTCAGGGGACGAAGGGACCCTGCTCTCTCTTATCCCTTCTGCTCACTTCTCTGCCATGAGGAAAATGGTTTTACACTACACACATCACACACACACACATACACACACACACACACACACACACACACACACACACACACACACACAATTGTGCCACTGAGGCCCAAAGCTATCATGAGAGAGAATGCCACTATGAAGCCAGTGACTCGGTCTCTATGACTTTGAGTCACAATAAACCTTTGTCCACTGATATCCCAGATATCTGTTATAGTAACAGAAAGCTAACTATATAAGAAAAGACTGGAGGGAGGAGGGAGGAAGGGAGAGGGACAGAGGGAGCAGTATTTTTAAGGGTGTTGGTGACAGAAAAAGAATAAACACAGTGAATGTTTTCATCTTCATCTGTTAGGTAAACGCACCCTCCTGGGAGGATCTGGCATTGACATAGCATCTGATTCTAAACATCACTGGGCTTTATGTTGTACTGGTGCATCTTTCCTTTTATTATGTATTTCTTTATGCTGTTTTTATTTCCTCGCAAATGCTAGGAGCCCATAACAAGAATACAAATAATTTATATCATAAACACATCAAGCTGAGACTTTACCATTTTTCTTAACTTAAAAAACAAAACAGGAAATACTGTAAAGAGAAACTACCTCTCAGCAATATTTCTTCAACTGCCATAGGATGAAGGCAGGGAACCCAAACCAGAACCCTTACAGGAGCCCTTGCGCCTCTCTATACCAGGCCATCTCCAAGCTTTTCTTATATTATATCACTTATTCCTCACAGTAGTCCTAGCGGTGTGTCTGCCATTGCATATGTGAAGAAAATGAACACAGAGAGCGCCATCAATTCACTCAAGATTATCGACCTGGTAAGTAACGTTGCAGGATAAGAGCTCAGCCTGTTCAGGATAAATGCATCCATGCTCTGAATATTGCCTACTTCCTAAGCTTTTTATAAGAAGAAAAAATACATGCAAAATGGTTACCATCATCTTGACCATAACAAGCTAGCTTGCATCATCTGCAAAAATCACTATGCTGATCACTAGGTTGATGTTTATGAGTCGCAGTGGATACTGATGAATTATAAAGTAATATTTATATTTTTAGATTATCTTATATCTACAGTCCTATTTTCTCTCTGCTGGAAAAAAAAATTGGCTTCTAAATTCTTTGAAACTGCAAAGATTTACTACTTGGCTTAAAATTATGTTCTTATGGAGGGACACTATGTGTCTCCTGTGTTTTCTCAATATAAAAATAATCAGATTGATACTTTTTGCAATTGTAATCTACTGAAAGCAAGGAAGGAAATACACATATCACACATGCACAAGCACGTGTGCGTGCACATACACACGCATGCACACTGCACCCCACAGGATATCTTTCAATACATGTTCCTGGTGATATATTAGGAAGCAGATGCCTAAATTTGATTAGTTCCAACTGAGAAGGGGAAGGGTTTATTTTCCATTGACGGAAACTCATATGAGTGATGAAAAGTTGCCAAGCCTCATCCAATCTACATGGAACAAAATGAGCCAAGGAAACAGTAGCCAGAGCCTCTACCAGATGCTCCTCATGAGTTAGAGGAATTTTACCTCCTTCACATGTGATTTATTTGGAAGAGCTTTTAGTGATAATTTCTAAATGAATCCAAGAAGCATTTTATTGAAATGAGGCATTTCAGTGCTGAGTTCTGTCTAAGCAACAACCCAGTTTCAAATAACCATTCAGCTGAACACATCAAAAGAATCTGTGCTACACTACACACACTGGGGATTGAACTAGAAGGAATAACTACAGCCTTTCATATACACAGAGATGATAGATTATAGATGATAGATAGATAGATAGATAGATAGATAGATAGATAGATAGATAGATAGATAGAATCTATCTAACTCAGTCACTATGAAGGAATTTGGGAGGCCTACTTAGGCACTCAACCACTCAAAAAGCAATAGAGCAGAACTCTCTGACATAAGCCGATAAACCTCTCTTCCCTAAAGACAATCTCCAAAGTACACCCTTAAGAAAATGGGCAATGCCAGTCCTTTATGGATCCCATCATTCCTGCTGCTTCTACAGCCAGGCAGGTCAGCCAGCCATCTGCTCAAATTTCAAACACATAGGGCGGGCTTGAAGAGGTCTGTCCTTAACTGCCTCGCCCCAGGGCTCACAGAGAATGAGAAGTGGCAGATATCAGGAACCCGGGACAGGAGCAGCAGCCCAGGGATTACATCTACATGCAGGACAGAAAAACCTCCAGGCTCTAGAATAACCCCGAGGACTGCCTTCCAAGGGCACCCCCCCACCATCTAAGGAAGGACCTCCCCATGAGGCCTTGTCCCCTACAAGTCCCTCACACCCCAACAATGCCATCCTGTGGACCACAGCTTCAATCCTAGTGGGCACAAAATCCTAGTGTAGAGCACAAACATACCCAGCCACAGCAGGGTATATTTAAATATCAAAGGAGCCAACACAGCTAGACCCATAGTTTATTTTGCTGTTAGACCTACCAGACAGACATAAACTGATGTGTCCATGAGAAGAGTATTTGTGGCAGTTTGAATGTAATTTCCCCCCCATAAGGTCACAGGGAGTGGCACTATTAGGAGGTATGGCTTTGTTGGAGTGGATGTGTATCATACTTGTTTATGCTCTGGAGTGTTTAACGATGTAAAGGTGTATGCATTGCATTTGTTTATGGTTGCATTTGTTCAACTCTGAGAAGCTGTGAGTCTTTGCCTGTCAAAAAGCATGTGATTGTCTAATAAAACCAATAGTGAAGCAGGAGAAAGGATAGGCAGGTCTGGTAGGCAGAGAAAATAAATAGAGAGAGCAAAGAGAAGACAAAGGAGCAAAATAAAACAAGGAGAGGAGGATGTCAGGGACCAGCCACCCAGCCACACAGCCACACAGCCACATAGCCACCCAGCCACACAGCCACCCAGCCACACAGCTACCTAGCCACACAGCTACCTAGCCACACAGCCACCCAGCCACCCAGCCACCCAGCCACACAGCCACACAGCCACACAGCCACACAGCTACCTAGCCACACAGCCACACAGCCACACAGCTACCTAGCCACACAGCCACGCAGCCACGCAGCCACGCAGCCACGCAGCCACGCAGCCACACAGCCACACAGCCACACAGCCACACAGCCACACAGCCACGAAGAGTGAAAGTAAGGTATATAGAAGTGAGAAAAGAAAAAAGTCCAGAGGCAAAAGGTAGATGGGATAATTTAGGTTAAGAAAAGCTAGCAAGAAACAAGCCAAGCTAAGGCCAGATATTTATAAGTAAGAAAAAGCCTCTGTGTATGTGATGTATTTGGGAGTTTGGTGGCGGACCCTCAAAAGACAAAGAACCCAAAGAGCAAAGAGCCAAAAGAGGAAAGCAAACAACATTTTGTTAGAATAACTTACTGAAGTTAAATCAAGATCAGATCACCGATTTAAATAGACCTGTGATCCCTAGTAAAATAGGAGCAGTCATTAAAAGTCTCCAGCCCAAAAAAAAAAAAAAAAAAAAAAAAAAAAGCCCAGGGCCAGATAGTTTTAGCTCAGAATTCTGCCAGACTTTCAAAGAAGACCCAATACCAATTTGCCTTTGTTAGGGTTTCTATTGCTGTGAAAAGACACCATGGCCACAGCAACTCTTACAAAGGAAAACATTTAATTGAGGTGGCAACTTACAGTTCAGAGGTTCAGTCCTTTATCATCGTGGTGGGGAGCATGACAGTCTACAGGCAGACATAGTACTAGCTACATCTTGATCAAGGCAACAGGAAGTGGACTCTGACACCGAGCAAAGCTTAAGCAAAAGAGACCTCAAAGCCTGCCCCCACAATGACACACTTCCTTCAATAAGGACACACCCACTTCAACAGGGCCACAAGTCCCAATAGTGCCACTCCCTATGAGCTCATGGGGGCCAAGTATATTCAAAATACCACACAATATTCCTTAAATTGTTCCACAAAATGGAAACAGAAGGAATATTGCCAAGTTCATTTTATGAGACCAGAGTTACCCTGATACCCAAACCACATAAAGATTCAATAAAGAAAGAGAATTACAGAACGATATCCCTTACTTGCAAACCAAATCCAAGGACACATCAAAAAGATCATCCACCATAATCAAGTAGGCTTCATCCCAAAAATGCAGGGATGGTTCAACATATGAAAATCAGTCAATGTAATCCACCATATAAACAAACGGGCGGGGGGGGGACATTATCATCTCATTAGATGCTGAAAAAGCCTTTGATAAAATCCAACATCTCTTCATGATAAAAGTCTTGGAAGGATTGGGGATATAATAAACATACCTAAGCATAATAAGGACAAGTTCAGCAAGTTTACAGCCAACATCAAATTAAGTGGAGAAAAACTCAAAGCAACACCATAAAAATCAGGAACAAGACAAGGTTATCCACTCTCTTCATATCTACTCAATTTAGTACTTGAAGTTCTAGCTAGAACAGTATGACAGCTAAAGGAGATCAAGGGAGTACAAACTGGAAAAGAAGTCAAAGTATCATTATTTGAAGATGATAGGATAATATACATAAGCAACCCCCCCAAAACCTTCAGCAAAGTGGCTGGATCCAAGATTAACTCAGTAGCCCTCCTATATAAAAATGGACCGAGAAAGAAATCAGGGAAACAAAACCATTCACAATGGTCACAAACAATACAAAATATCTTCAGGCAACCCTGTAGCGTGTATGTTTCCGCCAGCCTGCCAGTCTGGGCCCACAGCCGCGCCAGCCCCAAATAACACTCTGAGACTCTGTATTTGATACAATCCTGTTGGCCAGTTACCATTACTGTTTATGGGCTAGCTCTGCCTTAATTATTAACCCATTTCTACTTATCTAAGCATTTCCACGTGGTCGTCTTATCGGGAAGCCGCGGCAGGCTTCCTGCTTCTTCCTGGGCTACATCTCGACTCCACCTACTACTTCCTCTTCCTCCTCCTAGTCTCCTAGCCCCGCCTATCTAGTTTTCTATTGGCCACAGTGCTTTATTAACCAGTATGAGAAACATATATACAGAATAACATCTCCCATCATCTCCTCTTTTCTGTCTAAATTAAAAGAAGGGGTTTAACCTTAACATAGCAAAATATAACATAAAACAGTTATCAAATAAGAATCACAGTTAACAATATTTAGTCCATTAACATTTTGTAAGACTTAAAGAAAATATCATCTATCCTATCTTTGTGAGTCTAAAGTCCTATATGTAACTTATCTTTAATCCTAACTAAGGAAAACTATAACTATCTGTCTTCAACTCCTTCAAAGACCACAGAAGGATAATATATAAACTCTAGAAATGACAGAGACAATGCATTGCCTGGTCAGTCACCCGAAGTTCTTCTGTAATGTTCCATCTTCAGCCCATAGGCCATAATGTGTGTCCAGACTCCTCAATAAGGCAGGAAACTTTTCTCTGTGTCCTGTAGACTATCTGGCTGTCTGGCAGCCTCTTCCATGAAACAGGAATCCTGTAGCAATGTCCATCTTGCATCAGCAGTTACCTTTTTGTGGGTCCTGCATGTCCAGTTTCTACAACATAAAGTCAAACAGTCTAGACAAGAGAAGTACCTTGCTCAAATGGCTAGTCTTGCCATATTAGAAGCAAACTTCATAACGAGTTTCTTCAATGTCCATCTTCCTTTCTTCTGTAGGTGGTGTTACCAGGAGCAGTTGTGCCTCACTGTCAAGAAAAACCCTAAACCATTTTAAATGCCATATTCTGTAGGTCTTTGAAAGGTTTGAAGAATGCCTATCCATCTCAAATACATCTCTATATATCTAGAAATCCAAACTAACTTAACTCCCATAGGTAACTCTCTATAATCTGTACTAAATTATTACATTACATTTTCTAATGAGCTATATAAACACAATACCTAAACAAGAGGAGAAATATACATATCACAAAATTGACCTTAAATTGTATCAATAAAAGAAAATCCATTCCAAAGCAAAGTATTCATATCTATACCTTAATTCCCTTTTTTACCTTTACAAGGATTGCTTGTGTCATTAACCATTTATAACCATTTATAACCATTTATAACAAGCCCATATAAATGAAAACAAACATTTATAAACAATATTTGGGAATTTGGGCGTCGTTCTTTCCAAACTACTTCCTGCTGGTAGAGGGCGCTGTCATGGGGGTCCAAAGAAGATGGAGAAATCTTGGCAGTAGTCTGCAAGGCTTTGTCTCAACTGCTTTGAATGTTGGATCACCTGGGGAGTTGTTTCAGGGGGTCTGACTTGATCAAACCATATAAGTCTGGAAAGAATCCGTAGCTTTTCATTTTCTGTGGAAACAAAAATAGAAATCCTTTTCCCCAGTAACTTGTCCTTATGCTTAAATTTAGGAGTCAAAGCATTTTTAAAATATATAAATTGAATTAATCTAGCAGCATTTCTTTTATCAGTAGTTATTTTCTCAGCAATCAAATAATTTAAAGACAACAGAATCACGTATAGTATCCAAAATTTCTCTGTGTTTTCCATCTTTACGTGGCTTTTTTATTACTCTATTTAGTCTACTTCTATTTTTACATATTTTGAGACAGGGTTTCTCTGTGTAACTTTTATCTGTCCTGGAATTCACTGCATACCAGGTTTACTTTGAAATCACAGAGATCTGCTTGCCTCTGTCTCCCGAGTGAAAGGGATACCCATCCATTCCATTTCCTTTTTTTCTTTTTTAAATCATTGTATCCCGTTTCTTTTTTCTCTCCCAAGCCAGCGTATTTTTTAAAACACAGTGTAAACCTTTATTGCAGCTCTCCTACACACCAACGAATTGTTAGCAGAGCTCTTTAAAAGCCAGGTAGCTTTTTGCCTCTCATGCTAATTTTGGAAACTTCCCTTAAAGGAGCCGCGCAAATCTCTGTCTACAGCAAAACAAATCCAATCAAGAAAATGTTGCTACCAATAAGTCTTGCTAGTCTCTGTTCCCTTGTTTCTAAAAACTATTTTATAAGCTTTTGTTAAATTTTAAGTGAAAGTTCTCAATCCCAGTTCTGACACCATTGTGTTGCGGTAGGTTTCCCCGCAGGCTGCTGCTGGTTCTGCCGCCATTGTCCTGCAACCACGTGTGCCCCAAATAACACTCAGAGACTCTGTATTTGATACAATCCTGTTGGCCAGTTACCATTATTGTTAATGGGCTAGCTCTGTCTTAATTATTAACCCATTTTTACTTATCTAAGTATTTCCACGCGGTCGTCTTATGGGGAGCCGCGCGGCAGGCTTCCTGCTCCTTCCCTGGGCTACATCTTGACCCCACCTACTACTTCCTCTTCCTCCTCCTAGTCTCCTAGCCCCACCTATCTAGTTTTCTATTGGCCATAGGGCTTTATTAACAGTATGAGAAACATATATACAGAATCACATCTCCCATCACAACCCCAACCAAGTAAGTGAAAGACTTGTATGACAAGAACTTCAAGTCTTTGAAGAAAGAAATTGAAGAAGATATCAGAAGGTAGAAGAATCTCCCACACTCATAGATTGGCACAATTAATGTAATAAAGATGGTCAACCAACCAAAAGCAATCTATAGATTCAATGCAATCCCCATCAAAATCCCAACACAATTCTTTACATATCTTGAAAGAACAATACTCAATTTCATATAGAAAAAAACAAAAACCCAGGAAAACTAAAACAATGCTAAACAATAAAAGAACTTCTAGAGGTATCATCATCCATAATTTTAAAGGGATTGAGCTCCCACAACAGTACTATAGAGCTATAGTAATAAAAATCTTACATTATTGGCATAAAAATAGACACATTGATCAATGTAATCAAATCAAAGATCCAGGTATAAATCATATACCTATGGACACCTGATTTTTTGACAGAGGCCATAAAGACACATTGGAAAAAAGCATCTCCAACAAATGGTGCTAGCCTTACTAGATGTTAGCATGTAAAAGAAGGCAAATAGATTTGTATTTATAACCCTGAGCAAAACTCAAGTACAAGTGGATCAAAGACCTCAACATAAAACCAGAAACACTGAACCTGACTGATACAAGAGAAAATGGGGAATAGCCTTGAATGCATTGGCACAGGAGACAACTTCCTAAACAGAACACTAGTAGCATAGGCTGTAAGATCAACAATTAACAAATGTGACCTCATAAAACGAAAAAGCTTCTGTAAAGCAAAGGGCATTGTCAGCAGTATAAAACAGCTGCCTGCAGAATGGAAAAGATTTTCACCAACTCCACAGCTGATAGAGGGCTAACATCCGAAATATATAAATGCTAGACATCAACAAACAAAGCAATCCAATTTTTAAAATGGAGTGCGGATCTAAACAGAATTCTCAATAGAGGAATCTCAAGTGTTTGAGAAGCACTTGAAGAAATGTTCAACATCCCTAGCCATCAGGGAAATGAAACTAAAAACTACTTTGAGATTCCATCTTACACCTGTCAGAATGGGTAAGAACAGTGACACAAGTGACAGCTCATGCTGGAGAGGATGTGGAGCAAGGGGAACACTCCTCCGTGGCTGGTGCAAACTTGTGCAGCCACTATAGACATCAATATTCCCTCATTTCCTCAGAGAGTTGGGAATTGATCTACCTCGAGGTCCAGCTATGCCACTCTTGGACATTTACCCCAAAGATGCTCCATCCTACCCCAAGGACACTTGCTGAAGTATGTTCATAGCAGCCTTATTCATAACAGCCAGAAGCTGGAAATAACCTAGATGTCTTAACTAAAGAATAGATAAAGAAATGTGGTACATTTACACAATGTAATTATTACTCAGTTGTTTATTTGGGAGCTGGTGACCCAAAGAAAGACCTACATTTAAGTGCTTCCTATTTATTATTATTATTATTATTATTATTATTATTATTATTATTATTATTATTATTATTATACTAAGAGTATTTAAAACTCAGAGAATGTATAACAGTTAAGTGATATCATCTTGAGAAAGCCCGTGTGTAGCAGTGAAAAGCACTTGAGAACTTGTGCCCAGACTATGTGTGTTCAAATTTCAGCTCTGCCACTTAAAAGCTGTGTGACCACAGGCTGATCACTAGACCTTCTATATTTTACTTTCTATATCTGTGAAAGGAGACCATAAAAATATACCAAAGGTTTTATGATGTTAGAATACTGGAGATGCAATAATTAGTAAGTAGATGATCTTTAGTCGTCAATGAATAATCAGTATCATATTTTGTGTTTATGTTGTTACAATACTATTGAAACATGAACAGGAGCCTCCCCTTTCTCCTTGGCTGACCATACTAATGTGGTTTATAGTTACCAGGTGGAACCACAAATCTATTTGCACACATATAAAGGAAAGGGTGGTCCCCTTTCTGCAGCCCCGGGAGGCCATGTTGACTTTATTTCCTGTAGCCACGGTAGCCATGATGATTCAGTATTCACTAATGACCACTAAGGGACACCATCACAGAGCACTGGGGCACTTGCCTTTAAGCGGCTAATGAAGCACTGAGGAGTTCAGAGTTAAGTAAGGTAGATGTTGTCTGTAGTCATCTCGTGGTATTCCGGTGAGCACAGAGCACAGGTAATTTCTAGCATATTGATTTTGTCTCCCTTGAATACTGTTTGTTTCTTCCCTCGTTGCTGTAACCAAAATACCTGACAAGAAGCAACTTGATAAGGGACAGGTTTATTTTGGTTCATTCATCATGGCAGGGGAGCCATGGAGGCACATACCTGAGGTAGCATTTCACATTGCACCAGCAGTTAGGAAATAGAAAGTGGTAAGTGGTGCACTCAACTTGCCTTCTCCTTTCTACTCAGCCTGGGATCCCCACACCATGAGATGGTGTGGCCCATGTCTAGGGTGGGTCTTCCTCTCTCAATTAAACTTTCTGGAGACACTATCAGACACACCCAGAGATGTCTCTATGGTGATTTTAAGTCTTGCCAACTAGACAATGAAAGTCAACCATCACTGACATACACCACACAGTAGGATCATCATTGCAACACATTGTAGGTTTTCATTTCCATTTTTTTTAAAGAATTAATTATTATCTTCTATATTGTGTTCCATAATGACTATTCTAACCTATATCCTTATGTTGCAAGTACTTCACAACAGCCAAAATATGGGACCCACCTAAATGGACGAAGATAAAGACGATGTGGTGTCTGTGTTTATAGTGGAATACTATTTAGCCTCAGGAAAGAAAATCCTGTGATTTATTATATCCTGGATGGACCTAGAGCACACTATGTTAAGTGAAATAAGGTATGCACGAAAAGAAACTGACTTCACTTGCATTTGTAATCTAAGATTTAACTCATAGACACAGGAGAACTTTAACCTCACAAGGAAATTAAAATATTCATAGCAACCTAAGTCTCATGACATCTTTCAACAAAGACATGAAAAGATGGGAGAAGTAAGTGACTGTTAGGAACACAGAGATGGGAGGAGGGGGTGGAGCACAATATTTCCAGGAAACCTACAATTGAACGCACTGTCATGCCACCCACAGTCAGGACAAAGTCTAGGCTTCATGCAAAGAGTCTTTTCTTGTGAATTAGGCCTGAACTCTCATGGGGAGACATTAAAATGAAGGGAGTTGGCAAATATCAGTGTAACATGGAGACTCATTCATCAATTTCACACCTTGTTCATGTTGACAGACAGCAGCTTAATGACGTCTGGAACTACCCCTGTGAGTCTAGTAATCAGGAGGGGTTTGAAACGGGATAGAGCAAGGACAAGTGAGTGATTTCCTTAGCAGAGAATGTTACGCCTTTTGAGCACTGTGTGACTTAGTCAGAGCTTTCTTCTGTATGCAAATCTTAAAGAATTAGCTCACCAAGTCAGTGTTCCTGTAGGACACTAATATCCACCCGAAACACTCTTAGCCTCTCAAACTTTTGCATAGGACAAGAGTCTTCATTTGCTTTGAGAGATTAAGCAACTTGAAAGTTAAGTTATACAATGTCTTCTTTGGGGGGAAATGACAAAGCACAAGACCCCTGACAATAAAGCAGGACCTATCAAGAATGAGTCACCAACTCCACGGGGCCAGTTAAGATAACTTGAGAGCTTCCTTAATTTTCCAGTCTTTACGATTTCATTTCCATGTCATGCATGAAGCCTTTCTCAACCCAGCCCTGACCCATCACTTGGCCGAGTTGACATGAAAACAGGGACTGGGTGTGTTTTATCCATACAGGCAGATCAGACTCATTTACAGGTGCAGGATGTAGTCCTGTTGACTGTCACATTCTCCCCATAAAGAATGGCACCTGGCACTCAGTAAAAACTGTTAAAGGAGGGAATCTGAAAGAGCTTGTAAAACAGGCTTCTACAAGAATAAATAAATAAATAAATAAATAAATAAATAAATAATAAATAACAACAGCCAGCAATTTGCTGAGCCAAGGACTGCTTCAATGAGTCCTATGGTGTTGGTCATCAAAACATGAATACACATACATATGAAGAAAAAAAAAAGGTATCATCAGAGCATAGGGTTCATGCTTATAATCCCAGTACTTAAGGGGCACAGGTCAGAGAATTCCTGCATGCTCAAGGCCAGACGGGGCTACATAGTGAGATTCTAGAGTGAGTTCCAGGACAGCCAGGACTGTTTCACAAAGAAACCCTGTCTCGAAACAAACAAACAAAACAAATCAGAAAGAGAAGATAACACTGGCCGGCAAAATTACTCAGTGAGAAAATACACATGCTACCAAGCTGTAATGACCTGAGTTCAACCACCAGGACCCATAGTGAAAGGACACTGATTCCAGAACATTCTCCTCTAAAGTCCACACAAGCACTAAGCATACATGCACTTGCGCACACACACACACACACACACACACACTTTCTATAAAGCCATATGGAAACCTACTATTGCAGAAGCTTCCTATAATATATAATACACTATACAGAGAGACAGACAGAAAGTATAAGTTACCCTATAACACAACAACAATACCACTGCTGGGCACCGCAGGCTAACAAACAGAAAAGTCCGGTGCCAGGAATGGGTGCCTCTTTTTGGAGCCTTTGCCCAGTGAGGTCACGTTGACCACTGACATTACAAACCATTTCCAGTGCTCTTGGTTACCCTGTCGCTAATGGCTTCCTTTAAAAGTAAAGAATTGGGAATTGAGTTCTGACGCTTAAGACTTGTTCCAGCAGTGCTATTCCTGCCACAGTTTTAGAAGTTTGTTAAGATACAGACCAGAAATGGAAGCAAAGGAAGATGGGATGAAAAGCAGAAAAGATGTAGGTGACAATTACCAGACAGTCTTTATACACAGAGGACAGTAATTCATACAAAAAGTTCAAAAGATCATGACTGGACCAGTGAGCCCCAAGCTACAGAGAACACTGATTCACAGGGAACCCTGAGATGTGTAGGACTGGACCAGCACAGAGGACACTTGCTGCCATACATTTGTCGGAGAGAAAAGTAGAAGGAAATTGAGAGGTAGTTTTGTTTTGTTAAATTAACAGGCTTAATTTGTAAAGGCATTTTCAGATGTGCAGCAAAGCTGAGCGCAGTGCTAAGTTCCCATTGGCCTCCTCCCTATCCCCACCCACACCTAGTTTCTGAGGACCACTGAGAAGGGGTCTTTACCAGACAGAACAAGGCAGGGGAGCTAGAGGCTGGGTCTCTGATAAAGAAGGTTGACCTGCTAGTGTCTAAACTGCATGTTATTGTTCCACTGGCTAAAAGGAGAGGAGAAAAAAAAAAATGCAAAATGTGTCCAAGGGTGTTTGGGCTGGTGTCATTTGTGTCCTGGATCATTTGACTGTAAAAGTCTATGCTGCGCTGGGGTTAAAGTCACACTGGAGCCCCACTCCAGGGCTCCTTGGCAGGGGATTTATAGAGAGAGACTGACAGAGCGTCGCTGCTAAACCACCCCAAATTATCAGCTTCAAAGGCAAGAGGATGATTAAAATTTAACAACATATCCCAGCTTGTTGCCATTCGATAGAGCTGCTGCCATCCTCCTGTCAAGGGGGGAGGGGGGATAAAGAAGAGGGAAAGTTAAAAGGGGGAATATTTTTAAGGTAAAAGTCTTCCCTTGACAGGGTAAGAGAATAAATCAGCCGTGCAAAGAAAAAGATCAGAAGTAATTTTCCCCGGTAATGACTGACTTCGATTCTGCATGTCAAATGGTTACTATTTATGGATGTAACGGGGAAAAGAATTTCTCAGCTGGTGTTTTAACTTCTTATCTGCTTAGTCATGGCATTCTTGCCAATGCTTCATACACGTTAAAAATGCCTACAATTTATGCCTTCTCTAGTTAAGTGGACTGCTAGAGTTGTACTTTCATTTTAATTGCATGCACTAAAATAATGTAACAATTTGCACTTGGGGTTCAAACAGAACATCTGTGGAGCTTCACTGGCCAAGTCCCCAATGGGGCAGTATTCTGCTGCACCACTGAGGTACCTAGAAAGGTTCCAAGACAGGGGGTGCCCTTTGATGTGGATGGCCCTGCTTGCATACCTTAATAGAAATTCAGGTGGCTGTGCAGACAGAGCTCCACACTGGAACGGCATAGGGACACTAAGAAAGCCTTTGAAATCACATGCACAGTCTCCGGAGATTTACGGGACTACAGGCACATAGCACTACGAGCCAGAAGCTGGGATTCTAGGTACAGCACTTTTTCACTGAGACTTAAACTGCAAATTACCTCTGTGTGATCACGAGACAAGACAAACGGGATCGTTTCCCCCATCTCATTAATAACCCCAGTGCAGCGTGGCCTCAAGTTGGCTCTTTTGAGGTCTTTATCCCTAGTTGTCATAGAATCATAGAAACAGACCGCAGGGCAGCATCTACTGTGGGGAACTCATGGTTGCGGGCAGCTCTACTTACTTCATGCAGCCTTAGATCATTGCTTCCGTCGGTGTAGTATCTCCGTTTTTCTCTTCCCCATCCTCCTTCCCTGTCTTAGCTTTGTCTCTAACGCTCTGAAGAGACACCATGACCAAAAGCTACTTGGGAAGGAAAGGAACAGGAGAGCAGGAACTGCAACAGAGGCCATAGGGGAACACTGCTTACTGCTTTGCTCCCTTTGACTTGCTTGTTCGTCCTGCCTTCTTCTACAACCCAGGACCTCCAGCCCAGGGGGTGGAGCCACCCACAGTGAACTGGGTCCTCCTACATCAACCATTAACACATTGCAGACTTGCCTACAGGCACTCTGACGGATGCAGTTTCTCAACAGTGATAACTCTAGCTAACGTCGAGCTATCAAAAAAATCAATGAGGACAATTTCTCTCTTGCTGTATTCTCATCCTGTCCCAAAAGGCTGTTGGTGACACTGGCAAGTTCCTCATTCACCTACCACACACAGGAGCTGCAATTTAGGGAGAATTATCACAGGGCTGTTCAGTACAGTGGCTGCTAAACCATCATTCCAGACTGCCGGCAGACATCTGACAGCTGGCTGGCTTCAACTGAAGGACCGTATTTTTGTCAAGGCTGCCCCTTCCTAGAGTAGCCAGCAGTCAACAGCTGATCAATGAGGTACATAAAGGCCTTCATCTCAAGGGTATTCTTTTGAAAGCACCAGACCCAAAAAGAAAACAAAAAACAAAAACAAAAATCCCATTTTAGATTCTTCTGTTGAGGATCCAACCCACAAGGCTTGATGAAAGAAGCCATCCCAGAAAACAATCCTAAGACGGAGCTTTAAGGTGAATCTTGATCATACCTTGTTACCTAGCAACAAGGACCCTCTATGTGGTACTCAGTGAAATCCAGAGAGTATCTGGCATAGAGTGGAGCTCAATTTTGAAAGCTTTCTGTAGGGGTCACCTAGGATGACGCATTATGGAAGAGAATGTGTTAGTGGGTATCTGCAATACACAGAGGAAAGTCAAGTCACTGGGTGTGTTAGTCTCTGGGTATCTTAATTGCCTGTCTCATTGCTGTGAGAAAATATATAACCAAAGCAACCTAAAAAAGATGGGGCTTGTTTGGGTTCACAGTTTGAGAGTATAGTCCATCACATGGTGGGAAAAAACATAGTAGCAGGAACTCCTGGTCACATTGGGAAACAGAGAGGGATGAGTGCTGGTGTTCATCTTACACTTTTTTATTCATCCCAGGATCCTAACCTATTGGGTAGTCCACTCTCATTCAGGTTCTTCTCTCCTAGTTAACCCTCTTAGAAATAAATATCCCCACAGGCAACATCGGAGTGTGTCTCCTAGGTGATTACAAGTTTTATCGGGTTGGCAATGAAGATTAACCATCTCACAGGATGATGGAATCGGTGGGTTATTTCTTCGACAGACACTGCCATGGAAGCAGGGACATGGGCACTCATGGCCAAGATGTTCGTCAATGAGATGTGAGAGCCAAGGAATGCTTGATCCCTGACAGAGGCATCACTCTCTGCAGAGGATGAATGGTGCTGAGAACAAGAGCCAGGACTTAAGTACCAGAGGGATGGCACTGTAAAAGAAGTCAACTCCCATCCAAGCCAAGTCCCTGAGCCAACACCAGGCCTGAGTAGGGAGAAACATCTGAGTAGATGCTCCCTGCATTTTGAAGCTATAGATCAGAGTCCCCAGAACACTGTGGACGATACAGAAGTGGCCCACTTCTTCTTATCTGGAAATGACCCTGCCCCATCCTTGCTGGAAGAACTACAGAGGTTCTCCTCTCCAGGGATCTCTCCTCAGTAGGCAGGCTGTGCCCTGAAGCTGCATCAAGATAGATCACCCAGTACTCTCAGCAGAAGGACACATGTATCCTGAGGGCCATGATGAAAGATGGATGAAAAGAGATCACCAATTAGAAGACATTCTTCAGGGGAAGACTATCTAACCTGCTTTGGGGATTGGGGAGGTGGGGGCACAAAGAAACAGAAGCTGTGAACTTTCTGTTTTCTGGACTCTAAGAGACACAGAACCCATGCCAAGCAAGATGGAAATGACAAGTACCTAACTGATCTTGCCAAAGGCCAAAAGGCAAAGCAACAAGGATATACAATGCAGAGTCTGGGGACCTACCAGATGACTGTGTTCTTCAAGAAGGTCTGGATGGCATGCTAAGGTAGGTGGCCCATATCATGTCTTGAAACCAGGAGTGACAGGAGGAAAGGCCACCATCTGCTACGCTCACTGACTGCCATGTGGAAGGCATTGTCTCAGGGCAGCAGAGGTCACTGGGTGGCAACCAACTGACAAAATCTTGCTGAGAGCAATTATCATACTGAGCAGCAAGACTGGTCCCTGGGAGCCTGACCACAAAGCCCGTGCTGTGTTTAGAAGACAGTTTCCAACAGGCTAAGTAGACGGGCAGTCAACAAGGTCAACTACTCAAGTTTGTACCATCAACGTAATTCAAGCATGGCTTATCAGGAGTCTGAGGAAGCCTTCTTCTACAAACAAACAAACAAACAAACAAGTCAAGGGCCCTTGCAGAAGTCCAGATATGAGCAAGTTCTACTGGCAGAGGAAGGGGGCAAGTGTGCAGGGACTCTTCAACACCTGTGAAGTGAACTCTGCAGGCTCATTTTGAACGATTTTCTCCCAGACTCGTGGTGCTATTTGGGGAAGCTGTTTGATTTTGGGGTGAGGTGAGGCTTATCTTGTGAGAAAGGAGTGAGTCTTTGAAGATGGGGATTGGCAGCTGAGCTTCTGATTCCTGCTGTGCTCGCTGCTTTCTGGTCAGGCATGGTGTGACCAGCTCTCCACTACACTCCCGGGCCACCATGATGTCCTGCACAAGCCCTTGGGATCAAGAAACCATGGGCTAAAACTCTTTGAAGCCACAAACCAAAATGAGCCTTTTCCTTCTTAAATTGACCTCGTGGTATTTTGGTATATATGGTCATGAGGATGTAAGAAAGCACCCACTCTGTGATGGCACAGTGGATGGACAGAGGGAGGAGACCATACTGATCAATGTCCGTTTCCTTTGGAAACGGTGTTGAAGGGAGGCCTAAGCATATTTTTAGAGCCAGTAGGCATGGACCTAGATTGGCATTCACATAGTCTGTGTAGATCGATACACACGAGAGCCAGGTGGCAAATGGAAGACTGACACTACTATTCGAGGGGGTTCCACAAGATGAACACATCTGCTCTCTGACCACTTTCAAAATCTCTGAATATACAACGAGGAGAGTAAGCATACTTGGTAGGTGGATTCGTTACTTCTCCCGTTGCTGCTGCCAAATACTTGACAATACCAACTTAAGGCAGGAAGGATTTGCTTCTGCCTTACAGCTCAAGGGCACGCAGTCCATCACGGTGAGTAAGCTGTAGTGGGGGCAGGAGGCAGCTGGTCACATCCACAATCAGAAGGCAAAGAACAGACACTCAGTGGGGCTGGGCTGTAAAACCTCCAGTAATATCTCTCTCTCTCTCTCTCTCTCTCTCTCTCTCTCTCTCTCTCTCTCTCTCTCTCTCTCTCTCTCACACACACACACACACACACACACACACACACACACACACTGTAATTTTATAACCCCGTATTAAAAGTAAGTAAAACATAGCATTAACCCAGATAAACTCACAAGCCATGATCAGGTTGGCTTTTGTGGTCAGTGCAAACCATTAGAACAAGAGCAATCACTTAGTGCTGCCTCTGTGTCTGAGAAATGCTCCAGCTTTGCTCTCCGAATTAACTTACCGGTCAGTCAGGAAATCGGTGTCAAGAGTGTGGCCAATGATTTGCAAATGGCCAATTGCCCAAATCTTTTGCAATCGCTCTGAAAGATGTCAAGAACAGGTTGACTGACCCGAGCTGGTCTCCAAATACCCAGGGGCCTCATCACCTATGAGGACAGCCTCACACGACCATCTGATTTCATTGGTATTTGCTTAATGCCAGGCCCCGAGGTCACAGACAATTTAAACAATTCACAACTGAGTGCTTCAATTACCCATCTGCTGGGCTGCTTGATTCCAAAGCTCCCCAGAAAGCCCTATCGTCAACACTTTCCCGTCCACTGCGTCAAGACAAGGCGAGGGCATCTGTCGTGACACGTTCCGGTCATCACCTCTCTCTGCAGCAGAGAAGGGCTTCGGGCTGGAAGACCACTGAGCCGTTGTCCTAGCCCCGTTCCTGAAGATGAGCAAGCCAACCTGCTTCATCTCTTAGCTGCAGTCTCCAACTCTAAATAAAATAGGATTTCTAACTGCATTAAACTCTGAAAGCAAGATGAAATTCTTGACTAGTCCTTACTTACCTACTGTTAAAAGGTTAAAATCTGACCAAGAGTGGTGATGCGTGTCTGTAACCAAAACACCTGGGATGTGGAAGCAGGAAGATAAGTTTGAGGGTAGCCTGGACTACAGAGTGAACCTAAGGCCAAACCAGATATAAGTGACTTTTTATTAAGTTAGGATTTAGACTCTCTATTTTTACTTGTTTTTCATGATACGTCAAACTTGCAATCCTGCTACCTCTGCCTCCTAATGCTAGGATTACAGACGTGTATCATCCCACTGGCTCCAAAAGTTTTTCAAGACTGTATAAGTCTATAATCCCAGACTCAGGCAGCAGGATCACAATTTCAGGCCAGCATGGATTTACATTTTTAAAAAAAAATGGTACTAAGAAAACAACTAAAGAAATGTATGTGCTGCTGAATCAGAAGAGTCTCGATATTTTCTCTGGATAGTCTGAATTTTTATAATGTGTGTAATTTATTCTCCTCCAAAATTGAAACGTACTATCCTGCAGGGAAGCTCCTTAAGCAGGAAGGTAAACTACTCAAAATAGCTTCAGGAAGTCCCTGAAAATGACCAGATTCGCTAGGCCCCTCCCTGCCGAGTAAACAATAAAGGGTGGGAGTCCCTCTCATCCTTACCAAGCTGTAAAGAAGTGATGGCAGATAGCATTCTCTAAATATGTTTCTCCTATTGGTTAATGAGTAAAGCACTGTTGGCCAATAGGAAAGCAAGATAGGCGAGACTAGGAGACAAGGAGGATTCTGGGAGATGTAGTCAAGATGTAGGGACTTGAGGAGAAGGTCCAGACCCTCTCTTTGGTAAGATAAGACCACGTGGAAACACTTAGATTAATAGAAATGGGTTAATATTTAAGACAGAGCTAGCCAATAAGAAACACGAGTAACAGGCCAACAGCTTTATATCTACAGAGTCTCTGTGTGTTATTTGGGGGCTGACGCGGCTCTGGGACCAGGCTGGTGGGAAAACTGCTTGTAACAAAGACGTCTGAAACCAGACCAGCTTCTGGAAGAAGTAGAAACCAGATGAGCTGCCTGCAAGAGAGTTCGACCAGCTGAGGCAACTGGAAACCTGTTGAGCTGCCTGCAGGCTGTGCCGTTGCTCCAAGTTCCCATCTTTGTGAGCTGCTGCCTGTGCTGTGGTGGGCTGTGGTGATGCAGCTGTCTTTGAGTCATTTCTGCTCCTGTAAGTAAGCCTCAACCATATTCCTGCAAGTAACTCCAATAAAACCCATGGTTCATCGAGTTGTACTTTGGTGGTATCCATACTTTGGCCTGGGTTTCCTATCTGGGCTTAGTAGACGTGTTCTTGCATATCCCCAGGAAAGGTTTTGTCATACAACAGAACTACACCATAAATGTCATACTACAGCCTAAGTATTTTAAAATTTCCAACCTTCCCATGTCAGCTCTTGTAAAACGGAACATCTTGAATTTGAGTAAAGCTGGGGTGTAGTCTCCTCCAACCGAGTTTGTCTTCATAAGCTTCCAGTGCTAGTGAGCTGTGTTCCTATGAACAAGACCTCGTTCTGAGCTTCATGGAACTGTGGCGTTTTACCAGACAAGGAACCACCTCAAGACTCGAAGGCTCTAAAACTGAAGATGAAGGCTATTCCTAACACAGTGCTGCATGGCTCAGCAGCTGAGCTCCCGTCTCGTCCTGGTTCACTGGTGCAGCTTTGGGCTGCTGCAGGATCACTATCGGTAGCCTCTTCACAGGTCTGAGGGCTCATGGAGGGCCGTCTGTCCGTCTTTGCTTCACGTGGCCTTTCATCGTCTCACCCTCTAGCAGGAACCTGAGCTGGTTGTGTGGAGGGATCAGGGGTCAAAGAGAGGAAGAGGCGTGGGAAGGTCAGGGGTCAAAGAGAGGAAGAGGCGTGGGAAGGTTCTTGTACCCCAGGCTTGCCTCATCCTCACTTTTCTTTATCCCCATGGTGCTGAAAAGTGAACTTAGGGTCTTGCACATGAGAAGAGACTGCTCTACCTATGAGCTACACCCCCAGCCCCACTGCATTCTACTGGACAGAACAGAGCACAGGCTGGCAGAAACATAATGTCTAGGAAAATAAAAACATCACATCTTTGTAGTAAGAGAAGGATATGGTTCTTTTACAACGACCTACTTGCCTTTCTTTTCTGTAAATATTTTTTTTAAGAATGTATTAATCATGGTATTAAATAGAACCACTTATTTAAAAAAAATTCACAGAGTATGTTGGTACCTTTCAAACCAAGGATATGGAGCCAAAAGCAATGAATGTCCTTGTGTGTCTTGTAAATACCATCTGATTAGCTCAAGGTTTAAACAAGTGCTATTCGGGGTTTACTTTGACTATCTAACAAATCTGTAGATAAATACACTACAGCTGACTTAATTATCCCCGCACTAGGAGGCTAAGGCAGAAGAAGGACTGTTACCTCTAGAGCAATCTGGCTGCAGTACAAGATCCTGTCTCAAAAGACGAAAAATAATAGTTTAATCTCATTCTTCCATTGGTTTGTTGCCCAGAACAGGTGTGCGGTTTCGATGTGCTATTTCATGGCTGCCTCCTCAGAAATTTGATCAAGGGTCTGCTCCGAAGAGTCCTCTTCCTGTTCTCACTTCGTGGTGTAATTTGATTTCCCAGACACATAGTCTCACCTCCTTTCTGCTCCCCCACCCCCACCCCAGCCTCCTACAAAGATCTTCTCTAACATGCTCGGCTGAGTCGGACTCGGCCGTCTCACGACTCTTTGGGCTTTTGTTATGTTTGCGTGGATTCTTCTCGGTGACCAGCTATGTTGGGGCCTTCCTGAAAGTCCCTTTTAGTAGTAGAGCAGACTCCTCCACACAGACCTGTGTAAATAATTCGCACTTTGTGATCATATTACCGGGCTTACTTTGGTTTACACTCCCTCTTTACAGGCTTTGGCGTGGGGAAGTAGCTGCCCGACTAGTTTCTTTCTCCCCGTCATTGTCCTCGCTATTAGCACAGATCTTTCTCTCTCTCTCTCTCTCTCTCTCTCTCCCCACAAAGTTTTATTTTGCTAACATTCCACCTGGGGGTGAACAGCACAGACCTGCCCATCTCCACAACGACTTCTGTTTTCCATGTATGAATTTCCTATTTTGGCTTAGATGCTGAGCATTTATTTTATGTTCTCCATGCTGCCGGTTCCACTAACAGTTTGTTTGGAAAACTTAAGATCAAAGTTCTAGGCCAAACTGTTTATCCCCTTCCCTCCACCACCCCCCCCAAAAAAAATACATGTTAAAGTTCTAACACTAAGCATCTCAAGTGATATTTTAAGTTGGGCTCATTAAAAGCTTAATTAAGTTAAACTCAGGATGGCTAAGTTGGGCTCTGGTTTAATGATAGTGTCTTTACAAAGTCTGGATACAGAGACAAGATGACGTGAAGACAGAGATATTATGGCTACATAAGTGAAGTATCCCGTCTAAAAGCCAAGGAGTGCTTGCCTGCCTGTTTGCAGCTGAAGAACAAGGCATAGTACATTTACATCTCTGGCACCTTCAGAGGGAATATGGTTCCATAAACAGTGATTTTGTTTTGTTTTGTTTTGTTTGTTTACTTGTGGGCTTCAAATCTGTGATTTTATATACTTACATGATTTAGGGGGCAACTCAGTATGTGATGGTTCATTACAGCAGTCCTGGGGTGCTAATAAAATCCACATTGAAGGTGTTTCTTTGCTTTGGCACACATTTTTCTATGGGGAGAAAGCAAGAAGATACTGCCCACATAAAATTCCTCTGGATATTTTATCAAATTTAGAATCACCCCCTTTGAACTTTTCTCCTCATGTACTTCCTGAAATGTTTTAACTGTGTGATAGATTTTTGCTTTTTAAAATTGGAATTTTAAAGTTTTCATCGTAAGCTCAATTAATTGAAAGGCAGCCACCTTCGGGGGCTGTAGGTGTAACAACATGAGACAGTGGCATCACTTTTTTTTAGGTGAGATGAACAAGCATAATTAATATAGATTGACAACCTGGAACTTGGCTTAAGTTACCCAACTCCCCTCCCCAGCATGGAGCCCTCCCCTATCTTCAGCTACACACCCCTCCAATTCACTGGGGTCCTCTCTTGCCCATAGCTGTGTACACATCCCTCCACTTCCCTTTCAGAAATATCCAGTGACATATCTGAGAACTGGAGGCAGGGGCCAACCCAGCCTGAACCGGTTTGGGATGCTTGGGAGTAAGGCAAACTGTGTCTACCGAGTGACCGTGTAGGAGAAATCTTCTTTTAATCGCCTTATGCCTATACAAGATTGGGCATCCAAATTGCTAAGATTGGGATCATTATAAGGGAGGCTTATACGACCCAAGGTTATCAACCAAAACAGATAACCATACACACTTAGCAACCACCTCCTCCTTTGAGACCCAACAAAAGAAAGCCTCAAACAGTGATCAGCAGGCCCAGGTGATCAGCCTGCCATACTGTTGCCTGTCTCGTGCTGTCTCGTTAAGTAAACTCCGGCTGCTTTTCCATTTTATGGTGCAGTGTTTAATTCTTTCAGCAAGAGCTACCCGAGACTACTACTACTCTGGCGACCGCTAAAAAGACTACTGTTAACAAGCACACCCAGTGTGTCCAAACAGAGTATCAACCAAAGCCCTTTCTCTTCTATTTATATAAATGTAAACAACCTCATCTTATAGTCTCTCTTTTCCTGGAACCCACAAGTGCTGGACAGTTCTATGTCAACTTGACATGTGCTAAAGTCCTTTGAGAGGAGGGAGTCTCCGATGAGAAAATGCCTCCAGTTGAGAAAATGCTTGTAGGACATTTTCTTAGTGATTGAGTGGCCCAGCAATTGTGGGCTTGTGGTGAGGGGGATCTATAAGAAAGCAGGCTGAGCAAGCCATGGGGAACAAGCCAGTGAGCAGCTCCCTCCATGGCCTCTGCATCAGCTCCTACCTAATTCCTGGTCCCTGCCCTGTTTGAGGCTTGACTCCCTTCGATGATGTACAGTGATATGGAAATGTAAACCAAATGCACACTTTCCTTCCCAAGTTGTTTCGACTTTATCACAGCAGCAGTAACCCTAAGTAATATACCATATGACCAGTGTCCCTCAACATCACTCTATTTTAGTGTAACTCCATTCCATGCTTGAAATCCTTTTATTATTTTATTTCTCTACATCTAAGTATACATACGAGCTGATTTGTCTTCATAGGAAAAGCTACAAAGTGTTAAAAATAACTGCAGATTAAGGTTATCACTACAATTATAACTGACGCATAAATGCACTATGATTTTTGTTAAATATAAAATTATACCTCTTAATATGATGGCTACAGATGTTTTCACTCGTTTGCATTTCTACAAAAAATGCCATAGATTAGGCAATTTGCACATAACAGAGATTGTTTCTTACAATTCTGGAGTCTTAGAAGTACATAGTCACGGTCCCATCAGATTTAGTGTGCAGTGGGGTCTACTTTCTCATGGATAACATCTCATTGTGTCTTCACAGCCCTTTTGTACGTGTATGAGTGTTTTGCCTGTATATGTGCATTTGCACCATGTATGTGCCCAGTATCCAAGGAGATCCAAAGAAGGCATCGTGTTCCTTGGAACTGGAGCTATAGATAGTTGTGAGATGCTCTGTGGGTGCAAGGAACTGAATATGGTTTCTCTGCAAAAGAAAGTGCTCTTAATTGCTAAGCCACTGTAGCTCCAGAAGCCTTTTTTTTTTTTTTTTACAGGTACTAATCCTACTAATAAGCTCCAACCTCAAGACTTTAATCACTTTCCCCAAGACCTTCCCCACCGCCCCCAGCCAAGTAAACTTCAGAAGTTCAGTTCTGACACACTCATTTTTCAAGACTGAATAATCAGACTATAGCAGGCTATTCTGAGCATTTGAGAGGTTTGCAGGAAGGGGTTATGAAGTACCTATTCTTGTGTCCCAGGTTATTCTCATTTGTTGCTACAAAAATGAACCATGAAGCACCCACTCTTAAGTTTTGTCTTTATTGGTTGCTTGTATGAACCAGTAAGAATAAAGGAAGGGACTATAGCAAGCCTTTAAACTCTCTCCATCTCATATACCTCCAATATTCAAGTGTGCACTTGCTGACACATAGGCCAACAGCTCAACAATCAGTCCATTTTTTGAAAGTACATAGGTAGAATCCACCCTCCTTGCTAAGTATCCTGCTGTCCTATTCTTAGTCACCTTCTCCACTCCTGAAGCCCACCAGGAGCTTGTTGAGATATAACTAAATCCCGGTGCTTATTTCTCTCATCCCTTTGCTAAGAGCTGTTCACCCTGTGAACAGATCAGAGAAGGGAGGTATGTCTCTGAACCTCTCCTGTGGGATATTCTGCCTCTGCCTTCCACGGCTATTTAAATCTGACCTTTATTCAAAAACAAAACTTGAGCTATAGATACCATGAGAAAGTCACAGAAACTGTCTCCCCGCTGAAATCCTTTGTGTTTTAACCAGAGTCTTGGAGCTGTGATTTACGGGAAATGGCTACCATCAGCTAAGCTGATAAAAGTCACTAGACTTTATAGTTGTGGCCAAACAAGACTGCTTTCTCTTTGGAGGAAAAGAAAGGAGGGAGGGAGGGAGGGAGAGAGGGGGTAGGGTGTGTGTGTGTGTGTGTGTGTGTGTGTGTGTGTGTGTGTGTGTGGTTTGTGTGTGTCTATGTATCTGTGTGTGGGGTGTGTATGTGTGTGTGTTGTGTGTATATATATGTGGGGGGGTGTTTATGTGTGTCTGTGTGTGTGTGTATCTGTGTGTGTGTGTGTGTGTGTGTGTGTGTGTGTGTGTGTGTGTGTGTGTGTGTGTGTGTGTGTGTGGTTTGTGTGTGTAGACTGTGTGTGGGGTGTGTATGTGTGTGTGTCTGTGTGTGTGTATATGTGGGGGGGTGTTTATGTGTGTCTGTGTGTGTGTGTATCTGTGTGTGGGGTGTGTGTGTGTGTGTGTGTGTGGGGGTGTTTATGTGTGTGTGTGTGTGTGTATCTGTGTGTGTGTGTATCTGTGTGTGTGGTGTGTGTGTGTGTGTGTGTGTGTGTGTGTGTGTGTGTGTGTGTGTGTGTGTTGCTGGAGATCAGACCCAGCACTATGCACATGATAGGCAAGTGCTCTACCACTGAACTACATCCCAAGCTCTCTTTGTGTTTATTTTGAGACAGGGTTTCACTATGTTGCCCCCATATTGGCTTTGAACTTGCTCTGCGACCCAAGCTGACCTTGAATTTGGACTCTTCCTGTTCTGTCTCCAAAATAACTGCTATGACAGGCCTGAGCCATCCAACCTGGCTTAATTTTTATCTCTAAGAGTCCCTGTAACAACTAACTCTCCAACATAATCCATTGCTAGGAAGATGATGTGGGTTGAAAGCCCTACTCCTGAGCCTTCCCCTGTGCAGACGCAAGCATGGGCAGGGACTGCTGAGCTGTGCTAAGTGGCTGCTGTCTTGGTGCAGGGAGGTGCCCTGACTCGTATATTTCAGAGCCAGTGCTGACGTGCCTTCACTCCACGGTTCTCACACTTACGGCGCAATACTTTTAGGGAGAGGCGTGTCTCTTGCTTACAAACTGAAAGAAAGTTGACTGTGGGAGAAAGAAAACAGGAACCAGGACAACTTCACAACCACAGGTATATATGCACACTCAGTTGTAGGAAAATGGAGGTTGAAGATTTGAAAATATGTTCTTTACAAATGCCAAGCCCATAGGTCCTTGCAATGCCTCTCTGTACCCAGCTGGCTCAGCATTAGTTATCTGCAGGTATCCTGAGTGTGACATTGGCTTCCTACTACTGTCTTGGCACATGCTTCAAGGCAGGTCACACAGCCAGAACAGCCACACTTATTTGCTACAAATAACTCTGCCCACAACATAGCTGTGCTTGGATTTCAATAGCTCTAAATATAATGTACAGGTCACATCAATCTGTCTGGTTTGAAGAATATAATGCTTACTTTCTTTGTTATCCATCAAAGAGTTGTACATTCAAAACACTGGCAATATAAAGGAAGAGTGAGGAAAATGCAAATTTAGAACAACATGATAGGTAAGAGAAAGGATGCTTACTTCTTAAACTATCTAGGGTCTTGTAATTTTAGAGTAAAAGCTATGGCCCTTATTCTTACTTATAAAGATAACAGCAGTTAATTAGAAAAGAGTGGGTCTTTTCTAATTAACATACAATAAAGGCAGTCTTGAATAATAATAATAAAAATAAAATGAAGCTGCTACACAGATCCAACTAATTATTTACCAAGATTTAAAAAGTACCTTGGGTACAATTTCAGTCCAAGTAGAACATTCAATTATGAAAGAAACAAAAGGATCCATCAACTTTTACAGTGTGTCTGGCCCATTTTTCCACGTTCCAATCATATTCACTGCTCCAATATGTAAACAGAATCTAGACACAGACAACACTGAGAAAACAGTAGGTCAGGAGTCTTCAAGCCATATATTTGCTCAAGAGTTACTAGGCAACTTTTGTACGGTTTTTCCTCTTCAACTTAGATAAGGTGAAAGATCTGGAAAGTGTGGTCCCTTACGCTCCCACTCAGGAAAGGCGCCCCCCCCAAAAAAAATCACTCACGAGAAGCGGTCTTGATGCAAAAGCATGAGGTCTTTTATATTCCGAGTGCCCTGGTGTCCACAGCCATACGCCACGTGGGGGTAGAGGACTGGGAACCCTGGGTACAGGCTTGAGACAGCTTTTATAGGGTTACAACAAAGCCCGTACATCATAAACCGATCATCTCATAGCATCCAGTGTGGACCAATTAATTTAAACTATCCAAGCCCACGCTTAGCCCAGGAAGTCTGCTTTTGCAGGGGCTTCTGGGCGGGGTGACAAGGCTCATTTCCTGTGTTCACTCACTCACAGGTGCTGTCATAAACAGTCAAGAAGGTGACCTTTAGCCTGGGATTTAGACTCCCAGCTTCCTGGGGTCAGTGGAGAGTTAGGCTAAATTTTTCCATCCTTACAAAGGCACCAACAACAAACCAAAGAAACATCCCACCCAAGTGCAAGTCGATGAAGCTGAGAGCTTATTGGGGTTACTTACAAGAGTATGAGTAAACCCACTTCAGCATGGATGACACTTCAGCTACTGTTTACTAGTAACTTTTATAACATTGACTGGGGGGATGTGACTTTGTGAGCTCCGCACCATACCTTTGTCTTGTAAATGTCATGAGCTACCTGGGTTTTAAGAGCCTCCTTCTCCAGCAGGGAATGTTTCAATTGGGAGAAAATAGCTACACAATAGCAACGTAGATGGTATTTAGCACACAAAACACATTAGATAAAAACAGAACGTGTGATCCTTGAAGTCAACCAGTGCCCAAAACAACGGGAACAGAGAGCAAGGGACGTCTCTGTTTGCAAAGACAAACTGTGCAATTAATAAGCCAGCTATTGTCCCACCATCTGTTGCTCTGTGAATCTGAATAAACAGCCCTTTATCCTGAACTACCTGACTGTGGGCAGTCAGCAAAGGCAGTGCAGTGCTATTGTGAAAATTGGTTTGCTGTGAATAGCACTAAGCAGATGCTGGCCCATCTCCTTCCACTGCAAGTGAAGGGGACCCCAGCACAGCAGGGGGTCTCCCTCCTACACCCCAGATTAGGCAAAGATCACATCCACACACCTGTTTCCACAAAGAGACAGAATAAAGGTCAGGAGGGCAGATCAGTCCATATTGAAATTTATTTTTCACCGCTCTTATATACAATGACCAAAAAGGGGAACAGAATATCACGTATATGGAACAAACAGACTTGTCTTCCTCACTTATTCTAAGGGTTCGGTAACCACACCTTAGCTCCAACTTCTCGTTCCCTAGCCTTGAGGTCAGGAGTAGCCACGCCTCAGATTCAGGTCTGTTGTTATTTAGATAAGAAAGCTGAAACATCCTTCTGTAGCCACACCTTCGACCTTTAGGTCTTGTGACTTGTTGACAGCTTTGAACTCTCTGCCCTTGTGCCAAGAAGGAGTGCAGACATCTTTATGGGCACCCACAGTCTACCCAGTCATGAGTCTGGAAGGACTAAAACGATGCTGTGGTGTATAATGGGTACAACAGGCCCAGTATCCTGTTCATATCAGCATGGGAAGCAAGGTTGCTTTGTGCTGGTTTACAGAGACAAATGTTAAATAGCCAAGAATTTTGAAATCTAGTGGTTAAACACAACTAATACTAAAAAATTAAATTATATCAACTTACAGTTAAGCACACGTATCAAAAAAAAAAAAAAAAAAAACAGAGGTAAGAAAGCCTTAAACTTTATGTCCTTCTCACTGCTGTCTGTACAACATTCTTTCATGTCTAGGTGACAAAAGGAAGCAGTTCAAAAAACCTTCCACAATTGCTGAATTTCTGTGGTACCCCGACACGCTATTATAAGACTACAGTTCAAGAAGCTGTGCTCTGGGGACACAGGCTGCTCAGTGCCGTGTTCATAGGGCCCATTCTGCCCTGGAAAGGCAGTGCTTTATCTGGCAAGGGTAGACAACTATTCCAGCTCTGTTTGCTTTAGGTGAACGCAGAATCTCAGCAACATCACCATGCAAAGGTTTACAGCATGCCCAATTAGCATGCCCAATTCCATGCAGCACAGAACGTATCCATAAAGCCAGGGTAGACCACGGCCACGGGGCATGCTGGTATCCTGGCACACCACACAGTGCAATAAGCATTGTGTGATGTGGGATGTCCCTCTATACGCTGTGAATATGTTTTATATTACCATTGGCTAAAAAAAAGAAGCTGATTTGGCCAATAGCCAGGCACAACAGAGCCAGTTGGAAATCCAAACAGAGAAACAGTAAGAAAGAAGGCCGAGTCAGGGAAATGCTACGTAGCTGGAATAAGTTGCCAGAGCATTACCAGTAAACCACAGCCATGTGGTGATACATAGATTACTAAAACGTGGGTTAATTTAAATGTGAGAGCTAGTTAGTAATATGCCTGAGCCATTGGCCAAGCAATAATAATTAATGTTAAGCCTCAGAGTGATTGTCGTATAAGCAGCTTCAGGACTGGGTGAAGCCCATAAATTGTGTCCACCCATTAGCCTCAGAGAGCCCAACACACCGCAGGAATTCCCAGCAGGAAGGGCACAGCCACTCAGGAAACAGTGACTGGAAGCAGTCCCACAGCAGACCCTTCTTCCCCCTTGGAGAATTTCATAGCTCCTGTCCCCCAAACCGTGAGCCCTGCACGCTTAAATGTCTGGAGTTTCTTTGTCCCAGCAGGCCCCTCCACCCCTCTCAGCCCCAAATAAACACACAGACGCTATATTAATTATTAAGCTGTTGGCTGATGACTAGAGCTTCTTACTGACTAGCTCTGTCTTAATTATTAACCCATTTCTATTAATCTATGTATTTTCACGTGGTCTTGGCTTACCGGAGAATGCGCAGACTCCTTTGTCAGCCAGCTACATGGTGTCTCTTTGTGGTCCCTCTCTGTCTACCTTTTCCAGAATTCTCCTCGTCTCCTAGCCCTGCCTGTCTTCCTGCCTGTATTCGCCAAACAGTGTTTTATTCATCAGCCGATAAGACAAACATACACACAGAAGGACATCCCCCCTCACTCAAAGTTTTCCACCTACAGACAAGGGACAAAGCCGAGCATTCAATGGCCAATAACCACTGCCATAGTTCAGGAACTGTCAATTGAGAAATGGAGACAGACTCTCGGCCAAGTCCATCAGGCCAGATCAACAGGATGGGTCAGTTTCTCCTATGCAATGAGGCAAGAGGTGGACATGTGTGCACTCAGTGACTCTCCGGACTTCCGCTTGCTTACCTTGCCCAATGTAACCATGCGTGAACATGCACAAAAAGCCCTGGTCTGAGAAGATTATGGCAACTAAAAGCTAATGTGTTGTATGTGCTAAATACAGTCTACATTGCTGTCGTATAGCTATTTTCTCTTAATCGAAGCATTCCCTGCTGGAGGGATGAGGCGTCGGTAAGGTTCTGGGTCATACTACCTAACAAGCCACCCATACATGCAGAGGTGACAATTAAGAAGGAATAACGGAACAGTAATGACCTTGAGTATAGGTCACGGCATTGCAAGGAGTCACAAAATGAAGATCCTTGTTCAGCCTCCCAATATCCACCCTGGGCAGCCTCTCGGGGTTCCCTGTGGGAACTGTGGCATCTGGCTGTACAGAAAGTAATGTAAGGCTAAACCACAGAAGCTATAGTGTTACCTTTCTCACTCAGGTCTCCCTAGACTACCATAAGGAGCCTGAGCAATGGCACCTTCTTTCTGAAAATGCCACCCAGTGACACCACCATGGGCATCTGGGGTCTGGCTGCTTCTCTAGCTCAGGACTATCCCAACTGCTGTTCTCCAACCTGGAGCTCTTCCCTGAACTGTCCACAATCTTCTCGACTCTAGTGTGTGTCTGAGTCCCTTATATCACAGCACACCCTCCATTCACAGGTGACAGAAAGGACAGCTCCTGCTTTCTCTACACTTCCTTTCATATACCTTTCTTCCCACAATGAATCTTGTACTCTGAATCCCAGATTAACATCCTTCTCCTAGACATCCCAAAATGACTCTCAAAGTCACTTGGTTCATAGCAAAAACTAACTATAGCGTAGGAGGGGGAAAGACTTAAATAGATGGTCAGTGAAACATAGACCCCCCCACCCACCCAAGTTCCACTCTATACATGGACATCAGTTCTGCGTGGATTTTTAGATCTAAGAATGGTTTTTTAAGTTATTTTGAATAGGGCCAACAAATAAAAAGTCTGACAGGTTGGATTTCAGTATATCAAGAGTAACTGCTCGTGAAAAGACACCGTTGGCTGAAAGGAAAGCACTGTCCAAGTTTCTTTTCTGTTGCTCTGATAAAATGCCATGGCAAAAAAAAAAAAAAAAAAAAAAAATTGACTTAAGGGAGAAAGAACTTACTTTATCTCACAGTTCCAGGTGACCGTCTGTGGGGAAGTCACAGTGCCAGGGGCTTGAGACGCCTGGCATATACATACACACAGCCAAGAGCAGAAAGAGAATGAATGCATGGTTTCTCTACTCATATACAGTTCAGGAACCCTAGAACCTGCCTAGGGAGTAATGCCACCATAGTGAACAAGGTCTTCCCACATTAATTAACTTAAAAAAGTCCCCCACAAATATGCCCACACACCAGCCCATTGAAGACAATCCGTCACTTCCCAAGAAATTCTGGGTTGTGTCAAACTGACAAAGCTAACCATCACAGATCCTAAGATGTATGAAATCTACATCTCCCACAGAGACCCTATGTCCAGGAAATACAAAACGACAACACGGCTCCTAGAGCTGCTGTGACAAACTCCCACACATCTGGGAGTTGTGTAGCAGACTTGCTTCCTCTCTCACATAGCTGGAGACAAGAAGTCTGAAAACGTGCCAGAAACTGGAGTTAGGCATTGACCCTTCCGGGGGCTGCAGTAGAGTCATCCCTGGCCTCTCTCAGTTTTTGGAAATTGATGACATCCCTTCATGCATGACCACCTATGTTGGTCAGCCTCCATCACTGCGCCTTCTACTCTCTCCACATGGAGCCCCCCCCATTAAACAAACACAGGCGAGGCTGCAGAGATGGCTCAGCCAGTAAAGTACTTGCCTTGTAAGCATGAGGACTTCAGCTAAATCCCTAGAATCCACATAAAAACAATTGCCAGAAAACATATATACAAGTTGCATTACCCAGACTGAGCATGTTATATTTAGGAATGTATGTGTACACATACCTGCATGTAACAACATTTAATACAAAAAGAGGCCATGGATGTTAAAGAGAGCAAGGGGGGTTATATGGGATGGTTTCGGGGGAGGAATAAGAAGGGGAAATTATGTAATTATAATGTTAAAAATAAAAGAAGTAATTTTTTTGTTTTTTATGTGAAAATTAGTAACTTTTATTGTGCAAAAAACAACTTTTTGCAATAACGTATTTTTTTTAATACACATAGCTTGTCTCTTTTCCAAAAGAAGTAATTTTTAAAAGATATAACAGATCAAAACAGGAAAAAAAAAATTCCTGATATGGTCCAGTACTAAGAAGGTAAACAGGTGATACCTGGGGCTTGCTGGCCAGCCAGCATAGCTTACTTTGAGAGCTCCAGGCCAGTAAGAGACAGAGTCTCTCAGAGGGGAATGGGTACAGCAAGGTGGCTCAACGAGGTAAGACACTTGCCACTGAGTCTGATAACCCAAGTTCCATGCAATATGGCATCCTTCTATGAGGGAGAGAACCCAACAACTGGAAATTTTCTTCTGGCTTCCATGTGCCTATTATAGTGCATGTCCACACACACACACACACACACACACACACACACACACACACACACACTCACACACTCACACACTACACACACACACACACACACACACACACACACACACACACTAAATAATTGTAAAAAAGGTGAACAGAGCCTGGGGAATGATATCCAACGTTCTGACCTCTACATTCTGTTTCACAAGTGTGCACATGTGCCCCACACATATGTGTACCTGTACACACACAAATATGCACACACGTATGGACAGAACAGGTGACTGCATTCAGAGCTCAACCAGACAACCCAGTACCATCTTCCTAGTGCTACAACTTTAACCTTAGCACTCTGTTTTCAAATAAGGAAATGTCACAGCTCTGCCGGGCTCTTAAACCTCCTCCAGTCCTAAACTCCGCCATTCTATGAAAAGGAGGTTTGTAGTTTCACACGTGGTAACAACAAGACAGTCGCGATTGCAGTATTGTTTGGGGGACAATTCAGAAAGTTTTAACAGCGAAGTTTACTGTTAAAAACCAGATTGGGGGGGGAGAATGAACTAAAAATGAGAAATGGGTGAGGGGGGTAAGAAGGGCAAACACGGGAATACCTTCAAATTTTTATAACAAGCCAAGCTCTACACACTTCCCAAGATGGCAACTGTGAGTGGATTCATTTCCCCGTCAGACGACTGACCATTACTTAACATGATGAAACCCTGAATAAGACCACTGCCAAGCAGTGTGTTCATGAACAGCCTTCCTAGTCCAAGCATGCCTCTTTGGAGCAGCCCTGCGTTTATAAGAAACGAAGAACATATCATGTAAGATTGCCTTCATACAGAGAAATCGCCCTTTCTTCCCCCACCTCACTCCATTCCTCTCCCTCTCTCTCTCCATGTCTCTTTCTCTGCCTCCCTCTTTGTTTTCTTCCCCCAGATTCCCCACATCTTCCTCCACCCCTTCTAACTCCTTCTTCCCTCTCTCCCTCTCCCCCACCCTTCTTCCTCTTCTTGCTTGCCTCTCATCAAGATTATTACATCACTGAGAAAACCTAATAGCTGAGATAGGTCCCTGGGATAGGTCACATCTATCAGCACTCAGGAAGCTGAGGCTGGAAGTTTGCCACAAGATCAAGACTGTCCTTGGCTACATAGTGATTTCTACAGTGTGAGATACCACCTCACACTGTAGAAAAAGAAAGAGATGGGTGTCTCCTCGTAAGTGGGAAGCTGCGTCTAATGGGGACTGTGGTTATTGGGTAGATAATTCATGGATTCTCTTTCAGGGCTCAGTAAACAGGAATAGGAAGCATCCAAATATGCCCCCAAGTCCCCTCACAAGCGTTCTAACCATCTTACTGCAGCTCCAGAGATCTCACTACCGCCCCAGAGTAGGTCAGGTCTGAGAGCTAATAAATCGTGGTTAGAAAAATGTGCCTGGTGAGTCAGGTATTAAATAAAATACAGTTCATTTAGGTTGCTTTAAACTCTCCCATTAGAGAGTGGGTAATATCTGAAAAGACTTTCGCACATAACTTCCCCTGATCTGTAACACGAGGCATCAGTGTGGTCTCAGTGGTGGCAGACGCTTGGAGAGAGGCTTGCTGTTCAGCCCCGGGCTCTCCACAGAGGACGCCCACATCCTCAAGTTGAAACATAGTGGGGAAAAGGTTTGTGGTCTACAACAAATAGACACTGTACTGTAGACCTTGGAGTTGGGGAATCTAGGTTCCAGGTGTGGACTTACCTGCCCCATGCCTATGCCAACATTTCTGTATCTGTAAATGATAGGATGACAAGACAGCTATGGAGATTCTGCCACCTCAGAGACTTGATGATTCTTGCTCTCTTTTCATTAAATAAGGTCTTGGTATGCAGACCAAGCTGGACTCCCAACTTGTGATGCTTCCAGCTCAGCCTCTCTAGTGCTGAGCTTGCAAGAATGCAACACCACATCCAGAAAAGTGATTCCAAGAAACCGCAGTAGTAATGCACAGCTTGCGTCGAGTCCTTACTGTGTACCAGTCACTGAACCAAAATATTTACCAGCACCGAAGCCTATAATGAGCAGTGTTGGCCTGAGGCTCCTGCCAGGAAGAGTAGGAATGAAAGCAAAATATGAAAGCAGAAAGGTCTTCTGGGGTTATTCCTAAAGAGCCCCCAAATGCCTGGGATTCAAAGGAATTAGAGATGCAGCAACACAATTCTGATCTCACCGAGCTCCTCTGTATCTCTGTGTTCCTAAGTCCCAAATATGTCACTGAAGATTCTTCCCAACAACAGAAAGAATGTGTTTCTATCACGCGGGGGCTCTCTAGTGACAGGCATTCTTTGAAAACGAGCCAATTACCCAATGTTACTCTGATAAATCATGCCGCACCTAGCATTTTGTTATGTCTCATACGGTTTTAGGGGTAAAAAAAAAATTGCTTTTATTAAGTCAAAAATCCAATTCTTTGTCGTTTTTTTTTTAAAATAACAGAATACTGCACCTACACTAAGTGAATGATAATTTTGTCTTAATTTTCAAAACAATTTCAACACATAAAATATAACTTTCTCCATTCTCAGTCCATTTATTCTAAAAATAGAGTTCTGTTTCCTTCATTGCGTCTTCCCATTTGTCTTTCTGACCACTACTGAAATGGAGGTCAAACACCACTAGGATCTAATAATTGAGCATGTTTCATGTTTTCTAGTATGTGTTATTTTGATTTGCTGGGTTTCATTTTAATTCCTTTTTTGGCTGTGTGTAGTTTCACATTGTGATTAACGACTGAACTTGTCTTGGTCTCCCTGTGGTTGTCTTGAAAATTTGCAAGAGCAGATTTATTCACTTACTATAAATGCAAAACGGAGATGTGATTCTCAATGCAAATGTTGCCCTTAAAACACAAAGATATTTATCAGCAACTGCTTTTGTAATCAACTCTCTTGGATTTTGCACATAGTGTGGTAACTATTAACTTTCAAAAATAAAATATCGTCTCTGATAATTATCCAACTCATAGCATTGCAAATTGAACTCTTTCTAACTAAAGGCAGCATTCACAGTAAAACCTCTCACTGTGTATACCTTGGAATTCTGCCTACTAAGAGCCATGGACTTGACTGACAAACAGTTTCCCCTAGGGTAAAATGTTAACTAGAATTCCAATAATAAATGGATCTATAAAACAACTGTCACAAATAAATCGACCTCATGTTTGACCTTAGCTGACCATCTAGATGACAGATCTAATAAAGCACTAGACATCTTCCCAGGATTCTCTTAGTGGACCACGAGAATGTTGTTCTGAGTCAACAACTATCACTGGCTTTCCTGAGAGAGCAATATTAAAAACCCATCTCACTGTCCAAAACCATGGCTCTCCATGGTGGTTCTGAACCTGGCTGGGACTTAGATTGGCGGAGCAGCCCCTCTCTGCCTCCAAGAAGCATTTATCACTTGATCTGTTAGTCAGCTTTCATCACTATGACAAAACACCCGGGAAAAGCATCTTAAAAGAGGAAAGGTTTACTTTGGCTCAGGGTTTCCAGGGTTTCAGTCCACAGTCAGCTGTTTCTATTGCTTTGGACCTGAGGAAAAGCAGAAGTTTGGAGAGAACTCATGATAAAGAGAGATTACTCCACTCGTGTCGGCCAGGAAGCAGAGGAAGGGGGGGAGGGGACAAAAGACTAGATACCCTTTTCTGCCAGTCTACCAAATGTGCCAACAGATTACAAATCCCTCAATAAGTTAATGGCTTGATAAGTCAAAACCCTCATGACCCAACCATTTCCCTAAAACCTTCTGTCTCACAGCTGAGCCAAGTCCCTGACTTGTACTTCAGGGACATTTCAAATCAAACCCATGACACTTGGGCACGCACACTGTCTGACACTCCTTTTCAGCGGGGTTGGCCACAGAGCACAGTACTCTAGTTGGGCACTGGAGAAATCGCAGTCCCCAAGCCAAAGAGGTAGAAATTTTTTCATTGCAGTAATACATGCATCTGATGGCTTGCAAATGCTAATGCTATTTGAAATCCACTTACCTGTGCTTTTTCCCAATTTTCATTTAACTTTTTAACTCAAGAAAGTTGATCAATAGTTAACAGAGCACCTCAAGCTACAGAAATTGCTCAGGCTAAGAGGAAAAGGCTTCCAAGATCCCATGCCAATTAAATATTTCTGGAAACACTCCCATAGGCATATCCAGAGTTTTATCTCCCCGGTGATTCTTAATCTAATCAAGTTGACAGTGAAGATTAACTATTATACGAGGCGGAAATCAACTACTTCTGAATCACAGCTACCAATGCTTATTGGATGCTTTCCATAGTGCTTCTCGGTTAAAGTTAGGACTTTAGGGTTCACCTACTCTCGGTGACAGACATGAAGAAAGTAGTGTGAGGAGTAGTGTGGCCATTATATCTTACCCCTTGTTCTCATGCATGCATGATCCGCTCTGCTTAATTATCAGCTCATGCTACAGGCTGAGTGCTCATGTTTCCCATGATGAAACTGACTCTTGGGGACATAGGTCATATGTTCAAAGTCGTCCTCACAGAATAGGCGGGACTTGTGATTCCATGTCCCTACACCCTACAGACATCATGCAGCTCTTGGCACCACCACACTCTGCACAAGGGCACACTGTAGTACCACGTCTTCTTCTACACTGAAATGTGGTGTACAACCCCACAGCCACATCACCATCTACTGTGCTACACGGAAACTTCCATGAGCATTGGTGCACATGGAATATGTGGACCATGTTGCTGCAGAATATTTGTTTACACTGTGAGACTGTTTCTTTGTCAAGGCACCTTCTGATTGGTTTAATAAAAATATGAATAGCTAGTCAGGAAGAGATTAGACAGGACTTCCAGGGAAAGAAAGGGCTCTGGGAAAAAACAAAGATGGACTTGGCAGCCAGACACAGGGAGGAAACAGAAGGTGTAATATGGAAGAGGGGTAACACCATATGGCAGAACGTAGATTAATATAAATGGGTTAATTTCAGTTATAAAAGCTAGTTGAAAACAAGCCTAAGCTAAGGCCAAGCATTCATAAATAATAGTAAGTTTCCATGTCATTGTTTGGGAGCTGGCTGGTGGGACAGAGGAAGACTCATTATACCATGTAGTCATGGGAGAGATGACCAGCATTCTGAAAGGGCTCACTGGCCCCTGACAACACAATTACATGTCCCTTAGCTCTTGGTGCTTCTGAAGGGATTCCAGAGAGCCTGTTGCATGGAAAAGATTAGTGGTTTGCTCAGAAAAAGGCCATAGCACTTACGTAGTGTGTAGGAGAAGGAGGGCCCTCCCCAAGGGCACATTAAATGACACTGATGCTCAGAATGTTCTATATGTTTCATAATTTTAGAAGTCTATATTCAGAATTTATAAGTAAACTGCATCAATGTTTTAAGGAGTCATAGGAAATTAATCTAAAGTTAAGAATACTTTAACAAAGTTATTTTTCAGTAAGTCAAGCTTTTGTTTTTCTTTCAGCTGGTGTCCACGTTCATGTTTTTTTTCCCACGGCAAAATGAGAACACAGATATTTCAGCTTACATTATCCCTGTTCTTTTGAAAAGTATATTTTCATAGACAGCCAAAAGAATGTTTCATGGTCACATCAAAGGACTTGCATTGTAGAGATGCATAGCTGGTAGCTCCTTAAGTTAGTGTGCTGTGCAAACCGAGTAATTTTAAACTACAAAGAAGAAAATACCCTCACCCAACGGACCATTTCATTTAAGCCACAGAATTAATGTTATATTTATCTTGTGAGTGAGGGGGCATCAAATAGTGAGAGTGCAGCAAATAGTTCTCAATTCTCTCCATGAAACTTTCAGATTTTCCAGTGTTAGGTGTGAACCATTTATTTGAGAGTCTTACCCACCCAGTAACCTGCTAATATTCAAGAAACAGTCTTGTTTCTTGGACAAGGAGGGAGGCTGACGCTTAAAGCTTGTACCAAGTGGAAAAGGTATACCAGTAGTGAAGTGTGTGGGCTAAAGATGAGATGGAGTTTAGGCAAAGCATATAATCGTCCTTTTTTATTGTTATTTTTTTCTTATTTCACATACCGATCCCAGTTCCCTCTCCCTCCCAGCCTCCCATGCCCCCCACCCCCTCCCATCCCCCACCCATTCCACAGGGTGGGTGAGGCCTCTTCCTTCTAATCTTTAATAGACAAAAATGAATATACAAATGAAACTGTTGTCAGCATTCAGAAAAAGCAGGCATTCAAGGATGTACGCATGTTGTGCAACACATAGCCACGTTACTTCTTTTAAAAGAAATAGGATTTTTTTTTAGTGGGTATAGTACATAAATGGGCTGAGGACATAGTTCGGTTGGTAGAGTTCTTGACTAGCATTCACAAAGCCCTGGCAATACCCAGCACCACATAAGCCATGTGTGGTAATGCATGCATGCCTGTAGTCCTTACCCTTGGGAGGTAGAGGCAAGAAGATCAAAAGTTCAAGGCCTTCCTCAATTGCACAGCAAGTTTGATGCCAGCCTAGGTTATGTGAGACTCTACCTAAATATAATATTCAATAAAAGATACACAATAGATAGGTGGGTGGATGATAGGTAGATATTTAATAGATGACTGATAGATAAATAGATGATTGCTAGAGATAGATAGATGTGATAGATAGATAGATAGATAGATAGATAGATAGATAGATAGATAGATGATAGATGATAGGCATGAAATGGAGATAAGAGACTAAAACTGCCTGTGATATGAGGGAGTTCGAACGGGAGTGGACAATAATTTGACTGGGGGCCATCAGAGCAACAGCATCACCCATGGGTTCTGGCACTAGCCCAGTTAGAATTCTAACAGCCTCACTAATGATGTGGAAAATGGAGTGAATAGCTCATTAGTGAAACTCAGAAGCAAAGGGGAATGATGGGTTGGCTGCAAGAAGGTGTTATTAGACCAAGGTGCAGCTTGGGGAAATGATCACTCATCTAATTAAGCCAAAAGTCTCCATGTGAAACTCATTTCATGGGAGCAGTGTTTCCAACAAAAAAAAACACCAATGCCTGTAGAGACCAGCCGGTGGATACAGGAAGCAGAAGCTGCATCCCTGTGGTGAGAGGGTCCTCTTTGGGAAAGCACCACGATGTTCAGTGGATACTCATGGCTCCTGACCAGCACCCTCCATCAGTTCTGCCTTATCTGGTGACCGGTCCAGATGTCACATTTCTGGCTGGAGAAGATGGCTCCAATGGGCTCCTATGGTTGCCCTACCCTAGAGGTTGATAGTGCTTGATGCTGTGGGGGGGGGGGGCAGCAATGAGGTCAAGGCCAGGGTATTAAATCCAGGCCTGGGGCTGGAGTTTGAGTATTCCTGGATAGATCTGGGAAACATGTCTTAATCTCCAACCTCTCCCTGCTTCCAGGCTTACTGTGGTGAGTTTGGAACCAACCGACATGCTCACACTACTTTCCTTCCAGCATTTCTGGGAAGTAGATCAAGGTCAGTTTGTTGTTTGCTGTATGTATCACTTTCATTAACAGGCAAATCCCAATAAGTCTGAATAAAATGTGTGCTTGCACAACTCCTGCATAGCCCTATGGTGATCTGCCTTCGTTGCCTTCCTTATTAATGGCCACTCCCATGAGTGCGTCTTCAGTGGGACTAAAGACTGACTGCTTATTCATTAGTAACAATCACTTTCACTACAGAGTAAGGAAGCTATGAAAAAAAAAAAGCAGTGGCTCCTATTAATATGTGTAAACTCAGACTTAAATATAGGTAAGCAAGAATTGCCCAATGGTGGTGGTGCATGCCTTAAATCCCAACATTTGAGAGGCAGAGGCAGGCAGCTCTCTGTGAGTTCAAGGCCAGCCTGGTCTACAGAGTTAGTTCCAGGTCAGCCAGAGCTACACAGAGAAGGGGAAAAAAATCATTGCAATTCTTAATATTTCCAAATCAAGTCAAATCAGTGTACATTGGGAAGATGGTTGATATCTTCATCTACACGAAACTTGAAAGACTTAGTCTGAAAAAGTTGACAGAGGAGCTCTTGGCTTGAGTCTGCTGTGACCCACCTAGAGGGTAACCTGTTATCCAAGTTCCTGTCCCATCTTAATGACAGATATTTGTAGCCCTGATACCCGATGTTTCTGGGACTGTATGGGCAGCGAAGCTTCTCCTGGTTCCCTCCTGCCAGAAGAAGTGCCCCTTGTCAGATGTCACTGGATTCTTGTCCAGCAATTGCAGCGGCTCAGCTGCTGCTGAGATTACATCCCATGTCACCCTTAATTAACCGGACAGGAAACAGCCCCACCTCTACCCGAGACTAAGCGAAAAGAGGCTCGGGGTAGGATATCAGAATGGGGCTTTTATGTTCCGGGCACTTCTGCAGATAAATGTCTCAGGAAATTGCACTTTTATTGTTTCCAGGACTTGAGCTCATGTTTTAGCAGCCCAGGCTTGGAAAGCCCTGTCAAATCACCCATCAGCTTTCACAGGGTGGAAACCCCTGTAAGACTGGGGCCACTTAGCACAGTGGGGATGTTAAATGCAGGCTCCCAGCAGATGCCAGTCCTCATGCCCAGAGGTGGCAACTTTCCTGTTTACCCCTGCTCCAGCCAGAAGTGACAAGAACACTGTTGTAAGGGAACTTTCTGGAAATCGTATGTGCATTTGCACGTGCATGCGTGTGTGCGTGCGTAAGTGTGTGTGTGTGTGTGTGTGTGTGTGTGTGTGTGTGTGTGTGTGCATGTATTCATGTGCTCCAAGGGGAGAACACGAAGTAGCATTGGAGCAGAGGGAGCTTTTCTGAGGAGCTGCTGTCGTCTCTGTGGAGATTGATGTCTTTGCTGCAGTGACAGGCTGTCACACATTTCCTCTATCCCCGGTAGAGTGCCTGCCTAACACACACAAGTCCCTGAGTTTGATCTCCAGTGCCACAAAACAATAAACACATAAATAAGTCAACCATCTTCTTACGGTTTCACCCAGTAGTTCTCACCTAACGTTGCCCAGAAGACAATGTTGACAACCTAGCTGGAAAGTAAACAGGAATATTCCAGTCTTGGCTCAACTGTCTCCTTTTAAGCACAGGTATGCCAAGTGGTTTTTTGTTTGTTTGGTTGTTTGGTTTTTTTTTTTTTTTTTTTTTACAAATGCTTAGCAGATAACAGCCTGTTGTTTTTCTGAATGAGATTTCCCATTACAAAGCAGAGAGAATAGCTTCATCTAGATTACTTCAGGTGACTCTTAGCAGCTATAAAATGCCCATGAAAATTCAAAACTCAAAGAAGTAAACGGCTTAGGGCTGGGGAGATCGCTCAGCAGGTAAAGTACTTGCTGTACAAACATAGGGGGACCTGAGTTTAGGTTCCCAGCACCCACATAAAAAGCTAGATATGGGCGGATGTGTCAATCATTCCAGTGCTTGGGGGGCAATGATTGGTGGATTCCTAGTAGCTTGCTGCATACTCAGCCTTGCCAAATCAGTGAGCGCCAGGTTCAACGAAAGACCCTGTCTCAGAAACTCAGCTGGGAGGAGGTACTTGACACTGACCTCTGTCCTCCTCAAACACACAAACACCCCTGCTTGTGAAGCTGCGTGTGCCTGTGGGACACTGGACTGCTCCCTGGAAAGTGACCCAACACTTTAGATTTCACCAAAGGGTGTAGCAAGAAAACATTACAAACAAAAATCTAGACTGACTACATTAAATTTGATCTTTTAGGTTGTCCTAAAGATCCACTTTTTCTGCTTTGCTGCCAATAAATGTAAACTTTCTTCTAATTCTGTAATGGTGTGCAAATACATACACACATACATACATTCATACATACATACATACATACATATATGTTCTATTCACGTAAGGCGTTGCACACAGACAGAAAATACCAGAATCTCATGTCTGCATGTAGAATTCACACCAGCTATTATGATTATGACTAAGCACTGGTTGCTGTTTTAAATAGATTACCTAAACTATGTAAGCAACAGATTACTTAATACACTGCTTTATAAAGGCAGCTTGAAGGCTGGAGGGATGGCTCAGCCACACTTGCACACTTACTGCTTATGCAGAGGAACCAAGTTTGATTTCCAGCATTCACAAGGATCTGAAGCCATCTTCTGGCCTTGGCAGGTCTACACACACACACACACACACACACACACACACACACACACACACACACTGAAATCATTTTTAAGGGTCAACTTGATATGATTTTGAAGTATATATGCTCACGTTGCTGGAAATTTTTGAGTTAATCCTTTACAAACTTAATTTTACATTTTATTTATTTTCACTCATAAAAGATTTTTTAAACTTATAATGATTATTAATAAAAAAAAATCAGACTTTCAGAAGTTCCTGAGAATATTTTAGTTGCTGTAGGACACGTATGATCAGAACCAAGATCTACCAGATGAGAGAAATCGAACTCTTACTACAGAAATGGTACCCTTAGAGGGCAGAAAGATTAGTTTGTTCATTGAGACAGGGTCTCATGTAGCCCAGGCTCGCTCCAGATTCACTAAGTAGCCAAGGCTGGCTTGAATTTCTGGTTCTCCTGCTCCCACCCACCAGGTGAGAGGATACAGGTGTGCATCACTGCACTGGGCTTCAAAATGCATCAATATTCCTTACTAAATTTGAGCAGATTAAGGCAAAGGGGCCTATGAATGGGGGGAGGGCTAAATATTCTTGCCTTGTGAAAATATTCTTCTCAACGAGATACAAATTAATTGAAAATAATGATAGTCTTTTCCAAAAAATAAACTGGGGTAGTATAGATTGTGCCTGCTGTGTCGTTATTACCATGAACAATGGGAAGCTGATGCTTTCATAGGTCAAGACAGATTAAAACGGGGAAGAAAAATATTCTGGGAATGCAGGCTACAGTAGCTCCCACAATTGACCAAAAAAAAAAAAAAAACAAACAAAAAAAAACCCAACCCACCATTCCCTGGAAGCTGGGTTAAAATTTACCAGCTCTTACCAAAGCCCTACACAGATACCCACTGAAGAAAGTGAAAGCTTATTCTAAACGGTGAAAGACACGCCATACTGGTCAATTTTTGTTAACTTGATACAAACCTAAAAAAAAAAAAAAAAAAAACAGGAGAGTGGGTCCTAATTAAGGACCTATCTCCCTCAGGTTGACCTATGGGCACGCCTATGGAACATTCTCCCAATTGCTGATCGATGTAGGAGGCCCCGGCACACCGGAGCACTGCTATCCTTAGGCAGGGAGGCGCAGACGTCTTAAGAATGGTAGCTGATCAAGCCATGGAGAGTAAAGCAGTATGCAGCATTCCCACAGCCCTCGGGGTCCTGCTTTGAGTCCATGCCCTGACTCCCCCTGTACCTCGTAAGCCAAACAAACCCCTTTTTTAATCCCAAGTTGTTTTGGGGGATAAAATGGTGTTTATTGCAGCAATAGAAAACCAAAGTAGCTAATATTTACGAAGTGCTTTATAATCCACACATCTTTCTATTGTGGGCGGATTATTGAAATCAGGAACCAATGAGACTGTGAGAGGGAGAGATCCTGGAGGCCCTAGTCTCCTCCACTCCGTGTGGGAGAAGAACTCTTCCTCTGTTCTCTGAGTTCACACCCTCACCATGCTGATTTGGCTTCTAAAGTATGCGTGCATGTTGGAAAACCATTTTCTCTGGTGAACCATTAGATGAACTTTCTGACAGACATTAAACTAGCATGTATGAAGCCAGTTCCACCAGGAGTCTCTGCCCTAGAGGATCTGGCCAATGAAGCACGAGTATTCCAGATCTACTGAGTCGAGAGAGACCACCTGGGGACGTTATTAGAAAGATGGGTTTTTACTAGTCCTCCGCCACTGTATTACGAGTTCAGCGGGCTTACATCCACCAGTCTTACGTTACAACCCCTTTAGTTTGCACAGTCAGTGACACGGCTCCGTTTTATTTGTTTCCTTGCTCTTGGGTTTTTTGTTTGTTTGTTCTGTTTTGTTTTTTGTTTGTTCGTTTTTTGACAAAGTCCCTCTCTGCGTCCCTAGATGACTTAGAACTTACACTGTAGCCAAAGCTGGCCTCAAACTTGGGGCAGTCCTACTGCCACTGCCTTCTAAGTGCTGTGCTGAAAATTGTGCACTACCACGTCCAACCAACACTACCTTTTTGATACTTAGATGGAAAATGTTAAGGTAGCAGCCAATTACTGAAGGAATGAATGAATGATTCGTTGAATAGAGCTGACTTCCCTTTGAGCCAATGATGCTCTATCACGATGACAGTCTCAAGAATCCACAACCGCAAAACTTCATGCTTAAACGCTAGACCCAGCTTTCCAACCACAGACAACAGATTACACACACACACACACACACACACACACACACACACACACACGTGTGTATGCACCTACACAAAAACATGTTCTCACATACACACACTGCAATGCTGAAGATTGAACCTAGAACCTTCTTTATGCTAGGCAAGAGCATCACCACTGTATTCCCATCTCAAATAGTCTAAGAGCAATTTATGGGAATCTATCCACACTTTTATTTCCCCAGCCAACAAATTGTCCAAGGGGGAATCTGAACACAGACACCTTCATGTACAAGTGGTTGTGAATGGTAAAGTGAATACACAAATCTCTATAACACAAATATAAGAACAACTTCATCTCTCTACTGGACATAATTCATTGGTACCTCTGTGGGTAAGAATTACTTATTCTGCAAATTGTAGAATTTGCATAGCTGAGAAGCAATGGAAGACACAAACCCATAAAGCGTCAGATAACTGCACCAAGAGACCCCACACGACACTAGCTGTGAAGAAGCCTTAGTTCTCCGCCTCGTTAAAAGTCTTTTACTTTTTTTCCTGAGAATTTAATTTCCAAATTAAAAGATTTAGCAAATACACATCCCTGGGATATTTCCCAGAAAAAAAGTTGATAATAACAAAAACACTCCTACCTCAATGCTTTTCTTTTGCAGCTGCCATTACTATATTAAAGCTAAGCATGAAAGTTCTACTCCTTAAAACGTTAAATCTGCATAACTTAAGAATCAGTACCACTCATCAAAAAGGAAATATCACTTGCATTTGCCATCACTTGACACAATTTCTAACTATCCCGTTGATAGCCTGAGATCAGAAGCAAGTCTTCACTTCATTCCATTGGAATTTTAACTAGTAGGCAAGAAGGAAAAATGAGCTCTTTCCTATTAATTGGTCTATTATAGTCTTTATCCTTTTCTCGGGTTCTAGGTCAAAGGGTAGTTCACGAGGCTGAGCAAGAAAGACTTAGCACCAACCGTCCAAAAATGTTGGTACAACTTTCCTTCCTAAGGAATCTGAACCTTCACGGGATTCTCCAAATCCTCTCTAATTTAAGAATAAAATACAAGCATATCTGTGTCAAAATTAGCTCAAATCTGATCATGAATGGACGATGAGCTAGTTTGATAGTTCTGTGATAAACACATTCCTTGTGATTGTTACTGGTGTGTCACGCGTTCTTGAGCCAAAGGGCGGAGGGCACTAGTCCTTGACTGGATTGCTGGTTGGGCAGCCGAGGAGCAGCAGAGGTTTGGTCGGATGACTACCAAGGAGCTGCTTGTTGGATTCATGAGAAAGGGTGGGTGGGCATGGTGATAGTTTACTGCCAGTGTGTAGCTCCTGTATCTGAAAACTTTGAGATGTAGAGGTCTTTTGTCTTTTTCTAGGACATCAAATTTTCCTGCACTGACATTGAACTGTATTTTCAGCGATTTCTCCAAAACTGAGGAATAAGCAAGAATCAGATCCACTCAAATTATAGACTGACTGGATGTTGGAAATCACTTTTTACTAATTCATTGAGCAACTAATCCATAACCAGTGGATTTTGCATGGCTTGCCTTGTCATTTTTTTTAATTATATTTACAATCTATATATAACTGATGCATTCTCAATTATTTTGACATATTTTTTTTGCATGGAAACTGAATGTTTTTTTGACCAGCAAGAATCATCTCTAATCTAATTCCATCAATAGGATCCTCTGTGTCCTACTGTCTTTTTATTCTAGCTCATGTATACCTGTGACAAAGCTGTCCTCGGATATCGTGAGCTTGCTTTTATAGTTTCTTTCTTGTTTTTGTGAGGTAGTGGTGGTGGTAAGGATACAGGGTCTCGTGTGGCATAGGCTGGCCTCAAACTCACGACATAGCAAAGTTGGTGTGCTGGGGATTTTTTTTTTTTCCACACTGAGGAACACAGAAATAAGCACAAATTAAATCAATTTTTCTCTCTTTTCTTGCATTGAATAACAGCTGGTGAACAAGAATTTAAAAGCCACTAAAATATTTTGTTTATCTTCTATAAATAATAAACTGTGTGTTTGCTTGACAATCTCCCTGGGTGAGGGGAAACAGTTGCTGCCATTGAGCATTCAGGATGTTTTTGAAGTTACCAAACATCATTATTATCAGAGCTATGAAGAGCTTCAGTCTTTCACTGAAGAAAACTGATGCCCCAAGGTGCTCAAAGCAGAGAGCACACATGAGCATCTGTGTGTCTATGCATCATTCCTGCTGCAAATTCGTATCTTAACCATCTCTCATCCTGCTTTTTATTCATGGTCTTTATAATGTAGAGCTGCGTAGATGGAGAGCTATAAAAGTTAGGCCGGTGTCCCTCACACTAGGATGAGTGACAAGGTGACCCACAAATTATACTTCACATTATTGCCTATGAAACCCAGTTCATTGTAGAAAGAAAAATATTGATGTTCTCTCATAATGCAGATGCTCTCTGGCTCCACAGCCTCCTTCTAGTGATGCACTAGAGAGAAGTGTCTAATCAGTAGCTGTGGGCAACCCAAGCTGACTGCAGTAGGGAACCCACATCCCTTGGGTTGAACAAAGATTCCCCAAGGAGCACACGGCACAATGGTTTTTTAAAAAGAACTCAGCCCCCTCGTGTTTAATTCCCACCTGCCCTTTCTAAAATAGTCTGCAAACACACCCATGGACACAATTCTCTCTCTAGGATCCTGGACAAACATAAGTTATAATTCCCATGCAGAATTTCACCGAGGCTGTGTAGAAGGACATGTATGATGGTTTTGATGCCTGCAATCCCAGAGCTTGGGAGGTGGAAACAGGAAGATCAGAATTTCAAGGCACCCTCAACAGTATAGTAAGCTTAAGACGAGTCTGGGCTACGTGAAAACAAGTCTCAAAGAACAGGCAACAAAGAAAGAAAGAAAGAAAGAAAGAAAGAAAGAAAGAAAGAAAGAAAGAAAGAAAGAAAGAAAGGAAGGAAGGAAGAAGGTATTTAGGGGCTGGGAGGATTACTCAGTGGTTTAAGTGTTTGTGTCACAAGGTGAGGATGGGAGTTCAGATCCCTGGAACCCACACAAATGCCAGGTTGGCATGGTGGTCCATCTGTGATTCCAGTGTCAGAAGACAGAGACAGAGAATTCTAAGAGCAGCAAGCTCCCTAGCAAGACCAGCCATATGGATGCAGTCTGGGTTTGATTGAGAGAGCCTGATTTGGTTATTCACATGCAAAGCCATCAAGGATGATTCTCACCACCAAAACTGAACCTCCACATGCACAGGCTTACACATGAAAATCACACTCACACACACACACACTCACACACACACACACACACACACACACACACACACACACACTCACACACACACACACTCACACACACACTCACACACACACACACACACACACACACACACACACTCACACACACACACTCACACACACACACACACACACACACACACTCACACACACACACACACACACAAACACAATGTGGAAAAGGAAATAGTTATTCCCCTGGTGTCTTACTGCCCTGAACCTATGAATGAGACAGTTCTCAGAGGAATACATTTCATAGCCTTATTTGAATTAAAAACATAAAATCACATTAAGTAAGTCTAATCTGTTATTTTATAAAGAAGATCGATTTGGATCAAATAGATCAAATGGCAGATATCATAAAATGAATAAGTTATAAAATGAACTATAAAATGGATAAGTTAAACCTGGACATCTTTTTAAAAAATACTTAAAACAAATATTTGTGTTAAGTGCAAATATGTAGCAGAACTATTTTATTTTAAAGTATCTTATGTATCTTAAAGTATTACTTGACAAATAAACCATGATATTCCCATAATAACTGGTTCCAACTTCTTGGGTTAAGCAAAATACCTTTAAGGGAGCAACAGCTGTCAGCAAAAAATCCTTAGATGAGGTAAAGCCTGCCTATATGCTTTTCCAAACCTTAGAGAGGAAATAACACTGGTACAATGTGTCAGTTTCTGTCATTGTGATGAATGAGCTAAAGAAGAAGAAGAAGGAGAAGGAGAAGGAGAAGGAGAAGGAGAAGGAGAAGGAGAAGAAGAAGAAGAAGAAGAAGAAGAAGAAGAAGAAGAAGAAGAAGAAGAAGAAGAAGAAGAAGAAGAAGAAGAAGAAGAAGAAGAAGAAGAAGGAAAGAAAGGAAGGAAGACAGGAAGGAAGGAAGGAAGGAAGGAAGGAAGGAAGGAAAGAAGGAAGAAAAGTCAACTAAAAGGAGAAAAGATTTACTTTGGCTCCCAGTTTCAGAGTGTCATCCTGTGTGTGGCAAGAAAGAATGTCATAGAAGGAATTTGGGGTGGGATAAAGCTGCTTCCTTAGTAAGAGAGACAAGGTAGTAGGTTCTGGAGTTCAATGGCTCCAGCCAAGGGACACTCCACTACCCTGGGGGCCAAAGCTCAACACATCACATTTGGGAGACATCTGAGGTCTAACCCATGGTTAGAGAGATGCAATTAGGAGTGCCCTGCACTCAAAGAGTGCAAACCACCTGAGTTAAGTTCCAGAACTGTTCCAGATGGCTTCCAACTAACTGCCTGTAATTTCAGATCCAGGGAATCTAACACCCTCTTCTGGCCTCCTCAACCAATTGCACTCAGGTGCATCACACACACACACACACACACACACACACACACACACACACAATTTAAAACAAAAATAAAATTCTTTTAAATATATATATGTATATATATATATATATATATATGCAACCCATAACTCGGGGTGATAAGTCATTTTGTATCAAGTAAGTTCCAGCTGTTTGTTTTCAACAAAGTAATTGAGCAGTCAGGGACACAGCACTGAAAATATTTTCTGATGATAAATCATTATGGGTTCTAACATACCAAAAAGAGTCTTCACTGTGTCATAATTCTTCCCTTTTAAGTATGAAAAATCTATGAAGAGGAAACAGAATGTCGCCTGCAATGGGTAAGAGCTATTCAGACATAAGCAGCAACCTCCAAGGTGCCTGTTCGACATTTACAATATAGTTATCAAACTGTGTGTGTGTGTGTGTGTGTGTGTGTGTGTGTGTGTGCATGTATTTGTATGAGTGATTTGATAATATAGGATATGATAGTCTTAATTGAATTTTGACATTTAAAGCCTTACAGCTATGAGAAATTAAAATTCTCAAGTTTATATACATATTTATAATGTTTGGAAACAGAGCCATTAGAGTTTTTAAGTCTTATTCTCGGTGAGCTAAAATGCTGTGAGGGAAACTGAACAGAAATACTTGTTTCAGGGGAAAAGAATGTAAAATATCCTAGATATTAAGAAATAGCTTCTGGGGTTTGGGATTTAGCTCTTGCCTAGCAAGTATGAGGGAGAGAGAGAGAGAGAGAGAGAGAGAGAGAGAGAGAGAGAGAGAGAGAGAGAGAGAGAGAGAGAGAGAGAGCGCTTCGGGGCTGGGGAGAAGGCTCATTAGCTCAGGAGACAGTTCATGCTGTGCATAAGGCCTGAGTTCTGGTCCCCAGCCCCCACATAAAAGCCAGGTGTGGCCATGTGTGCACGTTACCCCAGCATTGGGAGTGGAAGGATAAAAACAAGAAAGTCTCTGGAGCTTTCTAGCAAAAAATAGAAAAGAATTAAACACAAACAAACCCCAGGTTCAGTGTCTGCAGAGGTAGAGAAGAATATACAGTGTCCTCTGCTAGCCCCCTCCCCTGTGTGCATGAATGCACACTACACTACACACACACACACACACACACACACACACACACACACTACACATACACACACTCACACACACTCACACATACACTATACACACACAGACACACACACACAGACACACACAGACACATACACTACACACACACACACACTACACACACACAGACACACACACACACTATACACACACACACTCACACACACACTCCACACACACACAGAGACACACACACACTACACACACTCACACACACACTATACAAACACACACACTCACACACACACTATACAAACACACACACTCACACACACACTCCACACACACACACTCCACACACTCCACACACTCACACACACACTATACACACACACAGACACACACAGACACACACACACTACACACACACTACACACACACTACACTACACACACACTACACATACACACACACACACACACACAGCTCTAGCATACCCAGTGCCGCCTTCTGGCCTCCTTGAACAATCACAGTCATGTTCACAGACCCACACACATACATGGAATGAAATAACTCTTTAAAGAGAACGAGCCCCTTGAGGATGGAGAGAAGAGGGTTCGATACCTCTGTGGATTTAGATTCCACTGGGTAGAATTAAAGCAGAGAGGGTGACATTTTACCTTAAAATAGCGGTTACATATGATGAATGAAAACCATGTCTATTTAAAATCATGCTGCTAAATTTGATCTAAAAGACAACGACACATACATTGTTTAAGTTCTTTTAGGAAAAGCAGTAGGATGGTTCCATGCCACACTCAGTTTTACAGCACAATCCATTTCAGCTTTGAAGTCAGTATAACCCTGGCAAGTGGATTTTTTTGAAAATTCATGTTTACAGCATTTTGGAGACATTGCTAAAAAAAAAAAAAAAAACACCAAACAGCTTGGAGACAGTTGTTACAAAAACCAAACAAACAAATATGAGGGGACACAGGTAGCCATCTTCTTCATTGCCTGAGAGAGAGTGTGGGAGCTGCAGGCTGCAGGTAGCCTCTGGAAGAGAGTTCAGGTCGGATCCTACCAGAAAAGAAGTTTCTATTTGTAACACAGTCAGAAAATTTCCCAGCAGGCTCTGCTGCTGGTTGATAGGAACTCAGGGCAACAAGATAACTGTAGCAAAGGAGTCTGCCTGCAAATACTTTCTCGGGCTGGATGTGATAGAAGCCATTTGCAGCTGCGCAGAGCTGGGAAAGCAGGGAAGGGTCAAAGTCAGCTAGATACATTTTTAAATGAAAGGGTGAGAGGCCCCTAGCTCCATCCAAATACTGCAGAAAGAGAAAAAGATAAAGTCAGACTCATTTTAAGTATCTAGCATGGGGCCACCAAGATGGTCCATCAGGTTAAGACCTCTCCCAGGACAAAGCCTCATGGCCAGAGTCTGGTCCCCAGACTTCACACTAAAAAGTTACATGTGCTGGCATGCACCTGTCAGCCCAGAATGCCTATAGGAGATGGAAGGATGAGACAGAGTCACGTGGAATCCTATAGATCAGCCTGAACTATGCAGAATGGTAAAAAACAGGAGAGACCCTGCCTCAAAACAAGGCCAGAGAGGAAAAGTTCCCGCCTCCCAAAAGTTGTTCCCAGTGCCGGCATACATGCTGAGACTCAAGCATGCCACCCTATCGCAATCAGTCATCAGACCACAGTTCAAATTTCTAATCAGGAAGAAGAAAAGAGATGTATTTTGTGGGAAACATAATGGTAAGCTATACCTGTGTTTGTCATAATCACACTGGTAATGTCTCTGTAATGATGAGAGGATCCCACGCTTCCTCTGTGCAGAGCATATTTTCCTTGCCGCCTATGCTGAGCCTTCTCAGCAGGGGATCTACTGCGCTTTGCATCTTCAGCCTCTGCTTTCTCCTAGTGTGGGTCCATGTGTCCAGAGGGCAATGAGAGGCACACACTCTAATGCCAAAGACAGCAATCATCAAGCCTTTTGAAATTAACGATTAAGCTGACTAGAATTTTTAGTCACTCCTGAGCTTCAAATTAAAGAACAGTTTTGCCTTTGCAACACATTTTCATGAAAAAAAAAAAATTAAACCTCTGCACATTCAGCTATACCTGTAGGTACTTCATGAAGAATAACTGAGATGTGTTAGAAGTTTAAACACACGTGGAGGTTTTCTTCCCCTAGCAAACTCATAAATAGCAGCTATTTGACAAGCGGACTGAAGTTCTTAATGGCAGCAATTATACGGTCCCATCTTTTTTAAAACTCATTCTTTCTGTGAAGAGTTTACTCTTTGCCTTGACAGACAAAAAAAAAAATCATCTTTAAAAAACCTGAGAGCATTTTTTTAATATTCTACATCGTTATGGTTCTTGATATGAAGATGACAAGTGTACTGTTGAGTGACAACAAGCTCGGACAAGTGAAGACATTGTGAACATCTTCCCTGCCTGGCAGGTGATCCTTGGACATTCTTCATAGCCTGGGGCTCTGACAGGTCCCTGTGGATCGGTTCCAGGAGCCCATGGCAAGTGTGGGTGTCAATGCAAAGGTGGAGTTAGTGCCCTGAAAGGCAAGACACCTAAGTCCTGGTTCATGTGAGTTACCACAGAGCCACCTCAGCTTTAGGGGACAGCCTGAGACCCCTCTCGTTTCTAGCTGGCTTCTTATGCCACCTCCTTCCTGCTCCCAGCACCCTCCTGCTTTGCTTCGCTGACCACCAAAGAGCCTGATAGTTGACGCCTCCTGTATGTACACAGTGCAGTCAGAGCTACCCTGCAGCTCATCTCCCCCTGGTCTCCGAACTCCTGCAACAGATTCTGCTGCTCCTTTCTCTCCTGCCACGGCTGAACCATGCTTTGCTCAAAGAGGATAATTGGCTCCTTTGTTCTCTGAATACGCCTTTCCCTGACCTTCCTAATAAGCTAGGAGACGTTCTGTAAAGGAACAAGGCTGCTGTCCTATAGCTAAGAAAACCAGTAATTCCCAGCACCAAATTCTATGCCTTTCAAAACAGTTTGCTCTTATACCCTACGACTTCACGTATGGGGACATTCATTCATAACCCGTCTATTCTTTCAGTGTGAATTCTGCGCCTAGCACTTTGCAGGACGCTAGGATCAGGCAAATCCAAGAACGGGGCAGGCGTGATTCCTACCTGTACAGGCATCCTAGGCTGATGGAGGAGGTGGGCATGTCACAGTAGTAACTGGTTACAACCATGACACTGTTCATGGAAGTGGTCACACATGATGTTATGTAACACCAGGCACAGATGACAAGGAGTCTGGTGGAGGGCAGATCGTGATCACTGAGTTCTGGCCACATGTCAATCAAACAGGGGCTGTGTCCATTTCCATCTCACAAAAAGGAAACCGAGATATCAAGAATAACCAGCCAGGAGGCTGAAGAGTTATCTCAGCGGTTCAAAACAGGCATTGCTGTTCCAGAGGACCCCAGTTCGGTTCCCAGCTCCCACATCAGACAGATGGTTCATATCTCTCCAGCTACAGGGGGTTTGACACCCTCTGTTGGCTTCTGAGGAATCTGAGCTCATGTCACATCCACATGCCCACACACAAGTGCCTGCATGCACACCAGTTAAAATACCTATTTGATCTTTAAAAAAGAAAATAATAACCAGCCCATGAACCTGTAACAGCTGTGGTTGCCTTCACATGATCAAAGCTGTATGGATGGAATAGAGTCTTACCAAGCCCTACCCCATCTGGAGAGTTTTTAGCAGCTGATGGCTGCTGACAGTTGAAAAGTTAATCTCAATTTCTTCACTAGTAGATTGCTCATGCTCCAGTGGATGGCCCTGCATCCATGTACATCCATGCGAAAACTAGGCCACAAAACTTTTAAAAATAAATAAATACATAAATAAATAAATACATAAATACATAAATAAGAGGATATGAAGTAGGGAAAGGAATGTGGAGTGGAAGGAACAGAGAAGTCTTGAAGGGTAGATATGCTCAAAATAACCGTAAATATGTATGGAATCTTGAATAAATTTTTTAATTAATAAAAAGGAATGTCAAGCCTACATTGATGCCTGTAGTGAGGCATGGGGTCAGAGCCTGGACCCGGTTCTGTGTGACACTCATGCTGACGTCATTAAACGGTAGGCGTCCCTGTCTCCCATACAAGGAACACAAGGCCATGATCAGAGATTACAAAGACTGGGCTACTTGGCTACCGTGGAATGTTTCTACTATATCAAAGAAAGGGTGCTGGTGTTTGAGGAGTGGCATGCCCTTGGAAAATGCAAGCAAATGCGGGCAGACAAGGTCTGTTCTCCCTGTAGTAATCCGGGCTGCCCCTCTGTCTGATCTAACCGAACATGATGAAAGTTTCACTGTCAGTCCCAGGCCCAAGTGTGATGGGACCAGTGGTTTGTACTCTCTGCCTCCTGGAATACTTTCTTGGAGGGGAGATGAATTCCAGATAAGGAATCCAGTGATTCCGAGACAGTCATACTTGAAGGAAACTCAAGTCAGCCAGTTGGAGAAGCTAGGCTAATAAGAGGAAGATATCCAGGTTGTCTTAGCTGTCACAACCACCACAAACCAGGCCTCAGAGATGAGCATGAACCCCCCCCTTGGTTATTCACCCTACCAACGCAGCAAGGAAGAAAGAGATATAAATCATCCACCAAAATAAGACTGAAAGCATGAGCAGCCGTGAGCACCATCCCAGCTGAGGTCCCTATCAGCACTTTGAAGACTCGGCTATGCCATGAGCCCTGCTGTAATTCCTCACTCAGTGCTGAGAACCCAGCGGAATGATTGGCATTTTGTTCTAACAAATTAGGGGGTCGTTTTTGGGGATATAATGAAAGCAATGTACCCACTCATGCTTACACACACACACACACACACACACACACACACACACACAGAGAGAGAGAGAGAGAGGGGGGGGGTAATAAAAAGCTGAATGGCCAATAGCTAGGCATGGGAATATTGGCGGGACTTTCGGTCAGAGACAGAACTCTGGGAAGAGGAGAAAGAAGGGTGGGCGGTAAGAAGATGAGGTAATGAGTCTTATGGAAGAACATAGATTTAAAAATATGGGTTAATTTAAGTTACAAAATCCAGTGGGGAGCAAACCTAAACTAAGGCCAAGATTTTATAGTAAAAAATAAATCATCCTGTCATTATCTGCAGGCTGACAGCCCCAACAAGAAAGTGCTACTACTACTACTACAGAGAGAAAGAGACCATGTCCCTGGAACTTATCTGTAAACTCTACAGCAAATCTGAACCCTGGAACGTCTCAAACACCTTTAGTTACATAGTTCAAGCCATAGCAAAGTATAGCAATGCCAAAAAGAGAGAGAAGAAAAAGAGAGAGAGAGAGAGAGAGAAATGCCCAATGTCCTTCCACATGAGAGCAGTATCTTCTCTCTGGATTAAACTGAGGCTGAAAAAATTGTAGCCATGTCTTGCCAGCGAACCTGTAATGGTGGCCACACCCCTTTGGGCATGGCTCCAGGCAGACAGAAGCAGAAAGAGGAAATTGTGAGGTGTGGCTTCTCTTGCAATGTGGTCTTTCTCTTGGGCCAGCCAATCCTATAGGAAGGGCAGAGAAATGCTCCCACAGTTTTTTTATTATTATCTGTATAAGTGTTCCCCAATAAACACCCACTTATCATTTATCTTGGGTCTAGTGCAATCCTTACACTCTCATCTACAAAGAATAGCATGAGTCTGTTTTATCCAACTCCCTCCTCTTTTACTTTTGAAAATATAACTTTGATAGACCCTAACAGAATAAAAAAAAAAAAATCGATTACATCCACTTCCACTGTTTCTACCAAACACCAAATCTCCTTTAGACTGTGTCTTAATGTGTAGCTCAAGCTGACCTTGAACTCTCTGTCCTTCTGACTCAGTACTAAGATTATAAGTATGTGCCACTAGTCCTGAACAATCTTGGCACACTCACCTTATTTAAAAAGTATATATGTTTGAAATCTCTTTTCCCACTCACTGTTCCAGCCCTTCTCTTGTAAGTCACCGTCACCCTGACTTTGTCCTTTACCATTCCTATCCCAAGTAAATAAAGACACAAATAGAAAGCAGTATGGTCTGACTAACTTTCAAACTAGGCATCAATAGTCTTACTCTATTGGTTATTTTTCTACTGCTGTGACAAAAGTATGACTAGCTGGATGCAGTGGCACGTGTCTTTAATCCCAGCACTTGGGAGGCAGAAGCAGGCAGATCTCTATGAGTTCAAGGCCAGCCTGGTCTACATAGCAAGTTCCAGGACAGCCAGGGCTACATAGTGAGCCCCTAGGAAGAAAAAAGAGCCCACTAAGACCAAGGCAACTTATAAAAGACAGTGTTTAGTTGGGCTTACTGGTTCCAGAGGGTTAGAGTTTGTGATAGAAGCAGGAACAGCTGACAGCTTGCCTCTCCATGAGCAGGAGGCAGACAGCACACTGGGAATTATGGGAGTCTTTTGAAACCTTAAAGCCTATCTCCAGTGGCACACCTCCTCCAACAAGGACACACCTCCTAATCCTTTCCAAACAGTTCTGCCAACTAGGAACCAAGTATTCAAATATATGAGACAATGGGGACTATTCTTATCCAAATCATCACAATCACCATGCCCCCCCAAAATAAGAAAAATGTATAGATTGTAAAATAAATCGTACCCCAGAGGTCCCAGAGCCAGCTGGCTAGCAAGACTAGCCAAATCAGTGAGCTCTGAGTTCGATTGACCAACTCTGCCTCAAAGAATAAGTGATCCTGGTAGATTCCTGATGTCAACCCAGGCCTCCATGTGTACTTGCAACACTTGTGTACACACACACACACACACACACGTAAACATGCGTGCAGTCACATGCACCTCCACTGGAAAGAAAAAAAAAGGCAAGAGGACCTCTCCCTTTTTTTTTTATAGGAAGCATGGTTATGATTTCTCCATATCCCATACTCAATGCAGCCCTAATGAGGTGTTGGGATGAATCATATGCATGGTGTGTGTGTGCGCGCGCGCTCATGTGTGAGTGTGTGTGTGTGTGTGTGTGTGTGTGTGTGTGTGTGTGTGTGTGTGTCCTGTGCCACCTGCCAAAGCCTTCCACACCTGGAAAAATGAAGCCCTGAGTCATTTCTTTGTGACTGCCTCTCTTCCTCCCTATTTTTTATGTTGCTCTATTTCTCCAACATCTAAGATCAAATTTTTAAAAAAAAAGAAAAAGAAAAGAGTAGCTAGGAGCAAGGAACTCTGCTGGAAACACTCATCCGGCTGCAAAGGGCTGAGCTACAGTCCTGGAGACTCAGTAAGACAACAAATGTGCTCCCACTTCCCTGCTGGAGAAGCCCCAGCTGGGCATAGAGAACAGGTGCTTAGCTTTGTGGGGAAGGAAGAGAACGGTCCCGCCCTGGTTCTTTGTGTTTGTATGAATTTATTACGGCACAAATATGAGAAGGAGCCCAGGGGACAGAAGGGGAAGGAGATGATTTTCAAAGCCTTTTGTACTGTTTTTTGCTTTCTTTGGCTCCTGAGTTCAGCAGCATCTTGTAAATGGGGTGTGCAGTCATTGGCAAGTTAATATTCTAATAGCCACAGAAACTGTTGATACCGTGGATATTTCAATTCTCGCCTTCTGTTCCGTCCCAGAAAAATGCTCTGTTTTCTGGGTCTTGCTCCCATTCTCTGCCTGCCTGTCCAATCAGCCACACCCATTCCAGCTCAGCAAATAGATGATGAATGTCCCTGATTCCCCCAGCACTGTTCTAGGACCAGAACATCCTGGTGAACCATGGAGACAAGACGCGGCTTCTTTTCCAAGTGGGAAGCACAGTGATGGAGTATGAAGTGGGGGGGGTGGAAAGGAGGGCAGTCCGGCTGGGTGGACTTCAGCAGGTAAAATCTGAGCCAACACCCCGCCCCGTGAGTGGGTATCCAGTCCTGTGGGTCTCTGCCAAAGAGCTCCAGATTTGAGGGCAGCGAGCAGGTAGAGGGACTGCAATTGAGAATGGTGGCATGCGAGGGAAAGACGCCACTCATCAGGGTTAGAGCAGAGAGGATTTTTAAATATATTTTTATTTAAATTAAAAACAATCTTATTTTACATACCAATCCCTGTTCCCTCTCCCTCCCATCCTCCATGCCCGCCCCCACCAAGCTCCTATCCACTCCCCAGGGAGGGTGAGGCCTCCCATGGGGGATCATCAAAGTCAGTCACATCGTTTGGGGTAGGACCTAGGCCTTCTCCAGCGTATCTAGGCTGAGAGAGTGTCCCTGCATGGGGAATGGCTCCCAAAGTTCATCCGTGCACTAGGGATCAGTACTGGTTCCACTGCCAGAGGCCCCATTGACTGCCCAGGCCTCCCAACTGACACCCACGTTCAGGGGGTCTGGGTTCGGCCCTATGCTGGTTCCCCAGTTGTCGATTTAGAGTCTGTGAGCTCCTCCTTGCTCAGGTCAGCTGTCTCTGTGGGTTTCCCCAGCATGGTCTTAACCCCTTTGCTCATCACTCCTCCCTGTCTCCCGAGTACAGGAAGTGGGCTAGATTTGATATCTGTTACTTCCCTCAGCCATCACACCAGCCCTTTACTGTAGAGAACCCTGAGTCTGAAGTCCGGGGGGATGGGGCTTGAATCTTGGCTGTTAACGCATGTTTGAAGTCGAGTGATATGATGGTTTTCTTAATTGCTGACATGATTGAACTAAAAAAAATCATGCACATTAGTGGATTGTGAAAGCTCTAACCTAGTCAATATACTGACCCCTCGATTGATAATACCGTGCCATTCATTATTGGGAAGTGATAAAAGGTAGGTGTTGGAACCATGTTGGAGGAAGTAGGTCCCTCTGGATGTGTTCTTGGGTGCTGCCCTCCCCTATTTTCCTCTTTCTGCTTCCTGGTTGCATGGTGCGAGCTGCTCTACTCTGACATTCTGTCCCCACCATAAGAGCCTGACGCCTCTGAAACAACCAGCCAGATTTACCTTCCCTCCTTTAACTTGTTCTTTCCGTGACACAACAGTGGCTAAAACATGGACAAGTTACTTGGCAAAAGTTAGCCACTCAGCATCCTCTTCTCCGGGATATGGAGAGTGGTGATGGCAAGCGTACCACCATCCCTGCATGGCTGGCATGAGGACCAGAGGAGCAGTGGCAGGAACTGAGTACCACGGAGGCCAGCAATGTTGCTCTGTTCCTAGGTAAACAATAGATGGCATCCTACAGGTTGGGACAAGGTTTGTGAAAGGATTGTGCTGTTGTTGTTGAACTATGGGAGCAGCCTATGACGTGTGTAGTGAGATATTCACCTTGTCTGCACCTGTGGCTTAGGCCACGCCCATTGGGGCAGAGACAGATGTGAGTTGGGGGAAAAGGCTGGGAAAGGGTCGGGCCACTCTTTTTGGTGGTGGACGTTGAAAGGCTTAGGATCTGGTGGAACCCGCCGCGTTCATCTGCCTATGTTGGGAGTTATTTCTCCCTTAATAAACATCTACTCGGCCTAATTGTTTATCCTGATCCTTATTAAGTAGCATTAGACGTGGAGCCCCAGTCCACTGGGAATGAGACAAATCAAACAGAAAAGCCATTGGACTAAATGTTTGCACACATCCCTGATGGGAGATGTCATTCTGTACGTATGTTTCTCACACTGGTTAATTAATAAAGCACTGTTGGGCCAATGAGAAAGCAAGATAGGCGGGGCTAGGAGACAAGAAGGAGAGAGGAAGTAGTAAGGAGGAGTCAGGATGTAGAGCATGGAGAAAGAAGATGCCGGCGGCGGCTCCCCGATAAGATGACCACGTGGAAATACTTAGATAAGTAGAAATGGGTTAATAATTAAGACAGAGCTAGCCCATTAACAACGATAGTCACTGGCCCACAGGATTGTATCAAATACAGAGTCTCTGAGTGTTATTTGGGGCCAGCACACATCCCCAAACAAGGAAAGGGGTTCCAACTGAATTCCATTTCTTTAGAGATTATAGGCAACTTGGTTTTCCTCTTAAATGATAAAAAAAAAAAAAAAAAAAACCTTTCCAGGTGATGGGAATATTAGATACCCAGATACAGAATATGAATAAAACTTTAGTCAATTTTGTCTTTTCACGTATTGTACTGTGCTGTTGTCTCTGTTGTCTTGGTTATCAAGTTTCTATTGCTGGGAAAAGACACCATGACCACGGCAGATCTTATAAAGGAAAGCATTTCATTGGAGTGGCTTGATTACAGTTCAAGGGTTCAATCCATTATCCTCATGGTAGGACATGGTGGCATGCAGGCAGACATGGTGCTGGAGAAGGAGCTGAGAATCCTACATCTTGGCTTGCAGGCAACAGGAAGCAAGCAGTCTAAGACACGGGGTGGTATCTTAAGCATATATGAGACCTGGAAGTCAACCTCCCCTGTGACACACTCTCTCCAACAAGGCCACACACCTACTCCAACAAAAACACACCTCCTAACAGAGCCGTCCCTTTGGGGCCATTTTCTTTCAAACCATATCTCTCATCCACAGAAACACTAAGTTCATGCCCACAGCTTTCCCTCCCTCTACATTTGAAAGCTCAGTTAATTCAACAAGAAATCTTAGACAGTCTTGCTATATAATCCAGGCTGGTCTGCCTAAAGCTTTCTATCCCTGCCTCTGCCTCCTCACTGATGGGGTTACAAACTATGTCAGGGTTACACCGACAGCCTATTGACATGTATATCACATACATTTTTCTTTTCTTTTTTTTTTTTTCTGACTTTACTTTCACTAGATAGTGGCCAAAATATGCAAAAAGTAAATGTTTTTCATTTTTCTTGGGACAGGATCTCACTCTGCAGTTCAAGCCACCCTGGAATCCACTACCCATAGCCCAAGATTACCTCAAACCATTAATACACTCCTCCTGCCTCAGCCTTCTCAGTGCTGGTATTACCAGTATGGGACACCACGCCTGTTTATAGTAAACAATTTTTTACTCGAAGAACGAGCTCTGATAGTTTGTGGATACTTCTCTTTTCTTCAGTAGCCCACTCAGTAGTGTCAGCTCTGTTTAAATCAGCAAACACTCCTTGCATATTGATGACTGCTAATCACCATGCTAGGTGCTGGGGGCTAGAGCGCCGACAGAACAAAAAGCCCGGCTCTCAGAGGTTGGATAGCAGTGGCCATCAGTTTGGTTAAATTTCTCTTCCCGTGTGGATGAGAGATGGACTCCCACTTGGTGATTCTAAAAGTCTCTCTTATAATTACCTTTACATAGTCAAGTAAATCAAGACATTAAGAAAGGTTAGAGAGCAGAGAAGAGCTTCATGCTGGGTATTAAATTAAAACACAGAGTATTTAAAATTCGGGAGACTGGAGCAGGCATATAAATACTGTGACCTTCACCGTGGAATGCTTAGTTAGTCTTTTTAGGGATCATTTTCATGTTGCGTTTTCACAGACCTTGGGGGAAAAAAACCCCAGAAAGATCTGCCTAGTCATGCTTTAACATCCAAGGTGAACCAGATGTGAGGGAGGTGACATAACCATCAGATATAGGAAGTATCTGACGTTGTAGGCTTGTGTTTGTCTAACTGATAAGCACCTACCCACCCCCTACCTTCCATCACAAGTAATAAACCGTCTCGGAACTCAGTGGGGCTAGCCAACAACCACAGTGCTGTGCTCATAGTTTCTGGGGTGGGGTGGAGGTGAGGTACTCAGTAGTGGTACCCAAGGAAGCATCCTCTTAGCTCCGCAATCTGGCCGAATCCCATGTACTATGACTGTGTTGTGAGAGATAGATGGACTGACTGTGGGTGCGGGCCACCCCCATGTCCATGACTGGGACTAGGATGCCGGTGTGGAGCCACATCTGGACTGTGCCCACATCCAGACATGTGTGGTATCCCTAACATTGTGCTGTAGGCTGTGCAGACTTCTTCATGGGTGCCTCAGTTCCCAGGAGCAAATGTCCCCAGCGTGCACGGTGGCCACTGCTGTCCTAGTTATCACCGCATCGCCTCTGCTGTACTACTCTGACTTGGGCAGCCACAAGCTCACCAGGATTTAAAGGAAGTAAGCAGACCCTGCCTCTCCATGAAGGCGCATTAAAGAATCTACAGCCATGTCCCAATACCTCCACACCCCATCATTTTCAATACCTCAGTGAAAATTAAACCTAATAAATGGGTAGATATCAAAGGGGAGAGGAGTTAAAAGGGAGAGGGCCAACCAATTATTTACTGCTTATCTTTTTGTAGCTGTGTGAGGGATTAAGCTTCAATCAGGCTAAGCAAGAGCTTAACCGTGGAACTGGACCTCATCTTTTTACCGCTTTCCTTAGACCACACTATTTTATTTTTGTTTTGTTTTAATTTTGCAAAGTTCTTCTTCCCTTACCCTCAAGTCTTTTAGTCCTTTCCCATATGAATGTTCTCTGTTTGAGAATGTGTAGAATTATTCTTTTCTTGTATTCTAGGACACTTGGGCCTTTCATGTAGACCTCGTAGTGGCTACAGCTACTGCAGCTTGGGTCTTTGGTGGCAGCAAAGTGCCGATGTGGAGTCCCGAAGAAACAGCAACTTCCGGGCAAGATTTAGCATCAAATCAACTGTTCCCATCGCCACAAAGCCAGTCTGTGTCATTTTACACACGATCCCACCCATCTGAAAATACTTCCTACTTCCTCGTGCTCTTTTCCGATCTCCAGTTAGTCCCAAAAACGCCCAATGTTTCTGCACCGTTTACAAAAATACATCTGTTCAGCAGAGTGTAATGAAGATGGCTTCTGCCAACACTTGGTGTCCTGGGGTATTGACAAGCCTAGTGTGTGTTGAGACAGTGTAAGAAGAGGTGGATGATGGGAATATCATACTGGGTAGAGGGACCAACCAAGTTCTCTTATTTTGTTATAGAAGAGACAGAAATGGCAGGGACTATTGCAAACCAGTATACATGGTTTGTATTACATCCTACAAAGTACCCTGATTTAAGAGTCTGCGCGTTAATTGATTTACCCCAGTCTGAATCTCAATTTGCTTTAAAACAAACCCACAAATGTGAATAGCTTTCCCAGAGAGCTGTTCCTTGTCAAGGCTACAAAGCTTGAGAGAAGTTTTAGGGAGGCTGAAATCATCATTGTTAGTTCCTAAACATTGGCAGAGAATTTATTTCCTTTCTGGAGCAGCCCCGGAGCGCACGGCTAAAGAGAAGACACATCCATGTGTTTCATGAAAGCTTATTGAAAATGGCTTTGATGGCTGACCTGAGCTCAACATTAAAATAGATGGCCGTAATAAAATTCTTAGCTTCTTCCAGAACTCAGCACTAAAAACTTCTTCCAGATAAATCACATGCTAAGACGCAAATTCCTTTTAATTTATGGACAGTAGTCGGCCACCGATGGCCTTGGATCACTTCGCTCAGCGTAGATTGGGAACTGCTGCTTAGCAACCTTCAGTCCCCCATGCAAATCTCAATTAGTGGGTGGCATCCCTTTTGCTTCTAAAATAGTCAGCGGATCTAGAGCATGGTCCTCGGAGCCTGGGTACTGGGGGTCCACAGAGCTTTTCAATGCTACATGAGTGACTTTTCTTATGGCCGTGACCAGCTAACAAGAAGCAACTCAGGGGATATAGCCCACCACGTTAGGAGAGGAGGCAGGACTAGCTCCTCACTGCGCCTGCGCCTGCGGCAGAAGGCTGCTTGCTCACATCTCAACGGACTAGGAAACATTAAAACAAGAATTGTGCTCAGGTGGCTTTGTCCTTTCTCCCTTATTAAATCCAGGAACCCAGCCCACATTCACGCATGATGGGTGCCATCCTCAATGCCACCACCTCATTAATCCTCTCTGGAAACAGCCAAAGGTGAGCCTCACTGTGTCCTAGGCATGTCTCAGTCCCACCAAGCTCACCATCACAATCACCATCACAAACGGGCTCTCAGAATAAAAAGTCTGCGGTGCCATCTGCCTTTGTCACAGTGCTGGCTGTGCAGTGGCTGGGCAAAGCAATAGTGGAGGGAATTGCTCTTGGCCCAAACCAAGACCACTGTTTGTCTTTACTGGAAAGAACTTACCGGGGAGGAGGCGATGGTTTTATTAAATCTCTGCCTCTAGAGCAGTTTCTGTTAACCTTTAGTGGGCTTCCTCCATCATTCTACAAGTGAGGTAGCATCTCTGAGGAAATCCTTCCTGGGATAGCTCAGATCCTGCACACTTTCCAGGAAACTCTGCTTCTGCTCGAAAGCCTGGCTGGCAAACTAGTTATGTGTTGCATGTTGATTTTAGTTGGAAGCTACTAGTTGGGAGTTTGGTTTGGTTTTTTGAGTAATGGCCTCACTTGCTCACCTGGAATTTATTATGCGGACCAGGCTGGTTTAGATCTGGTATTGTTTTCTAAGGAAATGACTGAAGGGAGTTTTCACTTCGAAGGAAACAACTGGTAGTGTTCATTGCCAAAAACAAAATTTGTTCTTTCAACCGAGAATTAGAATCAGGCGAAATCTGCCCCTGTACCAAGAACTTCCCCACCCATCCTAAAAAACTATTTTGGCAACATAGATGAGTGCTAATGAGCATAATTTCTCATATTATGTAGTGAAATGATTTATCATTCAGGGAATTTGCATAACTATGTGAATCAATAATTTACAAATGAAAGGTGACATAAAAAAATTGTGTTAATAAAAGAGCTAGTGTTTCAATATTATAAGATATCAGAGGTTTGATTAGTAAGGTTTCAGAGCCCAAACTTCCTCAAATCTTCAAGAAATGGTCATTTAACCAGTCAGTGCAGTATCAAAGAAAATAGGTGTTGGTTTGTTGGTTTGTTTAGACACAGTCTCATTCTACAGGCACAGGTGGCCTGCAACTCAGCATGTATTCCAGGCTGGTCTCTGATCTTGCCTCAGCCTCCAAAATGCTGGGTTATAGATGTAAGCTATCTCCCAGGTCAGTTTCTTTGAAGACATTTCTGCTTAGGGTGATTCTTTTAACTGATGATTATCTCCTAACTTTTTTATAAATTACTACAATGTTTAGTGTAGATTTAAAAAAAAAAAGATTTGAATGGCTTGCTCACAAGAAACATATCTTCATGGTCACAGCTGTACACAAGACATCATTAAGAAAGCCTTTAGCTTGGCCATATTCTTCCTGAAATACATGACTGCTTTTGACTCTAATTTTTTACCTATAAGAAATTTTAAGCCAGCTTGAATATATGTGAGGGAGACAGTTCTTGAGTAAAGGGTCAAAACGGTGCTTGGTGTAATTATTGACCTGGTGGGAAAGCTCCAAAGCTACTTCCTGTGTGTACTTTTGGGACCTCCAGGTTCAATATGGTGCCTTTAAGTTTACTCGATGGACAAGTGGGCTTAAAGTAAATATGCCTCTTGTTACTATCACACTGTGTCGTGAGATCTGCAGCCATTGTTCTGGGAGTGCCATCTTGAGCCAGTTAGAGGGCTCTACGGGGTAAGGGCATCTGCTGTCACACCTAAGGACTAGGACCCACATGGTAGGACAGAGCCAACTCCTACAGTTGACCTCTGATCTCCAAACTGTGGCATATGCGCAGTTGCATGTACACGTATGCACACATACACGCATGCATGCGTGCGCACGCGCGCGCACGCACACACACACACACACACACACACACACACACACACAGAGTGGCTAAAGTCGCATCTTCTGGTTACCTTCTGTAACTCTGTCTGTGCTGGCAGTGATCTTATGTCCATTTGCCTGAAAAGCACTTTTAGCTTATGATTGGATTGAAAAGATAAATAAACCCTGACCCTAGGCAAATACTAATCTGGGTCCAGATGTGAACTCCACTAGTGCAAGCTCGTTTCATCCCGTTTCCTCTTCTCCCCACCTCGTTTCTATAATAGAGAGTACACTAAAATAATTTCATCAATAAATAAATACAGATAAAACATACAGGTTAGAATCAAAGAAAAGAAAAAATGGAGAAAAGTTTAAAAAAAAAAAAAGAAGTTCGAATTGGGATTACTGGAGAAATCTTCATAGACTGTTTACACACATGAATAAGCCAAGACAGAACTGATGTTATGTATAACACAAGTGCTAGGTTTTTCTTCCAGGCATGTCGGGGAAAGGTGAGCAGTTGTTACTACACTGGAAGAAGTCTGTGTGGAGAAGGCTGCATTGAATGAGCAGTGACAGATACTGACACAACATTTTCAACATCCACCCCCCCCCATCCCACCACTCCCCATCCCACTCCATCCTGGACTCTTAGAACCTAGTCTGTTATTAATTGTGTCTTCCCCAGCCCAAGACATTTCCCAGAACCTGCCTCCCCGTCTTTGTACCTCTGAGAATCCTGCTTCCTGGTCCTAGTGGAACTAGAGATAATAAAAAAGGCTGATATTTAAGAGATACTCTTTTCTAATTTCCTAATCTTGCTGTAACTTCCACAAGAAACTATGGGTTTCTATAATCAGAGTGCTCATATTTTTACTATTCCCTCATAACACATCCAGATGAGATAGATAGATAGATATACACTTTGATATCCCATCACCATAATCTTCTTGTTCCCCACCAACTCACACCAAAGCCCTCTCTTTACCCCACAAGCCCACCCATTTCATGCCTTTTTGTGGCCATTTTATTAGGGTTGCTTAAATGAGTGTAGGTAGAAAGGCACCTCTGCAGTGGCCACGCCCTAAGGACCATGACTCTACTCAATCCATAAACCATTAACCTCTTACAGCACCTTGGGAGAGGGCTTGCTTTTTTTCTTTCCTTTTTCTTCCCTTCCTTCCTCCATTCCTCTTTCTTTCCTTCCTTCCTTTATTTTCCTTCCTCTATTCCTCAAGACAAGGTCTCATGTATCCCAGGCTGACCTTGTACTTTCTATGTGGCCAAGGGTGGACTTGAACTCATATTCCTGGCACCTCCAACTACTGGGATTATAGGTGTGTGCTGCCAAGCCAAATTCATGTGACTGGAACCCATGCCTCATGCATACTATGTACGCAGTCGATCAGCTGAGCCTCATCCTCAGACTTGTATCATGTAATTTTGGAAGCAGTTTTAAACAACCCAGAACAGTGTCTGTTTTTTTCTCTCCCTTACTTACGAGCTGATACTCAGCCACTCAGTCAGATGCAGACTCCTGCGTCTAAATAGATCTGTACATGACCACTTTGGTCTTGCAAAAGACCAAAAACTCAGAATGGATTTTTTTTTCCCTCCTTTTATAGACAATAAGTCCTTCAGATTCAGGTCATTTCTTCCAGAAACCACTGGCGTGTGGAAGGACGTAAATGCACCAGGGAGACATCAGTCTTCAGAAGAGATAGAACAAAATATTGGGTTCTCAAAAGCAGGATTTCCCGACGGTGTTGGGCACCCCCGCCAAAGGCACTCCCTTTGCCCTTCTGATGACTTGAAACGCCCAGCAAGGGAGGAGAGGTCCACGGCACGCAGTGGACTGCTGTGTGAAGGCCAAGTGAGCTTCTCTAGAGAAATGGTACAAGCCTCTCCACTCAGGCACCTCACCTCCACAGATACGCTGATGGGAGATGTTATTCTGCATATATGTTTCTCATACTAATTAATAAAGCCCTGTTGGCCAATAGAAAACTAGATAGGCGGGGCTAGGAGACCAGGAGGGGGAAAGAGGAAGTAGTTGGAGTCAAGAGGTAGCATGGAGGAAGGAAGACGCCCGCCACGGCTCCCCGATAAGACGACCACGTGGAAATACTTCGATAAGTAGAAATGGGTTAATAATTAAGGCAGAGCTAGCCCATAAACAATGATAGTCATTGGCCAACAGGATTGTATCAAATACAGAGTCTCTGAGTGTTATTTGGGGCTGGTGCGGCTCTGGGCCCAGACTGGCGACAGGCGGGATGGAGCCGGCGGGAAGGAAAAACATTCTGTAACCATACGCAGTAAATTACAATCTGGGAATGAGCAACATGTTCATGACTCCTCAAATTTACCCCATGCATTATTTCATCAAGAGCACCATTTGTGTCTTTCAGTTCTGCCTCTAGACCGCATGATCATATCAATCTAAATGAGGACATTTCACAGTTAAAAAACAGGCAGGCTTAAACTGAGTTTCATACGGGTCTTCAAGTCGTCATGGATTACTTTAAAGAATTATGTATACATTTGTTTGTTTATTTATTTATTTATTTATAACCTTTGGTTGACTTTCCGATATTATTTTTTCACTCTTTCACCAAATCTCATATGAAACGTTAAGGGGATAAGAAAGAATTTCTGCAAAGAATGCATAAACCTTAAATAGTGGCACTATAACACTAGGAAGACTGAGGCAGGAAGATCACAAGTCCAAGCCCAACAGGGCTATACTGAAGCAGAGGAGGAGAGGCAGAGGTCAGGGAGGAGGAGGAGGAGGAGGAGGAGGAGGAGGAGGAGGAGGAGGAGGAGGAGGAGGAGGAGGAGGAGGAGGAGGAGGAGGAAGATGGGAGGAGGGACAAAATAAAGAAACATCTTCACATTCTTCTCTAGGTCCATGACTTAATTCTGTTCATTGTTTCCACTTTTTCTTATTGTTACCATGTTTAAACCTCTAAAGTTCATACAGTTTAATTTTGTATGCTGCTGAATAGATGACAGAGTGGTAGATGGCAGATGGATAGGTAGATAGGTAGGTAAATACCAACTCATTCTGCAGATAATGTTTGGAGACCAGCTTTTCCCAGTCCCAGCCCTGAGTTTTACCTATGTTATTTATGTAGCTTCATCAGATTCTACTTTTGATGGTTGTACCCAATGCATACTTGATTATACCATTTGTCTATAGTCCCATAAATTCCACATCTCTAATAATCAATTCATTTTTTTGTATGGAAACACTCATAGAAGGAGTATTTAATGACACCGACAAGCCATAGTATTTCCTAACATGATCACTTTTACGTATTACCCTGCATCAACAGAGAATGATAAGAGGTGTCAAAATACCATAAAGTTTTAAAATATCACAAGTTTGGCAGGTTTTAAAATATTTTCTGGCTGTGTTACCAAGAACCCTAATGATACCGAGCATGTTTTCATCTGCTCATCACTGCCATCGGATCTGCTTCTACACGAGGTGTGATTTCCCCCCCCCACCATGGCTTCTTGGACTGCTAATGAGAATTCCTATTCCATGAACTGGATGGTGCAAGCCACTGTTATAACCACAGACACACCTGTAACTTGCTTCTCTGTTGACACAGAGAACCCCCGATGCTGTCTTATACTCTCAACCTCTGTGGTCCCATACTCCAGAAACAACCAGACTTCTACGCTCATGAATTTCACCTGTTTGAGGATTTCAACTCAATTAGACGGTGGTGTTTGGCTCCGTTGTTGTTTCGAAGCAGGGTCTCAGTAGCCCAGGCTAGCCTCAAAGTCACGGCAATTCCTATTTCAGCCTCTCAGGTGCTGGGACTACTTGTATAAGTTACTACGACGGTGGTAACTTTAATTTTTAATTTTCCACCTCTGATCACCTACTGTAAGAGTTTAATAAGCCTTAACACTGCTTCACATTAGAGAATTTGATTTTTCAAAGTTTTACCCGTTTTTCACTTATGCAATAGCTGCTTTGCCTGCAAGAACATCTATGCACCGTGTATATACAGTGTCTGTGGAAGCCAGAAAAGGGGGTCAGTGGAAAGGGGCTGGAATTACAGGTGGTTTCCACGCGGGTGTTGGGACTGGAACCCAGATCCTGGGAAAGAGCAGCCGGGGTGGTGCTTTTACCACTGAGCGAGTGTTCTCGCCAGCCTGGGAATCTCCTCTTTTCTTTTTAAATGTCTGTGTTCCCATCTGTGTGAACATGCTGTTTTTAGTATTCAGCTAGGGTGACAACGTTGCTGGGACAGACTTTCATTGTCTCCGCTGCACCCGAAGGACTAATAACACAAAGTATGACATCTAGCTGGGGGTGGGGGGTTGTGGAAGAACAAGGGTGTTGACTCCTGTCTCAGAACTCATCTTGTATACCCATCCTAAAACTACAGGGTTCTCATCAGAACTGTTTCAAGTCCTGCCTACCAACAATTAACATTTGCCAATCAGAACTCTAGCTATATAAGACCCAGCCAGCAAACCCCTTTTCCTCTGTTCTGTGGACACAGGAGACAGCCCTGGTCTGTATGTGCGAGCTGCACTTCAACCTCATACGTTTTGTTCCCAAATAAATCCTGTGTCAGAGATCCCTCAGCAGAGTTTCATTTCAGGCCGATGCTAATTCTAGCCCTGGGGCCAGTTCCGAGATGGATGTAACTAGCCGGCCCTTTTCTGGATTGAGGGTTATGTTTTCTTCCTTGGCCCTGCACCATTGCCTCTGATTATGGTCCAGGCAGACTTTGTGAAAGGATGTCTGGATTCTTCCAAACTGTTGTGGGCTCCATTCTACTACAGTTAAGGAATTGGGTTAGTTAACTATTGCTAGGTCTTTTAGGACCCAGAAAAGTAGTTGGGCATTCTGAAATGGTGCCCAGGCCATGCAATTAATTTTTCACTTTTGAAATAATTTTCCCAGTCTCTGGGATTTGTGAGTCTTTTTCCAGTCTGGCTGCTAGAAGCAGGCTTTATTTCCAGCCCTGCTTGGCAACCTCTCCTCCCTCATCCCTTTCCTGGACAGTTTCCTCACTCTGCCCAAGTCTCTCGAGGGGCTTCCTCGCCTGTAAAATACGTGCCATGTACTTCTAAATCTGCAAGCAATCTCCGGGGAATTCAAGTAGCTCGTGCCAAGGAGACTTGAGGCTCAGTTATTGACAAACATGAGGCATGAGGTTCAACTTTATTGTTAACCAGAAAGTGGTTCCTCTGACCGCAGAAAAAGAGAAGCTATAGACTGTCAGGCTCCAGGATCTAAAGAGCTGGGGACTTGAGGGATGGCTGCATCCTCCTCACAGGCCTGGACACAGCCCCCAGGCAACTGGTGGAGACTGGACATGACGTAGTGTATCAGAAGTTAGCAAGGCTCTTTCAGTTGTTTCGAAGAGTGAGAGAAGCAGAGGCTTTACTGAAGGGGGGAATGCTGTTTAGCAAAGGATTGCAAAGCTTGTCTACAAAGAGCCCACCCTGCTGATGGCCCTCCTTGCAGCAGCCTAAGTCCTTTGCATCTGGTGGAGATCTGCCTGTGTTGTGGGCTGGACATCGCCTCACAGCACTTTTGTCGTATACATAAAGATGGTGAAGACCTTCCTACTGAAGATATATTTTATGCTTTGTGCATATCACACCTAAGTTAGAAAACCATGCCACTCTCATAGGCAAAGACAGTAGAGAATTAAAGTTATTTAAAGCATTGTTATTATTTTTTACGAAATCCAATTTTTTTAAAGCGTTAAACCCATTTGGAAATTGGACAGGCATCTACAGGAGTGTGCCCTGTTTGTAGCCCAGCATCTGAATGCCTTCAGAGAAAAGAGAAGATAAGGAGCTCTTAGTTGTTGGGGTTTCTTTGCCTGCCCCTTGCCTCAGGCTTTATTATGCTTTTGTTTTGGAAATCTGTGACATCTTGCCTCAAAATTTTCATTTCAGTTGTAGATTGTTGAGACATGTTTGGATACCATGAGATGGATTCATGATGATTAATTTTGATTGTCAAGTTGATTGAACTAAGAAATGCCTAGATTAGGATTCGGGACCAGGTAAGGGGGGAGAAATTCGATCGCCAGTGGCATGTGAGCTCACTTCTCTCTCTTCCTGATCTGCCCAGATGTGAACAAACCTCACGATCCTGCCACCATAGCCAGGAATCCCTCCACCACCATGCTGCTGCTGTGCGGTCTTGCATCCAAACTGTCTTCCTTTCCTAACTTGCTTTTGTCAGGAATTGGTAACAGCAGCAGCAACAACAAAAAAAAGTAGCAATGTATTTCATTTTACATGGAAATGATCTGCCCGCTCTTTCACGCCTCTGGCGTTTTCTCCTTTTCCCCTCATGCTCTTGCTTGATTTTTTTTCTCTGTATGTGATAGAGTGCTAAACACCTTGAATGGACAGACGCTTACACTTATCTACATGTAACCGTCTTCCTGTTTTGCATGAAACAAAATGAGGCTCTGATAATTTGAGAGACATTTAAACAGAGACATAAAGTGAAGGACTTAGTCATGTGGGTATTTGTAGAATGTATTCCAAGTAAAAGGAAAGTTGCCACGGCCCTGAGTTCTGGAGAACATTCCAGAACAGTGAAGAGACTGACACAGTGGAGAGTGGGCCATGGGTGGGTGCAGTGTCAGGGAGTATGAGTCGTGTGTGTGTGTGTGTGTGTGTGTGTGTGTGTGTGTGTGTGTGTGGTCTACCTGCCTGTGTGCATGCATGAATGCATCTGTCTGTGTGTCTGTCTGCTGCCTGTATGAGGCAGCATGTGTGTGTGTGTGTGTGTGTGTGTGTGTGTGTGTGTGTGTGTGTGTGTGTGTGGTCTATCTGCCTGTGTGCATGCATGAATGCATCTGTCTGTGTGTCTGTCTGCCCATCTATGTGTCTGTCTGCCTGTATGTTTGTCTATCTGCTTGTGTGCATGCATGAATGCATCTGTCTGTGTGTCTGTCTGCCCATCTATGTGTCTGTCTGCCTGTATGTTTGTCTATCTGCTTGTGTGCATGCATGCATGCATCTGTCTGCCTGCCTGTCTGTCTGTCTGTCTGCCCATCTATGTATCTGTCTGCCTGTATGTGTGTCTGTCTGCTGCCTGTATGAGGCAGTATGTGTGTGTGTGTGTGAGAGAGAGAGACAGAGAGAGACAGAGAGAGAGAGAGGAAGAGACATAAAATTAGAAAAGAGGTCATGAGAGGAGAGGAAGCGGTCGAAAGGCAGAAGGAAGAGAAGGCAACGGAATACAGGTGATACAAAAGTATATGGAGGCTTTAGCAGGGCAAGAAAAGGAACAGTAAGAGACTCTGAAGGAAGAAGGGAACTCAGGGGGTTGGGGACGGGGTGCTCAAATAAGAACAAAGTGTAATGGCACATATACGAAAATGCCGTCATGAAGCCTATTATACCGTATGTGTTAATTGAAACATTTTTAAAGAGATGGAGGCTGCTCCCAACCTGTGCAGCCCTGTCTCTCCATCACCCACCCGCCCATCCACCTCCATACCCCTCCGTCATTCTCTGGATACACCAGGGCCAGATTCTACTTTACTGAATGTAGACATGTGTTTAGAAATTCAGTATTGAACCAAGCCCATTGTCAACGATGGATTTTAAGATGAACTAGTTTGCTCTCAACGCTTGTGATTACAATAATCACACCCCCCCCCCGGAATGTAAGCATGGCAGAAATAAACAATATTTGAGCATCGAGGAGGGCTGCTTACTCCGTTTCCTTGTGAGCAGTACACCTGTACCCAGGAGGAGCACACGCTGAAGATGCACTTGAGTTTCCCTTGTGGCTCTTCCAGATTTAAGCTGGACGAGGGATACTGCTTTGCAATAAAGGGTAACATAAATCAGGAAAATAGCTGGCCCAGCTTTGATTGTTTAAGAGAATTAATGCCGTCGCCTCTACTCTTTATAGTTCCCTGCCTCTTGTACTCTCTAATGTAGCTCCCCTGCACCGCCAGAAGCCGAGACAATGGATGTTATCGATGAGTGATGTGTTTGGAAGGGCTTTCCATCACATGCTTGCAGGCTATCTTGAGATGAGGCATGCCTGCAAATACAGAGCCTTGGATGGGGCTTGTCCAATCATGACTCAATCGGAGATGTCTGGGCATGGATATGAACAGAGGGACATCCTTGGCAGGGTGACTTGAAGGCTTTTACATGGCCCTAGAAGTGACCTTTGCCCCTTCCATCCACCCATCCATGCACAGGCCTTCTCCAACACCAGACGCCTCATAACCAATATGAGCCATAAAACATAGCTCGGTACCCAGGACATGCTGATCGTCTCGTACACAGGAGAGTAACTGCTGCCTGACCAGTGTAGTGACCAGCTGTGACAAGGTGGTGCAAATGCAGGATTGAGGTGAGCTGTGGCCTCTTCCTAGCTACAGAGGCAGGCTTGTCCATCTAGGATTGAGATGTTCATTCGTAGCCTGACTTCTTCAATGTTGTTATATTACTTTGTCTTATTTTCTAAGACAGGAACTCACTGTGCAGAGACGGCTGGCCTCAAATTCTTTATCCTGGCTCTTATTCAACATCTAGCACCATTCACGCTCACCCCCTCCATCAGCCTGCTTAAGAGGCCTACAGCTCTCTGACAAAGATCATCAGGCAGGTATTTCTTCCCCAACCCCAAACACATCTTAAAGACACAATGAAAACACAATATGTTGTTTAATAAACGGAAAAACCTCAGTGGGGGGAAAGAATACATGTTTATTACGTGCAGCTCTTTGGGTTAGGAATCCAGGTATGGTTATTTGGGTCCTCTGCAAGGCTTAGGGTTGGTCTAACTTCATTCAGCTCCGGTAACACTCATGTCCTTGCTGCAAACTGAGGCCCCATCTTCTTCCTGACGCTACGCCGAGGTCACTCTCATCAGTGACAGCCTCTCCCAGTTTCTTATTACACAGGCTGTTTCACAACATGACAGCAGGGCTCTGCAAAGCCAGCCCCTCACAGCTCACTAGCCAGATGAAAACTCACGCAGTGTGTGGGACCACAGATGTGACAAACTGGAACTGTCACCAGAAGCGAATGCCTAGGAAGGAAATTACACAAAGCTAGGGACAATGGGAGGCAGGGGCCATGGGAGCCACCTGAGAGTCTATCAACCCACTGCTGCAAGAGGATTCTTTATTTATTGTATTAGCATCTCATCTTGATCCAGAAAGTATTGATTACAGATAGACAGTCCAATAAGGCAGACCACTGGACTGCAAGAGCATAGACAGGAAAGTGAAGAGGAAGCTGAATTTATTGCCAATTCAGACAAATCGCTCTCAAAGCCTAATGGAAGGGGCGCCGTGTTTCAATATGCAGAGAGTGAACAGTGTACCAAACACCAGATGTGTCTGCAGCAACACCACTGGTACTCCCTTCTGGATGATGGTTCCCTTCTCATGCCCCATTGGCTCCATGCTCTCCTCCCCTTCTGGAACTCAGTCCATAAGAACAACCTTCATTCTGGTCACTCGCTCCCTATACCAGCACGTTCCACACCAGGAGCTCTGCAACCGTGATGTGTGTTACCATGGGCACCCCCCATGCTTGGCCACTGCTGCCTTGAGCACTGCCATAGCCTCTGCACCCATCGACACCTTCAGGGAGACTACGTCTGGGTCTGAGCCAGCCCAGGTAGGCCTGTTACCACTCTTCACTGGCTCCTCTGTCTGCTACCCATTGCCCCCGGGAGTAATTTACTGCCACCTGCTTTTGTCATATTCCCTGTTCAATAACCATGGCTAAGGTTGGTGCTTAGGCTATTTTCAAAACGTGAGATTTCTGTATACATCAAGATAACCTGAAAATAAGCTTACTGGTGGATTTGACAGTGTTGGGACATGTAGAATTTAGGTTTGCCTTAAAAATGGATTGTGTTTAAAGAGAATGACTCTCATGGTTGGCCTTAATTATCGATGTGGTACAGCCCAGAGTCGTTTCAAAAGGAGAAGACTCAGCTGAGGAATTGCCTAGACCAAACTGGTCCTTGGGCCTGTCTATGGAAGTTATATTGATTATTAATTGATGTAAGAGGACCTAGCCCATTGTAGGCTGTAGCATGCCTACCCTGACCAGCAAGGAGGATGTGACTCTGGGAAGATCTTCTTCATGCAGTTTATTTCAGGATCCTTGACACATGTTCTTCTGACCCTGGGGACCCAGGGGGAAATGCCTGCACAGGCTTAAATCCCCTTGCACTAACCAACCCCAGTGAGCTACATGGACCCTGCAGATAGGCTACTCTAATGCTGAAGCAGACAGGCTGAACAGACTTAACCAAATAAGGGCTTGTTTACGCCAGAGAGCGCTCACCCTCGGGGAGGTGGAAGGCGGAAGCCAGCGCCATCTTTAAGGCACGGCACTTTGCAGCTCTCTACAGTAGACAATGCATTTCTTGGGTAGGAGGTGGTCCTGGACTACCTAAAAAAACTAGCTGAGCAAGAACCTTCAGTGAGCCTACAATCAGCATCCTCCACGGCCCCTGCTCAACTTCCTGGGCCGTGAGTTCCCAGCTGGAGGTAATTCTGCACGGAATAGCAAGCCGTGCTGCCTTGAGTTCCTGGTCTGATTGCAACAGGGCACCGTGAACCAGAAACATAAGTGTTTTCCTCCCTCAAGTTGCTGCTTCTGGTCATAGTATTTATCACAGCAACACAACAAAACCAGAACAACCCTGCCTCCTAGAAGGGAGTTCCCACACCCAGGATACTCTCCCTCACGCTTGCTACTGCAACGCAGACTGGGAATGTGGGAAGCACTAAGATGGTCCATCTGTATGCTCCCAACCCCACACCTCCCTATTTACCCCATGCAGAGACCACCCACTGAGGAAATGGGTGAGAAAGTATCAGGAATTGCTCCACCCATGTCTCAGCCCTCCTGGCCTCACAGCACTGACCCCTGCACAAGCCACCCTGCAGTGACATAATCCCTGTTGAGGACGCCCTTCCACTTGTCACTGGCTGCTGAGCCTTCACAGAGGAGACTTAAAGTTAACACTAATAGCCAAATGCAGTGCTCACATCTGTCCTCTCAACAGTTGGGAGGTCAAGACAGCGGGATCTCCATCAACTCAAGGCCATAAAGCTGCATAGAAAGACCCTGTCTCAAAAGAGTTTGACCTGTTTTTAATTAGCCCTGATTACCTACATGGGAAGCCTCTGTGGCTTCTACTCCTAAGTGACAGGTGGGTATGATTTAGGAAGAAGCCTGGGTGGGGACATTCCCAAGGGGCAGAATAAAAACAGAATTGGATGAGAATATAGGAAGAACACCACCAACAAGTTTGAGTCCCTAAGAGCGAGCTGGGGTGGCATGGGCCATGTCGCTCTTGGTTCTGAGTGGAACACAGGCATGGGGGGCTCCGGAAAGTGTCTGCCATGTCTTGCCTGAGGTGCTTGTCAGTCACCTCAAGGTTTCTGGACATGTCACCCTCTGGCCTCCTAGTGTCACAGGGTCACAGCCGTGATTCCTTGTGACAGGACCCAGGAAATTGCCTGCCCACAAAACCCTGCTCCCTGACTCAGATGCTCAATAACTCCTTGTGTCCGGGAGATATCATCTTTGTTCCACACTCGGTCTTTCTTTCCAGTGATTTATCGGCAGGCACCTTAGAGCCCCTGCTGCGTTCTTTGGCTCAGGGACTGTGTGGCGGTTTTCCATTCACACTTTCCAGATGCTGCCTCTGAATGCTTAGTGTGCCTGCTGTTTCTCTTCTCTTGCTTCAGAAAGGAAGGGGACACACATTCCTAAGAAAGTCCTAGAAACTTCCCCTCCCCAGTTTGCAACCCAATATGCTACTTTACGACTGATTTCCTGCAGAGCCCCCCTCATTGGCTATTGTCCTAGTTTCATTTCTGTTGCTGTGATAAAATATCCTGACACACACACACACACACACACACACACACACACACACACACACAAGCAAGCAAGTTAGGGAAGAAAGGGCTCACAATTCTGGGTTATACAGTACATCATTAAAGGAAAGTCAAGGCAAGGACTCAAGGCAGCTAGTCACATCTCACCCAAGAACAGCCAGCCATATCCATTCGTCCACATGGCTCCTTCCTGTTCCTTGAGTCCCTCCTGCATGTCAATCTCCTGTAGCCCTGATTTCCCTCTTCCCAACAGTGTATGTGTGGCTTCTGGGGATCCCTGTCTCCTTGGTTACAGAGTAAAGGAATTGGATGGAGGGCCAACAGCCATAGGTCTGCAGGAAACAGTGTCCCCCAGAAAGATAGATAATGCCAGCTCAGTCTTTGGTGATCCCTGGTGTGCACAGGGGGAGGTCTAGGTCAAATGCCCTGGAGCTGGCAGAAGGGAAGGCTAGCAGTGAAGAAGACAGCCTGGATCTGAGCAGAGGCCAGGCTGTGCAGCTGGCCAGCTGTGTGCACTCCCCTGCCTTTCTGTACCACGCTGTGAGGTCAGAGAAGGATGTGCCACGCCTTGGGGATGGTCCCAAGGCAGCAGTCTTCATGGTATGGCGGGGAGCACTGAACACACACCAGAACACACACCAGCTACTGACAGAGTCTGGTTGCAGTGGTTGTCATGGTCACATCACCTTCAAAGGGGCACAACTCAACTCCAGGAACACATGCTTTGCAAATACCAGGAAAGCAGGAAGGAAGGAAGCCCTTTTAAACTGTGAGTTTCAAGATCCAGACATGATCCAAATACATACGTGATGGTGAGCCCACTGCCGTCCCCTCCCCCAGTTTGGACCCAGTGATATAAATTCCTGTTCTAAACTCTATACTAACGGCATACTTCGAGTCTTGCCTATAATTAGTTGGGATAATAACATGTACAAATGCAACAGAAGGGCAGGATGGCATCAAACCACCCCGTTAGAGCTGAAATCTTGGTAGGGAAAGTGTTATGGAGTCAGGACCCACAGGAGAAAACCACCAGACTTAATTCAGATCATAGTTGCCTAAATGCATTAAAACTGCCACCGTCTCAAAACCAAATAAGTTCACCTAGTAAAAGCTGGATGAGGAAGAAATGCTTAAAAGGTAAAAACCACGAGAGACCTTTCAGTGTCTATGCAAGTATCTGCCAAGCTTAGATAGAGAAGGCAACCTCAAAATAGTCCTTGACTGTCTGCATTGGCAGGGTATGAACCCCAAAACAGCAGATAGATGGTCACACTCTACATTCCTGGGGGGGGGTCTCTGAGTCAAGGTTACTGGAGCCAGAGACAAAAGACAGGTGCGTATTAAGATGGATAACTAACAAAGTGGAGTTTCTTTAGCCATCACAAAAGTGTCAGAGTTTGCAGGAGGCTCTGGGTTTCATCCATGCCCAGCACTGATGGGAAATGTTATTCTGTAAATATGTTTCTCATACTGGTTAATGAATAAAGTACTGTTGGCCAATAGGAAAGCAAGATAGGCAGGGCTAGGAGACAAGGAGGAGAGAGGAAGTAGTAAGGAGGAGTCAGCATGGAGAGGCCGGAGAGAACAGAGGTCCAGGCCGCTCCCCGGTAAGATGAGCCACGTGGAAATACTTAGAGTAATAGAAATGGGTTAATCATTAAGAAAGAGCTAGTCGATAAGAAACAAGTAACAGGCCATCAGCATTACATCAAATACAGAGTCTCAGCGTGTTATTGGGGGCTGGCGTGGTGTTGGGACCAGGCAGCCAGCAGGGAAAACACTCGTTACACAGCACCAAAGCCAGAGGAACTCAGTATAAACTGCCTATCCATGAAAACAAAGAATGGGGGGAAACCCGGTGACTTCCATGACAAATGAGCAGACTGGGCATACAAGAACAGGAGGAGGTAACATGGGTACTTTTTTTAATGAGTATAAATTTAAGAAGAAAAAAAAAACCAACCAGGAAATGGGAATGAGTCTGTCTGGGTTTTGTCATCACATCTACCACGGGTTTCTCAAACCCTTCAGTAGTAAAGCCCCAAACAAAACGAAGGTTAGAAATTCACCTTTGTGTTCGGCAGTTACCTGAAAGGTAGACGGTCTGTCCTGTAAAGGCGTTCTTTCCATCAGCAGCAGGTAACAGGCAGGTCAACAGTGAGACTAAGCTCCTGCCCAGTCAAATCCCTCTCTTGAGGCTCTGCGCAATATGGCATTCTAGAACCTGGGGCAGCAGAACACTTGATGATGTAACGTCTTACGTTTGACTTTATAGTCATTTTCAAAGTGTTTATTAATGAAGTGTGAGGCACCTCTCCTGTGTGACCCCGAAGCAACCACTAAAGCTACTTGGGAAGAAGGATTGGGACAGTGTGGCAATAAGAGATGTCCAACAGCTTTCCTCCTAGCCTTTTCCTTAAATTTTGCTCTGATAAAACCTTTGTTTTACTCTTTATGACTCTCAGAAAGATTGTTATGATTTTTACTATGTTTCATTGTGGGAAAAAAAAATAACTTTGAAGGTAAAGTTTGTTTCTCAAACCAGTGTTATATAAAAGAGATGTTTTACCATGTAGTCCTGGTATACTTCTGGATTTTTTCAAAACTACTAAGATAAAAAAGGTGTGTTTGTAACTCTTGAGTCGTTCAGCCCCTTCCTGTTTCTATTCGAAAGGTGAAATGCTGGTTTAAAGAGACCCTAAAGAAATCATGGGTGTTTAATTAGTAACAAAAGCAGCTGCAGCCAGGTCACAGGACTGAAAGTCTGCTGGAAAGCACCTGTCTTAACCACTCGGGAAGGGGAGGTCCATTTTATCTTTCGCTTTCGGTTAACAGTTGGTTGTGGGAGCCTCGGTAGGAGCTCAAGACAGAGCGTGAACCTGGAGGCGAGGACTAAGGCAGAAGTCATGGAGTAATGGCTTACTGACTTGCTCCAAACAACTTAATCTGCTTTCTTATACAACTTGGGACCACTACTGTGGGATTGGACCTCTCACATCAATCATTAGCCCCACAGACTTGCCTATAGGACAACATTTTCTCAATGTGGGTCCTGTTTACAGGTAACTAACTCTATTTGTGTCAAGTTGACCCCTTGTCATTTGACACACAAACACATCACTATTCAGCTAGAACATTTCCTTTCTCATTTGTCCCCAAGATGGCGAATTAATATGAATAACACAATATAAAGCATTCCAACTTTCTAAAGCTTTTTGTTTGCTTGTTTTGTTTTGTTTGAGACAGGGTTTCTCTGTGTAGCCCAGGCTGTCCTGGAACTCGCTCTGTAGACTACCTCTTGACTCCTGAGCGCTGGGATTATAGGCACATACCATCAAGCCTGGCTGTAGTTCCAGTCTTTAAAAATTCAAACACTTTAAAACTGTCATCTCTTTAAAACACTTAGTTTCTCTAAGTTCAAACCATCTCCAAAGTATCCAAAAGTGCTCTAAAATATATAAAGTCCCTCTACAATGTCTGTCTCTCTCAACTGTGGTCTTCTGTTAAAAATCAGAAATAAGTTACGTACCTTCTTATGCCAGAAGAAGAATCAGGGCACATCACAATCAAATCAAAGCAAAACCAAACTCTAGCAGTGTGAATAACGTGGTGTCCAATGTCTGGGATTCACTCTTGATTTTCTGAGCTCCATAGGCTTGAACATTCGCACTTATCTGGTTCTGCTGTTGGCATCACACACAGCTTGTCTTGTAGGCTTAGATTAGATCAACACAACAGCTGCATCTGTCCCTGGTGGCCATGAAATGATACCAGATTCTCCAAAATGCTAGTTGTTCCCTGTAACTAGGTTGCACCTTCACCGATAGCCTCTCCTGGAATTTCTTCAAGGACACCCTGCCACGTGGTGCCAAGCCTCAGCCTCTCCCACCGTGACCCATTTGACCCTCTCACCGTATTTCACCTCAGCTGCTTCCCACGATCCCTTCACTCCTTTAAAACTAGTACCACATGGGAACCTCTTGAACATTACCAAGTTCAACTGCTACAATAAGGTGCAACCTCGGCCGCCTCTGAACGCAACCACTGCGTGCTGGCTCCAAGGCAACGCTTCCCTTCCGGGAAGATTTCACCCACGTGGTGCAGATCTCTTCCTAATCCCTGCTAATTTCTCAGATCCCACCGACCAGCATCAGTTAACTGCCCCAGTGGTTCTGGTCTCTTGATGTTGATGATGCCTCAACACCAACTGATCAGAATAAATCACAAGTTCTTAAGTCTCAAAATATTCACATCATAGATAGAGCCTTTAAGGGTGTCTCAGACTTCCCTCAGAAACTTAACAAGTCAGACCTTTATTGTGTGTGTTTCTCTCAAGCATCCCTTTTATGGTCCATGCATCCACAGAACAGCCCACTAAGCTCTGAACACTGAGCTCAAAAACATTCAACAGCTTTTTTGGGTTTTTTTTTTTTTTGTCTTGTTTTGTTTTGTTTTTTTCCAGCCCAAACTTCAAATGCCACCACAGCCCTTGAAAAATGAAATAAAAATAAAAGCATGGTTGGGTCTGTCACAGAAACATTCTCTGACCTTGTTGTACCAAGTTCTGTCTTTGTTGGGGTTTCTGCTACTGTGGTAAACACCGTAGCCAAAAGCAACTTGGAAAGGAAAGGGTTAATTTCACCTTGTACTTCCAGTTAACCATTCATGGCTGAGGGAAGTCATGGTAGAACTCAAAAAGAGGGGGGACCTGGAGGCCAAGCTGCTGCTTGCTGGCCTGCTCGGCCTGTTTTCTTAGCACAACTCAGGACCACCTGCGCGGGGTGGCACTGCCCACATCAGTCATTAACCAAGATAACATCCCACAGAGTTGCCTACAGGCCAGGCTTGTGGAGGCCTTTCCTCAATTGTGGCTCCCTCTTCTCAGACAACTCTAGCTTGTGTCAAGTTAACATGATATAAAACTAGGCAGCACAGTATGCTAACACACTGGGCACGGTCATGACTAGTCCTTAGTGCTTTTCTGTAGACCTAAAGACAAGGCCTAAATCACCCAGGAAAGGAAGGCACCCAGTGTCTATTCATTCCCTCTCGACCTTGTTTTTGTGAGACAGGCATCCCACTGAACCTGGAGCTCGTTGACTCGATCAAACTGCCTGGCCAGTGGGCTCCATGGATCTGTCCATCTGTCTCTGCCTGACCTGGGACTGCAGAACCATTGTGCCTGGTTCTTGGTTCTGTTTTCTTAAACATGGACGCTGGGGATTGCCCCACCCTGTGCTTACAAGGCCAGCACTGCACCAAATGAGCGTTTCTCCAGCTGGAAATTTTCCTTTCAAGCCTCATTTACACTAAAATTTCTTGCCAGCATTTCTCAAAGTGTGTTCTGGCCTTGTAGAGCACACGGGGAGTGTGTTACTGCTTGTACATTACTGTGGCAGAAGCCCAACCGAAAAAAAACTTAAGGGGCAAGGATCTTCTCTGGCTTGCAGTTTCAAACGTTTGGTCCACGGTTGCTTGCCTCTGTAGATTGGGGCCTGTGATGAGGCAGGAGCATCACAGCAGTCGGAAAGCGTAGAGGAGAAGCTTGTTTGCTTCACAAAGGACAGGAAGCAGAGGAGAACCATAATAGGAAGGGGGCCATGGGAAGACACAGCCTCAAAGGTCACAACCCCAGTGACCTACTTCCTCTGTCCGGTTTCCACCTTCCACAGTTCCACCACTTTCCAATAGTCTATTCAAAACTGTTAATAGAGAGTAGATCATTCCTTGGGTCACAGCTGTCACAGTCCGCAAAGCCATACACAGACGTGTGATTCACTAAGACCCCAGGTGTTTCTCTGTGCAAGTGAGTTGATAGCCAAAATTAACCATCACGGACAGTTTACACAGCGCCAGAATTCTGTCATCAGGGCCCTCTGGGAAGTGTGAGCTTAGACAAAAGTGAACAGGAAAGTGTACAGACGGTAATGGGTCCTTCCAAACACAAATTGTTACATCTACCTTCCCTCGTTCCTGCCTTCAAGAATAACAATGGCCAGAGCTGGAGAGAAGGTTCCACGGATCACAGCACCTGCTTCTCTTTGCAGAGGGCTGGCATTCATTCCCGGCACCCACATCCAGTGGCTCTCCACTGCCTGGAGCTCCAGTTCTGAGGGATAGAACACTCTCTTCCGGCCTCCGTGTGGTCACTGCAGGCATACAGACAAGCAAGCACACACACATAAAACAAAATAAACCTTTAAAGAGAAAAGAAGTCGGTAACGAGGGGATCTACACAGAACTGTGTCTTTAACATCACCTAAATAAGGATTTCTTTGGAAGTTTTTCTTTAAGTTACTGAGATCTCATCAATGCATCAGTAAGATGAGAGCCTGGGGTTCCTGCAGTGTTTCTTCTGCATCCCAGTTTCCAGAGGGCAGAAACATCTCTTGCCAGTCCCGACAGCAAAGGCTGTGGTTAGGACTGTGCATGTTTGGCTCTGTCTCTGTAAAATACACCTTGACCTGGATTAGCCACAAAGAGGGACATGTGGAGATGGTATTTTACCTGCAAGACTTTATTCATCACATGTTAAGTGACGGTTCCTTCGCACATAAAACCCAGGTGACATCATGTGCCCATGTGTGGTCATCAGTTCTGTTTCTCTCCGCAGTTTTCAAGTTCAGTCGTCAATCTCTGCGGAATGGGAGCCACATAATTTGACAGATGGCGCCGAATGATACCACGAGGCACAGAAGTACACAGGAAAAAGGACAGAACCACAGAATTAAGGTAGATGGTCTGCGTGGCCATTTAAAACTTACCGAGTTACAGCCATGTGTGTCGAACTGAAATCACATCTAGAGCCAGTTGATTGGTATAAACACAGCTGACCGAGCCCATGCCCTCCAGGGCTGCCACAGCATTTCCAAACGGCTGTCAAAATACGGGTGCCGGGGGTGGGGGTCATTCAGGGTGAGGAGTGTTACGAGGTAGTTCTGCTCCAGTTAATTTGGTAGTAGCCAAGCTGGGGAGTTATCTCAAAAGGTTGACAGATACCGTCATCCTTGGATGTCAGAGAGCTGAGGCTGGTTAGCCCATCAGCTCATCAGCCTCAGTGTGCTGAACCCACCCCTACCTGGTCTCTACACTTCTCAAAGGCCCTGAGGCCCGTGTGACTGAAAGAGGGACCACGTGGAGCTGCGTACTCTCTCCCAGGCAGCCTTCTGTGCAAGGTGGGGGGAGGACAGCCATTAGACAGAGCAGGGGTCTCTGAGTTTACCAGAACAGATGGTGCAAACCTCACTTTGTACTTGTTTGCTAATAAATATTTGTACTTCCAACTGCAATTTTTATTCCAGTCTTGATTTCCATGTTACAGCCCATCTGGCTCCAAACACCACCGGCCACCAGTGTTTGTGAAGGTCACGCATCCCAAAGCAGCCAGGCTAGCCTAAGTGAATTCCTAACATCTGGACGTTAGTATTTGGAATTTGCAATGACCCAAGGGCAAGACTGTTTTGTAAATACACTGGGAAAACTCTAGTCTTTCAAGTCTACTAAAATTCCTTTTGACACTGTTAAATTTACCCAATCATCTATACACAGATATTATATAAAGAAAGCTACGAACCTTATTTGACAGGGAGGGGGAGTTCCTTCATTTTCGTTAATTCTCATTCTCTCTCTCTCTCTCTCTCTCTCTCTCTCTCTCTCTCTCTCCCTCTCTCTCTCTCTCTCTCTCGCTCCCTCCCTCTCTCTCTCTCTCTCTCTCTCTCTCTCTCTCTCTGTGTGTGTGTGTGTGTGTGTGTGTGTGTGTGTGTGTGTGATAGCTCAATGCCATCCAAGTGTTACAGTTTTTATTCTTTGTCTTTGCTTTTAGTCAAGCATCTTTGTTTCTACCGTCTTGAAGGAATTTTCTATGAAAACACCCTCGCAATGTGTTCAGTTATCATTGCCTTTTATAAATCATGTAAGGTTTATGGCTCAGAGGTGAAGAGCACTTGCTGCTCTTACAGGGGGGCCCAGGTCAGTTCCCAGCACCCACATCAGGCGGCTCAGATACTCTTTCTTTCTTTTTTAAGTAAAGGATTTTAAAAGTATTTTTTTTTTAAGATTTGTTATTTTCCTTTATGTGTATAAGTGTTTAGCCTGCACACATGCCTGGTACCCATGGAGGTCAGAAGAAGACATCAGATCCCCTGGAACTGGTTACAGATGGTTGTGAGCCACCATGTGGGTGCTGGGAATTGAACCTGGGTCTTCTGCAATAGCAACAAAGCCCCATCCAGCTGTCTTTTTTAACAAACCTCCTCTGGCCTCTATGGCCAACTGCATTTATGTTCATATACCCTAGATGGATACAGACACATGCACATACCTCAATCAATCAATCAATCAATCAATCAATCAATCAATCAATAAATAAGTTTTCCAAAACATGAGATATTATTCATAGAAGCCTCTTTCTGGGGCGTCTCCGATGTCTTTGATATCATGTGTGGTTTTATTTCTTTGTTGGCTGCCACAATTTATGGTCCCTCACTTATAGTCCCTTTTAAGTGAAGAGGTAAGCATCCCCTTGCATGCTTATTTCGGCAGAAGTGAGTTGTTCTTTCAAGTGGCAACTTATAAAAGTAGCTTGCTTTATTTGTCTGTCTGTTGTTTGCTTGCTTGATTATACAGATTCTGTAGTCCAGACTGGCCTCAAACTCCCTCTGTAGCTCAGTGACCTTGAACTTCTTACCTTCCCACCATGCCCATCTTAGGCAACACTGGGAATTGAACCCTGAACTTTCCATAGGCTGGGCAAGCACTCTGTCAACTGAGCTACCTCTCCAGCCCCTACAAGGAGCTTGTTAAACACTTCTTCAGATGCAAAATACTCAATTGCACCTTAATCATCACATATCTCAATAGTAAGACACAGGGCTTTGCCTAAAGAGATGCAGCATGTTTCGATTACAGATTTTGTTTTGCAGGAATACAGTTGGATAGCAGGAATCAAGTCCACCATGAAAGTACCTTTCCCAGAAGCTGCTGCACAAACATGTCTTTATAGCCTCTTTTAACCAATAAAACAGAAACTTTCTGGGCTTACTGTTTCTTTCATGTGGCTTGAAGTAAGCCAGGAATTAGCAGCTTATCGTTGGAAAAGATTTGTATAACTGTGATGAATATTTGGCTACCTTAAGGAAATCCAGTTTTTAAAGTATTCAGACCTTTGTCAAGTAAGCCAACTACTATGTCGGTGTGGGGTAGTTTTTCCTTATTGATTTCAGATTGCAAAGCTAATAGCCTATTTTCTATGTGTTAGTCAATAAGGGATAGAAGAAAGTGAGGTGTGTTTGGAAATATAAGTAACCTGATTATAATTTGCCTTCACTGCAATCTCTTGGAGAAAAAAAAAAGTTTGGACTCAGAAAAAAATGTTGTTTGGTATTGTCTAAAATAACCTGGAGTGTACAGGTTTATTTTTGGCTCCCAGGGGTCTACTTTCTCATTTAAATTTTGTCAGTAAAATTTGGAGCTAAATCAGGCAGTGTGCCCCAGGCATGGCGTCCTGCTGAGGAAACCTCCAAGCATCGTTTCCTCCAACTCAGCTCTGTCCAGTTACTTTTGGAAAACAGAAAGTTGCAGCTGCTCTCTCTCTCTCTCTCTCTCTCTCTCTCTCTCTCTCTCTCTCTCTCTCTCTCTCTCTCTCTCTCTCTCTCTCCCCTCTCTCTTTGAGACAGGTGTGGCTTGTGCTCACCTGGCAGTGTAGATCTAAATCTGGGCCTCCAACAGAGGCACAAGCATTTAGCTGTGGCATAGATAATCTAGCTTCCTAAAAGGAGTGTCCTGCTTTTTTTTTTTTTCCATTTATTTGTTTACATTCCAATCTCATTTCCCCCTCACTCCCCCCCCTCCTCCCATTTGCTCCACAGAGAGGGTAAGGCCTCCCATAGGAAGTCTACGAAGTCTGCCCCATCATCTAGTTGAGGCAGGACCAAGGCACGTGTTCTGTTCTTTCGTCTGTGTCTCTGCATGGCAGTCTGGGTCCTTCCAGCTTATGCATTTGCATCTGCCTGTTAATCTGCATCCATCTTTGCTTCCTCAGCTATATGCCAAGCTCTAGAAGCTGAGCTATGGGGAACACCCAGTCTGGGTGCTGTGACTCATCTGTAATAATCTGTGGCCTGGGAAAGGCTGCTGCTCTCCTATGAACTATTTAGCTACATGTACTTGGTCATACTTGGTCACCTTAGAGACTGTAGCAAGAGTTCGGAGAGAAAAGTTCAGCCATTTGAGGCTCCTGAGGATCCTTTCCTATAACCTCTCAAGCCAAAAAGGGAAATCCAAGCCCAGCATTCAGTCAAGGGGAAGATACTACCATCCCTGTGTTTCTAGTTTTCATCTCTGCTGTTATGTAAAACATTCCGTTCAAAAACAACTTAGGGGACAAAGGGCTTATTTCAGCTTACGCGTCCAGATCCATCGCTAAGGGAAGTCAGAGCAGGAACTGAGGCAGAAACCATGTAGGAGAGGTCTTTGGATTGCTCAGGGGTTCGTGCACAGCCCAGCACCACCTGTCCACAGTTGAGCCCAAATTCTGAACCCCAAGTCACCAAGAGACCCATTCTGATGCAAAAGCAAAGCGTCTTTTAGTGTTTAACAAGTTAAGGGTATTAAACTCGGTTCCTCTGTGCGTCTGACACAGCAAACGGAGTGGGAAGAAGAAGGAGCTTGGAGGCAGGGAGTTTACTGGGAGTGTCTGGGGTCCCAACAGTCTCAGGATTGGTGCACTTCCAGGCTTGGGGGACCTGTCCTGTGTTGATTGGTCAACTGGTTGCTATGGCCTATAGGCCCTCCCAGGGCGGTTGCTATGCTCTGATCACCACTGTTATGTCCCTGTTACCCTAAAGCACATCCAGAGCTTCTGATTGGTTCCTTGCCACGAGGAGGGTATCTGACCTCCTAGTGACTGGGGCAGGTCTTGCAAGGTCAGAAGGCCAGAAACTCAGCAATATGTGCTGAGTCAGAGGCCTACATCTTTGGGTCTTTTCTGCAGCCTGACAGGGGGCTGGATGAGAGTCTGGTCCCTTCACAGTGAGTTGGGATGTCCTATATCAATTATCAAGGAAATCCCCACAGATATGCCCATAGGTCAATTTGGTCTGTTCAATCCTTCAATTTGTAAGAGTAGCAGTAAAAGCCCAATAAAGAAAAAGAAATCCTTCTGGTCAAGAAAATAGAACCTCTGGCTGGACAAAGACCTACAGTCAACCACCTGGGGAAATGACCATCCCTAGGAAGGTGGGCTTGCCTTGGCTATGCTAAAGAGACAGAAGAAATAATTTTTCTGTATTTTCCTTGCCAGAATCCCATGCCCCTCCCCCCACTCTAGCACAGTCCCTATAAGCCACCAAGAAGGTTCTGCTAGGTCTGTCCACCTTTCTGAAGCCTGAGTTAGAAATGCATAACATTTCCATTTTCTGTTTTCTGTCTTGTTCTTTTGGGTGCTGGCCAGAGCCTAGGTATGCTTCCTCTGATACCCTAGGCACACTTCCTATGATACCCTAGGCTCCCATCCTCTGTTCCAAGCCTCCCTCCCTTCCTGCCACACAGCTGCTCATCAGCCATGTGTCCAACTAATTCAGAAAGCGTGGTCTTTTCCTACACACCGTTGCTGAAATTTACAGCTTGCCTAGATCAGGGTAGGGATTCTTTCAAACTCTGGCAAAATTGTCCTTGAACTTCTGTTTGACTCCTTTAAAAAAAAAAATGATGCGTATACATGTGTCTATGCATGGGTGTGTGAAGATGTAAGGTGTGTGTGTGTGTGTGTGTGTGTGTGTGTGTGTGTGTGTGTGCCCAGAAGGTGCCAGATGCCCTACAGCTGGAGTTACAGGCAGTTGTGAGCCTCCAGATGTGGGTGCTGAGAACTGAACTCTGTTCTTCTGGAAGGACAGTGCTCTTAACTGCTGAGCCATCTCTCTAGCCCATGGGTGTTGGTAAATTCTTTTATTAATGAGACTAAGCACCAGGAGGAACCTCACTTCTGTGGTTTTAGAGGTTCTGGTCCATGAGTGGGTCAGCAGACTATAGATAAGAGTGAATTCAGAGTAAGCCATCGTCTCATGGCTGCTGTGATGTCTAATCTTTCTTGTCAACCTCACAAGATTTAGAATTGCCTAGGAGACAGCTGCAGGCATGCCTGTGCAGGTGCCCCTATGGATGTTTAACTGAGTAGAGACAACTCAAGTATGTGGCATCTCCATGGGCTGGGGCTCCAGACTCAGTGCTCTAAAAATTCAGCCCAAAATTCACAGATCGGTCAAATTCTGGGGCAGGGTGTTTGCAAGGTAATCAGAGTTGGATGACGTCATAGTGAGATATGTAACTTTGCCAGGCAAGGAAGAGAGGCAGGCTAAAGACCACTACTGCCATACTATGGGAGAGCAAAGGGCAGAATGCTGGCCCCATGGTTTCTGTCTTTGGGAGACAGAATTGTGAGATGCTCTCTTTATATACTACTCAGCCTGTTGTATTTCGCTACAGCCACGGAAAACCATCCAAGATCTCTCTGTATGGTCCCAGGGTCAAGACTTTTATTGGCAAAATATATGAGAAAGATCTGTCATTCTGGTGACAAGAGCCATTTTGTTGGGGTCCTTTGTGAATAGGCAGGCACGTGGCATGTTTATACCATAAACTGAGGCCCTAATTTTAGTCTAAGGAGACATAATTTCAGACCTTTTCCTCGGGATTCAGCTATATTTCAAACCACTAAAGTGTCTTATGGTTGAAAAATTTGAAACAGCAAGAAACATTGGGTAAGTAATGGATTCTGACTAAACACCCACATGTTATAACTTCAGTGTTAAAAAATAAACTTCGGAACTCTCAGATGGCTCCAACTGCCTGTAACTCCAGCTCCTGGGAATCCTATGCCTCTTACCTTCTGCCACTCATGCTCTCCGCACAGAGGCCTGCACACATACACATGGTTAAAAATAAAATAGATCTTTAAAAGGAGAGAGGAAGAAAAATCCAAACTAATAAGAACAGGTGTAGGTTGGAACGGGGAGAGAGAGTCAAATTTTCAAAAAACGGATGTCATGACTTGGACTAGGGTTTAGACTAACAGAACGCAGACAGAGAGCTGCCATAAATATTTAGGGAAAGAGGAAAAGCTAAAAATAGTCACCAGCTTATAATAAAGAGGGGTGATCCCTACCATGGGGCTCCAAAATGCAGAGTCTTGAAACATGGGGAACTTTGAAAGTCATTCTTTGTGGTTTTCTATAGGAAGGTGAAACTTTCTAAAGATATGTATCAATATAAAATGAAAAAGTATGAATAGGGACCTCCGAGAGGAAGCTCTGGCGTTTATTTCTTGACATAAGACATGAGGAATGTCATGCCTGACACGTGGGGTCCATTCTGTATCTTCATGTTAACCTCTGCTGTCTGGGAGTTGTTGGAGGAAAAAAAAAAAAAGTGAATTAAGAACAAGCCTAGTTTTTGTCAAGGTCAACATCAACAGGGTGAGTTGTCATGCGATCAGAAAACTAATTTAGCAAATGTGGTCCAAAGAATGCCAATCTGGCTGGTTGCCTTGGAAAATAATTGGTATCTGGCCCACTGCCACACTCTGATCCACCCCAAATGAGGTTTGAAGCAATGGATGGCTGTGGACTGCCGGTCTTTGACAGGGTTCTGCTCACCTGTATCCTAATGGAAATTAGCAGACAATGTCATGAATTCTTCATAAAGCTAATTTATACAATCTCTAAATTATGAAATTGTGTCTGTTTCAATTTAGTGCTACTAGGGAGTCCTTTCACTTATGAAATGATAATGAAGGTAAACGATATAGTTGCTGATAGCCTTACATGTCAACATTAAGATTAAATAAAATAATCATTAAAATCTTTACTTCACAACACTTGTACCTCTCCTTCATGTTTCTTCCTATACTTCCTCTCTTCCTCCTCCGCCCTCCTTTCCCTCCTCTTACTCTCCCCTTCCCTCCCCATTCAGCATTTTATTAAACCAATACGAGTGACAAATCTTTATAGTGTACAAGAGCGTTATCCCACATCAACAGTTTCCCAAGGGGTTACGTTATTTACTCCAACTGATCCTAACTGACCCTGAAGCACTCAGTATTGCAAACATATCGTTTATCAAGCAGTATCTGCATGCTGGTTCCATGTTTGTTGTGGGTATTTATTACATAAAGTCACTAGATGACAGCCGTCTCCAGGAATGCTCCCTTTCTGTCCCTGTGGTTTGGTCTGTTCTGAACACTGTTTATACTGAAGTATATCTATCGTCTGTGTTTGGTTTCTTCCGACCAGCAGATTTTCTAGGTTCATCTGTGTTGCAGCACATATCATTCCTGACTGTCCGAATAATGTTCCGTTGTTAGTTGTCACAGGCTATTTCCACTGTTGGGCTACTGTGGACAGTGCCTCATGCCAGAGTTTTGGTGTCAGTGTGCTTCTGCTTCTCTGGTGTACGTGTCTGGAAATGGAACTTCTGGATTAGCTTTCTTAGTGACTTCCGCTGCAAATGTTCCCCAGTGTTCTGCAGACATCCTGATCCCTCACCTCTCACACACTGCTCACTGTGGCCTCAGCTACTGGATGAAGGCTCTAGGATGGCATATGAGGTAGTCATCAATCTCATTATCGGGGAAGACTCTACACTATTGCTTAGATTATTAGTTGGGGCCATCCTTGTAGATCTCTGCATATTTCCCTAGTGCCAGATTTCTCTTTAAACCTATAATGGCTCCCTCCATTATGGTATCTCTTTTCTTGCTCTCCTCTATTCTCCTTTCCACTTTCTTAATGGGGTCCTTTAAGCACAAAAATGTAAATTTCTGTGAAATCCAGTTTTCCATGACTTTACTTTCTTCTTGCCACATATAAGAATTCTTCACTAATCCTAGACAAGGAAGGTTTTTGTGTGTTTTCTTATAATTGTTTGAAGTGTCTATGATCTATTTTTAGCTCATTTTTGTCCGAGGAATGATTGCATGTAGAAATTTTTAGTTTTGTGACTACTGGCGTCATTATTGCAAAGCACATACTGGAAAGGTTATCCTGGTCAGGCAACATGGATCTGGTAAAGTCAATTGCCACCAAGCCTGACAGCCTGAGTTTGATCCCAATCAACGATCATGGTATATTGGCCTTTCACTTGGAAACCTAGTTAAATCGACTATTTGCAGTTGAGTTTTGCTTTATTATATTTCTATACGATATTTGGCATTCTTAATATATTTTGAAGCCATCTGTGGATAAGGACAACTTCATTTTGCTTGTCAGTGTGCATAGCTTTAATGTTTTTTTTTCTTGTCTTATCACACCATCTGAGACCTCCAGTACGGTATTAAGTTGCAGTAGTAAAAATAAATGCCCTTGCCTTGTTCCCAGTGTTAGTCTTTGACAATTTTCTTAGTTGATTCAGAATATTGTCAAAATATAAATTTAAATTATAAACATCTTTATTTCTCATAGTTCTACAGTGTGGGAGGACCAGTGCCAAGGCACATTCAGTTTCCGGTGCTTTCTTGCTTATAGGTGGCTCTTTCTTGTTATGTCTTCACAGTGTAGAAAGGGCAAACAAACTTGATGGGAGATGTTATTCTGTATATATGTTTCTCATACTGGTTAATAAAGCCCTGTGGCCAATAGGAAACAAGATAGGTGGGGCTAGGAGACCAGGAGGAGGAAAGAGGAAGTAGTAGGGAGGAGTCAAGATGTAGCATGGAGGAAGGAAGAAGCCCGTGGCGGCTCCCTGATAAGACGACCATGTGGAAATACTTAGATAAGTAGAAATGGGTTAATAATTAAGACAGAGCTAGCTCATAAACAATAATGGTAATTGGCCAACAGGATTATATCAAATACAGAGTCTCAGAGTGTTATTTAGGGCTCTCGTGGTGGCGGGACCATGGCGGCAGGACCCGCTGCAGCCCGCGGGAAGAACTGTTAACACAAACTCTCCTGAACTTCTTTTATAGGGATGCTAATGTCATTCACGAAATCCCTTTCCTGAAGACCTAATCACTCAAGGGTCTGACCTCCTAGCCCCTCCCCCAGGGGGTTTCAGCTTCTGGATTTGGAGGACATGCAAAGGCTTGGACTGTAGTAGCCACAAAGACTCATTTTAGTCACACATTTTCTGTCACTGTGCAGCAATGTCATTTTCAACACTTTCCATCTAATCATAGGATGCTTTGGTAGCGAGATTAATGTACATTATTGATGTTGTGTGAGCTTATATAGATTGAACATGATGGAGTCGATACTCTTACAGAGGACTCAGCATCCATGTGGTGGCTCACAACCATCTGTACCCTTAGTTCTAGGGGATCCAACACCCCCTTCTGACCTCTACAGGTACCCAGTATGCATGTAGTGCAGATAGATACTTGCAGGCAAGACATTAATATACATAATCTTCTAAAATAAATTATGTTTAATGATGTTGTTACATTTATAATGCATTCTGATCATATTACTCTCCCTTGTCCTGCTGTTAGAATGATAATCTTCTCAGCTAGTCTGCCTTCCACTTTCATGTCTGTGTATGTGTACACATGACTCTGTGGGCTTAATTACAGTGGTTTGTAGGTCATGGGTCAGAGATTCAGAGGCACCTGGGCAATTTACCAGTTACACCACTGAATAAATTGTCTCTTCCTCCCCTAGTAATTAGCCGCTTGTAGCTTGGGACGAACATCACCAAGCATAGTCATGACCAAAGCAAAACTACATTTGCATCCTCTGAAGCCCACCCATGCACAGCAAGCAACTGCCTCAAAGAGTTAGCAAGTTTGAGAGAATTCAAAGCAACTGATGACAGGGTTGAGACTAAAATTACTGACAGCCGCTGCATGAGGTCATCTCCTTGTGGGATTCTCCTGACACAGAGGTGTGGTCCATGGGGAAGTCCCTACCCTGCAGTAAGATGAGCTTCCAGGCTGCCTCACAGGGATACAGTAACGGCCTGAAGCTTGGCTCTTGAAGCAAAGAGGAAATGATGGCTTCCTTCCTGATTTCCTGACTAAAGTTCCTTTCACCACCATCGAATGGTACGGGTGTACAACCTTCAGAAGAGTTCTGATAGATGGTGTCTGACTGACCACATCTGTCGTGAAGAAACGCTTGCACTAGATATTATATGTCCAGGTTATTGCCCAGGGATATACTTAGAAAAATTATTAGTTTATATTTATAGTTTTGTTGAAGAAAGAAAAAAAGACCCTATGATATATCTGCCTGGCCTAATCCTCTTCAAATGAGAAATCACAGCTCAGGGAGTTTGTGTGGCCTAATTCACCTTTTATGGCCAGCTGGTGACAAACTCTGGGCTGAGCTTGCATGTTGTAAATAACCAGTGACTGTCACTGTCACCACGGCTGTCTTTAGCACTAAATTCACTTGCAACATAATGAGCCCGTTGTGGATTCTATGCAACCAAAGTCAAATTTTCAGTTGAAATAATTCCAGTATCTAATCTAGCCACTTATAATTAGTATGAAATGATATTTTAGGGACCAGCAAGATGGGTCAGTGGGGAAAAGTACCGGCTGCCAGGGCTGACAACCTGAATTCCATCCCTAGGACCCACATGGTGCATGAAGAGAACTAAGTGTTGCAAGTTGTCTGTCCTCTGACCTCCTGCTACACAGCACCCCATAAATAATTGTATGTTTAGGTATATCACTGGACCTTCAAAGAAACAGAAGGTTGAAAAAGTACTTACTAAAAAAAAAAAAATTTAAAGAAAGTCAAAAGATACTTCTATAGAACAGATGATATTTTTGCACATTATTGTGACATTCAGAGCATGTAAGGGGTGAAAGTTCCTTCTCTTTGTACAGTGTTTATTCCAGAAGGGTCATAGAACCACAAAAGAAAACAGGCACTCTTTAAAAAATAAAGTCTTCCAGTTCAGGCCTCTGCCGCAGATGCCGAGGGCTGACTGCCACCAAGTGGTTTGTGAGATTCATCTGATTCTGTACCCAGTGCTTCTTAAATCCTACTGAAGGCAGTGTGTCTTATATTCTATTTCAAAGCATCATGTGGGCTGTGGAGATAGTAAAGTGTTTGATTTGCAAGTATGGAGGACCTGAGTTCAAACCCCAGAATCCATGTTTTTAAAGAAGCCAGACTTGGTAGCAGTTGTAATCCCAACACTGGGGAAGCAGAAACATATAGAAGACTGTGGACTAGACCCTGTCTGTGCAACTTAGCGAAGCAGCAATGTCAGGATAAGAAAAAACGGATTCTGGGGGCTGAAGAGATGGCGCAATGGATAAGAGCACTTACTGTTCTTCCAGAAGGCCCAAGTTTAGTTCCCAGCACCTAGGCTGGGCAGCTGGCAACTGCCTATAAAGGGGAATCCTCTTCTGATCTCTTTTAACACTGCACACAAGACACACACATGCACATGCACACTCACGCACGCACGCACAGACACACACACACACACACACACACACACACACACACACACGCGCGCGCGCGCCCTGAGAACAAGAAACAATCACAAATTTAATTAAAAAATAACTCTAAAAGAGGGGGAAGAAGAGAAAAAAATAAATTCTGTTCCAAAGAGAAAAGGGGGAAGAACTTCAGAAAGTCACAAAAGAAGTGACAGACAGCTAAAAACTTCAGAAAAACAAACACCAAAAACAAGGAGCTCACCCCAGCACTGTTGTAGTGAGATATTCTACCCATCTGCACCTGTTGCACTGACCACGCCCACTGGGGGCCGGAGAACTAGGCCTGGGACCCGGGACCCCAGAGGCTCTCTCTTGCTTCCTGTTCAGAGACAGACAGCATCCAGAGGACAGGAACCTGCTGGCGGTCATCTGTCTCTGTTGTGAGTTCTCCCTGAATAAACATCTAACAGCCTGTTTTTCCCCATTCTTATTTATTCCACGATACATTGTATCCATTAAACGTGGACTTTTTTTCTAATTTGGTTTGATTTGGTCTGATTTGGATTGCTGCATTGGCAGAGAGACTTATGGGGATGTATAAATTTTTCAATGATGTCATAGAATACTGACTAAGACACCGTCGTCCTAAAGAATACAAATAGAAAAATACAAAAAAAAAAAAAGGTATCTTAGAGTTTCTATTTCTGTGAAGAGACACCATGACCACAGCAACTCCCTCTGTCTCTCTCTTTATCCCTCTCTCTCCCTTCCTCTCCCCCCTCTCTCTGTGTTTCCCTGTCTCTCTCCCTCTGTCCCTTTCTCTCCCCCTCTGTCTCTCTCCCTGTCTCTGTGTTTCCCTCTCTCTCTCTCTCTCTCTCTCTCTGTCTCTGTCTCTGTCTCTTTCCCTCTCTGTGTATGTCTGTGTCACTGTCTCCCTCCCTCTCTTCATACACCTGGCCCCTTCATAGATCTTAAAAACAGCACTCAGTTTACAACAGAGAGAAAAGAGAAAGGAGGTCCGTTGCTGGCAACACTTATGTCTGCCCCACAATTTTATGTGCATTCTTGAAACTGAATCCATTGGAAAGATTATTTATTCCTAGAATGCATGGTCACTTTGTTACCTTTTTTGGGGTCCCACAAGATGAAAACTATCTCAGATATCCATAAATGGAGCAAAACATTTTAGTTTAAAACATGTGATGTGTGCCACACCTTTAATTTCAGCATTCAAAGAGGCAGGGGCAAGTGGATCTACGTATGTTCAAACCCAGCCTCTTCAATGTAACTTCAAGGACATCCAGGCACTGGTGGCCCACACCTTTAATCCCAGCATTCAGGAGGCAGAGGCCGGTGGATCTCTGTTGAGTTTGAGGCCAAGCTGGTCTACAAAGTAAGTTCCAGGACAGCTGGGGCTACACAGAGAAATCCTGTCTAAGAAAAAAAAAAAAGTTTGTTTTTTTTGTTTTGTTTTGTTTTCTCCTGCTATATTTTACTTCTTGAAGGTGCGGTATTGATGCATTAAGGTATCTCTTCAGGAAAAAAAAAATCCCAATCTCAATGTTTGATATGAACTGTGCTCTTGAAACCCCAGGCCTTTTCAGTTGTATTTAAGGGGTGGTATCAGTGGTAACAGATGCAGAAAGTAGCATGACATTTAGATCTTGACAACACCTAATATGGATTTCTAACACATCTTTATTCATGAGCTAAAGGTGTTATCTCTGAGAACGTGTTAATTTAATTTTTACTCTTCATTCCCTTTTCATTTTTCTAGTTGGATACTCCATAGTAGCAAGTTGTCAGCTAGTAATGAAAAATTCCCGGAGTATATTGATGGAAACATTACTGGGGGATTGATTATGCTGCCTCAATGGCTTGGACTTGACCTTCAGAGCTACACCGGGAAGTTGTGCAAGTATTGAGCCAAGAAGGAACCTCAGTCGTTTAAAAAATTACTGGTTCCCTCCCACCAATCACAATGCACAAGTAAAAACAAATCTGACAGGGGATCTTCTTTTATAAAATGTGTGGTGTGAAATCTACACCACTATTGTGCTTACACAGAGTGCCGGACTGGTGGATACAGGTATGGGGTGTTGTGCCCACATTCCTTTTCTGCAGAGCATAATGGAATAATAATTAAAGTATCCCTCACCAAGAGGCCTGCTTTCACACCGGTCTGGGTTACAGAGGCGAGTGGTCTTAGGTGAGTCACAACGTGATCTTTGACTTTCTGGCCCCAGTTGGCCTCCCACTGGGACACACTGTCCTGCCTCGGGTTGTATGAAAACACAGACCAAAGCAGTATGGACAAAATTAAAGGAAGCTGTTACGTGCAGGTTTTTCCCTGCCGGCCCGGGCCCACCGCCATGCCAGCCCCAAATAACACACAGAGACTCTGTATTTGATATAAATGCTGTTGGCCAGTTACTAATTCCTTATCGGCTAGCTCTGTCTTAATTATTAACCCATTTCTATTAACCTAAGTATTTCCACGTGGCCTCATCTTACCGGAGAGCAGGCCCGGACATCTATTCTCTCCGGTCTCTACATCTTGAGTCCTCCTTACTCCTTCCTCTTTCCTCCTAGTCTCCTAGTCCCGCCTATCTTGCTTTCCTACTGGCCAACAGTGCTTTATTCATTAGCCAGTATGAGAAACATATTTACAGAATGACATCTCCCGTCAGGAACCTACCTAAATCAAAGCTACCCAGAAGGCTTCCTCAAATGGACTCAAAGCTTCCTCTAAAAAGCAAATTAATCATGAGGAAGGCCCTGGGTTCAATCTTGCCTTGGTTAATCGTTACCAACTAGACTGGGTTTGGAATCGCATAGGGGACACATCTCTGGCATGTCTACGAGGGACTTAACTGAGGAAGGAAGACCCAACCTAACGTGGTGGCATCATTCCACAGGATATGGTGCTTGACTAAACAAAAAGGAGAGAAAGGACATTGTCCACTTCCTGTTCTAGCAACACATGAGGACTCGGCCTCACGATCCTTCCTTCCGCCAGGGAGCCCCTGCCACCTTGCCTTCCCCAACGTAATAGACTGTATCTGCTCAAACCACGAGCCAGAACACACTCTTCCTCCATTGAGAGCTTCTTGTCACGTATTTGTTTGCAGCAATGAGAAAATAGGAGAAAACCCTTCCCCACTCCACCCTCCAAAAAAGGAGGAAGGAAAAATAGGAAAATCACTTAAAAGTGAATTAATCAGCAGGGTTGTTAGCACACCCCTGAGATTATGAGTAAAAGGAATATGAGCACTCTTAAACCTGCAGAATCGTAACCAAGGATGTGTTAGTGGTGGGCCAAGTTCTCTGCTTAAAGCGTGAGGGTCCATGTTTGAATCCGAAGAGATTGAGTGCGGCCCTGTGACCTTTGAGGCTGTGTAAAGCCGGAAGCAGGTAGGTACTATGAACTAGCACAGCAGTTTACAAGCAAGAAGACAAGCTTTGCTGTTGTGTGGTTCATTCAACAATGGGTTTGAAGCAACGGGAACAAAGCCTGGTGGAGTTTCTCAGTTTCCCTTGTGAATGCCTCCAGGCTGCTCATTAACTGAGCTCGGGACCACTGCTTCATCTAACGCAGTCAGCTGGCCACACAACGGAGAGTCCTGGAATGCAGGATCTTCCAGCTTTCCAAAAAGCTAGTTCCATACAAAACGTTAACAGTTTGCAACTGATTTTAAAATGTTGATTCGCTTTGCAAGCCAGACTAACCACAGTATATTTATTTGTGCGCTTTCTCTGACTTAGACAGTTCGGCACTTCCTGGAGGAAGGCACATCAACACCTGTCACATAAGCTAAAAGTGACAATGCTGGAGTGCACAGTGGGGACAGTGATGACACTCCGATGGGCTCACTGGGGACCTGTGTCCTGCCCAGAGCAGGGTTGGGGGATGGTAAGGTATGCGGGCTGACCATTTTGAGAAGAGACATTTTAGTGTGCTACCAGCATAGGGCTGTGGAGATTGTGGAGATGCCACACAGTAAGGAAAACACAAAATGCCTTACCCATAATCACACACACACACACACACACACACACACACACACACACACACACACACACACTCGCCCCAGAGGAAGCTCAATACATATTTATGGAAAGACAAGTAACAAAAACTATAAATATTTAGTGTGTGTTGCATGAAGTCTTAGTTCTTTAACCAACCTAATTAATATGTCAGTTACCTCCAATAACTACCTATGGTCTGATCTGTTCTGGTTTTGTAGTGAGAGTACTGGAGATCTGCTCTTAGTTTCAAGAATGCAGTATGTTAACTAGAGCCACTGTGCTAAAGTCTCCAGAACTATTCGTCCCCAGTAACTGGAACGTTGTGACTTTTGACCAGCACGTTGCCCTCAAGCAGCCATCCCTGGAACCCGCCACACTGCCCTTTAATTCTAGATCCATGCTTTCAGTCCCCCAGTTAAGTGGGGTCTGTAGCACTGTGTTACACCTTAAGCTTATGCGATTTACATGTGCTGTCATCCTTAGGTTTCTTTTGGGTCCCAGCCCCACGTTACACTCTGAACAATTTAAACAGACACAGGAAGGAAACCCCAGCTCTGGCCACTTGGTCAGATGGGAGATTTGCACAGCAAAGAAACCGGCAGCATTGTTCTTTTGGAATAGTTGCTACCTGGGGTCATCTTAACCATCAGGCAAAGTATTTTATCATTATTATTATTATTATTATTATTATTATTATTATTATTATTATTATTAAAAGAGCACTGGGAGGCTTTATGGAAGCCAGGACCCTGAGCTGCCTCTTTCAGCTGCCCGTTAGGGACATGATCTTTGGGGATGGGCCTAATGGCTGGTCAAACAGTTACATCCTAGTATATCATGAATTTTGCTTATCTCTAACAGCCTGGTTATTTAGAGGTGTCTATGGGGGTTCCCTTAGCTCAATCCTACTTTGTATGATTTAATGTCTCCTAAATACATCTAATACCACCAATTCTATTACTTTGAATGTCTCCTGCATCATTATCTCTTTCCTTTAGGTGTCCATCCACAAGGATACAGCTGGGCTTTTTCCCTCCCGTGACTCTGGCCAATGATTCCCATTAGCAGCTAAATCTGATCACAGGAGGCGGCCAGTTCAGGCATCCTCTCCACTACTGCTAGGAGTCTTAGCTGGGGTCACCCTTGTGGATTCCTGGGAGTCTCCTGATACCAGGTTTCTCCCTGACCCCATAAAGACTCCCTTTATCAAGATATCTCTTTCATTGCTCTGCCTGTCCCTCCCCCAACTCAGCCATCCTGATACCTCATGTTCCCATTCCTCATCCCCTCTCCTTTAACCCCACCCCCAGTTTACCCAGGAAATCTCATCTATTTCCCTCCCCAGGGGCAATGCATTCCTCCCTCTTAGGGTCCTCTTTGGTACCTAGCTTCTCTAGGGCTGTGGATTATAGTCTGGTTATCCTTTGCTTTACATCTAATATCCACTTATGAGTGAGTACATACTGTGTTTGTCTTTCAAGGTCTGGGTTACCTCACTCAGGATGTGATTTTTTTTTTTCCCTAGTTCCATCCATTTGCCTGCAAATTTCATGGTGTCATTGTTTTTCACCTTTAAGTAATACTCCATTGTGCAAATGTGCCATATTTTCTTTATCCATTCTTCAGTTGAGGGGCATTTAGGTTGTTTCCAGGTTCTGACTATAATGGATAATGCTGCTATGAACATGGCTGAGTAGATGTCCTTGTGGTATGATTGTGCATCCTTTGGGTATATACCCAAGAGTGGTATTGCTAGATCTTGAGGTAGATTCCCAATTTTCTGAGAAACTGCCAAACTGATTTCCAAAGTGGCTGTACAAGTTTACACTCCCACCAGCAGTAGAGGAGTGTTCCCCCTACCCTAATCCTCTCCAGCATAAGTCATCATCAGTGTTTTTTATATTAGCCATTCTGACAGGTACAAGATGGTATCTCAGAGTCATTTTGATTTACATTTTCCTGATGGCTAAGGGTGTTTAGCAATCCTTGAATGCCTTTTGGCCATTTGACATTCTTCTGTTGAGAATTCTGTTTAGACATTGTACCCCATTTTTAATTGGATTATTTGGTATTTTGATGTCTAGTTTCTTGAGTTCTTTATATATTTTGGAGATCAGCCCTCTGTCAGATGTGGGGTTGGTGAAGACTTTTTCCCATTCAGTAGGCTGCTGCTTTGCCTTATTAACCATGTTTCAGGAGGTCCCATCTATTAATTATTGCTCAGTCTCTGTGCTACTGGCATTGGTTTTAGGAAGTGGTCTCCTCTGCCCACGTGTTCAAGGCTACTTCGCACTTTCTCTTCTATCAGGCTGTGTAACTGGATTTATGTTGAGGTGTTTGATCAATTTGGACTTGCATTTTGTGCATGGGGATAGATATGGATCTATCTGCATTCTTCCACATGTTATGCTGGCACCATTTGTTGAAAATGCTTTCTTTTTTCCATCGTATAATTTTGGGTTCTTTGTCTCCTGTTTGCCATAATCATTACCACAGAGACACAACAATTAGACCAGATCATTTTAGAATCACTGGATCACTGAATCTTGGATCAGGGACAATCTTGAGGTCATGAGAATCATCGTGGACCCATAGAAGCCACCTTAGAATCAAGGAAAATCATTCAGTAGACAGACAGTACATGTCTGTAACCCTAGTATTGGTGGTAGATAGGGCAAAGACAAGCAGATCCTCAGAGCTCATTGGTCAGTCAATCTAGTCAATTGATGAGCTGTAGATTTAGTGACGAGACTATGTCTCAAAATATAAAGTGGGTAATCAACCGAGATACCCAACGCTAGCCTCTGGCTTCCACACCCATATGACACGGATACATGCACACACAATTTTCTTCCCATCTGTGGACTTGAGCGTCTTTTCTACTTTTTGTGTCCTCAGTTTCTTTCATCAGTGGTTTACCTTCATTCTCTTGATTTTTCAACTAGTGTATTACTCATGTATAGATATGCTAATTTGATAGATGAGTCTTATACCCTGCAACATAACTAAACTTCTTTTCAGTCTTAACAGGTTTTTAGCTATGTATTTAAATTTTTCTTCATGTAAGATCATACTAGGCCCCTGAGATAGATCATCCTCAGCTAAGGTGATTGCTGCCAAGCTTGAACTACTAAATTTGATTCTGGAACCTTTATGGCAGGAGACGCACACACAAAAACACAAACACACACACACTCTCACACACACACACACACACACACACACACACACACACACACACACACACGGTGGGAAGGATCTGGGAGGAATTGGAGGAGAGGAAAAGATATAACAAGATTATAGTACATAAAAAAATGTCAGGAAAAAAAGCATAAAATTTAAAGATAAATAAAAATTTAACATCTATGCTATTTGCAAACAGAGATAAAGAGTTCTCTTTCTATGGACCAAACTCCTCTCCTGGGCAGCACAGTAGAGCTGGCCCTATTGACAGGGGTTCAGGTGAATCTGGCCCTGAGACTGTGAGCATAGATCTGGCCACACCCTTCATCTGCCATATGATGGTGTGGGCAGGGGAGATGCCCTCCCACTCTCCCTGCCCGCCCCCATGGCCCCTGGGAGAGCGGGCCCTGAGGTCAGAAGAGCAGGAGAGCTATCCCTGCCCCTCACAGCCTGCAGCACTCCAGAAAACGGCCCCTTGTCTGGGCTGCACAGCAGAACTGGGCCTGGTGGTATAGGTGTGGCAGAGCCAACGCTGAGGGTGTGGAAGCAGGCCCCGCCCCATGTCCATCACTGCAAGGGGTGAACTAGTCAGGGAAATGCTGGAGAGCGCCCCCTGGTGAAGTGGGGGGAGCCAGCGTGCCGATGAACCCTAACCACCCAGACCCAGGAACAGGGTTATGAGTTGCTCCACCCCAACATCTACCCCATCTGTGATCCGCTGGAGCTTGTTAAGGGGCCAGTCCCGCAGACCCAAAGCCGCAGGATCTCCACGACGCAGGGCAACAACAGGATATCCAAGAAGAGCCCCAGCGAGGGTCTAGCGTTAACAGTGTAGCAGAACCCAGGGGCCTTGAACCAGACCAATGACTGCAATGAACACTCGCAAGTAAAAATATACGGATAAAAGGATTTACTGAGTGACTCACTGTGTCACACTACAGCTTGCATGACGAGATTTTTCTTTCTTTTTTTTTTTTTTCTCTTAAACTTTGTTTTATTGGGAGGAGTTGCAAAGCAGAGGGCAGGAAATGAGTAGGAATAAGATGCAAGATGTGAAAGTCATAAAGAATAAATAAAAAGAAAGAAGATTAAAAAAAAAAAAAAAAAAAGGTCCTCTTTCTGATTTGGGAGCCTTCCATTTCCTTCTCTTGCCTATCTTCTCAGGCTGGGCCTCCCAGAACTATAAAAACAGCCAAAGTTAGCACCCTTGTCTTACTCTAGTTCTCAGAAAGGCTTTCGTCAACTTTTCCTATTTAAATGGTGTTACCTCAACTTATTACATACGAAACTATGTTGGGACAAATTCTTGCTATGCCTGATTTTTAAAGTTTGTATTGTTGGAGGATGCTAAATTTTATCAACTACTTTTACCATGTTTATTGAAATAATGATGGTTTTGTCCCACGGGAATGTTCCTTTAAAACATTCGCAAATCCCTTAAGATAAATTCCAAATGACCACAGTGTATAATCCTTTTCTGACATGCTAATCTGATGGGAGATGTTATTCTGTATATATGTTTTTCATACTGGTTAATAAAGCACTGTGGCCAATAGAAAACTAGATAGGCGGGGCTAGGAGACTAGGAGGAGGAAAGAGGAAATAAAAGGCGGAGTCGAAATGTAGCCCGGGAAGAAGCAGGAAGCCTGCCGCGCGGCTCCCCGATAAGACGACCACGTGGAAATACTTAGATAAGTAGAAATGGGTTAATGATTAAGGCAGAGCTAGCCCATAAACAATAATGGTAATTGGCCAACAGGATTGTATCAAATACAGAGTCTCTGAGTGTTATTTGGGGCACACGTGGTTGTGGGACCGTGGCGGCAGAACCAGCAGCAGCCGGCGGGGAAACCTGCCACAACACTATTCGATTCACTTTTTGCTGTTGTTGTTTTTTGTTTTTGTTTTTTGAGACAGGGTTTGTCTGTCCTGCTTTGGAGCCTGTCCTGGAACTAGCTCTGTAGACCAAGCTGGCCTTGACCTCCACAGAGATCCGCCTGCCTCTGCCTCCTGAGTGCTGGGACTAAAGGCGCGTGTCACCAACACCGGCTCAATTCACTTTTTAGTATTTTAAATTCTTATACATTTATTTTTGAGGTAGTCATACATGCCCCAGGCTGGCCTCCAACTCACCACATGGATGAGGATGGCCTCCTGTCTGCCAGCAAGTGCTGGCATTACAGGTATGTGTCAGCATGCTCAGCTCTAAATGTATAGTGTAGGCTAGCCTCAAACCAGTGGTCCTCAGGCCTCGTCCTTTTTATCATTTGCCTACCAGGATGCTCTACCATGGCCTGCAGAATCACTCCCACGCTCTCACTGTTCATGATGAGACCTGCTGGTTCTGTTGTCCTCTCAATGCCAACAGCCCTCTTGTTCAGGTTCCTGGAAGTCAGGAAAACATGCTAATGAGTTTTCACCTCTACATCCCAGAAAACATTCCATACAGCAGAGTTCAATTCCTGGGAATTCACCCACATTTTATTATACAGTACATTCATATAAGTTCCTGCATTTCCAAAGTAACCAGATCACACTCCGGTTAGCACTTCTGGTAATAAAATCATACAATGACTCTGGCTTCAAAAACAAGGTGTGGTGGTGTGCAGAAATATGTTTTCCCTTTAATACTGCAGATGATAATTCACCACAAAGTTACATCTCTAAAACCCACGCCCCCGAGATCCAGTGTGAAGGCATATTACCTATGAGACATGAGAGAGACCAAACTATTTCAAAGATCTAAAATCCCCCACAATGCAATCTTTCCCTTCTAACTGCTGTGGGGTCATACAGCTTTGTGCCCTGAATAAAACGAGGGATGGAAAAATACAGGGTCATTTCACTTTGAAACATTTGGCTTCTCAAGATACTTCTGGGAAAAGAAAAATTAAATAACCTTTTTTTTTTTTTTTTTTTTACAAAGAGTAAGGGTTGGTAATTCAGGAAGCACCTAGAAAACTCTGCCAGTTGCTGATGGAAACTTAAACTGCATGTATTTCACGGAAACAAAATGGGTATCATGTCCAGAAATACATCAAGTCCTGACGACATAGTTCCATTTCTCTAAATGAAAGCACTTTGGTTCATGCTCTGCTTCTGAACAGTTGAGGAGAATTCATGTGCAATACTGACATCATTCACCTATGCACCCAGCTGATCAAGAGGCCAACTCTTGGAGAATTTTAAAAACCCAACTGGGCCACAATAAAGGACAACCTAAATCAGGCTGGAGGAATTCCAGACTGTGAGAAAGCAGGCTGCTAGATCTGTTGGGTCTTTTTACTAAATGGAAATTATCTGTAGTGGCCATAACTCCGACCCCTGGGAGGCGGAAGCAGGAGGGCCACAAAGTCTGAGGCCAGACTAGCCTGCAAAGAGAATTACAGTCCAGCCAGAACTGGGTAGCAAGACCCCGACTTAAAAAGAAGTTAAAAAGTCAGCTGGGTGTGTTAACGGCCGTCAGAGTGGAGTCGAGAGGACTGTGACTTTGAGGCCTGCCTGAAGGAGGGCTGGAAGGAGAAAAAGAAGTTAGAAAATGCTTTGGGCCCTGTCCTACATGGCCGGAATGGTAAGTTACTACTGCTCACCAAATCACCACAGAGAAATGGCCGTCCGCTTAGACCGTCAACGTGCCTTCCTATTTGGATGCCCCCAACCCCTGCAGCATAATTAAACACATGATTCCTAAGAACTTCAGTCTTGCTCGCCTGCTAAGCCCAGTGAACTAACTGTGACTAACTGGCCTCTGCTACCGGCCGGCTGCCAAGAAGTGGGTAAAGCCTGAACTTAGCAGGTTGCAAAGTAATAGATACGTTTGTGATCCTGAAAGCAACATCACCCCATTCAAGAGGGAAAACGTGACGGAAAAAGGAATACACAACAGATCTCAGGAAAGCCATGGATGCCTTATGGAAAACCAAAGCCACTGCCTAAGCTCCAACCTTGAAGGCGGCCTCTGGGCGAAGGGTAGCCAAAAGCGGCAGGGGCGTTTCTGAAACCAGAGTGAGGCTTGCAGTAAATGCCTGTCAGTCAGTGCAGAGTAAAATGCAGACTGAAATGACACATAACTAAGGTTTACAGCGTATCTAGAAATATGTTCTGTGACTTAAAAAAATTGCAACGCACGCCAAAGAAATTTTTTTCTGATAATTCATGTACAACAGAAGGCACTGTTATCCGCATAAATCCACTGATTCTGCATGGCAAAAACCTGAGACGCATGCGCAGATCGATTCCTAACTCTAACCCCTTAGCGTTCAGCCTTCAGAGCAGACTCTTTGTCCTTACTATCAATGACTCTGCTTTTCTTTAATTTTGTACATTACAGTAGCTGTTGAAAAATACATATTCCAGGTTAGAAGGAACAAAGGGCGGGCGAGCGAGTCCACGGCTGCCTGATGCCGATGACACAGCCCCGTCTCCCTCTTGGCCCTCACGCATCCTGTGAAATACGCAGCAACGGTGATGATGGTCGGTGAACGGTGGACGCGCCTTTCAGTTGTTGCTGGGCACAATCCCAAAGTTAAACGCAGAGAAGGCGTCCTCGTCCTCAAATGTGAAGCCTCCCTGGTACTGAACAAAGAGGGGAGGGAGAAATAAAAGAGCGCTAAGGCGAGAGTATGGAACACACCTCAAGACCAAGACCTTCATGACAGTGGGCTGTTTGTTGTTTGCAGACAGGGTCTCATGTAGCCCAGATTGACAGCTGACTTGCTATGTAGACACCAATTCCCCTCCCGACCTGCTGCCACGCCAGGCTCTTTTTTATGGATTTACAACTTTAAATGAGTGTGATTCCTGGTATTAGTTATGCCACATAATTAAATGCCAGCCTTTAACAAAACCACAGTGACGAGCAGTTATGTTTACTGTGGAAAAAACATTTGCTAATGCAAATGAAATATAAACAGTTCTGAATCTGGGAGCCAAGGGCTGCAGGCGCCACTCAGTAAGGGATGCTGACAAAATATGCATCACTCCCTACCCCAAAATGTAACTGGAGATGCAGATGGTTGTGAGCCAGCTGATGTAGGTGCTGGGAAACTAACCTGGTCCTCTATAAGAGTAGCAAGTGCTCATAATTGCTCAGCCCTCTCTTGAGCCCTGTAGGCTGTGCTTTTAAAGGGGATACTAGAAGCCCAGCCTCATTCTCTCTGCTGCTGCTGCTGCTGCGCGGTCCCTGGAAATGAGCCCATTTCCTCTACCTTGCACTCCTCCCATGAGGCACTACCTCACCAGAGGCCCAAAATCAAGGTGGCCAAGAACTAAGGCCAAAATCAAGGGGCCAAAGTAAAACCTCCTCCTCTTGAGTTGATCTCCTTACGTACCAAGTAACATTAAGTAACATCAGTGGGTTCAAATGTCATCAAATGTCAGCATCTCAAAAAGAGATAAAGGCCACGCATGCTGCCCAGGAGAAGTAGCACAGACCAGTAACTCTAGCACACACAGATGAAAATAGGAGGCTCGCACGCTCGGGCCAGCCCAGGAACATGGAAAGGTCCTGTCTTATGGGACTGTTCGTTTCATGAAGGACTGCATTTGAGTCAAGTGAGGCAGGTGGAGGCCCTCGATGACTGACCTGCCACCGTCCTTCGGTGCTCTGCCACTGTGTACACCTCCTGAAGCTTTCTCTTCTGATCCTCACTGAGTGGTGCCACCAACAGCTGATACCAGGCAGCATCCCGATTCTGCACAGCTATGGCATTTCAGGGGGGTTGGAGAAGAAGAGGTAAGGAAGCCAGTGATCGTTATTATCTCAGGAAAAGTAAGTGGCACGATCAGATCCCGATGAAATTATTTCAGACAGTAAGAGACAGGGTGATGAAACTGACCCCAACAGACAGTCATTTCTGAGGGTCCCCAACTATGAGGAACGTCCCCTTTACAAATGTGTGGTTTCCCTAATTCTGCCTTTTCCATCTTCTTTTTCTGAAAGTTTCCCCAGCTCTCTCTCTCCTCTCTCTCTTTCTCTCTCTCTATATATATAGATAGATAAATAGATAGATAGAGAGAGAGAGAGAGAGAGAGAGAGAGAGAGAGAGAGAGAGAGAGAGAGAGAGAGAGAGAAGAGAGAGATATTCCTTAGAATCCCGACACTGGGAAAGCCCTGGACTCAGCTATTACCATCCTCCTAGAATCTTCTAGTGTCTTCCACACCAGCTCTATTTCTACACTGAGGGCCCAAGTCTGCACCCTTGGGCAAAATCCTTCCCCTTTCTTCCTGGACCTTTCCAGGAACACTTCAAACTTAACACAACTGCAGCAAAGTTTAACATTTTCTTTCTAAATGCTTTCAATCTCCCATTCCTATCACAGCTCTATTGGTCTTTCAGGAAACCACCGCAACCATTCCCATCTGTAACCATGCCCAGCCCACACCAAACTCTGCCTGTCGTTAAGAGGCCTCTCCTCTTCCCATCAAAGTGCACACTGTACACCTGGTCTAACAATCTCACACTGCCTGAGATCCTGAAGATCTCGCACTTCAAACCTAAACCATATCAGGTCAATGGCATACAGAAACACTCCATTCTGCATTGGGCAAAAAGGGCCCCTATTCAAGGCAGCCATCCTTCCCAAGAACTCCTACCCACACTTGTGCACAGACAGCTGTGCAACCCAAGCACAGGAGCTTCTAAACTGTTGTGCATGTTCAGGCTGCACTTGAGACCCAAGAGCAGAGGTCAGATGACCATCTTGGAGCATACCTTCCTATTCTTATCTCCGCAGGTGGCTTTTAGAGCACCCCTATACTTGTGTGGGAATTAAATAACGGTGGTGTGTTATGTTGGCATTGACTCACTGGCAAAAATAGTAAACATACATGAGAATCTAATGAGAATCATACATGAGAATGTATGAGAATCTAATAGTAGAAATAAATGATAACACAATCACAGAACTACTATTTAACCATAAAGCAAATAACAGACGTTAGTTAAGGGTTTGGGTTTTGGGGGTTTTAGTAAAATTGTTAGATTAATAATTTGCTAAGTATTTCATTGGCTTAGTCTCTATTTTTATCTGTGGGAAGCGAGTGAACCAGTTGAATGTGTGTTGTTGACATGAGTATACCTAAGTCAAGGATGCCAGGGCCTCAACCCATGGGAGTAGCAAAGCTGCCCCGGATGAGGCTCAGAGAATGGCAAAGCTTTCCTTGGGTCCATGTGCAAATATTAGCAGTATGTGCAGTAAATGTCCACCCTGGCTCCTCCCAACTCCTGCAACCCAATGTTTACGGCTGTCTGTAATAACACCGCCCTCTGTTCTACTGAATATAACAAACTCACTGAGCCTCCAGGGTGCTGCATCTTAACTAGAGAGCCCAGCCCGCCTGATCCCAGTTTTTTCAGCGTGCCCCGTGGCTGTTATTCTTCATTCCCTTGCAGTAGCATTACCCTCTGAGGTTTCCACTCACATCTCCCGCCTGTATACGTGCCTACTGCTCTTACTCATTCGGCAAGGCCTTTGGACACATGTGGCTTTAAGGAATCCTACAACTTACACGTGTTACTTTCTCTACAGAATCAGTGACATTAATGTGGAAAGGCATCGTTCATCGGGTCTTGCCCTCAGTTTCTTCCCATAAGGTCTTGGAATAATTAATTAATAGGCTCATGGCCACAGCGGTTAAGCACTGCGTGCCCGGATCACTTTACTCGCAAATGTGAAAGCAGTCATTTGTGAGCTCATGTGACGGCAGCTAGGCATCGAGGCTCTGCAACAGGTTCAGCATCACATGTGTCTCCCACCCTGGGCCACCATGATAAAAACTGGAAGGTCAGTGCAGGTGGAGTGGCAAAGCCCAAGCACCACTCCACAAGGCTGTCAGCCAAACCCAGCCCCCCCAAAGTAGACAGGAAAAAGGCCCCACCCATCATGTCTGTCGTTGGTCCCTGCCAGAGGGATCGTTTTTTATCAACTATTTGTAAATTCAAGCTTTTTTAGTAGCTCTAGAAAGACCTCATCCTATTTGTTATGTGTAAATGATTTTTTAAGAGGTTAAATCATTTTCTGGTTGCTTATTTTTTGGTACAACTAGAAAATATCAGGATCCTGCGTCAGGAGAGGCTATGACTGTCTCAAGGGTCACCACAACATTCCATAGAGGGGGATAGTTTTAGTTTTATATCCTACAACACAAAGCATACTAAATGGCAATTTGGAGCCTCAGTTCTATGTTTGTATCTAGGATATTTTCGGTTATATCTGGTCTTGTGTTTCTAGTAGAATTGTTTCCTAAAAAACCCACTCCTAGGTCCTTGTCCTATAGAACTGCAACATCTCTGGTCACAGCCATCTGTTTTCCTAACAATTGTGGACTGTGCTGCGAAAGGTGGACATTTCGAGTATGTGCTGTATGTGGTATAAAACTGTGGGGTGGAGGGTTGCGAGTGTTATGTGAGGTCTTAGGGAAAACTTGACAGGTGAGAGGCTGGAACATCACTGGAATAACAGCATGTGGCCCTTCATCTGGGTACGTGAAAACAATGTATGACTCTTCAGAGATTGGGTGCATGCGTGAAGGATTGAAATGCCTGTGCACTCTGCTCCTCAACCAATAAAATCTCAGTTTGAAAGAGAAACAATGGCCATTCTTGCCTGAGACCACGCACACCGTTTAGGCACACTTGTGCCTGACGTGACATCTGTGGAGATGGCTGGCAAGCCCGTCCTGATGCTGCCACTACAGCAATGGGAGTCTAGGGTGGCTTTTGAGTGTGTCGTTGTGCTAACCTTTTTCATTTTGAGTGTGTCTGGATAATTCTAAAGCAAAAGATTAAAATTTTAGAGAATATATACCAATGTGGGAGCGGATCCCAAAACAACTTCTAACAGGAAGAAATTAAAGATGTTAAAAAAACAAAAAACCTTCAGGTTTGAGGAATGGAGGGGGGAAGGTGAAGACATACCCAGTAGAGCCTGTGTGAAAAACTGGTACTCATCCACGCTGTTGTCAAGGTCCAACGGGGTGCTGAAGCCCTCGAGGGCTGTCTCCTCCAGCACCTCTTCATCCCAGGCATCCTCTTCTTCCTCTTCGCCTCTGCCATTGTGTGCCTGCATGGCCTGAGCAGTGGTACTTGCCTCCTCCTCCTCCTCCTCACTGGAAATCTCCTCTGTGGACCCGGTAACCGTGCAAAAGAATGAAAAACGAGGATTACGGAATGATCTGGAAATGTGAAACCACCACAGCATCCTGGTTTGTTGACATACTCTTGTTTGTTTAAACCTTAAACATCTTGAAATTGTGACTTTTGAAGGTGAATTGCCCAAGAACCACTTTAAAAACATGCATCTTTATAATATAAACTCCTGTGCTGACAGTGTACACTTAATCTAGGCAGTCATTCAGTTAATGGCAGCTACTTTCACTGCACCTGTTAGTATAAACAACGAAGTAAGCCTGAAGCTGCTAATTCATAGTCAGGACCATCAGATTCTCTTACAATTATGTTTCTCAAGGCAAAACCACATCGACCAGGCTCCACTTAGAAGTGACTGAGGGTCTAAGTATCAAGGGGCACAGATCTAACTGCACCCCACATGGTAAGGTGCGTAAATCAAGCAAACCCCAGTTTAAATGTGTCACCGGCCAAAGAAAGTCAGTCCCTTTAATGATTCCAAACAGGCCAAAATATAAAGAAAACGTGTGCTCAAATCAAAATCCAAGTCAGAAACGACAGTGCGTGCACGCGGTCCCAGCACACAGGGAGACTGAAGAAGGGGAATCATGAGTTTAAAGCTAGTCTGAGCTACAAAGCAAGACCTGTGTCAAACAACAAAAAAAGCATAAGCCAGTGAGGTGGCTCAGTGAGTTAGCAGCTTGCCTCCAAGCCTGAAGATCTGAGTTCAATCCCTAGGACCCACTTGATAGAAATGAACCAGCTCCTGCAAGTTGTGTCTGACTTCCACACACATGCACACACAAACAACTATAATATTTTTTTAAATTTTTTAAAGCAAAATCTGGGGCTGGAGAGATGGTTCACTGGTTAAGAGCAGTGGTTGCTGTTGTAGAGGGCCAGGGTTTGGTTCTCAGAACCCACAGGGTGGCTCACAACAACCTGAATTCCAGTTCTAGGAGACTGAACACCTTCTTCTGGCCTCTACAGGTACTAGGCACACATGTGGCACACAAACGTGCATGTTGGCAAACACCCATGCACATAAAGTAACAATTTAATTTTTATAATAACAAATTAGTGATAGATTAATTTTAAAAAGTAAAATCGACTATAGCACAAATCATAAGTAGCAGGCTTTACCACTTTCCTCCATGTCGGCTTTCTCTGCTTTTGAGAGATCTTCGCAGTTTACCAGTTGCCGTGTAGCACAGACCTGCTTCAGACCAAGGAACAGGAAGAGAATGGAAGGCAGGATCTGTGCAGCCACAGCGTCCACAGCAGGAGGTCGGTTCTGCAGTTCCAAGAGGATGCTCAGCCCTATTATACACATCTTCCGGTCATGGTGTCTACAGATGTTGGGAAACATGCAGATGCAGTCACAAAGGACAATCTAGGGCGGTGGTTCTCAACCTTCCTGGTGCTGTCCTAGCTGTTAGGAATCATTATATAACTTATTTTTGGAGATAGAGGTTAGTCAAAGAGGTCGAGACCCAGAGGTTGAGAACCAGTGCTTGAGAAAAACTAAAGCAGGTGAAATCCTGTGTAAACCAAATTCTATAAACCAACCAACTCTTACCACAAAGACCTATGAGGGAGGTCAGGTGTGGTGGCTTATAACAACACCGCATCTCTGAAAACACTGAGGCAGGGGACTGTAAATTCAAGGTAAACTTGGACTACAGAGCAATTTTGAGGCCAGCCTAGCCTCAATAATATAAGATGATTGCAGGAGGAAGAAGGCTTATAGCAGTCTACAATTAGCATTTCGAATCTTGCAATAACACCACTTATGATTAATGAAAGAGCTGTATCTGAATGTTAGCACGATGAGGTCTGTTAGAGCTGAAATGTCTACTTGGCAGCATAGGATTCCTACACACTGGGGAAAATTAAGAGCTCGGCAGACTGTGCACTCTTGGCCTGGTCCTCAAGCTTTTTTGGCAGATATGGTCCATCTACACCAACCCCAGGTGCCAAAAATACTTCAAAAAGTCAGCACCTAGCATATTGACCTGGCTGGCTACACACATGTCTATCATCAGCCTCTGCCATAACAGAATAAGGAAATTTTAATTCCAAAGGAAAAATGATTAGTTATTTTGCATTAGACATACTTTTCTATGAAATATTTCCTTTGTTTAAAAATATCAAAAATTAAAAGACAAAAGCTAGGGGAAAAAACTCAGTGTTAAGAATAACAGCTGTTCTTCTGGGGGACTTGAGATTGATTCCCAGCACCCACAAGGGGCTTATAAACACCTACAGCACCAGCTCTGGGGAGCCAACGCTTCTTCTGGCCTCTGAGGGTTCCCAAACATGCAATCACACATACATGTGAATAAAAATGATTTTTAAAGCCCAGGACTCAGAAGGTAGAGGCAGGAGGATCAAGGATCCAAGGCCAGCCTAGGCACATGGAATACGTCTTGAAAACAAATAAAGTTAAAAACAACTATATTATACTATATATCTTTCCATCAGGTGATAATTTAAAACATATTCCTAATTTTCTGGATTAAAGCGATGGTCAGCAGGTGAAGGTGCTGGACCCATGTAGTTTAAGATCAGAACTGACTCTTGAAAGCTGTCCTCAGATGCCATGGCACAACTGTGGCCACACACATACACTGGCACGTATACAGAATAAGTAATTCTTTAAGTACTCTTAATCTTCAAAAATTTAAATAGTAATACACTAAAAGCAGTCCCCAAGATATAAAGATTATCTCTCAACACATCACTGTATTAAAAACTAAACTTCCCAAAACATCGAAGCAATGTGAAAACCAAAAAAAGGCACATACCCAAGGAAGTAATCAGTGTCGTTCATCCACTGGTTTACGAACTGCGAGGTGACAGGCCCTGGGTTGTGCGGCAGCTGGACCTGCTCCAGGGTGTGGAGCAGCAGCTCGGGGTTGTAGTAAAGAGCAGCGATCGCCACCTGAAGACACATGGTACGCAGCTCGCTGGTCTTGACCCCACGGGTCAATCTCTCCAAGACAACTTGAACAAACAGCGGGATACACTGGAGAACGGGAAGGAACCAAGAGTCACCCCACACACTGCGGCCAAGAGACTTCCTGAAAGCTGATGCTGGCTGTGTCACCAATAAATGCATCGTTGTGACATTACTGTTTATCTCAACTGTGTGTGGGAGGCATTTAAAGACCACCATTCCCACCAAACTCAGAGAGGTCAGAGACTAAGGAGACAAAAAGTGGCAGTCTAAGAAGTCTCGTTCCCTTTTATGTCCACACTGTAGCCAGCATGAGACTGCCTGTGAGCTCCTCCTTCAAAAGGGCTCACTCGCTCAGCCACTTGCCTGGTTAAGTATACGACAAAGACGGAACTCATGTCAATTTGGAAATAAGTGAGTAAGACTATGACATGATCTATTCACCTCTTGGAAAACAAAATCCTACTGCTGCACCTGAGAGCTCAAAAATGCTGAAGAAAACAAAAGAACCGTGGGTCTCAAGTCCTCTGACTGCAACGCTAACTCAAGCATTTATTTCTCATTTAGACACTTAGTGTCCTTGATTAGATTGGATTGGATTGGATTGCATTGCATTGGATTGGATCACACATGTCTGCTATCATTTACATTAAAAATTCACTAGCCATAGTACAATAATTAGTTAAGAATCAGTAAAATCACAAGGAAAGATTAACTTTCGGCCAGCTGTGGTGGGGCACACCTTTAATCCCAGCACTCAGGAGGCAGAGGCAGATGGATCTCTGAGTTGAGGCCAGCCTGGTCAACAGAACAAGTTTTAGGACAGCCAGGGTTAAACAGAGAAACCCTGTCTCAAGAGCCAGTCCCCCTAAAAAAAAATGAAAAAATCTTTCTGACATGTTTCAAAACTAAAGTTTAACAAATATTTACTATCATATGTAAAGCCACCAAGAGTTACAAGAACCTTTAAGTTTTAAAACTAATATAACAATTATCCCTTTCTGTTAAATTAAGACTGATGACTTAGGAAAATATATTTGTAGAAATGTTTTATTCAATAAGAAATGAATAAATAGATAAATAAATGATAGCTCACCACCAACAGCACTGACATATTTCTACCAGCCCTCCTGGTAGAAATAACTCACAGGGACCTCTGAAGTATTTCTTTACTAAAAAAAATCAAACTTGATTCCTCTGGCTGACAGGAAAACCCAGGCTATTCTCACGGGTGCTATGTGGGGTCCACACTGACACTCCATTACCTGCAGCCCTTAGCTCCAGGCTATACCTGAGGTGCTATACCTGTGGTGTCCACAACACAGGAGGAAGTCACCTGCAGTCTTCAGCTCTTTGGCACACAGCCTTGAATTCCCCACTCCTCTGGAACCCAAGTCTAATACAAACTCACTGTATTATGCTGCTGACTCTTTACTCACTGTACAAGGTCGCCCCAGATCTAGGGTTTAGAAAGCAAAACTATTCCATATTTAACTTGGAAAACACTATGGATATACCTTCCTAGACACACTCCAGATGGTCACACAACAATGCAATCTGTTGACTTCTGCTTGGCCCGTTTTTCCCCTAGATTCGACCCTAGAGAATTGTTCGTTTTATGAACGTCCACAAACACCTGTGGGCTGGCATGACTCTGCTGTCCATTGGCCTCCTTACCCACGGAAGGTTCCGTAGGCAAACCTAGGTTCTTGCCTTTACCTTTACTCAGCAACCAAAATCCTGGCCTACGTGTCATTTCTCTGCTCAAGGGTTCTTTGAAAAGGATCTAGCACTCACAATTTTTTCTTTGCAAGTTACATATGATCTCCATTGCACATATTCCTGTTTGTATTCTGTTATTGTTGCCATTACCATGGATGCTTCTGAGTAATTTTTTTTTTCTTTCTATCATTCAAATAGAATTTGGACAAGCAAGTACAAACTATGGCTGCCTTTTTACTTTTCCATCAAATATAAGTAGAATATCAATCGGGCATGGACATTTTTTACATAAGTGTACAGGAAGAGGCTTCTTAAATATGTATCACCTGATCAATTCCCCTTCCTTTGCACTGAAGAATGATGACTTCCAGGAGTTTGGCAGCGTGGCACTCAGCGTCCTCTCCTGCCTCTCCACACAGTACCTAGAATGACAAGTTAGCTCAGCATGAGAGCCAGAGAAAGCAAGCCCCTAAGAATTCAGTCATACAAATAAGTTTTGTTGATTTTAGTTGGTTGGTTGGTTGGTTGGTTTTGTTTTGTTTTGTATTTGAGACAGGATCTATATGTAGCCCTGACTGGCCTTGAACCCACTCTGTGAACAGCCTGGCATCAGGTTTGGAGACCTCCAGCTGTGTCTGCCTTCCCAGTGCTGGGATTAAAGGCCTGTGCCATCCACCAGAGGGATCACTGCTTTTAGAAAAGCAACTGCCAGCCAGGCAGGTGTGGTGGTGCAAACCTTTAATCCCAGCCCTGGAAGGCAGGGGCAGGCAGATCTCTGAGCCCAAAGCCTGTCTGATCTTTGTTTGCAAAAAGGTAAGGAAACAAGAGATACCTGGTAATTTACAAATGGGCTGTGGAGCCACACACCTGAGTTCAAACATGACTCCGACACAGGAGCTCTGAAACCTCGAACAACTTACTAAGTAGCGGCCCAGTGATAAAAGTAGGGCTCTCAAACGTCTCCAGGGCCAAACAAGGCCAAAAAAGCTCAGAATGCTTGCTAAGCAGGAGATATTGTCTACAAAGGTACAGCCACTGGCAAGATGCCAGTGCTGCTGTCAACAGCCCTAAGGAAACTGGGTCACAAAAAGGGGGGACAGGGCATGAACATTCATGGAAGGGGGGGCAGGTATTCAAATTCCCTGGACCTGGAGGTACAGATAGTGTGAGCCACCATGTGGGTGCTGAGAACTGAACCCAGGTCCTCTGCAAGAGCAACAAGTGCTCTTAACCACTGAGCCGCCTCACCAGCATCCATTACATTTTTATTTTTTAAAGAAAAAAAAAATGAAAAGGAAAGTACAAAGGTGGCCTTCCCTATACACAGGAATCCATGGATTCAACCAACCGTAAGCCAGATGTTTTCTTAAAACTCGGATCTACACTAAATGTGTGCAGATTCTTCTTGTCGCTACCTCTGACCCACACAGTTTAACAACTATTTGTACAGCACTGTATTGTACAGGGTGCTATCATAAAAGTGGGTCGAGTGCATAGTGAGATGTAGAATGGCTGTGGTCAAAGACCGTACGTGTTAGTTATGAGACTGGAGGATTTGTGGGGTCTGGTAGCCACAGGGGTCCTGGAAGGGTCTCCATGGATACAGAGAGATGTCTGTATTTACTCAAAGATTTCAAAGTTTGAGTATGGAGAGATGGCTCAGAGGTTGAGAGCAGCGGCTGCTCTTCCAAAGGTCCTGCGTTCAATTCCAGCAACCACGTGGCGGCTCACAACCACCTATAATGAGATCTGGTGCCCTCTTCTGGCCTGCAGGCACACGTGTATACATAATTAATAAGCAAATTTAAAAAAAAAAAAAAACTTCAAAGTACACTGACATTGAAGCGACATTTAAAAGTACAACACACACTGTGAAACTTTAAAATTACAACAATCACAAACTCGCCTTTAAGATGAAACTGGTAAATCTATTCGGGTAAAGTAATATAAACGAAACACGCAAACACGCATGACAAGTGGCCGAGTGCACTTACCTTCCTGCACATAGTGAACAAGACTTCTAAGTGCTTTGGGTTTGACAGCAACGTGTTGGTGTCTACTGTCACATAATTATGCAGGAGAGGCATCATGTCTGGGGAAAGATCCAGATCCCACTGAGACTTGTCCAACAGGAGCAGAAGTGAATGGCTCCCACTGGAACCACATTTCTCTAGCACTCAAACACTTGTCTCCCTTGTGGCAGCCACAAACTAGAAACAGGCGTGATATACCTGCTCTATTTACGACGGAAGGAAATGCAGACGGGGAAGGTTAAAGTGCTCACTGTTTATCAAAGCATCACTTCTGACCTTTCCCTGTCTCTCCCTCACTGCACTCAGCACTGCCGGGCACACCGCCAAGGCTGTCTGTCATTGGTTGGCTTTAGTACACCCGTGCTATGCTCCCTTCCCACTAGGATGAAAACTAGAGAAGCTACCACTGTCCCCTGCTGGACTGCTGGGCTGAGAACAGTGCTTAGGACACGGCTGTGCTCAAATAGTGTTTACTCAGTTAACACATGGGTGCACATTCTGGTTGCAAACTGTGTAAGAAAGGAGACATACAAGCACTTCCTGTGCCTCTCTAAAGGCTGAGATGAAAACATCTGATTAGTACTGAATCATCAAGTGCTAAGGGAAGAATATCTAGAAAGAAGGGGAAACTAGCATTATCACTGCATGCCTGTGAAATACTCGAAGCAATCCTGCTGGAAAACTTCATATAAAATGCCCAGGAGATGCCACATCTGTGGGGAGATGGCACGGCAGGTTAAACTGTAGGCCAGGGAAAGGATTTCCTCATAGAATTCTAGAAGGAAAAAACCTTTGGTTAGAATGTGAGGGAACAGAGAGATTAAAGGAATCACACAGAGGACTCACACACATCCCTTTCACCTTCCTTCCTCAGCGGCATCGGCCAGAGAGGCTGCCTTCAACTCTACTCAACAAGGCAAGGCAACAATCTGCTCACAGTACTGAAAAGAAACTGAAGATTTCTATTTTAGGCCGTGTGTAGTGGCATAGGTCTTTAATTCCAGCACTCTGGAGGCAGAGGCGGGTGGATCTCTAAGCTTAAGGCCAGCCTGGTTTACACAGCAAGTTCCAGGCAAAGCCAAGGCAGCATAGTAAAATTTTGTGGAGAGAAAAAAAAAAAAAAAAAAGAATCAAATTTTAGCCAGGCATAGTGGTACACACCTTTAATCCCAGCACTAGGAGGCAGAGTCAGAGGCAGGTGGATCTCTGTGAGTTCGAGGCCAGCCTGGTTTACAGAGCAAGTTCCAGGACAGCCTCCAAAACAATACAGAGAAACCCTGTCTCGAAAAACAAAACCAAAAGAGGAAGAGAGAGAGGGGGATGGAGGGGGAGAGAGAGAGAGAGAGAGAGAGAGAGAGAGAGAGAGAGAGAGAGAGAGAGAGAGAGAGAGAGAAAGGAGAGAAAGGAGAGGGAGAGACAGGAGAGGGAGAGAAAGGAGAGGGAGAGAGAGAGAAAGGAGAGAGGGGGAGAGAGAGAGAGAGAGAGAGAGAGAGAGAGAGAGAGAAGAAAGGAAAAAACAAAGCTAGCTCCCCTCTCTCCAAACTACATCTCACTAGGTTTAAAGAGCTACAAAAATGTACGTTTAAGTTCATCAAACTGAGAAGAAATCTCAGTTAACCTTTGTCTGAACTTACCAATAACATGCTTCTGTAAAACAAGATCGATGATTCTCAGACAGATGTGCTCCAACTGCTGTGTGACCTAAAAAACAAATTTTAAAGAGTCTCCTAAGGTCATCATATAAATTAATATTATCCCAGTGAAATATCTACAGGTATTTCTGAGAGGAGAAGTTACAATCATAAACATGCAAACTTAAATATGCAAAAATACAAGAAAATTCTCAAAGTAGACCAATGATAGGAAGAAAAGTTAAATCCATGGAAAATTAGAGTTAGACACTTCTTACCTCATATTCTACACCAAATGAATTTCTAAATGGATCAATGATTTCTATGTAAAAGACTGTAACATAAAAATACCAGAAAAAGTAAAAGAATCCTTGTGTAACCATAAGGAAGTTAAAAAAAAAAAAAAAAGTCACAACCAAAATAAGAAACCACCTGACTGCAAAATTGTCCAGTGCCTGTGCACAAGGGCAGGAACAGATCAAGACAGAGGCAAACGGACTGAAATACTGTCAAGTGGTATCACAACAATATCAAATTCCCCTTATACGCGAAATCTGACAACCTGATGGAAAAACAGCTAACCCTGTTTTTAAAAACAAAACAAAAAGCACCCCAAGCTCATGAAGAGATGGCCTCACACATGACTGGATATGGCACCGAGTCAGAAGTGAGGAGTAGCTCTGATCTCGGGATTACACACCCGTAAGTGATCTCAGCCAACATGGTCTCCTCAAGGGGGCTCCCCCACTGCCACTTCTCACTCCAGCTACAGGGCATGGATACGGCCATTCAGTGCAACAATATCTGTGGCTGTAACAACCAAAAGCCCATTGAACAGGGACGCAAGTGCCTACTCACTATGGGCTGACTCTGTGAATGCGGCACACAAACTATTAAATACTACTAAAACCACAGAAACTACGCGCTTACTGACTGACGCAGAAGAATCACAGGCTACATCGAGTAAGAGATGTCAGTTAAAACAACTGCATAATCTTACGTAGCTCTACTCTGCCTACAAGAGCCCACCAACAGCAGGCCTGTCAACTACTGACATTCCTCACAAGAAGGGTACGGGGAGAATCACAGGACCCCAAGTTGGGAATCCTCCCGGCCATATATATCCAGTTCTGCCCTACATGCACATGGCTTTGGGGTCTTCTTGGGGAGGGGTTAAAGTACATAGGCTAAAGTAGGGGGAGGGGTAATTGAAGAGGCCCTTCATTTGTGAGGAAGCCAACCCCCACGCTGTGTGAAAATGGTCCAGTGTAGCTCCTTAGGGCTCACCCACGACTGTAACAAATCTTTCTCTGTCTTGCCGGCTCCCAAATAATGTCACGAGATAACAATATTAATTATGAAAGTTTGGCCCTTGGCTTGGGGTTGTTTCTAACTAGTTCTTATAACTTAAATTAACCCATTTATATTAATCTACATTCTGTCACATGGCTCATGGCAGTTACCTCTCCTCCTGCACACCCTGCTTTCCTGCATCTCCACCTTTCTTCTTCCCAGAGTCCTCTCTGTCCCCAGAAGTCCCGCCTAACCTCTTCCTGCCTAGCTATTGGCCATCCAGCTCTTTATTAAACCAATCACAATGACACATCTTTACACAGTCTAAATGCAACATACAATGTCAGCTCAATAAACGTTATGATTTTCCGGGATAACTATGGTAGAATCAAACTCTGGTTTCTCACTGGGACCTTGGATTGAGGGAGGTGGATATTGTTCACACTGCTCCCCCCAGCCCAGGGAAGGAATTTTAGCAAAAGACATCATCATCTTCATGAAAGGCATATGCAAGCACTGACGTTTTACTAGTGTGGAGAGAAAAAAATGTAAGAAAGATAAAATAATAATAATAATAATACATCTGATGGAAACTACCACTCTGAGAAAAGAACTTGGTAACTGGAGAAATGAGCAAGCAGTGAGTTTAACTAAATATCTTTTCATGACTTCAATTATCCAATATTCAACACATACATATGCCCACCCCCAGACAGAGTCTCATTGTATAGCCTGGCTGACCTAGAACTCAATATCTACATAGCAGATGACTATAGTATACCAGACTGGCCTCAAATTCAGAGATACACCTTCCTGCCTTTCCTCCAGAGACTAACTGCTGTTATCAGATTTTTTTTCCCCAAGACAGGGTCTCACTATGCATCTCTGGCTGTTCCTGGAACTCATTCTGTAAACCAGGCTAGCCTTGAACTCACAGAGATCTGCCTGCCTCTGCCTCCCGAGTGCTGGGATTAAAGTTGTACAACAGAATTACTGGCTTTTATATCAGGTATTTTTTAAATGAGTAAAATTTAAAGTCAGTGGTGAGATACACTTTCGTGTAAAAGTATAATTCAAACTTAGGACATATGTGAATACTCAATTTTACTTTTATTTTGGGTATTTTTTATTTAACTAAAATAGTAATTTGTAGGTACAATTTGATAACTTGATAAATGTTAAACTACTATTTTGAAGTCCAAATGACCCAAAAGCTAGACTCTACCAACATCCTTAAAACATCAGATAAAAATGAACCTGCTTGAGAACCTATTTCAAGTTTCCAATTTTGCCCATTCTAATTAACCATAGGTGTGTTTTTCTCTGAAAGAAGTATGGCTTCCAGAGTTCACTTTTACTAAGTACAAGTTCAAAGTTAATGAACGAGGCAGGAGAGATGTCTCAGCTGTTAAAGCTGATGTGTGATGAGAATGGCCCAGTGACAAATCTAGAACACACAGATGCCAGGCAGTGCACAACGACCTGTAATAACTCCAGCTCCTGGGGATACGATGCACCCTCCAAGGGCATCCATACATGTGTGCACACACCCACATGTAGTACACGCACACATATATAACAAAATATACACATATTTATGTAACAATTAATAAAGAGAGAGGCCATAAATTTGAAAAAGAATAAAAAGGTGAGTATAACAAAGGGCTTGGAGGAAAGGGAAAAAAGAAATGATATGATTTTATTATAATCTTTAAAAAAAATAAAAAAATATTTTAATCTTCAAGAAAGTTAAGTAAGAATAGGTGACCAAGAGGCCAGATGGCAGCCAGGTTGACCAGACGGCAGCCAGGTTGACCAGATGGCAGCCAGGTTTGCCTCTAATTATGCTGAAGGTTTTACATTTTCATTTCTAAGCAGGAAGTCAGATGTGGTTTGCTTAGTGTGTCTCAACTCTAACTCATTCCTCCTTTGATAATTATAGTTAACTCTGAATGCTCAGTATTATGAAGTTCAAAAAAATTAGTATCAAGATCAAAAAGATTAAGCAAAAGGCAAAATGCCATTGTTTTCAAAATAACCCTGCAGTTTGCTCTCCTCAACATATCCATACTTGGGAAAACTGAATTTAGTGATTTCTTAGGTCTCATGAAATTGAAAATACTAGGTGAAAGAAGTATAGTTAGCTTAAGTATAGCTATTCTAAGTTACTTTGGTCTAACTCACTATTACCAAGAAGACTAGTTTCAACATGGAAACACAAAAATAAAATATTGAGTGCAGGAAGGTACAGCAGAGTAATGCTGCACTACTTCAGTAATCTCCCTTGAGTGCCTTGCAAACACGGGATGAACCTGTGGTCACGAGCTAACAGCACATTGTAAAGAGCAGGCACCTGCTTCCCAAACCCTCACTTACTGATCAGATCTGTCACTGCCAAACAGAGCAGCCTGTGCTCAGCTCACAGATGCAACAAGCACACGTCTAATCTTCTCTAAGGAGAGGCCATGCTCCACTTGGAAAGGAGAACCCAGGTGGACTGTGGATTGGAAAGGCTGATGTGTGACAAGAATGGCCCAGTGACAAATCTAGACCTATAGCTAGTTATAAGTTATAACTTGTTATATCTGGTTATTGTGACCAGGTACAATAGCCCTAAACATTTCTGCCTCTGCAAAGGAGACTGTTACCTATTAACATTCTTTACCCAGCTGAGGAGTGAGCACTGAACAGAAAGTCCAAACTCTTAGCCCTGGGCCTTAGATGTGACTCAGACAGAGTGACTGCCTGGCATGCACGGAGGCCTGGATTCCATCCCCCAGCACTGCATAAAAAGTGTTTAATGATATATACCTGTTTTGTCCCAATATAATGGGAAAAGGTAAGAACAGGGCGGTCAAGAGTTCAAGGCCATCCTTGGCTACAGAGAAAGTTTGGGGTCAGCCTGGGTGATATGATATCCTGTCTCAAAAAGTTAATTCTTTTATTTATGTGCATTGGTGGCTTGACTGCATGTATATCTGTACCCTGGAACTGGAGTTACAGACAGTTGTGAGCTGCCATGTGTGTGCACTGGGAATTGAACCCTGGTCCTCTGGAAGGACAGCCAGTGCTCTTAACCACTGGGCCATCTCTCCAGTTAGTTCTATAACTCAGTGTTCCTCTGGGATTTGGATGTCAGGTTCTTGCTTACTCCTTTTCATTCTTACTGTACCTTCTGCATCACAATGCTGCTCCTTTACTAAAACCTGTCATTGTAATTGAAAGCTCCATCCTTCCCCACTAAGATTAGATTATGGAATTCACAGAAATCCATCATATCCAGTAGATATGATGACCTGGACCCAGATTAATACAAAGGTATATGCCGTTTACTTTCAATAAATGTGTAACTTCCCTCCTCGATCATCTGAACAAATGACTTTAAAGTTTGAGAGAAGTTCAATTTATTTGTCTGTGTATTTGGAGAAAGGATTTCACTACCTAGCCCAGGCTGGCCACGGACTTGAAATCTTCCTGTATAAATGCTGAAGTGAGGACAATTTTTAAAACTTACCAATATAATTAAACATAAATCTTTAATAACAAAACTTTAGGCTGGTGAGATGGCTCAGGAGTGCTTGCTGTTTTTTCAGAGGGCCTGGGTTTGTAACTCAACGCCCATGTCAGGTGGCCCACAACTGCCTATATGTAACTCCAACTCCAGGAAATCTGATGCCCTCTCCTGGCCTCTAATGACACCCACACATATGTGCACATATGTTCAATATATACACAACAAATACATAAATCTTAAAAATAGAAGAAAAAAAAATCATTTGCCACAAAAGCCTGGCCACCTGAGTTCAGTCCCCAAAGCCCACAATGGAAGAAGAAAACAGACTCCCAAGAGCTGTGCTCTGATTCCCACACACATGCGATGGTGAGCACACACCCCACACACACACACACACACACACACACACACACACACACACACACACACACCACACACAAACCACACATACACACATCTCACACACACACATCTCACACCACACACACACACCACACACACACATACACACACACACACACACACACACACACACACACACACACACACACACACACATCTCACACACACATCACACACACACCACACTAAAAAGACAAGAATGCATTAACTCTGGTCATGTAAATTTCAGTTACTGTAACCATTATAGTAAACACAAGGACTCCCACCTCCTGATGATCTTCCACAACTGTTAAGATGGTGTCGATCGTATGTAAAATTCCCATGGCCATGACAGTTTTGTCTTCGACTTCTTCATACTCTTCACTTTGGAGAACTTTACCAAATATCTCAGCCTGTAAAAATTACATTAGAAAACTCACTGGCTGGTCCCACTGCACCATGGCCGTGCTGCACACCCAATTGCTAGCGTTTCTCAGAAACTACGTTCTGCACTTGCTGACTGAAGGCCATGTCACATTTAGAGGAACATCCCTCCGCGCCTGTTATAGTCACTGACATGCAACACATACTAGCTATTATAACCACCGACTAGTATTTATTTAACTTCCAGTTATCTTTAGATGAAATTGAAATCTAAAAACACTGGAAACAAGTGTTTATGAAAGAAAAGATGTGACAGAAACATTTAGAAGATGAAATCAAAGATCACTCAGAGATTAAACAAAAACAGATGCAGACAAAGAGAAGAAAAGAAATAGGAGAAGGACTCAGTTCCAGTCTCGTGTTCCACATTAAGATGTGTAGAAGAGGGGAGAAAACAATAGAAACTTCTGTATCAGAGAGGCAACAATAAACATTCTCCTGGACTGGTAAGATGGTTCTTTGGGAAAAGGCACTTGCCACATAAGGTTGGTGACGGGAATTCAATCCCCAGAACACACATAAAGATGGAAGGAGAAAACCAACTCTATAGTTTTCCTCTAACCTCCACATTCTGCATACACACACACACACACACACACACACACACACACACCATGCACATATACAATTAAAAATAACTTTAAAATTTTCCAAAGAAGGGAATGAAATTCCAGTTCCAAATGCAAAAGTAAGAGTTCAGATGGCTCACATCAGGAGTGTCGTCCTTATGGCATTTCAGGATGTTACAGGTGAAAGGGACTGTCTTGAATGGGGTTGATTTAAGGCTAATCAACCCAACCTTGGGAATATCTTAATCACTAAGGTAAATACTGTCATATTAAGATGTTGTTTATAAATAAATAAAACTCAACTCCAAATTCTGAAGTTTAATTTATTGGGGGGTGCATTATTTAGATTCCTTGGGGGGGCTTTTTTTATTGTATATGTGTTTTGCCTGCATATATGGGCGATGTGATGGAGGCCAGAAGAACGTATCAGACCCCCTGGAACTGGAGTTACAGTTTCAAGCTGCCATGTGGGTGCTGGGAATTGAACCCAGGTCCTCTGGAATAGCAGCCAGCGCTCTGAACCCCTGAGCCATCTCTCCAGTCCCCATTAAGGGTTCTTTACCAAACTAGTAGACACTTAGGTCATTCTTACTGTTGCTGTGTGGCTATTTCCTCATGAAGAGAGTAGAAGGCAGGGGAAGGCTTGTAAGACTCAGGAAGCAAACAAAACTTCCAAGGTTCACAAAGGGAAGTCAGAACGTTCTTAAGACTCACAAGGCTCCACTCCAAATTGTAAAGACAGCAAGTGCTGGGGAAAGAGTGAGTTGCCTGAAAGTTACGCAGGGACGCTTCAGGGATGCAGTTTTAATAGTCGGCCATGTTAGAGCAGGCTTTTCAGTAATGCAGCTGCCCTGTGTCAGCCACTCTCCTGTGAGCAACCCCAATAAACTCACTGGTTCACCAAGTGAGACCTGATCACAGTCATTTCTCTAGTCTGCCATGGGTGCCCTACTTGGAGTGAACAGAGGCTCGTTCGCACCTCCCCGGCGGAAGTCATCCAACACTTACCAAGTGCTGGGTTGTGTCGACAGCGATGGAGGCCACCTCCTGACTGTACTCACATATCATCTTCTGGATGACGTTGGTGACATCGTCGTTCTCCGTCTCCCTGACGATGTGCAGCAGCTCCTGCATGATGGGCCTTACGTGCGGTCTCATGTGCTCCTTGGCTAATGCAGTCGGATAAATGAGATAGCAGGAGCTGGTCACTCACACACTCTGACCTAGATAGGGCTCTAGGTGCCGCTGTGCTGTGGCGTCACAAACCCTTCTGGGGTCACACAGTGTCAGGATGTGGGGCTCTGCCTGAGGAAGAGCTGCCCTACCCCAAAGGCCGACAGCTCTGCACCCTCACCCTGAGAAACCCCAATTACACAAATGTGTCATCAGCCTGACTGTCGGTCCCCGGGACCAGTGTGAGAACTGGTGCCCACAGATACTGGGGGCGGCACTGACAGGCCTGCTGCTGTCCTGCCCATCTCTACCACCCCACCCACCAGCACATCTTTACGCCTCATCCAGTCTTCCCACCAAAACAGGAAATGAGCTCATGTTCTCGTAAAGCCAAATTTACTTGCAAAGGTTATTTGTGTCTTAAACAAACAAGCAAAACACCTGTGTCACTGCCCACTGGAAATATTACTTGCCGCTTTCTGAACTGGTAGAATCATAGAGACCCTGGAGTTTAATCTTGGTGCTGCCCAATCTTAGCTTACTTCTTGAATTGACACAGGAGGAAACGGGGCTGACAGAGTTAGAGCCTTGTCAGCTTTATAAGCTGCAGAGGGAGGAGGCCGGATGCCTTCCCAGCTTCGTGTGGCCAGTCAGAGCGCACCAAAGCCAGTCCAGGTGTCTTAAGGCCCAACTCACCCCAGTACCCAGCAGTTATTAACTAACAGAACTCCTAAAGCAGGCAGAATAAGAACCTATAAAATTCAGAAGCAGGCAAGGAATCTAAACTCTGGACCCACAGAATTAGAATCTCTTTAAGGAAGGGAGTGAATGAGATGATTCAAGACCATTCATTAAAGAAAAAGTAAGACGTGGCACCACCTTGAGTCTGGTTAGAGACCAGTGACTGCAGCGCCAGGGCAGCTTCCACCTTGACTGGCATCTCCTCGTCTTCAATCAGGCTCTTCTTTGCTAATTCAACCGCATTTCTGAGGTTGAGCTCGTTGTGAAACTTCAGGGAGCTAAATGCATTCAGCACCCAGCAGGACTGCAACGAGAGAGGGGACAGTGACTGTGATGACAGTGGCTGTGTGACAGCGCCAGGGGACAGTGACTGTGTGACAGTGACTGTGATAACAGCGTCAGGGGACAGTGGCTGTGTGACAGCGCCAGGGGACAGTGGCTGTGATGACAGTGGCTGTGTGACAGTGGCTGTGTGACAGCGTCAGGGGACAGTGGCTGTGATGAAAGTGGCTGTGTTACAGCGTCAGGGGACAGTGGCTGTGATGACAGTGACTGTGATGACAGTGTCAGGGGACAGTGGCTGTGATGACAGTGACTGTGATGACAGTGACTGTGATGACAGTGTCAGGGGACAGTGTGTGATGACAGTGCCCTGTGACAGCATCAGGAACAGTGCCAGGGGACAGTGACTGTGATGACAGTGTCAGGGGACAGTGACTGTGATGACAGTGTCAGGGGACAGTGTGTGATGACAGTGCCCTGTGACAGCGGCAGGGGACAGTGGCTGTGATGACAGCGTCAGGGGACAGTGACTGTGATGACAGTGTCAGGGGACAGTGTGTGATGACAGTGCCCTGTGACAGCGTCAGGGGACAGTGGCTGTGATGACAGTGACTGTGATGACAGCGTCAGGGGACAGTGACTGTGATGACAGTGTCAGGGGACAGTGTGTGATGACAGTGCCCTGTGACAGCGGCAGGGGACAGTGGCTGTGATGACAGTGACTGTGATGACAGCGTCAGGGGACAGTGACTGTAATGACAGTGTCAGGGGACAGTGTGTGATGACAGTGCCCTGTGACAGCGTCAGGGGACAGTGGCTGTGATGACAGTGACTGTGATGACAGCGTCAGGGGACAGTGACTGTGATGACAGTGTCAGGGGACAGTGTGTGATGACAGTGCCCTGTGACAGCGTCAGGGGACAGTGGCTGTGATGACAGCAGCAGGGGACAGTGGCTGTGATGGCAGTGCCCTGTGACAGCGGCAGGGGACAGCCACTGGGAGAAGAGTGCTCAGTGAGTGTCAAGGGGCACACATGAGATGACAGTACCCTGTGACAATGTCACACATGAAAAGTCTTCACCAAATCATCACATTCACTTCAGAAACTACCCTACAGGTGAGATCTTAAGAGTCACAACAGATGTAAGGAAAACTTACCCTAGCTCGAAGATATCCCAGGTTAGACAACAGTAACGGAAATACATGATTCTGTAGGAACAGCTCGATTTGGTCCTTGAATAAACTCTTCTGTTAAGAAAGGACAGAAAGTCAGTTTCAGTGGCCAATAACTCCACCATATGGAAGAGCCACTTCCCGAAAAGCGTGTTTACGATGACTTGCGTTTCACAACCAGTTCCGTAGAATTGTTTGTTTGTTTGATCCACACATTGCACTGCTATAACAAATCAGGAACTGTGTCTTAGAACAATTTTATATTCACTGGTCTTTGTAGAGAGAAGAAATTACACTAAAAGCATTTCAGATCTTTCTAACAGAGCTGTAGTTTCACTGGCAAAAGTAAATTTTCTTTTTAGCTAAGAAAGTAGGTGACAGAGCTGGTGAGATGGCTCAGCAATTAAAGATGCTGCCACCAAGCTAATCACCTGATTTTGACCCCCTGGACACACATGAAGGCAGGAGAGAAACGACTCCCAACCCTCAGGCTGCTCTCTGACCTCTGTCCCTGTGTGCTGGGACATACACACAAAGGGACATGCACATGCACTCAAAGTAAGCAAAGAAAACTTAGCAACAAACTCTTTCCTTCTTTTGATGGGGAGGGGAGGTCAGGAGGGTGGGGGGGGAGGACTCGGGAGGACTGAGAAGTGAGTGTGATCACAGCACATGATGTGAAATTCTCAAACAATCAATAAAAATATTACACTGAAAAAAAAAGATATTTTTAAAACCCAAGCATACAATAAGAAATATATTTTTTAAATGTATGTAAGTTACAAAGGAAAGGATATTTACAGTAAAGCCAGTCAATTATAACTAGTCACCCAGAATTTTCACGCTGTTTGGCTTGCACCAAATAGCAGCTTTAAGATTTGATCATCTGAGCTGGGAAAATGGCTCATTTGGTGACCTGTCTGCCACACAAGCACGTGGCCCCGGACTGAGATTCCCAAACGGGCCAGGAGTAATGGAGTAGCAGCGCATATGTGTGATCCAAGCGTGGGGGTGGGGGTGGGGGGGTACAGTAACAGGCAGATTCCCCCAAGCTCAATGGCCAGCCAGTCTAATAATCGGTACGTTCCAAACTAATGGGAGACCTGCCTAAAAACAAACACTCAGCACCTGGAGAGACAGCTCAGCAGTTGAGAGCACTGGCTACTCTTCCAGAGGACCCAGGTTCAACCTCATAGCCTCCAGGGAATCTGACACCTTCTTCTAGCTTCTTCAGGCACCAGGCATGCGCACGGTACACAGACAACACAAGCAGACAAACATCCACACACATAAAGTTAAGTAAAATACCGAAAGTGAATAGTGGGGAGCCACAGAGGAAGAAGACACCTCACTCTGGCCTTCAAAACACGTGTGTATACACATGAACACACACACACACTATCACACATACACTTTACAAATACCCTCCAACATAGGGGAAAAAAAAAAAGAAATTGCTAGTCTTAACCTTCAACAAAATCTCAGCCAGGGAACCAATCACATGCAGAGCTCCATCTTTCTTCCTAGGGTCAAAGTTCGGGTCTGTTAATATCTGATAACAGAACGCCATCATTTTTGGCAGCACCTAAAGAAACAGAAGAATCCATTTCAAGCTGCATGAATCTCCATCTTGTCACCACCATGTTAAATATGATGCACATTTTCAAATTTAATTTTCAAAATTAAAGCATTTTATTGTGCTTTATTCATCAACTGTAAGCTCAAGAGAAAGATATCAAAGATACTTCCACCTTTTACTTGGGGGGAAAAAAAAAACCTTTAAAATAATGATATAAATTGCTAAACACTGAGGACACATTAAAAACATCAAACCAATACAAGCTACTTTTCATTACAGTCAACTGTCTACCTCTTTCCTTTTCTTCGCAGCTGTGTACAAGAGGTTCTGGGCTGCAGTGGTGGGGGAAGCGTAATCTTCAAAAATATCTAAAACGTCAAAATGAGTCTTGTTAATAAAAATGCAACTCTTTATCACGCAGACTTTAAACCCGGCCAGTGGATTGCAGAATAAAGATGCTAAGGTCGTGGTCCCAGAGTTTTCATGCACAATCTAATATATGGTTTAACCTTCAGCAAACACCATGTGTTCAACCTTTCAAGCGGTAAGATTAAAGAAAAGCAATATGGCTCAGGTACGTATTGCTCTGAACACAGGAATGTACTTCACCTCTATCAAACACAACAAAAACTTACTCAGGGTGTTCTATGTGCCGAGCACTCCTCTAGGCTCTAGGGGTGAAGGATCAAACACGGAAGCTTACGCGGCAGGAATTAAGAGATAGAGGTTTCATGAATGAACTATACAGCAGGTAGGCAGAGGGAACAGCAGGGGAAGGGTTCTAAGGAGGGCCTGGCATTCAACAGATTATGTGCTGAATGTTGAAGTACTTAAATACTACTTAATACCATGAAAATGTCCACAACTTCACAACAGACATATTCATTAAAAATTTGAAAAGTTGCCGGTGGTGGTAGGGGTGGCGGCACACGCCTTTAATCCCAAGACTAAGGAGTCAGAGGCAGGTGGATCTCTGAGAGTTCGAGGTCAGCCTGCTCTACAGAGCTAGTTCAAAGACAGTCTGGGATACACAGAGAAACCCTGTCTCCAAGCCCCCGACCCCAAGAGTAATTACTCCACGCTGAGGACTACACTACAACCTTACACGAGGATTCCAGTTCCTGTGGTATCCTGCTCATAGCTGAAAGCAGCACCTCTCACAGAGGCTGAGTCACAGGTACACAGGGATGCAAGCTTGTGGTACTGGCCTTAGGCTTTCACAGCGTCAAAGCCTGAGCTCAGGTCAGCTTTCACCAAACCTAAACACATTATTCTTAGGAACTGATACAAATCTGATTATAGAATATGATTGAAAAAAAAAACATCGATTTAATATTAGTACATTTAGACAGGAATGCAGTAAATTTCTTCCTGGTGGTCTTTGAAAACACAACACCTGTGTCAACTGACAGATGAACTACTCTATCATGCCAGGGGCAAACGACCAAGGGAAAACTCCTCAGTGACTTTTCTCAGGTACCAATATTCTAACCAACTTGTAAATTTAAAAAAAAAAGGATATGTGTATGAGATTTTGCCTTCATGCATGTCGGAACACCTCATTCATGCCTGGTATCCAGGGAGGCCACAAGAGGGAGTCAGACCCTCTGGAACTAGAGTTACAGATAGTTGTAGGCCACCTTGTGGATGCTGGAAATTGAACCTGGATTCTCTGGAACCAGCCGGTTCTCTTAACTGCTGAGCCACCTCTCCAGCCCCAGTTGGTGAAATTTGTAATTATTCACTACAGCAAGTGGCTGAGAGCAAACATGAAAGTTCGTTTATTATTGTATTATAGCATAAAGATGCCAGAATTAAGCCTGGCTGTGGTGATGCACACCTTTAATCCCAGCACTTGGGAGGCAGAGACAGGCGGATCTCAGTAAGTTCCTGGTCTACAAAGTGAGTTCCAGAACAGCCAGGACAATTACAGAAAAACAAAATATGCCAGAACAATTTGTTGTTCTAGCTAAAAAAAGGAAAAAAAAAGATACCATTTAGCATTTTAGAAAAAAAAGGATAAAATGTTAGGTTTCTGAAAATAAACACACCACACACTACAAAACCAAACAGGTGCTGGAGAAAAGGTAAGAAGTTGGGCACAGTGGCACACGCATATAATCCCAGTGGTGGTAAGGCTGTGGCTAGATTGCTGCAAGTTCAAGGCAAGTCTGAGAACACAGAGACTCTCACTCACAAAGTCAAAAGAAAAGGAAGGCCTGGAGGGACGGCTGAGCGGTTAACGTGGGGCTGGAGGGGCGGCTGAGCGGTTAACGTGGGATGTCTCATGGTTAAGGACACTTACTGCTCTTCTAGAAGACCCAAGTTCAGTTCCCGAGCGCCCACACCAGCCAGCTCACAATCATGACCACAGCTCTAAGGAATACAACACTCTCTCTGGTCTTCTCAGGCATCCACACATACGTAAACTAAAATGTTTCTAAAAAAATAAAAAGTGTTAACCATCCGAAGAACAGGTAAGGGTTGGACGTTAGCTCAGGGTAGACCTATCACATATGGAGCCCTAGGCTCACCCCTCCAGGCAAGACGGTATGTATATACCTATAAATGCAGCACTCGGAAAACTGAGTCGTGAAGACTGCCAGGAGCCTGAGGCCACGTGAGACCCTATCTCAAAAAGCCTTAAATGGAAGGAAGAATGACTTCATTCTTCTGCCAAGGCAATCAAGGAAGGGGGCAGACAAGGGAGAGAGGGAAGCAAATCCTGCTTGACATTTGACAATGACTTTCAAAGGAGAAGGCAGAATGGAGAGAGAATGGAGATGGTCTACGTGCTTCTTCCCTTGCTTTCCTGAGAGGGAGAACGCTCCTCCTGGAGTCAGTCAACGCCCCACGAGGTGGGCCCTGGCAGGAGTTTGAGCTCAACTTTGGAACTTTGGACACCTGACTCAACAGGTGAACAGCAACTTTCTCACAACACCTTCAACATACCTCAGTTTTAAAATAGCAGTCTTTATTTCAACATTACTGAAGGCAGACTAGACTAGGGCCAATCAAGACCAGGAGAATATAGAAATGACGAGGAAAAAAAAGAATATAGAATAGAGTAAGTAGATATGATAACTAACATTCCTGCTCTGACACATCTCAGCTCCGGGATACACACTTACACACGATAACAACTGCACAGGGCTTTACCCTGAGAAAGGGCAAGTCATTATCAGACAACCTACCCAGCTCAACAGCTTCTAGAAAGAACCAAGCCAAAAAGACCCCCAAAGGAAGTGGGTTATACACCGTGAGGCCGATAAAGGAAATCCTATTCCCTGGTGGAATGCGTAGGCCGAGGGGGACGGAAGCAAATCAAGTTGAGGTGACCCAAGCCCATCCCAGAATATGAGTGCTATGCGGTAAAACCACAGGAAAGGTGGTCCCCTCCATGTCAGCCACACAGCCTGGGTGACAAACCACTAGGAACCTCAGCTTTGCCAAAAGAGATGAATCCTTTTTCAAATTTCAGAGTTCACCATACGGAGCAGAACTGCTTAGGAATACAAATTAGGGGTGTTTATCAGTCCAGGAAATGCTGAGGGAAAAGTCATCTCAATTACCAAACTTCATCCTTATGTATTCATACGGGTCTTCTTGCCACAACTCTCCATCCTCATCTTTGTAACACATCACAGAAAAGATCACATCTTCAGAGATATTCTAAGGTGAGGAACAAACAGAAAGTGGGGTTCAGGCCATCCCAACAAGACTCATGACACGAGTTTTTCCGGGGTTACAGTAGCCCTTCTCAGCCTGCATTCACATCCAGAGAAGGCAGCAATGGCCAAGGACTCAGGCTGACTGAACGCTTAAAAGCTGAAGGCTTGGCAGCTTTCAAAATGCTTTCACACAAGGGTCAAGAAAACATTAGGATCTGCCTTAACAGAGCAGAAACCAAGGCTAAATAAAACCACTTATCACCTCACTCCAAGCCTCCCAATCCACAATCCTGAAGATCTCTCTCTCCCCAAATGCTTAAACTTTGGAAGCCCTTCATTGAAAGACTGTACTTGTTAGTAATTATTTTTAGTGGAAACAGAGATCAAATAGAAAACATAGGACTAAACAACACTTCCACTTTCTCTAGAAAACCCAACTTAACCGACAGTGGTAAGAGAGCCACTACCAACACTAACCTGTATATGTGGCTTCATCTGCTTCCAGGTCACAGCATGGACAACCCCTTGGTTGAGATAGTTGAATGCTTGCTGAAGAACACGGGGAGCTATATATTCTTTCTGCCTGTATTGATCTAAAATTTTTAGTAGTACCTACAGGAAAACAGGTAGGGGTCAGGGGGATGAACACAGAACAATTACTACATTAGAGAGCAAAGGGGTGCTTAAGACATGACATAAAATACTGTAGAGACAGTGATTTGGGGGAGATTCTGAGAAAGCTCATGCAGACATTTTACTTTTTAGATGGGTCTGTGTGCTACACTGAGCTAAGAGATATCTTACTAACTTCTGGGCATTTGTTCTTCTAACCTACATGCTACTCAGAATAAGTCTATGTGCTAGTCCATGGCTAGTGTGCTGGTTTGAATGAAAATGGCTCCCTATAGGCTCATAGGTGTGGCACCATTAGGAGGTGTGGCCTTGTTGGAGGAAATATGACACTCGAGATGGGCTCTGAGGTTTCAGATGCTCAAGCCAGGTCCAGTGTCACTATCTCTTCCTGCTGCCTACCAATCCAGATGTAGGACTATCAGCTGATATAACCAATTATTCTTTGAAATAATTAAACTAGATCCCTAGCTAACCTTCACACCAAAATAAACTCCAGATAGGTGAACACTTTGACAGTTAAAAACCCGAAAGCATGGAGTTCCGAGAAGAAAACGTAGCATGTTTGTATTTTATAATGTCAGGCCACAGACTATCTGTGTAACATAACACACAAAGGTGACTTTTCTTACGGCCGATCACATTCTTGTTTGAGAAAGAACCTTGAGAAGCGGCTGTGGCCGGCTCAAGGGCCTCTGGGGACAGCACAAGGCCCCTGCCTCCCACCACTTCATTGTGTGTCAAGCTTCAAGTGCGTTGTTAAATCTTTCAAAACATGCACAAAATTTACAAACCAGAGAATGAATTTTATCCAACTGACCTAAGATCTAGATTAGTTAAAATTGGTATGAAGTCCAACTATCACCTAGAAACTCCTGCAACGGCAGCTGAGAGGATGATATTAAACGGGGCTGTCCTGACACAGCTGGGGTTCAAACACCTGTGGTGGCCGTGTCAAAGTGCCTCTGGCTATTGCTGTTGACTTTGCATGCGCCCTCTGCCATTTTTCCCGGGTATCTGGCATGGTTCGGATGGGTGTGGTCCTCACCACAGCAATAGGTGAGATTCAAGACAGCAGCAAATGACAGCGCTGGCCAGTACACTAATTCTAAATATCAAAAGTATACATCTTGGGTAACATTTCTGGCAAAGCCACATGGACACAGCATTCATTTTTTAATACAACTATACTCATGCATGCGTAAATGACACTAGAAAATTCTAAACACACTTCAAGAGACATCAATGTTACGACACTTCTTGAAGTTTAACGGCAGCAGAGCAGAGCCAAAGACACAACTGAATATCTGGACAGATCATTTTACTTATTATTCACTAATTTCCCCTACAGAGGATCTCATGGACACCATATCAAGTACTTTTCAGAAACCGTTTTGCCTTAAGTACTTAATTTCAAATTACTGAGAGATTTATGAAAAACATATAAAAGCCTTCTGTATCATTGAAGCCTTAGATTCTATCTGATTAAGCAGTCCTGGCTTTCCTACAAAGGCCCTGGCACAGCTAATTACTAATTACTAACTATCATTTAAATACAAAATAGCAAACTTATCGTGATTCAGTTGGCAATATTTGATGGACCAATCAGAGCTCACTGCCCTTTGCAATTTTTAAAGTTTTAAATATTAACATGAGCAGTCTCATGAGCTCCACGTTTTCCTTATGTGGAATGGTAAGAACATGTGTATGTTCTTACCTGAGAGTATCCGTGGAGACTAAGCTAGACTACTCTGGAGATAGATTATTCAACCACACATAAGTCTTCAAACAGACAAGGGAAAGCTCAAAAACAGGTAAGAACACAGAGAGGTCTGCATCACCCTCTGAGGCGCCCTCCCAAGTCCATGACGCAGCTCTGGTGGGAGCGTATGGACGACACGGGTTCTCAAGCTGGTTGCCCTGTGCCAGACGCCCACAGCTGCCATTTCATCCTCTGTGAGTGTGTGATGAATTACCAAGTAAGCAAGCTACTTTAAAACAGGTAGAAATGGCACTCACTAACAACCATTCCTCTATTCTGAAAGCATTAAGTTTATTACCTGCTGAATTCCTACTGCATAGGTTTTCAAAAAAAATTCAGAAAATTCAAAGTATTCTTTTGTGACATTTCCTGGGCTTCCATACCTTAAAAGTAAAAAAAAGAAAGAAACATCTAAGTACTGTGAAGTTTAAAGATACAGCATCCTTGCTAGTTTAAGCACATATATTAAAAGATGCCTTCCACTGGGCCAGAAAACTAACACGTGCTCTTTCTCCACAAGATAGAATGTGAATCAGGAAGAGCTTGTAGACTACAGCATTAGCATTTTGAACAGAAATTTCTAATTTCTAAACCAGTTAACTCCTAGAAGGAATAAAAATGTTATACCGGACATGTTTTTCAATAAAAGCTTTTAAAATTAAATTTGACTTTCTTACGGAGCCAAGTATCCATGTGTGCCTTCTTACATAACTTCTAGATATTTCCGGTGGGGGGTAAAAGTGAAGTTTTCCATGTTTTGTACAGAGTAGAAAAGAGGCAGAGAGGGCTACCTACTTTGTTATGATCTCTAGGGAGTGGACACAGGCCTACTTTGAAAGCTGGTAAAGCTTTGCCCTCCGTGGGTTTTTTGGTTTGGCGTGGTCTGGTTTTCAGTTGCATGAGACAGGGTCTCCTACAGCTCAGGCTGGCCTCCAGCTCACTACGTAGCTGAGAATGACTCTCCATCCACGACCCTCCTCCCTGCGGCTTAGGATAGAAGTGTACATCACTAGGCCCAGCTGCTCTCCACGGCTTTAAAGACAAAACCATCAGGGAGCCACTCAATTCTAGCATACCCAATACCAAGACACCGACTGTGGCGCCGTTAATACGGTAAGTGGAGTAATACCGCTCAAAGAGACGGGCGACGATGTGCAGCGCCCACTTCTTACACTTCCACCACACCAGCTCTGGCCGGTCATCCTCATCAATCTGAAGAGTCTCCTAAGATGGGAAAGAACATCCAGATCAGATTTTTCCCTACACTGGAGGACAAAAACAGCCTAAGTTTTAGATTAAGTCATAGCTATTCGAAGTGAGACTGCTATAAGAATATCCACTCTAACTACTTTACAGGTAGCTAATTAAGAATTAAGCGAGGTAAGCAAATCTTTCCCGGCAGTGCTGGTGCTCCTACTGATCTTCAAGGGAAGCAGAACTCTGAGAGGATGAGAAAAGTTCCCAGCTTTGATGCGGTCAGCACAAACAAGACTATTGGCAAAAATCACTGAACTGTTTATTGCCTACGTGGACACATTAAAACTTGAAATAATTTGTTTCATATATGGACAATGGAAGAGACAAGTCAGTATGATTAGCATGCAAGAGTCCTTGGGCTCAACCTAAATATGCAAATAAATGAGAGACACAGACATAGAAAGAACAGTGGACATTTCAGGCCAAGTCGAGGCTTTAAAACACAAAGGTTAATTTGACATATGGAAAGGCACTACTGTTGCTACCACAGATCACACTGAGATACTTTTACCTGCACAACAGGTAGTTTACAACCAGTGTGCACTTGCAGCAAACACTTTCAGCCATGGTTTACTGAAGTACACGCTTGAGCACTGTCCCTGCTTTGCGAGGTCTATCGAAAGCCCAGCACTCACGAAGCAACCACTCTGCCACTGGGTCCACCCCACCCAGCACCTACACCACATTCTTAAGAGATAAAAGCTTAAACATTTAGAACTATCCAAAATCCAGCAATGAAGCACTACATTAAAATGACAGTACAAAACCAGCCGAGGGCCAGCAAGACGGTTCAGTAGGTAATGGTGCCTACTACCAACCCTGATGACCTGAGTTTGCTCCCCAAGAGCCACACGGTGGAAAGAAAGAACCACAGGGTCCTCTGATCTCTACACATACATCACGGTGCACTCCCATACAACATACCACCACACACACACACACACACACACACACACACACACACACACACACACACTGAGTACTCTGACCTACACATACATCACGGTGCACTCCCATACAACATACCACCCACACACACACACACACACACACACACACACTGAGTACTCTGACCTACACATACATCACAGTGCACTCCCATACAACATATCACCTACACAGACACACACTCACTAAAAAGAAATACTAAAGGTGAAATAAAAATTAATTTTAAAAATAGTTACAACCAGAAAAGTATTAATATTTATATTTCATTTTTTGGTGATAAAAAAATATGAAGGTATAGCTACATATACTATTTTTATAAGTAAAATTCTAATATACATGCAGGAAAAAAAAGACTAGAGAGATAATGTAGCAAGGTTTAAAATGTTTTAACCAGATTAAGTTAAACATAGTTACTATTTTAATATTCTTGCTGATCTGACTTTCTAAAAGTAAACATTATTAATTATGTGTTACATTATTTTACTAGCTAATATGATAGTGGTGTTTTGTTTTCCAAAGGGCAGACTGGACAGCGCATCTCACAGCCCTGACATACCGGAGGGATCGCCCTGTCAATGATGGTCCGAAAGATCTCCATCCACGTTGTCATGGTCTGGTGATTGACCAGCTGAAGAGGCAGCGCATACTAGGAAACAGAACAGCAGCAGACAGTCGTCATCCTGCCCACACAAGCCAGCGCTTTATATCACCTTACAATGTACAAAACAGCTAAACTGGAGCAAGAAACAGAACTCATGATTCAGCCTAAAATTTAACTTTAAAAAGTCCATAATCAAATACATACTTTTGGGGGGGGGCGGGAGGCAACAAGGCCTCACGTACGCCAGGCTAGCCTCCAAGTCCCCAAGGGTGACCTGAACCCCTGACCCTCCTGCTCCACCTCCCGCATCTGGAAATTACAGGGGTTTGCCACCACACTGTTTTACATAGCTCAGGGGACCGAGCCCTGGGTTTCACACATGCCAGGTAAGAACTCTTAACACCTGGGCTACTCCCCAGCCTCTCTTTTTATTTGTCAGGTTGATCGGTTGGAAGTGTTCTGAAACAGGGTCTCTTGTAAGCCAAGCAGGCTTCAAATACGCTATGGAGCCAAAGACAGTCGTACAATCTTAATCTTCCCACCTCTACTCTGAAAACATGTACAGCCTATGCCTGGCTTTTATATACAAGTCTTTTAAATTTACAAACATACATGTCATTAGCTGTTTCTCTTGTCTACCTTCACAAAGAAAGATTTAATATCAATAATGTCCGTTTTATTTCACACACTTTGATTTATTTTACAACTTGCCTCTTCCTGTATCAAACTTTTAATTATAAGCTCTTTGACGAAAATCTTCACCTCAGGAGCTCACACGGAACACCTTTTAATCCCCACCCGCTAGTGTGTGGCCCAATGCCTACGATGACTATTGCTCAGGCTTCCATCACCTCTGCTATGCCCGAGCTACGGGGAGCGGCCTTCACGCCCACTGTTCTACTGTCCCTAGCTAAGAGCTAATGGCATGGCCCTAAGAGAGACATCACTCCGTCTCACAAAGCTCACACTGTGGCTGGAAAGCCCAAGTTCAAGAGCAGGGAGAGCAGGAGGGGAGAGAAGCAGCTGTGGATGTTAAGTTCGTACCTACAGCCAGACACGGTGGCTCACACATGTAGCCCCCTCACTCAGAGGGCTGAGGCAGGAGACCTGCTGTGAGTTTGAGGGCCCCCTGGACTACACAGTGGGAGTCTGTCTCAAAAACAAAACAAAACACTACTTCAGACAAGATAATCAGTCTCATTGAATTAGACATTTGGGAGCAGTTCATCGGGGCCTCTGTATCCCAGCCAGGCAATTTTCCCTTTCATCATGATTGCAATCTCACTTCTCATTTTTATTTGTTTTTATTTTGCCTCCAAAGGAGCACATTACTGTATTTATACATAACAGATTACCAAAACAGTTAAAGATGTTAGCGCAGTTCATCTTTTGTTTTTGTTTTGTTTTGTTTTTTATGTACTTAAAAGATATTTTTTTTTTTCCTGTAAGCCAAGCAGATAAAGAAACCACAGAAACCTCATGACCAGAGCCTTCATGTTACCAACCAGAGCCTGGGCTCTGTTTACCCAGTAAGAAAGGCTAGTCCAGCCCCAAATACGTTGTTATTACAATGCCCCAGTGTAAAGTAGGCATCATGAGGGACATCTCTAATATTAGAAAATCCATGAAGCTTTCTTCCCAAACACTTCAGAAAATGTGGAGGAATGTATTTCCCTGATATTCTACTTTCTTCTCTCTTGTGAGATTTCCTTCCTTCCTTCCTTTTATCCTGAAAAAAAAAAAATCTGCCTTCAACTGGCTTTATTAAACAATTATGAGGCAACATGAGGTGGCCACACTTTTAATGCAAGCACTCAGGAGGCTGAGGCAGGCAGATCTCTGTGAGTTTGAAGCCAGCCAGGCCTACAGAGTGAGTTACAGGACAGGACAGCCAGGGCTGGCCACACAGAGAAACCCTGTCTCAAAAAACAAAAACAAAATAAACAAAAGACTTGTGAGAGGAAACTTTATTATAACCCTGAAATAGTCCAAAGGCACCTAAGCCAAATAAAACAAGAAAGAGGCCATTCCAACTCCCCTGCTGCCTCCCAGCTTAACAACCACCCTCATGTCCCAGGGAACTGTCAAGAAAGGAACTTTAATCAGGCACCACATTTAGGCTGACCCCACTTCTTAATTACCATACTAGTATCCTTTATAGTTTCCAAGTAAGAAAGGGGGATTGGCTTAAATCAGAGAAAACATGTAAAGGGTAAAAAGGCCTTGTGCACACAGATAAGCGCCGGAAAAGCCAGGGACAGTTAAACACACAGCTGATCTCTACATGGGGAGAAGACATTTAGCTGTTTCTCCTGGAATGTTGGGGAAAATGTAGTTTATAACCTGGTAATGCTTTGCTGCCTGATAAGGCCAGGATCTGCCCTCAGGATCTGCCCTTATCCCCCAGAATATTGTGTTTGTTTACCCCAGACTTTTTCCCCTAAAACCTTGAGCTTTACTTCTAGGCCACGAGACTCATCCTTGTGAGAGATGTCACCTGTGACGCCTGCATTATCTCGGGGCCAATCCTGACTCCCACAGGCTTTAAATTTGCCTCGGTTATTAAGACAAGAAACCATCTTACAGATGAAACCATACACTTAGTACTTTACTAAGAACGTCAGTGTGAACATGTCTTAAGCTTTGCCACAGTCATGGGGCTGAGTTCATTGTTATCTGAATACTTTTTTCCAAAATCGTGCTGTGCTTAAATACAGCTAAAGTTAAACGATCTGGGTCAGACTCCAAGAAGTTTTGGCCCAGCACTGGTGGTTACCAAAATCTGGCTGAGCTGCGTTTCATTTTTCTCCAACCATGACCATTTCCTCCTCCTGCTGTAGAGCCTGCAGGGACCCTCCCACAAAAACGAGCCACTGAATCTGTGTTGGCTTGAAGTTGGCTAAAGAACAGGAAAGGGCATCAGTGTGATTTCCCATGAAGAAGGACTCTGTTTCCTTCCTCTCTTCCTACATTCACAACCGACCTGCAGTCAGGGCACCTTGAATCTAAGCTCAAGCAACACCTGGGTTCTTTGTGACTTGAACTTTAGACCGAGAAAACAGCCACAGACACCAAACTGAACCTTGCATACCCAGTGCTTTGCGAGCCTGATTCTCCTAAGGTAAAAATATATGATTCTGGGGGGCTGGAGAGGTAGGTAGCTTAGTGGTTAAGGGCACTGGCTGCTTTTCCAGAGGACCCAGGTTCAATTCCCAGCACCCACATAGCAGCTCACAACTGTCTGTGACTCCAGTTCCAGGAGATTTGGTACCCACAGACAGACAGACAGACTGACAGACAGACAGACAGACAGACAGACAGACAGACAGACAGACAGACAGACAGACAGACAGGAAGACATACATGCATACATACGCAAAACACTAATACACATGAAATAAAAATAAATAAATCTTAAAAATATATGATTCTAAATAATGGCATTTCTACAAGGTAGACACAAATAAGAGGCTCCATGCTTCTGAAGAAGAACTGACCTGAACGAGAGCGTAGAAGATTTTCAGGATCTGTTTCTGCAGCAACACAGAGTAATGGGAGGCATCAGGAAGTAACTGCAAGATTTGCTGCTGAATTCGAGGCAGAAATATCTGCATGGCTGCCAGGAGAGGCTCTCTTTCCTCTGCTTTCTTGTATCTATATGAACGAAGACAGAGAATAAAGAAGGTGATGGCTTTTCTCCTTCCCAATGGCTAGAAACAATGATTAAACCACATGAAGTCAAAAACATGCAAAATGAGGCTTAAATGTTCTATGCAGTTGCTGCAGGAAAGTTGGAAGGGACTTTGAGAGAATAAAGCCCTGGTTCAGGCACACACAACACCTTTCTTAGAAGAAGGTTGGGGCTAGTTTAAGGGTTCCAAACTGAAGACCTCTAACCCAGTTCTTGGGAGATAAAGTCAGAAGAAACATGATTTCAAGGCCAGCCTGAACTTATAAAGCAAAACCTGTCTCAAAATGCCAAGGGCTGGAAATGTGACCCTCGTAAAAGGCCCGATTGGTTTGCTATGCATCAATAATAAAGGGAGGGAAAAACAGAGGAAGGAAGGAGGGAAAGAAGGAGGGAGGGAGGGAGGGAAGAAGGGAGGGAGGGAGAGAGGGAGAGGGGGAGGAAGAAAGAAAGAAAAGGGGAAAAAAAGAAAAGTCCAATACTAATAATTTTATATGGGAAGTTTTCTAGTATTTAAGTTAACTCTTATCAAACCATAATTCATTCTATAAAATGAAAGCTGATCCGGTAGCTTAAACATCATATTGTACAGCAAATAACAGAGAAATTTTTATATCATGCTACATTGAGAGTGGATGTACCTTGTAAGCCTGGGTGCTCTCCTTTCACTTCTACTGCGGCCAATCTAAAGTATTTTCTAAATAGAAATTCTATAAAACTGTCTGAACTATCATCTTAAAGAAGGAAAATTACCTGCACTGTAATCTCAGCATTCAGCTGGCTGAGGCAGGAGGATAGCCGTGAGTTCAAGGCCAGCTTGAGCTACCAAGTTAATACCCTGTCTCAAGACAAAGGCAAATTAAAGGATTGCACATACAAAAGCAACACAATCTTAAAACCCAAAAGGTATCATTAACTGCCATCTGAGTCTCAACCCTCACCAGAAACTTCATGGAAATGCCCCGAGGAACCTCATCATTTTCTACCTTTTCTCACCAGGATAGTATCCGGTTTCTGTAAGTGAGGTATATCTACAGCCGCAGCTAAAGAAAGTACATTATACCGCACAGTATGTCACTCATCACCTCAGAAATCATCGGTGTGCGCCAGAAAATATGAGTGCCGCTGAGCGATTGCATCAAGAGAAAGCATTAACCTTGTTTGATTCGGCATTTTCCACGGTGACCGGACCCCGCAGCAGACCGCTCTATGGGCCTGACTCCACAGGACACTGGCTCTCTCTGGCCAGTAGAGATGAACTTACTCATAGGTCTTCACCAGCTGATACAAGCATAGCAAACTGCCAAGCCAGCTCCCACTGTTTGGTGACTGCAAGTAGTAGTCTATCTTGTCGACCACTGCAGGCCAGTGGCCAGGAAAATCATGTCTGATGATGACTCGGAGACACATTGTTAACTGGACTCTGCGAGGCGGAAGAAAATGCCCAAATGCAAGCAGTTAAAGAGTAATACCCACAAAAGAACTACGGATAGTCTTATAACGTTCTCTAACTCCCTTTACACCTACAGTCAGGCACCACTAGGCATGGATGACATTGAGAAACGTGTGAACACCAGACCATCTAGTTGCATCTTAGGGGATGGGACACCACTGTATATATTGTTAACCTCTGCAGCAAAGGACTGTATACATGAGCAGTGTGAAGAAAAGTGATCACATTAAAAACCTTCTCAGTGACTCAATCTACTGAAAATAAACAGAATGGGGGAAACTCCTCACACATAAAACCTTCATCTTATCCCAAAAAAATTGGGGGGGGGGGGTATGTTCAAGACAGGGTTTCTCTTGTAACAGCCCTAGCTGTCCTGGATCTAGCTCTGTAGACAAAGCTGGCCTTGAACTCCTGAGTGCTGGGATTAAAGGGATTAAGGCATGCGCCGCGCCACCACCACCTGGCATCCACAGCTAAACACTGAGCTGAACTCCTGGAATCCAGTTGCAGAGAGGAAGGAGTGATAAGCAAAGGGGTCAAGAACAGGCTACAGAAACCCACAGAGACAGCTGACCTGAACAAGGGGGAGCTCATGGACCCCAGACTGATAGCTGGGAAACCAGCACTGGACCGACCCAGACCCCGTTGAATGTGGGTCTCAGTTAGAAGGCCTGGGCAGTCTATGGGACCTCTGACAGTAGAACCAGGATGTATCCCTGGTGCACGAAAGGACTTTGGAATACATTCCCCATGAAGGGATGCTCCCTTAGCCTAGAGACAGGAGGGAGGGCCTAGGTCCTACCCCAAATGACTTGACAGATTTGGATGATCCCTCCTGGAAGGCCTCACCCTCCCTGTGGAGTGGGTGGGGAATGGGATTGGGAGGGGGGCGTTGGGGGACATGGGAGGATGGAGGGAGAGGAAACTGGGATCAATATGTAAAATAAGAAAAAATAATTTTATAAAGAAAAAAAAGAAAGAAAGAAAGAAAGAAAGAAAGAAAGAAAGAAAGAAAGAAAGAAAGAAAGAAAATTAACCTGACAAGATCAGGACCCAAATTATTTTTGGTTGGCTGTTTACTTGTGAGAAGTTTTTATGCATCCCATACTGATCTCCAATGTAATATGTAGCGGAAGATGATCTTAAACTTCTGATCCTCCTGCTCCTACATCCCAAGTCCTGGGATCCACACGCGGGTCACTACCCCACACTACACTACACCACTGTATGCAGTGCTGGGAAATAAAACCCGAGCTCTCAAGCTAGGAAAGTCCTGTACCAACTGAGCTACATCCTCAGTCCCAAGATTCCAAACTGTAAAAAAAATAAACTAGTGTTCAGTTGAATATCCAGTAACTTAGATCCAAAAAGAAATGGAAAAACTTAAGCAGCACATTGTATCTTCCTTATGGTACCAAATCAATTTCCTCTGCAATACTTTTAGACAAAGCATCTTCGGGCAGCATTAGGACTTGAGGAGAGAAAAGCGGCAGAAGGCTGTCTCAGAATAGACAGGGATCCTCTGTCTACTGCTGGCAGCTGTTTCTTTAAACAACACTGGCATAAGTATAGTTGAAACTTCATTTTTTAAGATTTCATCTTGAGATGGGCCTCATGGTCCATTTCTCACTCCAAGCATAAAGCAAGACTGTCAGGAGAAGCTACTCCCGTGTTACTTAGAGCCACTGCAAGATGAGGAGACCAGGAACAAGCATCTTCACAGATGAGCATGCAATGGTTCTGAGAGGCTCCGGGAACTCGACTGGCACGTGGGCAACCGGTGAGAATAAGGATGCTGCTCTTCAGTGAGCATCCTAGCTACGAAAATTAACCACAAACTTGTCCTTTCTGTTGCCAGCCTCAAATCTCCTTTCTTTTCCTCTATTTTCATCACAATTGCACTTGAAAGTTCCAACTCTACGTAGAGCCATTACAGTGGTGTGTATACACCTGTAATCCCAGCACTTGAAGATGAAGACGAGAGAACTAGAAGTTCAAGCCCATCACTGGGTCACATAGTACACTTGAGACCAGCCTGACATACAAGAGACCGGTCTCAGAAAAAGTAAAAACTACACACACACAAAGCTGAAGATTACACCCAGCAGTCAGTGCCAGTCAAGGCCAGCTGCCTCCTCAGATCACATAGACAGGCACGGCCTACCTCACCAGATCGGGGGACCGGATAATCCCCTCCACAATGCTGTCCCGTATTTGCTGTCGGTCATTCTCGTGGATATTGAATGGAAATATCGCTTCTCCTGGTGGAGGCTCCCTGTCCGGCCAGTACTGTGTCACCATGTTCTTCAGGTAGATGGCAGCTGATTTTAAGAGGAAAACAGATGGGATGGCATCAGGAAGACCACTTCAATTCAATCTCACGGAGCACATAAGCCAGACAGCCTTCCACGTGGGGAGCAATGCCCAGCAGAGATGGAAAGCCTTACAGGTACAAAGGGCCAGCTTGGGAAGGGAAAATGGGAAGAGCTCAAGAGTGTCACGTGGGAGTCAAAGCAGGAGCATTGCACTAGGCTGGAGGACAGCTTTAAGTGACACGGAAATGACCTGGAAACCACATACATGTTTTCAGACTGAGCACAAACACGGGGACATCGGAAAACTGTTGGGGAGTAGTTTTACTGTGCGCTGTGAAAATGTGTCATTCAGATTGGTTTAATAAAAAGCTGAATGGCAACAGCTAGGCACAGAGGATGCTGGGAGAAAGAAAGGCGGAGTTGTGAAGAGGCGCCAGGGACACAGAGCAAGCAGCATGTCATTAAAGGTAACCAAGTCACATAAAAGAACACAGATTAAAAGATGTAGGTTAATTTAAGTGTGGAAACAAGCCCAAGCCATCAGTAGAGCTTTCATAACTAGTAATAAGTCTCCATGTCATTAATGGGAAGCTGACAGTCCCTGACGAAAAAATCCGACTATGAATACCCCCATTACCTCCCTTTAGCTCCCCCAGTGACTGAGAGGATGTCTCCCTCCCATCTTCATTTCCTCTCTATTTTCTGCTGCTATTACTAATCGCCCTGAGTCAAATCAGTGATGCCCTATGAACATGGGTATATGGGTGTAAGTTGTCCACTGGGGCATGGACAACTTACCAGCACCCACACAACTGCCAGCAACCATCCAGCAACCATCAACTGCCAGCAGCCCTGCCCATAGGGGTGGGGCTTTAGTGGTCATTCCTGGGATCTATGCTGGAATTGTAACTATCGTCATCTTGTACATGTCTTCTTTTTTTGTTGTTGTTGTTTTTTGTTTTTTTATTATTAATATTTTTCATTTAAAAGGTTTGGTACAGCACATTATAACTATTTAGATTTAAAATAGAACTCTCATTAACTTGAAAAGGCGACTTACCTGCCTGACGAACTGGGAACTCCACATGGTCGGAGACTATGATCTGAAGCAAGCTGGGGGCAAAATTAATAATCTTGTAGGACTGAAATCACAAAGAAATGCTTCGTAAAAACAGGGCATTCTGAAGAGCTACTAGCACCATTACAGAATACGTTACTGTCCAATTAAAGAAAAACCATAAACAATTAAATTCTGAGGTAAAATGAAGATTATAAAAATACTTTTAAGTAGAAAGAATTCTTATAACTAATGAATAAAAAAATATGTATGAGTACTTTTATGATGCCTGACATATGTTCCCAAAATGCTCCCCTCGAAGTAGTAGGTAGCTCTTTAGTACCTACACAGACTGTCCAGTCACCTACCACAAGCACCTTTGAAACTTTAAAATCTTATTACTGTTTTAAATGATACTTCCTGTTACTCAAGATCCTTTTTGTTGACCATTCATTTCTTACACAAATTTCTTATACCCGTTATCCTTTGAGAGGGAAGAGGGGATATTTCATTTTTTATTAATCAACTCTAAGAGCTACTAATGGACTTACAATCTCTACCTTTTACTTGACCTTCGTGGTAGTCAATATTGATTGTCACAGTGACAGATCTATATTCCCCTCTGAAACAAGCCTCTGGACTTATCTGAAGGGACCCTGCAGTAGAGATAATTGAGACGGGAAGACACTCCTTGCATATGGGCTAAATCAACACATGGGCCAAGGTCCTGCACTTAAGAAAAAGAAGCAAGCCAGCTGACACCAGCATTTAGCTCTCTCTGCTTCCTCGCTGTGGACTGCAAGGTGACCAGCTGTTTCAAGCTCTTGATGCCTTCCCCACCATGATGGACTACACCCTCAGTAATAAACCCTTCCTCTCCCAAACTGCTCTTATCAGGTATTCTATAAGTAGAAAAAGAAAAGCAACTAACATAACCCACCCACCACAAATGTCTCCTCCCAGAATGTCTGGGCTTCAGTTTTCTCCAATGTATTTTTTTGACAAACAGAAAACAAAACAAAATGTCATCCTCAGAAAACAGAAGCCCAAACAAGAGGAGAAAAGACAGGACATGTTTTGTTTTGTTTTTTTTTTTTAATTCCATGTGCTATAGAGAGAGGCTGGTCCTGAGTGGGACAGTGCAGCATGGAGAGCATGGAGGATGAACACTGCTAGGCACATTCTTCTCAACACCATGATGCCTCAAGAGTCCATGCTAAAAACTTTCTCTTCAGCCTGCTGCCTGGACCATTTCATGCATAGGCTTTTGACTCTGATCTGCTCCTGAGTCTGGCCATGGGCACAAACAACATAGAACCCATTCCTTCTGACCATATTTACACAGATGTCTAGTATTGAACATCCCACAGCCCTGCACATCCCCAGAGCTCTTCTCAGAAATCCCAAAAGTTCTCAAGGAGAGAAACCAGACCTTGAACGTGGCATAGGATCTATTCAGCTTGACTTCTTCTAAAGCCTATATGGGCAATGTCACCATTTGAGACACAGCTAAGTTAGTTAGTAAGCCACTCAATTTTTCCATATACGTATGTATGTATGTATGTATGTATGTATGCATGTATGTATGCATGCATGTATGTAGGGGGGGAGGTTGGTCACTGTGTGTGTGTGTGTGTGTGTGTGTGTGTGTGTGTGTGTGTGTGTGTGTGTGTGTACCACCCATGTGGAGGTCAGAACACACTTGTGGAGTCTATTCTCTCCTTCCATCTTTATTGTGTTCTAGGGATGAAGAAGCTCTGATCATAGGCTAGGAAAGCCAAGCACTTTTACCCACTAAGTCATCTTGCTAACCCACTCAATTTTCTCAATCTATTTTTATGTGTATGAGTGCTTTGTTTGCATGTGTGTCTGTCTGTGCACCACATATGTGCCTGGTCTCCACAGAAGGCAGAGGAGCAATCAGATTCCCTGGAACTGGAGTTACAGATGGTTGTGGATCACCATGTGGGTGCTGGGAATTGAACTCAGGTTTGTTTTTAACAAAGTATCAATCATTCAATTTTAACAATAAAGACTCCGGAGCCAGATGCTGGGGTGAAAGTCTGATAGCTCCTAGAAAGCAGCCAGCTGACCTTCCTCCTCAGCTGAAGTCCCAAAACCTCTTCCTTCTCCTACAGCATCTCAAAATAACTCTTTAAACTGAATGCCCCGGCCTTCTACTTCCTGTGTGTCTCTCCATCTGCCCTCCTGACTCCCTCTTGTCCTATGTTTTTTCCTTAATAAACCTATGTTCACTTCCTGTCAACTGGTTGCTTGTGCCTCTTGACATATGGTTGATTTTATTTAATCCTGTTTATAATATTCAAAGGATCAAAGGTTTGTGCTAGAGCTAGAAACAGGTTTTTCCAGTAATTAATGCAACCTCGGTGTTCACAAAGTGACCAAATATCCTGCAGCACCTCGTAATTGCTAATCTATCTCTCCAGGCCCCACACAATTTTTTAAAACAACTTTTCCAACTGGGTGTGGTGGTATACACTTTAATCCCAGCACTCATGAGGCAGAGGCAGGTGGATCTCTGTGAGTTCTAGGCTATCCTGGAATAGAAACAAGTTCCAGGCCAGGGAGGACTACTCTATCTCAAAAAAATAAATTAGTAAATAAAAAATAAAAAACGGTAAAAAAACCTTTTTATTCATAACTGAAACTACAAACATTTTAAAGTAGCTTCTTAACAGCAGGTGTGGGAAACTGGGGAGATGGCACAGTGTAGTTAAGAGCACCAGCTGCTCTTCTGAGGACCCAAGCTCGGTCACCAATACCCACATCAGGTGGCTCACAAACACCCCTAACTCCAACTCCGGGGTATCCGATACCCTCTCCTGGCCTCCTCAGGCACACTGGAGCACTGGTGTGTGTGTACACACACACACACACACACAGCATACACATAAATAAAAATAAATATGTTTAAAACTAGGGGCTTTGGAGAGAGAGCTCAGAAGCGCATCTGCCTCTTTCAAAGGATCCAAGTTCAGTTCCCAGCACCTGTGTGGAGCTGCTCACAGGTGCCTGTAATTCCAATTCCATGGGTTCTAGTGACTCTGGACCCCACAGGCACCTGCATATACACATACACAGACTTTAAAACATAAGCAAACTAAAATGAAGTAAAAGAGATTTGTTAGCCTGGGCTACATGAGATCCTGTCTCAAAATAAACAGATGTGAGGACTGGAGAGATGGCTCAGCCATTAAGAGTGCTTGCTGCCCTAGCAAAGCACCTGAGTTCAGTTCCCAGCACCCACATTAGGTGGTTCATAACTGCCTGTCACTCAAGCTCCAGGAGATCTGGTAACTATGGCCTCTGCAGCCTGCATTTTATGTGTACATACCCATACACATTATTTATGTATATGTACTCTTAGATAGATAATAGATAGATAGATAGATAGATAGATAGATAGATAGATAGATAGATAGATAATTAAGAAAAATCTTTTTTCTGAGTAAGGTAGCACATGCCTTTAATCCCAGCACTTGGAGGCAGAAGCAGGTGGATCTCTTTAAAACCAATCTGGTTTATATGGCAAGTTCCAGATCAGCCAGAGCTACACAGTGAGACCAGGTTTCAAAACAAGAAAAAAAGAAAAAGAAAAATGTGCTTAACAGCAGTTTGCTTGTTTTTTGGGTTTTTTTTTTTGTTTGTTTGTTTTGTTTTGTTTTGTTTTGTTTCCAAGACAGGGTCTCTCTGTGTCGCCCTCTGTCCTGGAACTCACTCTGTAGACCAGGCTGGTCTCAAACTCACAGAGATCAGCCTGCCTCTGTCTCCTGAGTGCTGGGATTAAGGGCATGTGCCACCACGCCCACCTGAATGGCAGGTTTTTTTGTTTTGTTTTTTTTTTTTATGGGGGAAATATTAGTATTGATTTAGCTCAGTCTTCTACAACTTCAACATATATATTATAAAAATAATTTGGGTTTGTAGCTTTCTTAATAGTGAAAAGATCTTGTAAATCAAAAATAAGCAGTTTATTATGATCATAAAAACTGACTTCAGTTCTTTAAAACTCTTACAAGAGACACAAAATAACCTGTACACTTGGACTAATGCTACTTACTAAAACTGTTGCCATTCAACACATTTCAGAACTCCTGTTTTGCAACTGTTGGCCATTTTAAGGAACTGTTGAAACTTTGACTTCTTTGGTGTTTTGGCCTATGTTAACTTGGCAAGCTTAAACATTTAAGGGCAAATGCAAATGCATTCCCAGGCCACTTCCCTCACAATAATACCCCATCATTGTTCCTCTTTGGGCTTCAAGTGTCTAACAAAAAGATGACTCATTTCTCAAAGACTTCGTGGGTACATTTGTTTTGTGTCTGTGAAGCTTTCTGAAAATAAACTGTTGTGTTTCTTACTTAAATTCTATGTTCTATGAAAACTCATACAATGCCAAGACTTGAGATTCCTGGTCTCTGACCCACTAATCCCTCTAGTCCCCAGCTGGTGGGCTGGATGGATCTTTTTTCAACTGCTGCTCCCTTTGCTCCTGCCCTGTGCTTGGCCTGCCTTTCTTGTTATAACATCCAGGTCTCCTCAGGAAATGACCACCCTGTCTATTTATTCCAACACACTTGTAGGTTGCTCTCTGTAGAACTCATAACCTGTCTCTCCCAACTAGCATGTGGCCACACCAATGCCTAGAACACAAATCAGCAAGTAACTCATCATTCCTAACAGCAAACTCCCTTAAAGGGCAAAGAAAATGATGGGACAATTAAGGATGTGGCTTGGTGTGTGCCTCACACGTGTGATACTAGACCCAACAAGCACTGCCACAAAAGGAAAAAAAAAAACCAAACAAACAAAAAACATAAAACAGAGATTCCAGAACTTGGTAATGAAAGCAAATGTTTTTAGGCTGAGAATAAGAGTCCAGTGGTAAACTGTTAACCAAGCATGAGCAAAGCCCCGGGTTCAATCCCCTGTGCCACCAAAAGAAATAAAAAGCCAGGAATGGCAGCATACACCTATAATCCCAGCACACAGGAGGCAGAGGCAGGAGGAGTAGGCTTCACAACAAGACACTATCTCAAAGAGATGGGGGATGAGAGGAGGGGCAAGAACAGAGTCCCAAGCTCCAGCGTGAGAACCACACATAGGGGTGCAGCTCTCAGGAGGTGGAGACAGGAGGATTCTCAGCTGCACAGTAAGCTCAGGCTGCCTGGGCTATGTGAGGCCCTTCCAGGGGGGAAACGGTAAGAGATAAGCTCTAACCCCTTACAGTAGATGTTTATTTATTCATGCATCAAGACAGGATGACACGAGAGTGCTAAGGGACAAGCTTGCAAAACCCAATACCAAAGTCTCACCTTATTAATGATAACATCGTATCTAGTTTTTCTACTCCAAGCACAAAAATCTATTGAAAGTGTAAATACAATCCAAAACACTGAACAAGTCACACATGCTAAGTAAATAACACGGCAATGTTACCCTGTTGTTTCGGGTTGGTTTCTGTGGTGCTAGGCATGAGCCTAGGGCCTCATGCTTTAAAACATTAGTAACAAAGAAAATGGTCTCTGGTGAGATGAATAGATAGGGAGCAGGGAAGAGTAAAGACAGAATTTGGATTAAAACACTATGAAGAGGGCATAGAACTGAACTGCTCCCGGTTCTGCAGGCTTCAAGCCTTTTCTGCTTCCAAATATAAACTGCACTTATGTGATGATAAATGGGAAGAAAGCAAGGTTTGGCTATGGGCAGATAGTGCAACATGGCCTCCAAGTTCTGTTCCCTATTAGCACTATCAAAGGGACATCTTGCAACGTGGTGAGAGCAGAGTCAAACAGAAGCCTTCCGCGTGCACACCAGCAGGTTGTAAGTCCAGCCCGCGGGGCATCCTTAGGAACTAAATCATAATGACTGTTACGAGAGGCAGGCAGGACTCTTCAAAGTCGGGACCGGCACCAGCTTTGTCTCTTACTCTAGGGTGACAGTCCTTTTCCTTTCTGAAACATCAAAGCATTTCATTTTTGGCCTTTCATTCAACACAACTTTGTGTGTGTTAGGATTACAGGCTTGAGCAAGGCTGGAAATCAAATAGGACCTCAAGAATTCTTGGCTAAACACTCTACAGCTGAGCCAAATAGACAGTAACAGGGTTACTGTCAACTCTCGGGTTCTTACCTCTCAGGGACCCTGGATTCACATGCACCTCAAGCTCCACACAGATTTTCAGTTAATATCTCTTAAAAAGATTCAAAACCCACCTGCTTTTTAAAACTCAACTAGGACAGACACACTGGCCAAGAAGTATTCTTATACTTTAGGAGGCACAGAATCGCCTCGGGGAGCCAGTTAAAACACAAACTTGTTCCCACTCCCAGCTTTCCAGAATCTTTAATCATGGATGTAGCCCCATAATCCTCATGCCCAATAGTTCTCAGAGAAGCAGAGACTGGCCCTGGAAACTCCTTAAGATCCACTAATTAACAGCCCTCCACACTTGCAGCAACTTCAAACAACTGTCAAGCCATGCAGGGGGATTTTAATTTGTTCTTTTTAGTAAGGGGCCCATGATCCCTCTTACATGTGCAGAAGCAGAGCTTATGATTATTACAATCTTGAAATGTTGGGCCAGATGTGGTAGCACACAGTTTTAATCCCAGAAGCAGAGAGGCAAAAGCAGCAGGAGGATCTCTGACTTCCAGGCCAGCCTGTTTTAACACAGAGTTCCAGGCTAGCCACAGCGGCACAGTGAGACCCTGCCTCAGAAAAGAAAGAAAAGACAAAAAAGAAAGAAGGAGAGAGGAGTAGGAATAGGGGCAAAAAAAAAAAAAAAAAAAAAAAAAAAAAAGTGGGGGGAGATACTGGGAATAACACTGGAACAATGTCAAGACTGCTTAGCAGAATGGAGAGTGGTTAAGGCAAAGTCTCGCACAATTCGGCATTGGGAAGAAATGCCTCAGATGTGTATTACTGGACCGGACTTTGAAAAGATACATGATACATAGAGACCGCGTGCTCTTCCTAGAACCCTCTCTGACAGCACTGCCCAGCGCTCCAGCAAAACTCTGCTACGATCCACACAGCCAGAAGCAGGCTAGAGGCAGGGTTTCCAACAGCAACACCTGAAAAGGGCGGGTCCGGAGAAAAGCTAGCTCAGCTTTGCTGAATTTTCCCACCGCGTCCCCGCGTAAGCGCGCTTCGGAAAAGAAATCACACCCAACGCACACTGGCAAAGGCTTCGCAGCCTCTTTGTACTGTCCAAGTGGGCTGGGCAAGTGCACCAAGAAAGGACCGGATGGCCAACAGGTGCTCCAGCTGCTCCGCAGGGTCCGAGTGTCGGGCTGGGGCGGGAGGGAGAGAGAGAAGGGAGAGGAGCAGGGGGACGCGGAGGCCCGCTGCTCACCTGGTTAAGCTCAGTCTCGGCCGCAATCCTCAGCTTCGGGTCTATGGTGCCCTTCAGCGCCTGGATGATCCGGTTGAGGTCCATGTCCCCGGGCGGGGACTCCGGCCCCAGGGCCAGCAGGCCGGGTTGCAGCCGGGGTGTCTCCTGGCCCCTCGGGCCGCGTCCGCCACAGGGAACCACCTCACCCCCAACCCCTGCCGCCCACACCGCCGCCTGCAGCTACTTGCTGCGCCACTCTGACTCCGCGCCCCCTGTCCTCCCTCCTTCCCCCCCACAACTCTCTCTCCATTCACCCTTTACGACAGCCGGTGGGAGGCGGGAGAAGAGGAAGCGGCGACTGCTTTACGACAGCTTCTTCCCCTGGAGCGCGTAGCGCAGACCGGCTCCTGCGGGGGACGCCATGATGCTGTACGGAAAACGCTCGGCACCGCTGTCCTCCTGCAGGAAGTTATCGTGGTTTGGTGGGAAAGGCGCTCTGGCTCGTGCCACCCGCTAAACGCCCGCAGGCGGCCGCCATGATGCTGTACGGACACCCGAGCCTGTCCACCCACCAGTGGAGGCCAAATTAAGTTAATTGGCCCGGGATCTACTTACAGTTGCTGCAAATTAGGCGCATCTAAACGGAGTGATACCTTTTGTTCAAGACCTCTGGGAATAACATTTGAGCTTTTCCAAGATAAACTTTCTGGGACCTTGAAATCATGTAGCCTACAGAAGAGGATTCCTTCCATGTATGAGAGCATCTCTTTATCTTCCATTCACTCTTGGAACATGTTTTAAAAACGTGTTTTCAAACAGAATACTGTAATTTTTAGATATCATATTATGACAAGATGAAAGGACTCAATTAGTAGAAAGGCAATCAAGTATCCGTATATATTCTTGGAGTGTAAAAACACAGTGGTAAGAAAACTATATGACTGCGAGTGCCAAAAAAAATGTCCAGATTTTCATCGTGAAAGGCAACAAGGTTTACACTATTTCCATCCACAACTGCAACGCATAGAAATACCAGCAAAATTTCCTCTGATGAACCCAAAAAGAAGGTTCTAAACACACACAGTAAAGATGACTGTTGACAAATGCTGCTGAGGGGTTGTGATCTTCCCAGGAGCATATAATCAAGATATATTGGTTCAGTTAACTCGGTTTTAAGAAGATAGAAAGAAAAAAACAAAAAAAGTCGACGCTGGTGGCGCACAATCGGGAGACAGAGGCAGGTGGATCTCTGAGTTCCTGAACAGCCAAGGCTTAACAAAGAAATCCTGCCTTGAAAAAACAAAAACAAAAAGTTACAAAATGAGACAGAATGTGTGCTATATGACGGTTGCCTCCAGCATTGCCCATTTCAGTTCTTTATGCATGAAGCCATCAGAGTTTAAAAAAAAAAAAAAAAAAAAATTCTGCCCCCACCACCTTTATTTGTCAAATCTAAACTCTAAGAGACTTTCCTCCCTGTGTTATGACACAAGATCTCTCTTTACAGCCTCCGCTGATCTCAAAATTGTGGCAATCCCACTGCTTTGGTCTTTCCAAGGCAGATTCTCTAGTCATGAGCCTCACTTCAGCATACTCCTTTCTACCCATTCTGTCTTCCCCTTAACAATTCTACACCTGTTCTCCAACTCACTTATTCCTTAGCAATTGAACACTTTTTCCATACTATACAGCCTTTTCTGCTTTTTGTCTCCCGATTCAACTATTCAGACCTACCTTTGACCCACTACTGTGCCCAGGGACACCATTATGTATCTGAAGAGTGCCTGTTTGTAATGCTGCTTTTCCTTCGCATCTAGTAACCAGTACCAGCACTGCCTTTCATTCCTTCAGTAGCTGTTCTGGACCATAACAATGTTCGAAGGTACCCCACTCCATCTTACAGAGACCTACAAAAATGAGCAGAGCCCCTGGTAGCGGTATTCACACATCCCCAGATTCATCTCTGTGCACCTCTGCACCTCACTCCTACATCCTGAACAGGACCGCTCCCATATTCTCCAGACCCTGTCTCTATTCCGCATAATGTTTCATTAAATAAATGTGGGGGGGGGACAGAGAGATGACTGGGCAGTTAGGAATGCTTGCTTATGGAGACGAAAAGAATTGATTCTCGGCCCCCACAAATTGGTTCACAACCATCCGTGACACGGGTTCCAGAGAATCCAGTGCCCTCTTCTGACCTCTTCAGGAACAAGGTGTGCACATGGTACAGTTATACATACAAGCCAAACACTAGGGTGTGTAAAATAAATCTAAAAGAAATTCTAACACAAATAAAATAAATCTGGGGCATTTATAATTTATTACCTGTTCTTTGTTGACAATTAGCAAGGTTTTTTTCCTAGATGTTCAGCCTTGTTCTTCCCACTAACTAAACTTCAGCCTAAAATAGTTTTTCTAGCTGGGTAGAAAGCTGGGGTGAAAGGATCACCAACAGCCTGGACAACATACTTAGACCCTAATCTCAAAAAAAAATTTTTTTTTAGGATGATGATGGAACACACCTTTAGTCCCAGCATTCAGGAGGCAGAGGCAGGCTGATCTCTGTGAGTTTGATGCCAGCCTGCTCTACAAAGTAAGTTCCAGGACAGCCAAGACTGTTACACAGAGAAACCTGTCTCAACACAAAAAAAAGCAAAAAAAAAAAATCATCTTTGGTCTGGAGAGATGGTTCAGCAGTTAAGAGCACTGGCTGCTCTTCCAGAGGTCCTGAGTTCAATTCCCAGCAACCATATTGTAGTGAGAAATCTACCCCGTTTGCACCCATTGCACTGACAACGCCCATCTGGTTGTGGCCACAGGTTTGGACATGACTGGGTAGGTTAGGTCTGGGGTCCAGGACCCCAGCTGGCACTCATCTGTGATGAGATCAGGTGCCCTCTTCTGGACTGCAGGCATACACTCTGGCAGAACACTGTATACATACATAATAAATAAATAAATAAATAAATAAATAAATAAATAAATAATATCTTCAAAAGAAAAAAAAAACTTTGAAAGGAAAAACTTACAAACTTTAATTACTGCTGATTCTAAATTCCTTTTCAGATTTTTGTTGCAAAGAATGTTCTTCATTTGCTACTTCTCCTTTCTTTCCATTCATGATTCAAGCAAGTGTCTTTAAGCTTTCTAGCCTAATATTTCTCTTGAAACTGACAAAGATCAGCACTGGTTCCTTTAGAGATCAAATGCAGTAGTCTCTCTTTTTTTTTTTAATTCCTCATATTAAAGTGTCTCTCACCAGATGGAGCTGTCTTTCATTCCATTTATTAATTCTTTTATTATTTCACATGTGTGTTTTGCCTAGATGTATGTCTGTGTACACAATGCCCAGAGAAGCAAGAAGAAAACATCAGTTCTTCTGTGTGGCAGAGTATTTGATCACACTGTAAACCTAACTATTGCATTCTTTACTGGGAAAAAAACAAAATGTGTAGATGAATTTTTATTTGGGTTGCCAGCTCAGAAACATTGTTAATTATGAAAGCTTGGCCTAAGCTTAGGCTTGTCCCACTAGCTTTCATAACTTAAGCCCAGCTAGTTCACATGGTACAGCATAAGACTCTTATTCTCAGGGTCAAGGGTTCAAGTCCCACTTTAGGCACCATTTGTAGTTAAGACTTTTTCATCAGGCTCACAGGCTCTCCAGTAATGACACTGAGACTTATTGTTAGTTATGAAAACTTGGCCCATAACTTACACTTGTTTGTAACTAGCTCTTATAACTTAAATTAACCCATACCTTTTAATCTACTTTCTTTTAAGTGGCCCACACTACTTCCTCTGTGTCTGCTGGCATCTCTGCCCTTCTTCCTAGTTTCCTCTGTCCCTGGAAATCCTGCCTAACTACTGGCCATTCACCAGTCAGAGTGACATAGATTCACAGTGCACAAAAAGATTATTATACCACAACAAACCCGTTTTCTAGTTGTGTTGTTTCAGCCTCAGCACAAACCTTTAATCCAAGAGCTTTCTGCTTATTGTAAACAGGATTAAATAAAGTCAACCCTAGGTCATGAGGTGAAGCAAGCACCAGTGGACAGTAAGTGAACAAGAAAAACAATAGAGAATAATAGAGAGTCTGGAGGATTGATAGATTCACCAGAGGTGTAGAGGCAGACATTAACTTTGAGGGTTTTTTCTTATTTGATATGGTGGAGCGTAGCCAGGTTTTTCATTAGGGACCATCAACTCCTCAATAACATAGAGACTTATTATTGTGAAAATTTCGCCAATAGCTTAGGCTTGTTTCTAAACAGCTCTTGTAACTTAAATTAACCCATTTCTATTAATTCACTTTCTGCCTTGCGTCTTTATTTCCTCATCTCCATAGCACCTATCCTGCCTGCTCTGTGTCCCTAGTGCCTCTGCCTTCTTCTTCAAAGTGTTCCCTCTTTCCCAAAAATTCTGCCTAGCTATTGGCTGTTACTCTTTTTATTAAACCAATCAGAGTGATGCAACTTCACAGTATACAAAAAGATTATTCCACAACAGCAGAGCAGTGAAAGAGTTTTTCCATGGACATCAACTGATGATGGGAGATGTTATTCTGTATATATGTTTCTCATACTAATTTATAAAGTCCTGCTGGCCAATAGAAAACTAGATAGGCGGGGCTAGGAAACTAGGAGAAGGAAAGAGGAAGTGGGAAGGAGGAGGAAGGAAGATGCCTGCCATGGCTCCCTGATAAGACGACCATGTGGAAATACTTAGATAAGTAGAAATGGGTTAATAATTAAGGCAGAGCTAGCCCATTAACAATACTGGTAACTAGCCAACAGGATTTTATCAAATACAAAGTCTCTGAGTGTTATTTGGGGCTCATGTGGCGGCGGGACCATGGCGGCAGGACCCGCTGCAGCCGGCGGGGAAGAACCTGCTGTAACATAATGGTGTCAGAACTGGGATTGAGAACTTTCACTTAAAACTTAACAAAAGCTTATAAAATAGTTTTTAGAAGCAAGGGAACAGAGACTAGCAAGACTTCCTAGTAGCAGCATTTTCTTGGTTGGATTTGTTTTGCTGTAGACAGAGAGTTGCGAGGCTCTTTTAAGGGAGGTTTCCAAAATTAGCATGAGCGGCAAAAAACCGCCTTGCTTTTAAAGAACTCTGCTAACAATTCATTGGTGTGTAGGAGAGCTGCAATGAAGGTTTACACTGTGTTTTAAAAAATACGCTGGCTTGGGAGAGAAAAAGAAACAGGATACAATGGTTTAAAAAAGAAAAAAGGAAGTAAAATGGATGGGTATGGTGGCGCACGCCATTAATCCCAGCACTCGGCAGACAGAGGCAAGCAGATCTCTGTGATTTCAAAGTAAACCTGGTATGCAATGAATTCCAGGACAGATAAAAGTTACACAGAGAAACCCTGTCTCAAAATATGTAAAAATAGAAATAGAAGAAATAGAATAATAAAAAAACCAGGTAAAGATGAAAAGCACAGAGAAATTTTGGATACTGTACGCAATTCTGTTGTCTTTAAATTATTTGATTGCTAAGAAAATAACAACTACTGATAAAAGAAATGCTGCTGGATTAATTCAATTTATATATTTTAAAAATGCTTTGACTCCAAAATTTAAGCCAAAGGACAAGTTACTGGGGAAAAGGATTTCTATTTTTGTTTCCACAGAAAATGAAAAGCTATGGATTTCTTCCAGATTTATGTGGTTTGATCAAGCCAGACCCCCTGAAACAGTGCCCCAGATGATCCAGCATTCAAAGCAGTTGAGACAAAGCCTTGCAGACTACAGCCAAGATTTCTATGTCTTCTTTGGACCCCCATGACAGCGCCCTCTACCAGCAAGAAGTAGTTTGGAAAGAACGACGCCCAAATTCCCAAATATTGTTTATAAATGTTTGTTTTCACTTAAATTGGTTTGGCTATAAATGGTTAATGACCACAAACAATCTTTTTAAAGGTAAAAAGGGAATTATGGTATAGATATGAATACTTTGCTTTGAAATGGATTTTCTTTTATTGATACAATTTAAGGTCAATTTTGTAATATGTATATTTCTCCTCTTGTTTAGGTATTGTGTTTATATAGCTCATTGGAAAATGTAATGTATAATTTAGTACAGATTTTAGAGCGTTACCTATGATAGTTAAAACTTATAGTTAAGTTAGTTAGGATTTCTAGATATGCAGAGATGTATTTGAGATGAATAGGCATTCTTCAAACCTTTCAAAGACCTACAGAATATGGCATTTAAAATGGTTTAGGGATTTTCTTGACAGTGAGGCACAACTGTTCCTGGTAACACCACCTGCATCAGAAAGGAAGATGGACATCGAAGAAAAACAGTATGGAGTTTGCTTCCATCATGGCAAGACTAGCCATATGGACAAGATACTGTTCTTGTCTGGACTCTTTGACTTTATGCTCTAGAAACTGGACATGCAGGACCCACAAAAAGGTGACTGCTGATGCAAGATGGACATTGCTACAGGATTCCTGCTTCATGGAAAAGGCAGCCAGACAGTCTACAGGACACAAAGAAAAATGACTGACAAACTGCCATTACAGGTGGACAGTTTAAAGTTTCCTGCCTTGTTGAGGAGTCTGGACACACACTATGGCCTATGGGCTGAAGATGGAACATTACAGAAGAACTTCGGGTGACTGACCAGGCAATGAGTTGTCTCTGTCATTTCTAGAGTTTATATAGTATCCTTCTGTGGTCTTTGAAGGAGTTGAAGACAGATAGTTATGGTTATAGTTTTCCTTAGTAAGGATTAAAGATAAGTTACATATAGGACTTTAGACTGACAAAGATAGGATAGATGATATTTTCTTAAAGTCTTACAAAATGTTAATGAACTAAATATTGTTAACTGTGATTCTTATTTGATAACTGTTGTATGGTATATTTTGCTATGTTAAGGTTAAACCCCTTCTTTTACTTTAGACAGAAAAGAGGAGATGATGGGAGATGTTATTCTGTATATATGTTTCTCATACTGGTTAATAAAGCTCTGTGGCCAATAGGAAACGAGATAGGCAGGGCTAGGAGACCAGGAGGAGGAAAGAGGAAGTAGTAGGGAGGAGTCGAGATGGAGACCTGAAAGAAAGAAGATGCCGGCTGTGGCTCCCGGATAAGATGGAAATACTTAGATAAGTAGAAATGGGTTAATAAGACAGAGCTAGCCCATAAACAATAATAGTAATTGGCCAATAGGATTGTATCAAATACAGAGTCTCTGAGTATTATTTGGGGCTGGTGCGGCTGTGGGCCCAGACTGGTGGCAGGCAGGATGGCACAGGCAGACGGGAAAACGTGCAGTAACAAACTGAGGAGAAAGTTCGGCTGGATGCTTTCTCTGCCTCTCTGACCTAGAAGGCTTCTACCCCAGCATCTGGCTCCCAAGTCTTTATTGGTAAAAATCAGACAACTGCAATTATTAAAAGACAACATTTAGCACTCCAACACATGGCATGACCACACAGATGGAGAAATCACACCAGTTGCAAACAAATTGAGAAGCCATCAGTAAGACACTTAAAAAGTCCTCAAGGAGAGGGTTCGGTGATATTACAATTCCCAGTGTGGGAATTACCATAATAAAGGTAGTTAGGACTATTGCTACTTTAAACAGCTTGAAAATAGAAGCAGAAAACAAAAAGCTCAGCAACTTGACTGAGATTGGCATATCAGTTGTTGTTATAATTTTAAAATGGTGAGAAGGAACACCATAGAAGAGAACTGCCATGTGGGAGATTTATTAAGGGAAAAAGGGAAGAATTGGAAGAAAGGTGCAAAGGCCTGCCTGCCTCTCAGAGAAGCAGTGGGAAGGAGAGGGGAGGTAGGTGGAGCTTGTGTCTTAAAGGCAAGCGTGGCTCATGCCCACAGAGAACGTGTAGTGTATGACATTGTCAGGATCCTGAGCAGGCCAGCGTAACTGGCTGAGTACTGACCAGCACACGTGCACAGGGATGACATATCCTGCCAGGCTAGTGCAGGTGCCCGAATGCTAACAATTAAAATTACCATTACTCAGGTAATTCATATTTTATCCTTAATAACCACAGTGGGTTTTTGTGCCAAACATGGAAAGTGTATTGATAACATACAAGCCTTAGAAAGGCTTATAAATAAAAATAAGAAAATTAATCAGACACAGACAGAGGAATTTAGACAAATGTAATGGGGAGAATTTCTCCTTCTCGGTCCCACTGGGCTGGTTTTCTCCACCTACCAGGTACCCACAGCTGCTTAGAAAATAAGCACTCAGGGACTTAATATATATTTATAAATGTTTGGCCAATGACTTAGGCTTCTTATTGGCTAGCTCTCTCTTAATTATTTAGCCATTTCTATTAATCTGTGATCACCACGGGGCTGTGGTTTACCCAGGCGATGTCTTAAGATCCTGCCTCCTTGGTGGCTACATGGCATCTGCTCTCTGTCATCCTTCTCCCTGCTTCTTTGTTCAGAATACCCACCTTGCTAAATTCTGCTTATCAACTGGCCAAAACAGATTTATTCATCAACCAGAAAGAGAAACCTACAGTCACAGCACACAGAAGAACATCCCCCATCGTACAAGAACCTACTGTGCCAGTGCATAATGAAACTAAAGGGGATGGGCCAAGATTCCAAGGAAACCAATATTAGTTAATCTGGTTACTATTCAAGAACTACCAGCAGATGATTGGCACACCCAAGGTTAAGAAGTTAAATGAAGCCAGGTGGTGGTGGCACATGCCTTTTTTCCTAGCACTCAGGAGGCAGAGACAGGTGGAAATGTGAGTTCAAAGCCAGCCTGGTCTACAGAGTGAGTTCCAGGACAGCCAAGGCTACATAGAGAAACCCTGCCCAAAAAAAAAAAGTTAAATGGAATCCTATAGTAATATTAGACTTGAGATTTACAGAAGTGGTGATTTCACATGGTATGCATTTATCCTATATGAAGCAAATATTAAATGCATGGGCAACTAAGAACAAAATTATGCCCGAAGACTGGAAAGATTTGGCAACAGCATATTGGAAGCTGATCCTCAGTTACAATGGTGAATAGGGTAGAAAGAGGAAGATAGGGTCATAGATCAGTGATATAAGGCTTAAGGTATTGATATTTCCCAGTGTAAATTTCTAGGTGAAGGTCAATATGCTGAGTTACAAAGGCAGCTGGAATTTGATGACCAGACCTTGGCACTATATTGTTTTAGAAGCTTAACATGCTTGGGATAAGATTAAAGAATCAGGAAAGAGGTCTTAGTCATTTGCTAAAATTATACAAGGTCCAAAAGAATCCTTCACTGATTTTTTTTTTTTTTACAAAGTCCAACTTCAGTTGTAAATAGAATAGTATCAGATCCAGAAGTCAAACAAGTATTAATCAAATCTTTGGCTGTTGTGCTGTGGAACAATCTCTTGGAACACAGTGAAGATGTGTTGCTTCCATTGGTTTAATAAAGAGCTAAATGGCCAATAGCTAGGCAGGAAGAGGTTAGGCGGGACTTGCAAGAGAGCTTGCTTGAGAGAACAAAGGTATAGTCACCAGCCAGACACAGAGAGGAAATGGGAGGTTCATGATGAAAAGAAGGTAATGCCACATGGCAGAATATATATTAATATAAACTGGTTAGTTTACATTACAAGACCTAGTTGAGACAAGCCTGAGCTAACAGCCAAGCCCTCATACTTAATATAAGTCTGCACGTCGTTATTTGGGAGCAGGCGGCATGAGAGAAGACTCGTTATAAATGCAAATGGACTAGGCATTGTAAACGTAATTCTTACCTGATAATTGTTCTTTGTTTATAGCTTTATTGTGTTAGCGTTAAAACCTTTCCTTTTTATTTAGACAAAAAGGGGGAAATGTTGTAGAACAATCTTTTTGTACACTGTGAAGATTGGTTTAGTAAAAATCTGATCCAGGAAGTGATGGCATTCACTTTTAGTCCCAGCACCTGGGAGGCAGAAGCAGGTGGATCTCTGTGGGTTCAAGGCCAGCCTGGTCTACAGTTAGTTTCTGGACAGCTAGGGCTGTTACAAAGAGAAACCCTGTCTTGAAAAAAAAAAAAAAAACCTGAACAGCCAATAGGTAGGCAGGATTTTCAGGGTAGAGAGAATGCTGGGAAGAAGGGCAGAGTCACGAGGAGACACGGAGGAAGTATGGCATGTAAGATGAGGTAACAAGCCATGAGGCACATGGCAGCATGTAAAATTAACATAAATGGGTTAATTTAAGTTGTAGGAACTAGTTAGTAATAAGCCTTAGCTACTGGCTGATATTTAATAATAATAAAAAAAATAGGTTTAGAACACAGAACACTGAGTGAAACAAAGCATCCTGGCGATTGCCCTCTCTGGGGTATGATTGGTGCCAGTGGCAGAGACACAGCTCTTCAAATAGGCCCTGCTACTGAGCACTTGTATGGGATTCATAAGCAGTGGGCAGCATGCTACTTAATGGCATAAGACTAGGTAGAAAATGCCTAAGAGTGGCGTGGGCCCAGAAATTTCCCAGAGCTGTGGTGGTCAGTGTGGCTCCTGCTGGTTCCTCTGCCATGAGGCTAGGCTCTCAGGGCACCAAGCGGGTGGAGCCAGGCACAAGCATGCCATAGCTAAGTGCACAGTGGTTTTGGTTTTGCTCAAGCAGACAAAAAGGTTGCAGATATGCAGTAAAAAAAAGATTCAGATTTAAAAAAAAAAAATACCCTCTAAACAGGTTGCAGTGCTAAAATGTGCATAGGCTTAAGGAGAAAAGGTATACGCAGTCATTTTAAAAAGTTTAAAAATAATAAAGTCTTTATAAAGGAAAAAAGCGATGTAAAGATGGAAAATACATGGGGAGTCTGGATGCTGTATGTTGTTGCATTGTCTTTTAATATTTTGATTCTGGATGAACAAGCAAGAACTGCTGAGAAACATTGGATTATGGTGGCTTGCTGGATTAAACCAACCTTTATGCTTTAAAAGTGTGTTGACTTGAAAATAGAAGTCAAAAGATGTGTTATGCTTTTATTCCCACAGAAAACAAAAGGCTGTGGATTCCTTCAAAGTTAAAGAGGATCAGGTTTGACTGGGGAAGATCCCCTGAAGATCCTAAAGACATGTGACATATATTTTATCTGCTCAAACATAAAACAAAAAACAAAAAATATTTGGCTCACTTGTATACAACTCATAGTTTATACTTGTATTAATGCAGATATGACTCTTACCTTTAAAAGTTTATGTGTTTTCAGAGCAAGAGAACAATATACCAATAAAAACAGGTGAACCAGATAACCCAGCCTCTCAGAGTGTTTCTAGAGTTGCAGTTTCCTCAGAGTTCTGCATCCAGAACAGCTTCATGGCTGCTGGCTGAGATGGTCCAGCCTCATAGCCTACTCCAGCCAAGAGTTGACATTTGTCCTGATTTTATCAGGGTTCCCCAAATATACCAACAACCCCAGACAACAGGAAGCAATCTAGAGACTTCAGTGAAAATTGAGGTCTCTTTTACTAATGCTGAAGTTGTCTCATTGTGGGTAGAAAATGAACATTGGCATATTGCCATAACATTTTGGAGATATAAACAACAAATATCCCAAAAGCAAGAGATTTCAGTTTATAAAAAGAATTAATTGGATTCTTTCTCATATAGTAAAAGGCCCACCAGTTTCTGGAACCCCAACATTCTATACTGATGCAAATAAATAAAAAAAGGCAGGTCAGGCAGGGTAGCTCAAAGCCCTTATGGTTCAGTTACAAAAAAAGAGGAGCTGTATGCCACTCTTTGGTATTGTTACATTTTCCAGAATCTCTTAATATAGTTACTGTCTTTCAATACATAGGAGTTTTTTCACATGTTGAAACAACTGGACTTATTCCAGATGATTCAAAATGAACTTCACTTTTTATTCAACTACAGCAAGTAATCAGAAACAGAAATCATCCATTGTATACAGCACATATCAGATCCCATATGGGTCTATCAGGCCCTCTAGCACAAACTAATGATGAAAATGACCAGATATTAATAGGAAAGGCACTAGAAGACTGAGAATTTCATAACCTGGATAAATGTTATGTTGGGGAGGTTTTGCCTTTGTTTCCACAGAAGAAGATAAGCTATGGATACCATCAAGATTGATAAAGATTAGATTTGAACAGGAAAGACCTCCTGAATAAGAGGAGGTGATAGTTCATCAGATAGTTTGGTTATTCAGTCCAAACCAACTTATGAAGACTAACAAGTGCCTTTAATTTGATCAGGCATAAAAATAAAAGTAAAAAAATAACATCTTGAATAATAATTTACCAAAGGCAAACTTGCCTTACTGGCATAAATGAGTTTTCTTAAGCCATGTGTTTTAATTACATGTTAGAATGTTAGAATGTAGATTGCCATGTAGACTACACCATCTTGGACATCAGCTTTTGAGTTTTCTTCTTAAATAAAAAGTATATTTTTATTGTTTGGTATTGAAAACAGTTAAGAGATGTAAAATGTTCTAAGTAAATTCAAAGGTTACTAAATTCAAACTTGTCTTCTAAATCTCTAAGAGTTGGAGAGATTTGGAGCCAAGATAAAATATTTGAGCAGTGTGGTGGTAGCCAGTGCTTTCGATTCCAGTAGAGACAGACATATCTCTATAAATTAGTTATTTTCTCAATTCTAGAGTCAAGTGAACAAGATGGTGCTGGTACAAGCCTTTAATTCCACTACCCAGGAGCAATACTGCTCCTAATTGGTATGTTTGCACACTAGAGAAATCACGGTTAACTTCCAATGCAGACAGGAACAAATTGCAGCTTTTTCAACTGCCAGTAAGCTTTTGGTTCATGAAACCCTGACCAGCATCGAACTAGATGATACCCTAACTATGTATATCGTTTTTATTGGTTTTGTTTTTTTTTGTTTTTTTTTTTTTTTTTTTTTTTGGTGAATTGGTAACTGAAAGCAAAAAAGGAGTCCACCAACATCTGCCTGTTCACTTTTATTGCAAATGCTTTCCATATTTGGAGAATAAATATTCTCTCTTTTGAGAAATAAATTTGTATATTTTACAAGGCATGGAAAGCTTTATACTCAGTCATTGCCAAATGCCCTATGGTCATAAGGATGCCCCTTACTTACCATGATGGATTGGATCTGTTTGAAGGCAGAGACCTTCACAGGCTTAGCCATGGAAGGAAAGGTATTATTGTGGAACCGGAACCTATGTGAATTCCTTTGTGACCAGGATGTGGTAGCAAAGGATTCTGTGCCTTCCTGAATTGAGAAAATTCTGTTATCCGTTATCTATAATCCCCATCCCTAAACTGCTCACCCCTCCCACAAAAGAGGCACCACTGCACATTAGGAACCAACAGAACGGTCACAACATTTGGCTAACACATGGTTTACTGACGGCTTTTCAACCACTGATGGAACCAAAAACTGGAAAGTGGCAGCCTGTTGTGCAGTATTATTTTTGAGATGTATTACATTCGCTTATGCTGTGCAACATTTATCTAATGATGCAAAGATGTGTTGCATTCTTTTATCAAAGGATTGTGTTGTGGCAGGATTAATTTAAAAACCAAGCAACAGACATTGGGGGTCCAAGCAGAAGATCAGAGAAACAAAGCATTTGTTTAACTCCTTGAAGCTGTGTTACTTTGCCTGTCTAAAATACCTAATTGGTCTAACAAAGAGCTGAAAGGTCAATAGCTATTCAGGAGAGAGGAAATAGGTAGGGCTGCCAGGCAACGAGAATAAATAGGAGAAAAGAGAGATTGAGGAGCAAGAAAAGGAGAGGAGGTCACCGGGGGTCAGGCACCCAGCCACATAGCCAGCCACTGAATACGAAGAAAAGAAAATATATGCATAAATAGGAAAAGGTAAAAAGCCTAGAGAGGCAAAAGACAGTTGGGATAATTTAAGAAAAGCTAGTAAGAAATAAGCCAAGCTAAGGCTAGGCATTCATAAATAAAATAAGCTTTCATATGTTTAGTTGGTAGCTGGTGGCAGGTCCCCAAAGAGCAAAAGGTAGGAAAAAACAAATAAACAGTATTTTGGTGTACCAATGTTAGGCTGGAGTATCCCTAGACTCTGAGAAAGCAGGGAGGGTAGAGGGACCACAGGGGCTGGGCACAGATACACCTCCTTTAAGAAACTCTGCCTTACAGCAGAGCAATTAACCAGCCTTTTTCAATCTAAATTGAAACAAACCTAAGTTTTAAAAAAAAATGCCTGCCACAGTGAAGGCCACTGGCATTCCAAAGCTGGTGTTTGAATGCAGTTCCTGATCAAATGCACCCCTGACCAAGCTGTGAGCTTTCAAGATCTGAGAAACAGGCCAAGCCAGCTGTCAAAGATTCGTGGAGGTCCTAGTCATGCCTATTAGCATTTTAGAGTTTGCTCACATGATCAAAAAAAAAGCTAAAAGATACAAATTTGAAGAGGGCCATGGGACTATACAGCAGTGGCAACTAGCATTTTACATGTCTACCCACTAGACATTGATTGTTGGGGAGGGGGGGTCTACTTGGCAAAGCCATAGGGTTACTGACAGTGAACGGCTGGTTGTTCCTGTCCTCAACGTTCACAAGTGCCTTTACTTACTTCCCTAATAAGAACAGCTGTGGGGTTCTCTCCACGGCCCTTTGGTGGTGTGTTTTATTCTTGAGCACATATATAGCTGTGGATGGTCAGGAAGGTGACCAGAGAATGACCAGGAAGACAGACATAGGAGTCTCAGTCACAAAGACAACCTTTCACACAGAAAAACTAACTTTGAACTTGAGAGGAGATTCAAAGCAGGGAGGTTGCCCCTGGAGACAGTATCTAGTTGACCCTAAAGACAAATCACAGGAGGTCATTCTCCCAGGTCGTGTTATGTTGATTCAAAGCCAGAGTTTCAAACATGTAAGGTTTTTCATGGGGTTGAAGACTAGATAGTTATAATCACAGTTTTCACTAGTTAAGATAGAAAATAAATTATGCATAAAACTTTGGAATTACTGAGATATTTTCCCTGAATTTTCTAACTACTACTAGACTGAATATTGTAAATGTAATTCTTCGTTACTGTTTTTCTTGTAATATTTTCACTACATTAAAGATAAAACCTTTTATTTGTATTAAGACAAAAGGGGGAAATGTGGAATATTATTTTAAGATGTGTTACATTTGTTTATGCTGTGAAATATTTAATGATGCAAAGATGGGTTGCATTCTTTTAGGTTGCAATTTGTTTAACTCTGTGAAGCTGTGTTACTTTGCCTGTCTAAAATATTTATTAATAAAGAGCTGAGCAGTCGATATAGCTAGGCAGGAGAAAGGATAGGTGGGGCTGGCCAGTAGAAAGAATAAATAGGAGGAGAAATCTAGGAAGAGATGTAGGAGAAAAGGAGGGGAGGGGGATATCAGGGGCCAGCCACTCAGCAAGCCACAGAGTAAAAAAGTAAAGTATATAGAATAGAAAAAGATAAAAGCCCAGAGGCAAAAGGTAGACAGGATACTATAAATCAAGAAAAGCTGGCTAGAAACAAGCCAAGCATGCATAAGAAAGACTAAATTAAGTACTGAGTGAAGAAAGTGAACGCAAAGGTGATGGAGGTCTGAAGCAGGACAGCTACCACAGGACACCACTGAGAGCGGTGTGCAGCATCTCACGGGTAGAATCAAAGGATTGTGTTGTAGCAGGATTGAATTAAAAACCAAGCAGCAGACATTGGGGTCCAAGCTGAAGATCAGAGAAACAAAGCAGCCAGCCACTACAGAGTTCTCACCTCTACCAATCCCCTGAACCTCAGACTGCACTGCTCTCCGCCAAGCCTCAGAATCCTAGACTGCTCTCGGAGACTGCATTGAGCTCTTCATGTACTCTCTAGTGCTGAGATCAAAGGCATGAGCTCTGTTAATCTTTTAGACTGAATCACTCTCATGTAGCCATGAACTCAAGGGAGATCCACTCCGTCTCCCGGAGTGCTGAGATTAAAGATGTGTGTCCAGATTCTATGGCTATCTAGTGTGGCTGGCTTTGCATTCTGACCCTTCAGGCAAGCTTTATTAAATCATAAACAATATATCACCACATAGTGTGATTAGGTAGACATAAGAAGCTAACTATGACAAGACAAGAGTGATCATAAAATTCTATCTTTTGAGGGCCTCTGGGAAGTTCACCACCCCAAGGTAAGGTGGACTGGGTTATGGAGGCTGCTTTTAACGCCAGCTGAGTGCTAGTTTCTTCACCTAGAGACTTTTGTTGAGCGACAGAAAAACCCACATCCCCACTCACAAGAGCTGGCAGGGGAAGAGAAATGAATGAAGGGCTAAAGTCATAAAATAAGTCAGTTCTATTCCCAGGGATGTCACATGGACAACCTGCCAGGGGATATGGCTCAGGGTAAGAATAAATGTCATAGTTACAGCTTGAAATATCAATGTAATTTTTACCTAGGCACTGCCATTATAACCTTTTATTTTTAATAAATTCATCTTATTGCATTGGTGTGGAGGTGTCAGATCCTCTGGAACTGGACCCATGTGGGTGCTGGGAACTGAACCTGGGTCCTCTGGAAGAACAGCCAGTGCTCTTAACTGCCATCTTTCCAGCCAACCATTATGACCTTTTTAAAGACTTAACTGTCCAAACAGAATATCACACAGCTGTCCACCCTATCTGTAGACAGTAGCTCATCTACTAATCTGTTAGTAGTTCATATGGTATAAAGAAAATAAAAGCTACTAACCCAGAACTAAAAACTTCCTAGAGCCAGGTATGACGGACTAAGTCTACAACCCCAGCACTGAAGTGGTAGAAACAGAAGGATCATGAGTCCAAAGCCAGCCTCAGGTCCAGAGCAAGTTTGAGACCAGCCTAGGATACGTGAGACCCTGTCTCAAAAAAAAAAAAAAAAACCAACAGTCTGTGGCCATAACATCCAGAATGCACTTGATCTCATCTGATCAAAAAACAACACATAAATCTTATCGGTTTAATGGAGCACATTTAAAACTGTGTTAGATAATCTGTCAGTGAATATTATTTAGCTTACGCTTGAGCACCTCCATTCTAAAAGAGCCTAGCTTGGCAGGACTCTGGATTATGGTGTCTAGTGATAAAATATGCATACAGTTTGTAAATTTAAGAATTTCAGTACTATATTAATAAATGTCAGTAATAATATCCCTTAAAATAGCATAAGTAACCAGAAGCCCTGAGCAACCTTTGCCAAAGGAATGTGTCAGACTTTTTGGCTACAGAAGGCATTTAATCCCTGATCTGGGCTGGAGAGAGGGCTCAGCGGGTAAAGTGCTTGCTGCTCAGTCATGAGAACCTCAGTTCAAATCCCCAGTGCCAAAGGGAAACAGAGCTGAACCAAACCACTGAAGCCCAGGTTTAGTGAGAAACTGTCTCAAAAAAAAAAGGAGGGGGTGACTAGAGGGATTCTCAGTAGTTAAAAGCCCTTACTACTCTGGGGCAATTCCCAGCACTAACATAGAGGCTCACAAACACCTGTAATCCAGTTTCAAGGGATCAAATGCTCTCTTCTGACCTGGGGCTCCAGCACACATGTCACACACACACACACACACACACACACACACACACACACACACACACACACACACAGTACTTTTTAAAAGATAGAGAGTAGCCAGGCATGGTGGTGAACCCCTGTAATTCAAGTGCTTGGGAGGCAAAATAGGCAGAGCTCTTTCTCTCTTTGTAAGTTCCAGGCCAGCCTGGAAACTCAAGACAGCTAGGGGACAATCTTGTTAGCAAATCTATTGTTATAGGACTTAACCTGAGAGGATAGAGTTGTCAACAATATTGTAAAGGCATTGAATGTGTGGCAATAATGGAGACTAAGCTACAGACTCAAAGGCTTGAGAAAGACATCCCTACTCCACCCCACAACCTGGTAACTAGATGCTTCTGAGCACTGTTCTGCCTTTGGTCATTTAATGGTATCAGTGTTTTTCAATGTACTTTGGTTCTGGACCCGAAAGTCAAGAATCAAAATAACTTTCTGCCTTGGCAGATAATTTGCATCAGTTGATAGGTTAAAATGTCCTTCTTTAATCCTTCATATATTCCTGAATATTGTAACAAAGTGCTTTTGGAAATAACTCATTATCGTAACTGACAAATAAAATATTTAATAACAAGAGATTTAAGTTTAAGCTATGAAATATGAGAAAATTCTCGAATGAATGCTAAATGACTACTGAACTGTTCAAGATAGTGAACGCATACCCACAAAACCCTAGTTTTCAGAATGGGGGGGAGGAAACTAGGGCAATATTTATATGTCAGGCACTGTGTTACATGTTTAGATTATGCCCTTAGTAGAATTTCCCAACTATCCTATTTCATTGACCCAGTTATACATGGGAAGAGTCTTTAAAAACAAGGAAGGAAGAAGGAAGAAAAGAAAGGTCAATCTAGCTAACCCAAGATTAATTAGGAGTAGTGGAGACAGAATATAAACACAAAGCTTAAACTTTTTGATTGCTCAGCACTTTGTGTATGCAAATTAAACCCAGCATCTTACTAAGAGCAGAACACACATGTACATCTAGTACTGTGCCTTGTTTTAATATCACAGCAGACACCAAAATGTAGCTAAATAATGGAAGACCATATTCTATGACAAGGAAGTAAAAACATGTTCAAAGAAAATGTGCAGTTTGGCCAGTGGAAAATACTCATCTTTTAATAAATGAGGTAAGTATGTATCAGAGAAAAGCGACCCCCCGAAAGACCTAGCACATGTAAGGTCTTCTTTTAAAATAACCCATGAGCCCATGAATAAACCATCATTCCAGAGTTGTCAGTGATTATTTCTTCCCTCTCAATCAAACATTTATGCAAACAGACAACTGGAGGTGCAGTCTAAGTTTTTTTTTTGTTTGTTTTTTGTTTTTATTGAGGCACACAAGGCATTGTAACTTGTCTGAAGTTGAGGCAGTCAGTTCAGTAAGCGACAATTAACACAGTTGAGGGTTGAGTGCAAACAGTACACATTCACTGTGTGACTAGCAAAGCTACATCACAATTTATAAAGTGCCATATTAGTGCTAATTGTCATTCTGCTCCAAAGTTTTCACACAAAGGAAAGAAAGATAGAAAGAAAGAAAGAAAGAAAGAAAGAAAGAAAGAAAGAAAGAAAGAAAGGCCCTCTTTCTTCCTCTAGGAACAAAATGTTTCCCCCAACCAGTCAATCACCAGGGTAAGGACTACTTTTCCTTAGATCCACTAGTGAGAATTTCATTCTTTTACTCTGAACTTAATTTCAATCTTGATAAAGAAGATAGCCTGAAAATGTAGAGTATTTCCAGCTACTTCCATAAATTGCTCCCCTGTGTAAGCGCAGCCATATCTGGTCTCCCTGAAGCAGCTGGAGAATGGCATGGTTGCTAGCTGTCTCATGGTCTGGAGCACCATCATTGGCATAGGCTGACACCAAGACCTCCTCATTCTTCATGAGATTGACATACAGTGGTACATTCACGGCCAGCTTTAGCATGTGGAAAATGAAAACATATGTGCCATTCACTGGGCAATTGAATCTACCAAGCTGAAGATCAAAGGTCTCACCCAAATTGTTCAGGAGAAGATCAAATACAATAGGTTGATCTAAAGTTCCAGGAGCCAGATTGGATGTTCTGGCAGCTGAGAAGGCAACTCGCATTTGCTGAGGCAGGGGATAGACGTGTACTGGAAGGATGGCAGCTGTTGGGCTTGTCACTGGCACATCCACAGGGGTCATGCTCCGGGAGTCTCCTTGCCCAGAGTCTCCACTGTTAAAAATCTCGCTGTCTCTCTCTGGGCTGCTCACCTGGGAGGAGTCGCTCCACCCTGCTGTTCATTAATAACAGAGAGTTTTTCAGTGAGGCTTTAGCTTTCACAGGTCACTTAACAGTCAGCTAGTGAAAATACAAGATTCCAAAACAAAAGCAACACAATATAGTCAGAAGTTTCTAGGAAATCTTGAGTTGATTCTTTCTTTTGTAAAGGTCAAGAAAATGTGCCTTCTTCCCTAAATTGAGTAATTTACCAAAACTCATTAACAAAGACTAAAACCAGATTGGGGCTCAAGGGCTCAAGAAAATTTAAGATTAGCTAAAAGATATCAGCTTTTGGAACTACCAACACCTAAGCCATTCAGAGACAGGACTAATCCCCAAGGTAAATGCTTAGTTCTCATTTCCTAGTTAATGTTATAATGTTTTACAATTGTGTGTGTGTGTGTGTGTGTGTGTGTGTGTGTGTGTGTGTGTGTGTGTATGTATATATATATATAGAGAGAGAGAGAGAGAGAGGGAGAGAGAGAGAGAGAGAGGACATGTATGTGTATAAGAAGTCGAGAGCTTGACATCAAATAGCTTTCTCAGTCCCTCTCCACCTTATTTTGGAGGCAGAGTCTCTCACTGATCCTGGACCTCACCAAGAGCTAGACAGAATGGCCTGGCAAGCCTTGGACACCTGCCCACTACCTCTAGGGTTACAGGTCACTGCCACAGAACCGAGGTTTTTACATGAAAGCTGGGAATCTTAACTCAGGTCTTCATGCTTGCATGGTAAGCACTTTACCCAACACAGCCATCTCCCCAGACCTAAAATAACAATGTTTCCAGTGCTGTGTGAAAAGCACTGCTCAAAACCATCATTTTCTCAAAATAGGAAGACTGCTTTACTTTGAAAACAGTCTGTTTGCCAGGTGGTGGTGGTACATGCCTTTAATCCCAGCACGTGAGAGGCAGAAGCATGCAAACCTCTATGAGTCTGAGGCCAGCCTGGTCTACAGGGTTGAGTTCCAGGACAGCCAGAGCTACACAGTGAAACCCTGTCTCAAAAAAATAAACAAAGAGAAAAAATGTCTCTTTAGTAACTCTTTTTTCTTTTTCTTTCTTTCTTTCTTTCTTTTTTTTTTTAAGAAACTCTTTTTCAATTACACTAAATAATTGAATGGTCTCTTCTCATTAACAAGTGTGATTAAGTACACTACCCTGTGTTTTAACTGCTGCTTATTCAAACCTGTCATTGCTCCTCCATATATCAATGGTATAAATCATACCAATTATTTTTAAAGCCACCATGCAGTTCTCAGCACCCATGTGGTTGTTCACAACCATCTGTAACTCCAGTTCTAAGGGATCAGATTCCTCCCTGGGACCTTCAAAGGCACCAAGCATGCACACGGTGAACAAATATACATGCAGCCAAAACACACACACACACAAAAACGAATACATCTAAAAAAAGAAAAAGCCATTTTTGAGACATCAGACTCAACCTAAAGTTAGCATGGTGAATTGTGTCAAAGGTTAAATTATGCTACATAAAGAAAAGAACTTTTTTTAGAAATGCACACAATTATCCTTCTTGGTAGTCTACTGCCTCATTCAATACTTTAGGATTACAGTTAAACAAACTGATAAATTCTGAAAGAATGTGCTTTAAAGAGAAACTGACAGAAGATACAGTGAAATACAAGCATGCTTTGGGTAAATATATACGGGTAATTACCCTTACCTTTTGAATTGGCCTGAAGACCACTAGATGTCCCTGATCTTTTATAACATTGCTGGAAATTATCCTACAATGAATATATGAATATTTAACTTGGCACCAAAAATACAGATTAATTGGCATTTAGGGAACACCATGTAAAAAGAACAGTGCTGAGTAATGATGAAAATTCAGAAGCCAAGATAGCCTCTGTCAATCATTTTAATATAAAACGGCACAGTAAAGCAGATAGAGCACATAAATTATTTAATATGACCCAGTTTGTAAATCAAATGTAAAGATTGGAGTCAATGAGAAATCTTAATGGATAAGGCACTTGTCACCAAGCCAAACTGACCTGAGTTAAATATCTAGAACCCACATGATAGAGATAATCAACACCTAAAATTATCTTACCTCCATACCTGTACCATGGTATACACACATACAAAATAAAATAAATAAATAAATAAATAAATAAAGTTTTAAAGGAAAAATACTATTGTACCCCAAGTATAACCATGACAGTAAGTCTACAAGATTTGCAAAAATGGAATGTCTAAACCAGTTTTGTCAGATATAAGGAAGAAAATTTTCTGAGTGATCAAATTAGAACAAACAAAACAGTTAAACTTGTAAAGATGAACTCTGCTATTAAATATAACAAGTAAGTTAAATTGAAGGTAATTTGGTGACACAAATTTTTTAAAATTTATTTGCAATGTAATTTTTATCCCATTTACTTGCTGTGTGACCACAAACAAGGAATTTACTCTCTGAACCTTTTCCTATAGAGTGGAAGGGTAAACGAGTTTATATGAACATGTACAGTACTTTACCTTTGAAATCCATCCTCCCTTGATGACAGGGAAAATGTTCACCAGTCTAATGTCCACAACTGTTCCACAATGCCGTAGCAATAACTACTTACCCTCTGCGTGTACGGTGTCCCAGGGTATTCTCTAGCTTGCAGCTGCAGCTGGCTGTAATTCCCATTGGAAGCTGAAGGGGGTCCTCTGTAACTATCAAAACCTAATATATAAACAAACAGCATACATAAAATAATGGGAAGTGAAACTCTTTGGCTCTAAAAGTTAAACCATAGGGAAAAGTTGGACAGATACTACAATGTCATCATTAGATGTATGTCTTCTTTTTTTTGTTTCTATAGAATATGAAATTTTATTACCGTGTTCCCACTGTCAAAATGTATGTACTTGGTAGGCCTTTCCTTCTTGCCTTTGTACAGGGCCAATAGAAAAACGCTGGCTACTTTAACAACCTTAAAGCTGACTCCAAAAATAACTCCTAAAGCATAACTTTTTTTGGCAGGTATTTTGTTATTGCCAAAGGTAGTTTGGTTTTTGGTTTTGTCTTGTTTTGGGGTTTTTTTGTTTGTTTGGTTTGGTTTTGGTATTTTTTTATTTGGTTGTTTTTTTTGGGGGGGGTGTTGGGTTTTCAAGAAAAAGTTTTTCTGTGTAACGCTGGCTGTCTTGAAATTTGCTCTGTAGACCAGGCTGTCCTTGAACTCACAGAGATCTGCCTGTCTCTGCCTCCCGAGCACTGGGATTAAAGGCATGTGCCGCTGCTGCCACCCAGCCAGTATGACATTTTTGACCAAATACAGCAACCAGAACTTCATTTTCCTTAATGAAGTTCAAACAACAATTACTGAGCACAAATGCTATGATAGTGTTGCCATTTTTGATAAGCCATACTCGGACATACTTCCTGGTAGAAGAATTTGGCTGTTTGACTTCAACCCCTAATTTTTCCAGCACAATTCCCTTTGTATGAGAAGCACCTCCAAAAGGATTGGCCTCTAGGGCTATGCCCAAGTGGGCTTTCTTGTATTACTAGTCATGCCACTTCTGGTCCTGTCAGAGACTGGTGCAAAGAGACCACAATTTTTGCCCACCTTGTTGGGCCATGGGCCAGAGTGAAAGAGATCTATGTCTTTTGTCTTTAAGTAAAAGCACACTAAAATATTCCTACAACAAAATACCATAATTCTGCTGGCAATTTATTTACTTATTTTGTTTTTTGGGTCTTTTGTTTTGTTTGGGGGGGTGTTTGTTTGTTCGTTTGTTTGAGACAGAGTTTCCCTGTATAGCCCTGGCTGTCATAGAACTCCCTCTGTAGATCAGGCTGACCTCAAACTAAGAAATCCACCTGCCTCTGCCCCCGCCCCCGCCCCCATCCCCGCCCCCATCCCCGCCCCCGCCCCCGCCTCCCAAGCGCTGGGGTTAAAAGCATGTACCACCACACCCAGCATTTTCTGATGACTTCTAATGCTGTTGAAATACACAAGCTGGACTTTAGGTGAAGATGATGCTAATGTAATTGGGTACTTAAAACCTCACCATCAAGTCCTTTTGCTAATATAAAGCTGCCATCACAATACTTGAAACCATAACTAAATCTTAAGAGTCCACTATGTGAATTCAAATTCTCTTGTTCTTATCTGCAAAGTATTTTGAAAGTAAATTGAAAATGAGCCTTGTCTAATTATGACATATTTTAAAAACTAAATCAGTAAAAGATACCATTCAAATATAAAAATAAAAATCCCCCTTGAAAACCAAGCTGATCAACCCCCTACTTCAATAAACCCTAGGATCAATCTGCTTTGCAGACAGCAAATTAGATCTGTTGCAGAAAACAGGTATATTAGAAATACTGGGGAGGGGGGGTGAAGAGATAACTCAGTGCTTAAGAACACTGGTTACTTTTGCAGAGGAATAGGGTTAAGACCCCAGCACCAAATGGCAGCTCACAACTATCTGCACCTCCAGTACCAGGAGATCTGAGAACTTCTTCTGGCATCTGCAGACACTGCACTTACATTCAGGAAAAACACTCATGAGTAAAAAAAATGGAAATGACAGCAAAAGTCAAAATTGAGTCCAGTCTAAGTCAGGAAAATATATACATTAAAATATTTCAGTACACTAGATTCAAACATACCTTTGTAGCCACCAGGAGACCGATACGGACTCATTAGTAACCTCCCTCCATGTGGACATCCTCTCACAGACCCCCGACTACTGATGAGCGGCTGAGCAGGTCTGGGAAACATACTCGTGGGTGCTGGGTGAAAGGCAAGGTTACCATTGCTTACTTGGACAGTTCCATCAGGATGGTAACCTGCAGCTTCAGAGAAAACAATTCAAAGTCCAGGAATTAAAGGGTAATAAAGTCCCCATGCTGATATATATGGAACATATACACACATCTATAATATAACCTATATTTCCTTCCTTTAAAAGCATATATAAGAAACAGAATATTACTTGGTTTATATAGGAAGGAAATCTGGCACATGTCACCGTATGAATGAGCCTTGAAGGTGTTATAGTAAATGAATTAAGTTACAACAAGGACGAAGTATATGATGCAATCTCACATGAGGTAGCCAGGGTAGTTAAATTCATACAGTAGAATGGTTGATTCCAGGTGCCAGTGAGAAGTGAAAAGGAGTTAGCAATAAACAGAGTTACAGCCAGTGAGTGATGGGGTGATGGCTACTCAGCACCTTAGATGTAGTATCATAGAATTCTATGTGTAAAAATATTTAAAATGACACCAGGTATGGTGATATATGCCTTTAAATCAGCACTTGGAAACAGAAGCAGGTGAATCTCTCTGGGTGTGAGATCATACTGGTCTACACAAGTTCCTGATCCACTAGAGCTACATAATGAGACATCTCAAAAAAAAGTTAAAATGATTATATACAGTTTACTACAAATAAATATCCTAGATCAAGGAGTAAGAGAAAATTAATCCTAAATTTTTTCTTGGAAGGGAGGACAGAGTCTCATGTAGCCCAGACTGGTCTTGAGTTGTTATGTAGCCAAGGATAACCATGAACTTCTTCTAATCTTGCTGTCTCCAACTCCCAAATGCTAGGATTACAGGCATCTTCCATTATGCCTAGTTTACGCCAAGTGCTAAAATGATATATAGGTCCTCTTGCACGTTTGAGCTACATCCCCAGGCCATGAATCCTATAACTAAAGTATCTGTTAGGTAAAGTGCCTATATTTCAGCAATACAGTAAAAACAGAATGAGTCCCTCCACGTCAAGATCTAGGATCTCTACTTAATACTCTTCATCACCGAAGAAGAAAGCACCCAGAGCTTTAGTTTATTTGCTCAGCACATTAAGGGCTGCAATACCAACACTACAAACCTATCAGTGCTTCTGTATTAAGAAGGAAGATAAAAAATAAAGGAAATTTAAAATTTTTAAAAGAAAGGTTACCTATGCTTTCATCATTCAAAACAGCTTTAAAAGATCAAAACTGTCCCCATTCTCTGAGCTAACGGTACAATAACATTCAACATTATCTCCTCACATTGGCTTTTATTTTCTGTAAGAGCCATCACCTGCACTTACATAGTAACACAATGTATACAATAGCTTAAAAATCTTCACCAGAGCAGCTGGAGTGCCCCCATCTATCTCAATCAGACTTCAAAATAACAACCAAGAAATCTAAAGCAGCCACTGAAGCTATACCTCTCCACAGTTCAAATCAGGGGGCAGGAGAGATGCTTCAGCAGTTAAGAGCACTTGCTGCTCTTTCAGAGGACCCTAGGACCCACATCAAGCAGCTCACAACTGCCTGGAATTTCAGCTCCAAGAGAGCCAGTGCTCTCGCCATACACAAGTGGTATACACACACACACATATAAATAAAACTAGAACTTTTAAAGTAATAGTGAAAGATACTGGAGAGATAGCTGAACTAGTTTCTCTCACAGGGGCTCTGGGTCCCATTCCCAGCATTCATGTGATGGCTCACAATCATCCACTAACTCCAGTTCCAGGGAATTTGATAGCTTTTCTGACTTCTGAAAGTATCAGGACATGCAAGCAAAACATTCATAAACTTTAAAAAATGAACCTTAAAAAGGGGGATTCTTTTGTTTCCTTCTTTAAAGTTCCAGAGTCAGGTGAGGTGGCCACAGAGAGTACTCCAGTAAAGTGTTGAGTTAGCATGTGCTACTTATACAGAATATATTCAGAGGTCTTACCAGTCTCTGGAGGTTGGGATGTCTGTTCTATGTGTATAGCTGGGAGCTGGCATTGGGTTATAGTCTGTGTACTTGTTGAAGTAAAATTTTGATTGTAGCCAGGTGAATAAGGGGATTCTTTTACTTCTTGTTCGTTCAGTGGAGGGAGAGGTGCATTAACATTAAACACCTTAAAAAAGAGAGAGATCACACAAAACCACTGGGTATGGTTCAAAGGAAATACCATAATAATATCTGTACAACTCTACCAGATTCTAAGGCATTAGATGGGCAAAGGATTTGAACAGACATTTCTACAAAGACAACAAACAACTAATAAGCACATGAAAGCCTGATCATCACTATTCATCAGGAAAATGCAACCAAAACCACTATGAGATACCACTTCATCCACCACTGTCAAAATATGAACAACAAGACTAAGCAAGGAGGAGAAGAAACTGGAGCCTCATTGCTGGAGGGGAGGTAAAAATAGTACAAGCACTGAGGAAAACAGGTGATAGCTCCTTATAAAGGTAAATAAAAACCCACCAGTTTCATGTCTAGGTATCCACCCAAAAGAAGTGAAAGCCTTGAGCAAATATGATAGGACCTTAGTAACATTATCCCTAACAATAAAATGTAAAAGAACCAGAGTAAAATCAGACAAAAACTTTAAATATCATTCAGCCATAAAAAAGGATGAAAATATGGTGTGTACGACATATCCAAAAACATGTTTCACAAAAAGTGAAACAAGCTGGAAGGAGAGAGCCAACTCCATAAATTGTCCTCTGACCTCCACACGCATGCAGACGTGCACCCGCTCTGCACACGCTAAAAAAGAAAACTGTTCTTTAAAAGAAACAGGTGGTTTCATTTCTACCTGGAGTAAGTAACTTCACAGAGGCACAACTAGAATAGAGGTTCAGAAAGGGGGAAAATACTGGGAATTATGATCTAGTGAGTGTTCTAGCTTGCTTTCTGACCAGTGTTTTATTTATGAAGAATTTTATGGCTTACACTTCCAAGTTACTTGAAAGCAGGCCTGCTTGCTATTCCATCTTTCACCAAGGAACTCAATCACAGACAAGAAGTATCGTAGAAACCATAGAGGAATGCAGCTTGAGGGCTCATTCTAGGCTCTTGCTAACCTACTTTTCTTATACAGCTTCAGACCACCTGCCTAAGAAACACAGACCACACAGACACACACAGACACACACACAGACACAGAAGACAAGGCCCCACAGACACAAGCCCACAGGCCATCTTGATTTAGATAATGCCTCACCTGAGGTTAAGCCCACAGGCCATCTTGATTTAGATAATGCCTCACCTGAGGTTCCCTCTTCCCTGGTGACTCTGAGTTGTGTCAAGGTAACAATAAAACTAATCAGGCTGGGCATGATATTGCATGCCTTTGACCTCAGAACTTGGGAGGTAGAAACATGTGCATCTCTGAATTCAAAGCCAGCTAGGCCTAAGTTCCAGGCCAGCCAGGACTACAAAGTAAAACCCTGTCTCAAATAATTAAATAGTAAATAAATATCACAGTGCCAAACCAAGGGATGCTTTGCTCTGAGTCAGGAAGGCGCCAAACAAACACAGGGTATAGCCATTGCTTTTGGTTGCCTATTAAATGGTAGGACCCTATTGCTGAAGACAGCACTCACTTTGGATGAGGAACACAAGAGAAATGCACCTGACCAGAAACTCTCCCTTCTGGCTTGTTTACATAGAGCCAGAAAGGTGCTGTCCACGTTATTAGAGAAGAAAAAGACAACACGTCTCATCCTGCAATGAACCCTGCATGATACAATACCAACCTGGCAAAATGAGCCAACTGGTGCTACAGTGACATAATGGTTCTTAGAGTAACATGCTGCTTTCTGACTGGAAATGAGCCCTATACCACAGGAGTGTAAGTAACTGTGTGCACTGAGATGTGGATAGATCATCTTTATCAACCTCCCCTCATCCAAGGCACAGAGAACATGGTGGAAGATGTGGTAGACAGAATTTGAGAGCTGGTAGATGAGAACAGGAGATGAGAAATTATGACTTTTAAATATGACATGATTGTTGCACACATCAACTCACAGTAGGTGTGGTCACCTTCGTAAAACCTACACAAGATCAAGCCAGTCAAAATTAGAGCATGGATGAGGGAGGAGTCTCCAGACTCTACCCTTGACAGAGGGAGCTATTGGCAGTCAATGGGCCGCAGAGGAAGGGGCAGTCACCATTCTTTGGGGATGTGACCACACACCCCAATGAATGGTCTCACACCCTTGCACCTATGGGTAACATTAAGTGGACTTCGGGTTACTATTGACAATACCCATGACATTAGAAAGGAGATAAAGATGGGGGGTCTTAGAGGAAGCTGGGGTAGGGTAGTGGTAAATGACTATGAAGTAATGGTGAATAGATATGATCAAAAGAGATTGTATGAATGTTTAAATTTTTCAAAGAGTAAAATTTTAAAAGACTTTAAAAACTACAAAGGCAGAACTCCTGCCTAGTGTATATGCAAAACCCTACGTTCAATCTCCAGCAAGAAAAAAAGTAAAAAGAAAGCAGTTATTAAGTTTTCACCATGCGGGAGTCTCCCAGACACCTAAGCGAGTCATGAGCTAACACTTATTTCCCTTTGCCTTCCCTACTCTGATGTTTTGTGTATAGTACACATAACTGATATGAGAAATGTCTCTCATCTCTCTAGTTCTTTCCCTCCCATAGTAAAAGACCAGCTTCCAGAATAACTTCACTGTGTTTTGTTTTTGTTTTTTTCATTTCTATATCTCTGGTGAATAAAAAGAATCCCTGAGCCCAGTGTGATAGAGCACACCTTTAATCCCAACATTTAAGAGGCAGAGGCAGGCAGATCTTTTTTTTTAATTCAAGCAGAGTCTGGTCTACAAGAACAGACCTTGTTTCCACAACAAAACCAAAAACCCTGTCTCAAAACAAATAAAAAATAGTACTTAGCTGAATCTCTGTGAGTTCAAGGTCAGCCTAGTCTACATAGTGAGTTCTAGAATAGCCAGGATTACATAGTGAGCCCTTGTCTCCAAAACAAAACAAAACAAAACCTGGAATGTGCCTTAAAAAGAGCTTGAGAGAAGACTCAGCTTTTAGGAGACGCTACTGCTCTTGTAGAGGTCTACAGTTTCAGCGTGATCTAATGCCTCTGGCCTCTGAAGGCATTTGCACTCCTATGCACATACCCACACACAGATACATATATGGCAAAAATAAATCTTTAAAAATAAACAGGGCCTTACCTTCTACTAAATAAAATGAATGAGAACCTGTTTGAACTGGGCAAGCTTCAAAGAGACAGAGCAGACGAAGAAAACCATCAACAAAGAGGCACTCTGACAGAATAACACAAGCCAAGCCCAGTAGACTAGTCTGACAGGTGAGGCAAGACTTCAATAGTTCAGGTGAAGGATTCTACTTCACCATGTGATGAACCACTGTCTGCTTTTAATTAAATTAGAAAAGAAAAACTAAATTTGAGAGGCAATATGAGGCTGCCAGGGAAAGAAGAAAAGCAAGGAGAAAAAGACCCTCAAACTGTAGTCAGAATAGGAGGGTCCATGAATTCATGCTACTGAGTTCAGCAGCCCTGCTCTGGGCCTGCTCTACACTGTTCGCCCATTACCATTATCTCCACGGTCCAAGCATGAAACACCCAACAGGAAAGGCACTTGCCACTACATTGAATGGTTTTCTCCCTCTGAAAAAGACACAAATCTAGCTTTACACTATCTTTTTCTTTCTTTTTTGAAGACTCTTTTTGTGTGAATGTGTGTGGCTGCTACCCACAAAGGCCAGAAGAGGATGTAGGATCCTCTGGAAGAGGAGTTACAGACAGCTGTAAGCTACCATGTGGATCCCCTATAAGAGCAGCAAGTGCTCTTACATTGAGCCACCTCTGCAGGCTCAACAATACTAGCTTTTTTAAAAGTTTCCACTACAACTCGTAGAGGAATACACATTGAGAACACACACACACACACACACACACACCTGAACAAACCTAAACCTCTATGAACCAGAATGAGACTAAAACAAAATTAAACGAATGTTTCAACAATGATAGAACTAACTCATATATGCATCCTCTTCAGGGTACTGAAGCTAGAACCCTCAATAATGCTTAATCAGTAATGATTTTTATTAGTTGTTACCAAAACATTATATTTACCATCCACATATTCCTTTTGTGGGAGGAACCACATACATTTTTACATGGGTCCTAAGTTTTGTCTATTAATTTTCAGAAAGGAAGCAAGGCTCTGATAAAAATTACTCCTTGAACAAATTGCTCTTAAGGGTAGGCCCCATGCCCAGCAGTAGACGGCCAACATAAAACAAACTCAACAGCCTCTTTGTAGGTTCTCTGTCTCATATATACTATGCATATATACTATGCATATATACTATGCATATATACTATGCATATATACTTTGCATATATACTATGCATATATACTATGCATATATACTATGCATATATACTATGCATATATACTATGCATATATACTTTGCATATATACTATGGCTTCCGGTTTGGGGAATTTTATGGGATCCCTGTGTGTTCAAGCATGTGTGTCTCTGCATCTGTTATGTGTTTAGTGAGCTTTTTCTTTGACTCTTGTTCTTGTTTGGTGTTTTGTCATGTTCTGATTTTTTTTTTGGTATTTAATTTTATTATTATTCCTTAGATGTTTGTTTATTATTATTCCTTAAGTTTGTTTTCTAAAGATAGGAGGGAACCTAACTGGGAAAGGAAAGGGAAACCATAATCAGAATATATTGTATAAAAAAGTCTATTTTCTTTTATTATTTATTTGATGTTTATGGATACTTTGTCTAACATGTACATCTGCACATCAGAAGATGGCATCCAACAGGTGTGAGTTGCTGTGTGGATGCTGGGAATTGAACTCAGGACCTTTAAAAGAGCAGTGAGTGCTCTTAACCACTGAGCCATCTCTCCAGCCCAGCCCTTCTATTTTCAATAAAAGAGAGAAAAAAAAAACCTTCTTGAAAACTCTGGAAGTTGTAGATTTAACACTCTGTCACAAACATCATTTATTCCAGTAGACAAATGTAATCAGCAGCAACCCAAATAAGAGCAATATGAAGGCAAACTTTTCATCCATTACCAAAGACAGGCGTGGGAGGAACCATGGCTCTTCAATAGCCCTTACATACTCACTGTCTGCATGGCTTGAAAGGGTGCCGTGCTAATGGCTGCTGAGATCCCACTTGCAGGAGGTAACTGGAAGCCCTTTGACAAGGGGGGATCTGGAGGAGAAAGTGCGGGCGCTGGCTTGCTGGGGGAAGGGGCCATCTGTGGAGGAGAAATGCAGCATCAGCCACACTTGCCATGTGACAAGAGGTTAACTTCACTAAGCCCCAAGCTGGCACAAGTCAGCAAGTTCTTTAGGATGACACGGGAACACAGGAATGCCCAGAGCAGCGTTTGCTTACAATTTTTAAATCTCAGCTGCTGAGGATGCACACTAGCATTTGCTTTTTGATAGTGTGCTGACAAAGTGAGTATCACACAAGGGGCTCACAACTTCCTACCAGCACCAAGCTCTCTGCAACCCCGGAATTGCTATTTCCCAACTAATACTCTACTGTTACTCTGAATATAAGCAAAGATTGAGTTTAAGGAAAACTTGGGGCTACTTTGTTCCTTAGTGTTAGTACTCTATTTAAAAGATTAATGGATTTCTCGGTCCTCTGCCTAAAAAAAAAAAAAAAACTCTGATATAATTTAATTAATCCTTACCTATACAGCCAAATTAATATGACATTAAACCCAATCCCTACAAGATTATAAAGGATATCACTACAGTCACTTAGTAAAAAATAACTTTTTCCTTGCCATAAAGAAGACACCTATCTTAATTTAGACCAAAATGAGCACTACAACAACTAATCGTCTATGCTTTCTTACAGTCTATAATGAATTTTCCTTTATTAATTCACCTCAAAACTCTAACCTAACAGTTATTGAAATGCCCCAGAGTTTATCCCATCCATGTCTATCTAGCTCAAGGGTTTGCTCAAACATAAAAGCCTGAAAGTTAGAACTACACACACAAACCTCATACTGTAAAAATGCTTTTGTGCTTGTTTGTTCTTGGAAATAGTTTCTCCCTGTAACCTTTGATGTCGTAGAACTCCCTTCCTAGACCAGGCTAGTCTCAAACTCAGAGTTCCACCTGCCTCCTGAGTGCTGAGATTAAAAAGCATGGTCACCACTGCTGGCTTGTTAAAATGCTTTTGATAAGATGAATCAGAGAGACTGTAACTCATTCCAACTCAATGCTAATAACACTATAAAAAACAAATCTTCAGTTACATGAATATTTTTTCCTTATCCTACCTAAAGCCTCTCTCTCTCATATTAAAAACGTGATAAGGAAACCTAATACTTTGTTATTTTAAAGATCTACTTTGTTTTTAAGTGTGTGTGTGTGTGTGTGTGTGTGTGTGTGTGTGTGTGTGATGTGTGTTTGTGCATGGAATACACCTGTGTTTGTGCCTCAGATTCTCTGTGGCTGAGTCAGGCGTAGTAATGACCTTCCTGACATGAGAGCAGGGACTCAAGACTCAGGTCCTCTCAAAAGTCAGTACATGTTCTTCCTTTTTGTTTTTTAATTACATAACTTTTTTATGTGCACTGGTGTGAAGGTGTCAGATCCCCTGGAACTCAAGCTACAGACAAGTGTGAGCTGCCATGTGGATACAGGGAATTGAACCTGGGTCCTGTGAAAAAGCAGTCAGTGTTCTTAACCGCTGAGCCTTCTCTCCAGCCCCCCAGTACATGTTCTTAATCACTGAACCAACCATTTCCCCAGCCCTGTATGCTACTTATTAAAATAAATTAATAAAGTAACTAAGCTGAGCCACACTTTCCTGTAATCCCAACGCTTGAAAAGTGGAAATAAAAGGATCAGAAATTCAAGATCAGCCTGAGCTATAGATCTTCTCAAAAAATAGTAATAGGGAGGCTGGAGAGATGGCTTATCAATTAAGAGACATTGCTGCTCTTGCAGAGGACCTGGGTTCAATTCCTAGCACCTACATGGCAGTTCACAACCCTCTTTAACTCCAGTTACAGGGAGTTCATGTCCTCTTCTGCCTTCTTCAGGCACCAAGCACGTGGTGCACATGTAAACATGCATAAACTAAAATTAATAAATTTTTAAAAACTTAAAAAATAGTAATTCTAAAAATACATTTACTACATCAGTTAGGATAAGCACTATTAAATCTACATACATGGCAAAGCTAAAACAGTGACCTGTGTATGTTCTAGGACCACAACATCTACAGAAAGTAATGCATTAATAAATACAAACATCGTAATTCCAATCATGCCAGTAATTCATAAGCTCATTCTGCCATTTTTTGAGGCAGCAAAGAAATTAAGACCATGGGTCTCATTACCTCAGAAGTCTCTGGGGTCATAAATTCTGTTCCAGTTTCCGAAGAAGCGTGATCAGTAGTAACCAAGCAAGCATTCAAGTTACAAGTAACTGAGGAAGTCACCTAGACACAGAAAGAGAGAAAGCACTGTCAGCACACACTGTGATCACTTCACATTTCCTGGGTCCTGAACTCCCCAATACGTCCCTTTTACTAGCACTCAGTGGTGCCAGGCAGTGTGCTAAGTGCATTACATCAGTAATTCACTTAATCCTAACAAACCTGTACAGTAAGCACAATTTTCCTCATTTTAGTGGCATCAAGAAGAAGCAAAGAAACAGTTGGGCAGTGGTGGTGCATGCCTTTAATCCCAGCACTCGGGAGGTAGCAGACTGATCTCTGGATCTGAGTTCGAGGCCAGCCTGATCTACAGAGTTTCAGGACAGCCAAAGCTTCCCAAAGAAACCCTATCTTGAAAATAACAAAAAAAGAAAAAGGAAAAAAACAAAAAACAAAAAAAGCAGAAAAGAAAAATGAAGTAATCTGCCCAAGATTAGAATACAGTACAATAGCAGAACACTTGGATTTACAGGACTGTCCCACTCCAGCCTTGATGACCAAGATTCTTGGCCCTGAAAATCTGGTGCCAGAACTGCAATGTGGCTGACACTTCACAGTGCAGCTGGCAAGCCAGGCACAGGGCTAATCACGCTGCTGGTCTGAAGACTTTTCATGGTAGGCAGAAGTATAAAAACGATAAACAAGCTCTACAAAGATCAAAACAGTATCAAACTTCTAAGAAAAAATTAAGAGTTAGAAGCAGGTATAAAATAAACACTAGAAACAAGCACAAAAGGAACAAAGGCTGTGATAACAATAAAACACCAAGAGCAATTTGGTAAGAAACCTATGGTACCAAAAGGTATTAGAATGCAAGAGAAACCTACGAAAAACAGTCTAGCAGTAGTGATAGCTAAGTGCTTGTGCATCCCAATACTTCCTCTTGGTTCTCAGAAACTCCAGGAACATCACAGGTAAACCAGAAATCAAAGAGTGTTAACTGAACATCAGAGTGGTTAGGTTTCTATAACCTGCTCCAAGCACGAATTGGTGGGATCAGGAGGATCAAGAGTTCAAGGTCATCCTCCTCAACTACACTGTGAACTCCAAGTCAGCCTGAGTGCTGTTAACAAGACTTTGTCCCCAAAAAATAAACAGACACAGGAGTGTGCGTGTTCATGCATGCATAACACACACACACACACACACACACACACACACACACACACACAAACACTTTCACACCAGAAAGAGTTTGATAGGCCAACCTCATCTACCAGACCAACAAGGGCTACATAGTCAGACCCTGTCTGTCTCACCACCACCCCCAAATAGAGAGTTTAGGGGAAATTTTTAATACTTTAAAACATTTTATATACTAAGCACACATGATTTAGATCTAACCAAAATACTAGGTTTATGAGCTTGTTCTAAAACTATGCTTTTTTTCTGTCCTTTGAATTAAAATAATAAGCCAACCTATCATAAGTGGAACTAGCTGCTGTTGAGCTGTACCTGTGTACAAGGGGGTAAAAAAAAAACACAGATACTAAGCTAGTCTTCCTTTGTCCATTTAATAGTTAAGCTAAAAGAGATGTTAAAAGCCAGTGTAATGGAATACAACTATTACCTCAGGGATAGAAAAATAAGACAGGAAAAACACAAGCTAAGGACCACCCTGAACTACAAAGCAAAACCCTGCCTCAAAATACAAACAAAATGTCAAGTTTTATTGAAAGCTTCACTTAATGGGGTTGCAGATGTAGCTCAGCAGCAGAGCATCTGCCTAGCACAGAAGCTAGATTCTTTCAATGTCTAGCACCACATTGGGCAAAAGAAGTTTTACTTAACAACAAAATCTTTACTATTAGTATTCATTTATAAGGTGCGATCACTCTTGCCTCTAAATTATCACTTTAAGTAGAGTAGCCAGAAGTAGCTTTACATACTGGTGAATAAACATGGTGTTTGAGACCAGTAGTTCTAAGTGCAGGTACGCAGACTCACCTAGAGAGATTATTAAAAGCACAAATGCATGCTAGCACAGTACAACATTCCAGTACTCCTAAGGCAGAAGGATCACACATTCTAAACCAGTATATGCTACAGAGTGAGTTCAAGGCAACCTGGGCTATATTAAGAGACTTTATCTCCAATAATAATAGTAACACACACACACACACACACACACACACACACACAAATTCTCTTCTAGTAGGTCTAAGATAAAACCTGCAAATGTTTTATTTTCAATTATTCTTGACAAAGTAAGAAGTCTTTCCCTTGAAGCAAATTAATCTAGAAGTTACCTGTAATGGCTCTTGAAGAAAATCACTTTGATTGCACAAGTTTTGGTCTGCAGATACTGTAGAAACTAAAATAAATTAAATAATTAAGTCAATGCATATCAACTTGACAAGACAAAGTTTACTCTTTACAAAGTATCAGCAGGAAGAACAGGTTCCTACTGCAACTTTGAAGAGAGTAGACTGGACACTAGTTAGAAACACTAACTGATGATGTAGTTTTTCATTCTTGTTTTTGTTCTTAACATTTTTGTTATTACTTATTTACACGCACATGTGTGTATGTCTGTATATGGACATGTACCTGAGGTTAGGCCCATCCCCTGGAGCTGGAATTACTAGCAGTTGTAAGCTGCCTGATGTGGGTGCTGGGATTGAACTCGGGTCCTCTGCAAGAACAATACATGTTCTTAACTAATGAGCCATCTCTTCAGCCCCCATGGTGATGTTTTAAGGTTATATGGGTAAAAGCATTAAAGCTTCTAAAGTGAAAGAACTATGACTTCCAAAACTTACTGAGAATAATAATCTGGAAAACAGACTAAGCCACTAGGAGTTGTCACTAACTGATAAAAATAACCTTAATAGTAAGTCTTAGCTGGTCATCTACTTGTTTAGATTTTTCCTCTGTAGTTATACATATTAATATACTTTTTACAACTACATAGCTCTTAGTTTGATTTCTCTCATTAGTCAGTCAGTCCTGCTAACTATTCTGTTTGTGTCACCCAGCACTACAGCATCAGTCTTTAGCAGGTGTTCAATGTTTATCACAGTTGGACTGTACCTTGATCATGTCACTCCTTACCTGAGAGAAATTAGCAGGGGGCCAGAGGCCTCACCTTTGAGGCATCACAACAGTTTTAGGCTCTGTTCTAAATATCAGGACCCAAAAGCCTCCACACTAGATTTACAGTTCAAAGGTTCCAGTCAGAAATCACTCCAGAAAGAACACAGAAAATTGATAAAGCAGCTATTAAGCATTTCTACTTGCCCATCTGAGGACTTTTCTCTAACAAATGTAAACTGTTACTGAAGTGTACTTATGTCCTAATGATAATTTATCCCGATGCAACTCTACTGACTGATGGATACAATTAGAACAAATTAGCAAACACTTAAGCTATATGGAGTGAACGATTTGTAAAAGAAGTAGCTGTTAGCTATAAAGCTGTTTGTTTTAAGTCTCTAGAGGTATTACTCTCCTACTAGGTTACCTGGAGAAGCTGAAGGCGACTGTGACGATGGAATTGCACTTGAGGGTTTCTCAAAATCTAGAACAGATTCCTAAAGATAAGATTTTAAATAGTGAGAAGAAACACAGATTATTCATTTAAAGTGATGAATAGCTCACTGTACTGATCACTTTTACTAAAGGTACAGGCATTTAGCTAATCCCTACCTTGTGGTTTTTGGTTTTTTGTTTGTTTTCATTTTTTGAGACAGGGTTTTTCCATATAACAATCCTGGCTGTCCTGGAACTCTCTCTGTAGACCAGGCTGGACTCAAACTCACAGAGATCCATTTGTCTCTGCCTCCAGACTTCTGGGATTAGAGGCATGTGCCACCATTTCATGGCTTTTCTTTGTGATGTTAACAAATTATTCTTAAACAATAAATTAGCCAGGCAGTGGTGGAGCATACCTTTAATCCCAACATTTGGGAGGCAGTGGCAGGTGGATCTCTGTGAGTTCGAGACCAGCCTGATCTACAAGAGCTAGTTCCAGGATAGGCTCCAAAGCTACAGAGAACCCCTGTCTCAAATAAAACAAAGAATTAAAGAATCAAAACTAAACCCCAAGGTTACTGTCAAACCTCCTCATTGGGTCAAGTATTAAAACTAGAACATGATTCTAATGCCCAACTTAGATATGCACTCCTGATATGAGTCATATGCATAAAATGCTGGCCTTAGTCTAGTCTAGTTTGAAATTGAATTTTCATTGTACCTAACAAATGAGAAGGTCTATTTATTCTTATCTCAACCACATACTGGTTCAAGCTGATAAACATTCCCTTCTCATATCTGTGTATCAGGGTTCTCTCAAGAAAACCTCCCAGACTATACTTACTTAAGGAAAAATTTGCAGGAAGCATCCTAACTCTTAAATCATTTATCTTCAAATTATCTTTCACTTTGCAGACTAGGGCTGGAAATTAAAGAAACTCACTGGAGTTATGCAGGTGGCAAGAAATAGGACTGGTATTTACACCCAGGACTGAATCCAAAGCTCAAGACATATCTCCTTTATTTACATTTACTTTGTTGCCTTGATTCGAAAAGGCCCCTGTAATATGATGCTGTTCTGATATTCTTTAAGAGTCTATGCCACACTATTTAATTGAACACAGTCTTTCATAATGGATTGGTGACATAGAACTTTAATCTCAGCACCTGAGAGGCAGAAGCAAACTGATCTCTATGAATTCAATGCCAGCCTGTCTGCATTGTGAGTACCAGGCTAGCAAGGCTACACAGTCAGACCCTATTTTAAAGTAAAAAAAAAAAAAGTCTTTTACACAATTATCATTTAACTATCGATTTGACACAAGTTTCCAATCTTCTATAGCTTTGAAGGCAGATGACGAGTGTCTCAGAATTTTTTTAGTGGGACCTGAAAGACCAAGCAGCGAACAGGCTCTCAGTCGTAGGGCAACTACCAATGGCCCACAGCAGCCCTAATACCTAAACTCATGACGCTTTTTTGTTTTGTGTTGTTCTTTGAAACAGGGTTTCACTGTGTAACAGCTCTGGCTGTCCTGGAATTCACTCTGTAGACCAGGCTGGCCTCAAACTCACTGAGATTTGCCTACCTCTGCCTCCCAAGTGCTGGGATTAAAGGTGCGCACCACCACCGCCTGGCTTAATACTACTTTCAACCTTGGTCAGAGAGAAGCCTTTTGCAGAGGGCAGAAGTCAACGCAGGGACTCATAACTGGTCAAAGTACTGAGTGACTGTTAAATGCTCTGCTCTAAATGGGGCACACATATCAACTCCTTCAAAGCTCAAGGAATAACTATCCCATAGGCAAGCACAGAAAGAACGTAAGACACAGAACAGTGGAAGGAGCAGTGTGAAATCACTCTATTCTGGATGTGACAAAGCTCTTGCATTCATGAACTCACGGACGCTATGGTGATCTACAGAAATCCAAGCTAGTCAATATCCCAGGGAGAATGAGAAGGGATTTATGAGGACCTACACCTAGCTGAAGATCTATCAGCAATGATAGCTGCTGGAGGTGCTGGGGTGGAGGGAGGTTCATCATTTTTCCTGTGGCTGCTAGATTGCTTTTTGTCTGATAAACGGGTAAATGGGCCCACACTCACACACATGCTGGCAGTACTAACTACATGTTGTGGTTTATTTTCAAAAAGAGGAGGAGAATATGAAGGTGGGACTGGGAAGTATTGGAGACTACAAAAGACAATAGGAAGGAGGAATTTGAGCTGGACATGATCAAGATACCCTATACATGTAAGAAACTGTCAAAAAAAATATCCTAAAATCAAAATAAAACAAAACAGCTCATACTTGCATAAAGTTGCAAGTTCCTTGAATCTGGGTCATGAGGTCCTGCAGTTTTTTTTTCCTCAACAGAGGATCCTTTGGAAAGGCAGAGGAAGAGTCTATAGGCTGAGTCATAGACTTAGGCACCTAAAAGACAAACCCACCATGTGTGAGTGAGTCTCAGTCACACAGCTTACATCACTGTTACATCCTCAGAAATCAACAGAAATGCTACTTTTCAGGTTTATCACAGTAAGATTTTTATATAAATCCATTTCCCGATTAATTTGTTTTCTACTTTCAAAACAACTTTAATGAAAATCTTTTTTAAAAATTGAAGCATTTCTTTCTAAAAGGACACAGAATTAAGGGCCTTTCTTAAAAGTGTTTTATTGCCAGGCAGTGTTGACCCATACCTTTAATGTACTTGGGAGGCAGAGGCAGGAGGATCTCTGTGAGTTGGAAGCAAATCTGGTCTACAGAGTGTGTGCCAGGACAGCCAGGACTATTTCACAGAGAAACACTGTCTCAAAAAACCAGAAAAAAAATAAATAAATAAAAGCATTTCACTATATAGTTACTAGTATTTGTTCTCGGTGATATGAAGCCACTGACTATGACACATACCAGTGTTTCTCATCAAGGCAAAATTTACTATTATCATATTAAATATGCATCCCATTTTTAAAATACATGTGATTTCAGAATCATTAAAATATTTATAAACAATATATATTCATATGCAATATATACACAATAGTACTGAGGAAATACTTTATTATATTTAATTTAAAAGAATACTCTTGGAGGCTGCTGCTGTTTAGAAGCTCTCAGATATATTAATTGATAGACATTTTTAATTAACTATAACATTTGCAGTTCTTGCTTCTTCTTTTTTTCTATTTTATCTTTATGTGTATGGGTGTTTTATCTCCGTGTGTGTGTGTGTGTGTGTGTGTGTGTGTGTGTGTGTGTGTGTGTACCATGTATGTGCTTGGTACCTGCAGAGCTAAATGGCATCAGACAGGCTTAACTGGAATTACAGGTGTAGCTGTGATAAGGGTGCTAGGAATAAAGCCACAGTCTCCTCTGGAAGAAGAGCTCTTAACCCCTGAGCTATCTCTCTAGCCTTTAGGCATATTTTTATAGCTGAGATCAGCCGTTCATAGAGATGTGAGTGCTCTCTTAGTTACTGAAAGAGCCTAAAACTTCAACATAATGCTGCCTATGCCATAAAAGCAAATTCAACATCCCTGGTTTTCAAAATCATTCAACAAATAGCATGAGATCAATATTCTAGTATGGTAAAGGTTCAAATACCTAGTCGATTTGAAAATTAGAGGTAATTTGTGAGCTTTTTTGGATTTCTGGGGTTTTTGTTTGTTTTTTATAAAGACAGGCTTTCTATGTAGCACTAACTGGCAAGGGACTTGCTATATATAGAGCAGGCTGATGTCAAATTCTCAAATTAAAGTTCTGTTGTCTCTTAGTACTTTATTGGGATATTAAAATGAGGTTTTTAATATGCATATCAAAATCAGTAACCATACAATTACTAGTATTTGTGTTATAAATTAATGAAGTATGGCTGTCAATCTTCCATACGGGCAGGAATAAGATCAGTACTTGAAGAAAAGAAAAGGAGAAAAAAAAATATTAGCACTTGAACAGAGAAAAACAAGGAAAAGAAAAAGAAAAAGAAAAAAGCCAGGAGTGGTGGCATATATCTCCAACTCCAGCACTTAGGAGGCAGAAGCAGGTGGGTCTCTAAAAGTTTTAAAGTCAGACTGGTCTACATAATGAGTTCCAAGCCAGCCAGAGCTGCATAATGAGATCTTGTCTCAAAAACAAAATTCAGGTGTGGTAGCACACGCCTTTGATCCCAATGCTCTTATAGGTGGATCTCTGTAAGTTTGAGGGCAGCCATGTCTACAAAGCAAGTTCCAGAACTCCCAGTGCTGTTATACAGAGAAATCCTGTCTCAAAAAAGAAAAACAGAAAGAAAATTTAAAAAAAAAAGACAAATAACTCTAAAATTCTCTTCTCTGGAAGGCAGCATTGAAAGGTAGTTTATTTATAAAACGTTTTGACCTCTCAAAAAAAAATAAATGATTCTTCACACTATTAGATAACCAAAGACTTGATCAGAACATTCCTGGCTAAAAAAGCAAGTAGTTAAAGGAGAATTACTAAATTGGGGTGGAGAGCCTTGGAAGTTAAGTCTTTAGCAAAGTGGTGACATGTTTGCTTTATAAGCAATATCAAGTAATTTATAATTTAAGAACAAGCAATACTAGCCAAGATTATCCAAGGATCATTCCTTACAGACCTCACATCCTGAGAGAAAGATTTATCACCAACAGGATGAGGCACACAGAGAAATCTACTCACGTCTTTGGATTCTACATTTAACTTCCTGGGCAGGAGCTGGTCATTTGGTAACAGGTCTGCTGAAGCTGCTCCCCAGGACTTTAAAGAAATCTGTGACTGTGGTGCTAAAGGGTGTTTCTGGTTCTCAGCATTGTTTCCCCAGGACACTGGAGTCCCAGGCTCCATCAAACCCTGTTCTCCGCACAGAGTGGTCCAGGACCTGCTGCTGCTCTGGTCTCTTTGCACAGAGACTGTCCAGGATCCAGGCGGTAACTTCTTTGGGTTTTGTTCTTTCTGTGGCTTAACTACCCATGGCTTTGGTGTCTCCTGTATGTTCAGCTCTTCTTGAGGGCTGCCCACTTTGGACTTAGGGGTTTCTGGCTTCCACTGACTGACAGGTGTCACAGAAATCTGCTGCTTCTGCTCTTCCTGCAGTGTTGGCCTGAGATAGCCCTGATCTAAGGAAACCACAGGCTTTGATACCTCCTGGGACTTGACACAAGACTCCCAAGACTCCAAGGACTCCTGTTTCTTCTCTTGACCATGTGGTTCAGGAAGCATATTCCAGCATTTGAGGAGATTTGGTTTTCTAGCATAATCTGCTTCCCAAGATCGTTCCTCTCTTTCTTGTTTTTTTGAATAATTTACTTCTGTCATATAGCGTCTGTTAAGAAACTAAGCCAGAGAAATACGCAATGTGCTTCAGGCTTAAAACACATGGACTTTCAATGTAATGTTCAATTCTATTAGTAGTCCCATATCTGTCAGTCTGACAGGAAACTCTTATCCTCACCCTATCTGAAGGAACTGGATGATTTCTGTATCTACTCTTTCTCCTCAATTAACAGGAATGTAAACATTGACATTTCAAAAGTAGAAATCTGTGACCCATTTAAGACTAGAAGAAACTACACATTATAGTACCACAATCACTTTATATATATATAGTCCCTTTGCCAAAGCAATTTTGTCTTTGCTAGACTGAGGGTCTTTCCACACACCTGTCAGCGTCCTTTAAAAGTCACAGCTAGGATAGTTCAATTACAGAAAGTTATACTGTTTAGCTGAATGTCTCCTCAGTTCCCAGGTTCTTCTCTATTTCCCTCACATGTCTATTATATTGTGCATCTGTTTCTCCAATTCTTTTCAGCTTCCACAAATATCAATGCCACTTAAAAAGAGTAAACACTCTTCTTCTGCTACCAATGTAAATCTGGTAACAAAATTCTACACATCTTTAAAGTCAAACGTAAGGGTTTAAAACAGCAACAGCTAATGCTAAAGAATTACTATGCATCAGACTATGGCTCTCACAGTAACACCAGATATGATCCCAGGCTTCACTACATACATGAGAACAAGGATCCAGCCAGATACTAAACCAATAAGCTTCAAGGCAGGATTCAAGTTCATTCTGTCTGCCCAAGCCTTGGACTCTAAATCCACAGTAACAGATGAAAACTTATACAACTTCAACAAAGGATCTGATCACTTCTCACCTCCTGTGGTTGTATCTCAGGCTGCACAAATTGCACAGGAGATTCTGAGAAGATAAAAGAATTATAAATAAATACAAATTCTAAGTTTTTAGCCTGGTTATAACTATAATGCATTCTAGCAATGAATGTCAAAGGACTCAGAATAATTAATACAATTAAATATATTCAAAGCAGAACTATTCCAGCTATTTCTATTGGTCAGAAGAGCGTGAAAGGCCTGGGGCTTGTAGCTCAGCAGTTGCACAGCATGCACAGGGCCTGAGGTTCAGTCCCTAGCACAAAAAGGAAAGGAAAAAGGAGAGCGGGCCCTAAGGATAATCATAATTGAAGCTGGTATTTCATGAGATATTTACTGAAGTCAAGGTTCTTTTTGGTTTATTTGAGGCAGGGTTTCTCTGTGTAACCCTGACTGTCCAGGAACTCACTTTGTAGTCCAGACTGGCCTTGGACTCTCAGAGATTTGCCTGCCTCTGCCTCCTGAGTGCTAGAATTAAAGGTGTATACCAACAGAACTTGGTTTTAAGATTTTATTCCTAAGTAAAATAAAACTATCTCCTTCTACCCACAAATAGCCTTTTTTTGGTTTTTTGAGACAGGATTTCTCTGTATTGTTTTGGAGCCTGTCTGGAACCACTCTGTAGATCAGGCTGGCCTCAAACTCACAGAGATCCTTCCACCTGCCTCTGCCTCTGAGTGCTGGGACTAAAGGTGTGTGCCACCAACATCTGGCTCACAAATAGCCTTATTAAAACTGCAATTACAGTTAAAGTTTACAAGGACAAATCAGTAATCTCAACTTCAAACAGAGTCTCTGCCAAGCCACACTATGGACTGGAGGGTTAAGAGAGAGAGACACAGAAGCATTGAACTTGGTATGAAGGGGAAGTAAGGCCAGCAGTGTAGCTTAGTTGGTTGCCTTTGCCTATCAGGCACAAAGCACTGGGTTCCTGTGTGGTTCCTAATACAACATAAACTGGTCATGGGAGTACAAACTTATAAACCCAACACTGGGGAGGCGGACACAGGAAGACCAAAAGTTCAAGATCATCCTAAATCATACAGTAAACTTAAGGTCAGCCTGGGCCACATGAAACCCTGACAAATAAAACTTTTTGTTTTTAATTTTAAAAAGTGAAAGAAGAAAATAAATTGATCATCAAGAAATGTATTTTATTTTCTTTCTTCCTTCTTGTTTGTTTGTTTGTTTGTTTTGAGACAGTGTTCTCTATATAGTTTCTGTTCTGAAACTTGTTTTATAGACTAGGTTAGCCTCAATCTCAGAGATCAGCCTGCCTCTACCTACAAAGTGCTGGAATTGAAGTCCCTCAACACCATGCCCAGTTCTACTATTGAGCTAAATCCCCAATCCCTCATTTTCTAATTTTTTTCTTTTCCCTTAAGTCAATAACTGATCTCAAATTTCTTCTACAAAATACTGTTTTCTACTATAGCTTACATTTAAGCTATACTATAAATGGAATTTATTCTAGTATAGTTTGCTCAGATTTCACAAACGACTAGTTGTAAACAAATATTTTCTCTCAAAAGAAAATTAAACGGATGTTTCTATTAAGGTTTAATCTTGAACTGGGTGTACTGCACAAGCCTGTAACCTTGGCACATAGAAGATACAGAACAGAGCCCAGGTCAGCCCTTCCTGCAGAAAATCTTGTCTCAACCAAACAAAAAGAAGTTAAACTAAGTCACAGCAATGCTTTCTAACTTTTTTAACATTGTATTTAATTTTTGTGTACATTTGTGTCTAAGGGTGGGTCTATACACAAGGTGCAATTCCCACAGAGGCCAGAAGAGAGCACTGGATATCCCTGGAGCTGGGAGCTGGAAACTCCCCAATCAGGCTGCTAGGAATCAAACTTGAATCCTCTGTAGGAGCAGTACATACTTAACCACAGAGCAATCATTCCAATCCCTAACAATCCGTTTTCTAAACCTAGGCTTTACCTTATGACAAATAAAAATCTCCATTCATATAGAATCCAACAAACTAAATCATTTCAAGATGATGGTTCTAAAATGCAGTAAGAATGCAACCTCTATAATGGAATACATGTCATGAAAGCAGAAGGAAACCACCAAGAGGGAGTGCCAGTGTTATTAGGAGCAAAGTATTGTATGTTTGAAAATGAAAATGTCATAGTATAACCCATTTCTTTTCATGCTAAGCAAAAATTTAAAAACAACACAGGAGTCCTGGGTACAAACCTATTAATTTCATCACTCAGAAGGTAGAGGAAGGACAATCATCCAAATTCAAGACCAGCCTGCTGAACATAGTAAGTCCAGCCAACCGGCTACATAGTTTATGCCCTGTCTCAAAAAATAAAATAAAAAGTAACTAGCTAAAGAACTTCAAAGATGGCTGGGTGGCAGAGGCTATGCCTTTAATCCCAGCACTAGGGAGGCAGAGGCAAGTGGATATCTGTGAGTTCAAGGCCAGTCTGGTCTTCAGAGGGAGATCCAGGAGAGGCTCCAAAGAAACCTGGTCTCAAAACAAAACAAAACAAAACACAAAAGCAACAACAACACACACACACACACAAAAAAACAGAACTTCAAAGATCACAACAAACCTGACTCTGTGATAGATTCAGTCTTCAGTAATTGTTTCTTCTTTCCAGATTGCATTAGCAATTCTTCCTCTTTTTCCTTAGAGTTTTTGAGAACTGAGACATTTTCAAAATAACCTGACTTCAGCAGCTTAGACAGCAGATCTTTCACATGTTTGTCTAAGAAACAGTGATTAAGACTTAGCACATAACCTAAGAGTTCATTGACAATTATGGAGAATAAGAATCTCAGTGCTACCCTGTCAACCATCACAAGAGTGGATGGGTGGATGCCACACTTGCAATTGTCTGTGCCAGGAAAACAGGACTAATTAATTTTTACACACTTCATGCTGCAAACAGTAAAGATGAGACTAGATACTTAACAAATTACTTAAGCTTCTTTGGGTCTCTATTTTTACCATTTGAAAAATGACTAAAAATCACAGAACCTAATCAAAGAATATGACAAGGCACATATTCCATCTGCCTCCAAGATATTACAACTAGCCACTGCTCTGTATTGACCATTCATTAAGGATAAGCAGAAATAAAAGCCAGTTCCTAAATCTTAACGAATAGGAAACCTTGTCTTGGACATCCCTCTGGTTGGCTATATGGAAACCGGGTCTCACTGAATGTCAGCCCAGGCAGTCTAAAACTGGTTATTCTCCTGCTTTAGACAACCCCATGCCCTAGGGGCTGGGATTACAGGCTTGAGCCACCAGAACTGGCTTAGGTTTTTCGTAGTTGTTGGGGTTTTGTTTATTTGGGTTTTTTTGGGGGGGGTTGTTTGTTTTGGGTTTGTTTTTTGTTTTGGGTTTTTGTTGTTGTTGTTGTTGTTTTGTTTTTGATACAGGGTTTCTCTGTAGTTTTGGAGGCTGTCCTGGAACTCGTTCTGTAGACCAGGCTGGCCTCAAACTCACAGAGATCCTCCAGCTTCTGCCTCCTCCGGAGTGCTGGGATTAAAGACGTGTGCCACCAACACCTGGCTCGGCTTAGGTATTTTTAAATGGCAAAATTCCTTTTTTTCAAGGTTTGACTCATGTCACTCTTAACAAACTGGCACTAAATAGTTGTTTTTTTAATTATAAAAGTAATGTCAAAGTTGCATGTATTTCATTTTATATGTCCAATAAAACCCAATTCCAAACCAGGCAGAACATCCATAATATGTGCCTATTATTCACTGGAATACTTTAACATTGATTGGTCTCTCTTTTTTGTTTGTTTGTTTTGTGGTTGTTGTTTGTTTGTTTGTTTTGTCTAGACAGAGTTTCTCTGTGTAGTCCTGGCTGTCCTGGAACTCACTCTGTAGACCAGGTTGACCACAGACTCAGAGATCTGCCCACCTCTGTCTCCTGTGTGCTTGGATTAAATGTGTGCTCCACCACTGCCTAGCCTGATTCTCTTTTTAATCAGCCTTTTTCTTTCTCTCTCTCTCTTTTAAACAACATCTCACTTTGTAGCCCAAGCTAGCCTCACACTCACAGCAATTCTCCTGCCTCAGCCTCCTGAATTCTCAGACTACAGGTATGTACCACCACGGCTATATTTTAGTCATCTTTGAGTTATTATTTATAAACAAAAATTTTCACCTCCTTCAAATAGCTTTAACAGATACAAAACCATGCTCCCACCAACAGAACCACAATTTTAAAGCATTTTTAGCACCTACCAAATCCCTCAAGGATCTTCTGAATTGGTCCCCTTCCCTGGCAACTTAGTGACCTTTTCTAGAATTCTACATAAATAAAGTCACACAATATATATTTTCATGCATTGTCTGACTTCTTTCATGAAGCACAATTGCTTTGAGATTCATCCATGCTCTTACATGTATTAATCATTTTTTGTTGTTACTGTTTGTTTGGTTTTTTTGTTTTTTGTTGGTTTGTTTGCTTGTTTTTCTTCTAAAATAAGCTCTCACTATGCAGCTCTATCTGGCTTAGAACTCACTGTGTAGATGAGTCTGGCCTCAAACTGGTAATGATCCTCCTGTGTCTGCCTCCTAGGAGATTACAGGCATGAGCCACCAGACCCAGCCTTCGCTAATTGCTAAAATTCTACTCAATGAAAATATCCTATTTTATATGTCAATTTACTGCTGTGCATCTACACTGACTCTAACAGAGAACTACTATGAATAGAGCATAAACACTGTATACAGGAACTTATGTGAACACTTGTTTTCATTTCTGTTCAGTTCTGGACATGTAACTATTGTGGCTACACAATAAATATACACTTAATTTTATGAGGAAGTGCCAAACTCTTTTCCAAACCACTTTTTCCTTTGTCTTTTGTTGTTGTTTTCAAAACAGAATTTGCCATGGTGTTTAGGCTGGCCTTGAATTCTTGTGCTCAAACTACCTTCTGACCTCACCTCCTGACTGATTGGGACCAGAATGCATTCTACCATGCCTGAATGAAATATATAAATGTTCACTTATAATTTAAGTCTTAAATAGAATTACACGTCTTGATAGTTATACATACATGGGCTTTCTTTTCTGAAGGATTATGTACTTGTGCGTGGTTGCATGTGCACATGCCTGTGAAGGCTATTGGTCAGTATCAGGAGTCTCTCTCAGTCTCTCTCAGTCTCTCTCTCTCTCTCTCTCTCTCTCTCTCTCTCTCTCTCTCTCTCTCAGTCTCTCTCTCTCTCTCTCTCTCTCTCTCTCTCTCTCTCTCGTTTGCTAGACTAGCTGGCAATAAGCCCCAGGGATCCTCTTTCCTTCATCTCCCCAGTGATGGAATTTCAGCCATTACATGCCCATTTGTTTTTTGTTTTTGTTTTTTTTAACATAGGTACTAGGGGATCAAACTCAGTTTTCATGATTACATAGAAAACACTTTCCTAAGCCATATCCCAGGCCCTAGACTTGGATATTTTCTAAAGAGAGAAATTAACTATGATGAAAATATTTATTAGCTTATAGGAAATTTTTATGATCCTAAGCTGTGTACTTTATATTTCATGTCTGGCAATTTGACTGTCCAACAGACTAGGCAAACCATTTGTCATTTCTTACAATGATCTATTAAATAAGCCTTACATTAACAATGTTGGGATTTAAAATTCTCAAACAGAATGTGTACCACTATTCAGAACAGGAAACTGAACTCCCAAATGATTAAGCTAGTTGTCACTTGAAATTTTTGTTAGTTTCCTTCCAGTAGATAGGAATATCCAATAGCTTCTTTAAATATAAATAAAGGGGTCTTCTTCTAATGAATACACCATTGTCAGACATACAAATTCTGGTGGACTGACACCGTTTAGACCCTCAACATCATACTAAATTTCTAAACAAAAAGTTTATTATTTACTGCCTAAGTCCAGAGTAGAGAAAACTCACATGTTGTTCCTACCACTGCTTTCTCACTACCTTCCAAAAGGTTCCAAAAGTACAAGGATGACTGGTCCATCTGGTCTTCAACACTGACAAGGAAAAGCAGCAGCAGAACAGAGTGGCTTTAGACGTACATATATACATGAAGAGCAGTACAATGTGCATACAAAATATAACCCATCAATAGTCGAGATGCGCAAATACGCTACTTTTACCCTTTCACTATTTGGAAGCAAAATATTGAATTTTATATGTTTATCAAAAATAAATTTCTTCCTTAAAATGAATAAAAAAGATTTTTACCAAATACAACTATCAAGAAATAGACCAAGAGTTTAAGCTGCCAGGCGGTATCATTAGTTATCAAATGTGCCCCAGAAATGAAAATGAGGGTAGCTTAATTTTCATCATGAGAAAGTGCCGTTCCCTGAACCAACTCAAGTGGGAAGGCAGCAACCAGCAAGCAACAAACAGGAGACACTGGAACAGAGCATCAGCTTGGAGTAAGCTGCCTTTATCTAGCTTCTTCCTACACCAAGCTCTTTTTTAGTAACAGCTGAACTCTTCTAGCTCTGCTGTCACAGCTAACAGAGTTGGACCAATCCATATTTAACAAAGCAAAAGCATGAAGACCTGTCTGTTAGTTGATATATCCAATACAAAACAAAAACAAAAACAAAAATAGTAGCTAACTGGGGAATAAAATATTACATAGCATCAATTTTGAAGTTGTAAATGATCAGTTCATTTATAACTAGTATCACAGTGACTATCTTCATAGGGTTAAGACAATGATCAAGCTGTTTTGTTTTGTTTGAGAGAAGGTCTCACCAAATCTGGCCAAACATTATTTTTTTTAAATCAGTGCTATACTAAAGACAATGTTAATGAGACCATCAAACTTACTGAATTCCTGAATGATCTATCAAGCATATCTAAGTTTCCCATATTGAATAGAATTAACATTTTCTTAGTTAATTCTTAACTGCATACAACAGAAAAGCTGTAAGTGCTACAAGTTCTATATCAGGAAAGTCATTTCTCTGACTTACCTCAGACTTTCATTTCTTTCAGGGCAGGTCAGTTTCGAGAATTTAACGAGGTAGTCAAGTTCTTTTGAAGGGAAATGCATTGCACCATTCAAGCCCCCTTTTAAGTCTTTCTGCACATGTTCTTGTGTCAGGCTCTGTAACGCATACTGAACTTGAAGTATAGTGCGAAGTTTTTTCTTCTCAGCCTCAAGTTTTAGCATGTGCTCCCTTCTCTGGGCCTTTTTCTGGGCTTTCAGTAGCTGTTAAAACAAATGCAGGGTCACATATCTCAACCACCTATGTCACTGGGATCAGATGATACATTTTGCAACTGAAAAACTGAACAGAGGCTGGGTGTGGCAGTGCACACCTTTTATTGCAGTTGGGAGGCATAGACTGGTAAGATTTCTGTAAGTTTGAGATCAGCCTGGTCTACAAAATGAGTTTCAGCACAGCCAGTGTTGTCCAGAGGGACCCTGTCTCAAAAAAACAAAAACAAACAAACAAAAAAAAAAAAAACAAAAAACAAACAAAAACCCAAAATACATAAAACAAAAAAGCCAAAATCTGAAATTGAGTACCAATGGGAAAATACAAGTGGAAAATTCCACATCTAACTCCATATGATGGGGGTCCCAGGCAAAAATGTAGGCACACTGGGTAAAGGAGAAGGCTCAGTGGTTAAAGGCACTTGCCTCCAAGCCTGACCACCTGCGTTCAATCTTAGACTCCGTATATTAGAAGCACAAGTGGCCCTCAGATCTTCACATGTGTGCCGTTGTATTTATACACCACCACCACCCAACACACACATGAAAAGTAAATATAAGATTAAATACAGAAGTACACTAAAAGTAGCATATGAAATTACCCTCAGGCTATGTTATATGTAAGTGAATTTCATATTTAGAATTAAGTCTCATCCCTAAGACAGTTCCTTTTATGTCCAAAAATCAAACAGTGGGCTGGAGATGGCTCAGCGGCTAAGAGCACTTACTGACCTTCCACAGGACCTGAGTCTAGTTCCCAGCTCCCATGTGGAGTGGCTCCTATCTGCCTGTAACTACAGCTCCAGGGGATCCAATGTCTCTGGCCACCATGGGCACCTGTGTTCATGTCTACATGACCAAAAACCAAACATTTCTAACCACAGGGATTTGGAACAAAAAACTCAACCTTTTCTTTTAAATGTCCACAGCAAATGTGTTTGAATTAGGATTTTTTTCAATTTTTATCTTTTGAAAATTCCATTCATTTAACATATAACATGAACCTTCGTCATATCCGCTCCCTAATCCCACCCACCCCCATACCAACCTTCCCAACTTTATTTTAACCTTTTTTTTTTTTTTTTTTTTTTTTGAGACAGAGTTTCTCTGTATAGCTCTGGTGCCCTGGAGCTCACTCTGTCGACCAGGCTGGCCTCAAACTCAGAGATTCACCTGACTCTGCCTCCTGAGTGCTGGGATTATAGGTGTGTGCCACCACTGCCTGACCTCTACGACTAACTACTGCGGCTGGCTTTGCAATCTAATCTTCAGACAAGCTTTATTTGTTAGATCATGAACAAAATATCACAGTGGTCATGTGTCTCTTCATAGCAACAAAACACTAACTAAAATGGATGTTCATAAATCCTAACAAACTGAGATTAGAGGATTAAAAGGAAACACAAAAAAATATTCAGTTCATTCCTTCCTACAGGTATGAAAGCAACTTACTAAATTTACTTACTAGTAGAGAAAAGAGGCAATGGGAAGGGATTATGTAACTAACTAGGGCTGTGTTGTAAAGATGCCAAAGGCCCAATAAGGCTTTTTCTGAGACTGGGATAGGGACTGTACCAGTCACACTTCGCAAAACTACAGATTCTGTGTTTCTGCCCAAGGGAAGAAAGATAGAGGTGCTATTCTAACTCTCCAAGACATTTCATCTTAGTATATGCAAGAAAGACCAATAATGACCTGAAATTTCTTCATGACCACATATGCCACATCATAGAGCTGAGGAGATGCTTAGTGGATAAGGTGCTTGCCCAAGCATAGGTGTGAGGATCAGAATTCAGGTCCCTAGGATCCACTTAAAAGCCAGGCAGGCCTGGTGACTGCCTGTAAAACGAGCACTCGTGAGGCAGACATGGGCTCCATGATGAAACTGGCACTAGACTAGCTGATAGGCAACCTCTGGATTCAATCGAGACACTATCTCAATTTTAAGTAGAGAATAATCAAGGAAGAAATCCAAAGTCTATACTGGACCTCCACAAGCATGCATGGACTCGTGCACAAACACACACGAACACATACACACAACTCACCGAAATAAATACATACATACCACATCATCACTTCACATTTCTCTTTAGCCTATTTATGCCAACCTGAAAGTCCTCCAGCAAAGTCTTTGGCACCTCAAATAGCCATAAGTGTAATTCATTTATTTATTTATTACTTTTTGGCAGTGCTGAGAATGAAACCCAGGGCATGCACATGCTAGGCTAGTGTTTTACCACCATTGAGCTACACCTCCAGTCTGCAGTTTTCTCTTTTATTTTTCTGCATTCATAATGACAGAGACACATACTTTGGTTATTCATCTACACATCACTGCCTAGAGACTGATACATAACAGGAACTCAAAGATCTGTTAAATAAATCAAGTCAACTAACTACACTATCTCCTAGCTCATGATGAGATCGCATGAAAACCCACTAACAGCTTTCTTTTCCTTATCTATGTAGAAACTAAGAAAACCTTAGACTTTTTTCTTCTTTGTTGATCAGTTTGGAAGGGAGAACACATCATAAACAACAATCAGCAATACTGCATGAAAGTTTACTTTCTAAACCATTACTTACTATAATGGATTTTGCCTAAGGACAGAAATCATCTCAAGAAACTAAGGAGAATGTAATTAGACTGAGCAGACAAGATGCCCCAGAATCTATAGAAGTGACAAAAACAAAATTTTAACAGCAGCCCAAAAGCTACCAGAAAAAGGAAGAGGAAGGTAATGGCAAACACCTCGAGGGCTTGACCCAAGAAGGCAAGCTCAGGGCTGGAGAGATGGCTCATAACTATCAGACAGCCTCTCAGGCACCAGGTATGCACATGGTACACATACCCACACAGCAGCCAAAACACCCAAGTAAAATAATCTAAAGTACTTAAAATGGGATGAGATGGGGTTGTAGCAAGTTCTAGACTACTGACACATGACAAGGGGAAAGAAATTGAAGCAGTGGCCAGGCAGGCAGATCTGTGAGTTCTAGGCCAGCCTGGTCTACATAATGAGCTCCAGACCAACTAGTGCTAAATAGTGAGACCCTGCCTCAAGGAAGAGGGAGGGAGGAGGGAGGGAGAAAAGGAGGGAGGGAGGAGGGAAGGAGGGAGGGAGGAAGGAAAGTAGGGAGGGAGGAGGGAAGGAGGGAGGAGGAAGGAAAGTGAGGAGGAGGAAGGAGGGAAAGGGAAGGAGGAGGAGGAGGGAGGGAGGAGGGAGGGAGGGAGGAAGGAGGGAGGAGGGAAGGAGGGAGGAAGGAGGGAGGAGGGAAGGAGGGAGGAGGGAAGGAGGGAGGAAGGAGGGAGGAAGGAAGGAGGAAGGAGGGAAGGAGGGAGGAAGAAAGGAGGAGGGAAGGAGGAAGGAAGGAGGAAGGAGGGAAGGAGGGAGGGAGGAGGGAGGGAGGAGGGAAGGAGGAGGGAGGAGGGAGGGAGGAGGGAGGAAGAGAAGGAGGGAGAGAAGAGGGAAGGAGGGAGGGAAGGAGGGAAGGAGGGAGGAAGGAGGGAGGGAAGGAGGGAGGAAGGAGGGAAGGAGGAAGGAAGAAGGGAGAGAGGAGGGAAGGAGGAGGGAGGGAGGAGGGAAGGAGGGAGGGAGGGAAGGAGGGAGGGAAAGAAAGATGTAAAGTATGGACAGCAAGTGAAAATGCTTTCATGGTGGCTGGACAGATAGCTCAGCAGTTAAGAGCATTGAATGCTCTTCCAGAGAACCCTGATTCAATTCTCAGCATCCACATAGCATGTAACTCCAATTCCAGGGGCATCTGATACCCTCACACAGACATACATGCAAGCAAAACACCAATGACCATTAAAAATAAAGCACCAAAAAAAAAAAATGCTTTCATGAAACCAGCATTGTTGTGGGGTATTTTTTTACACCGTATGAAGATGTGTCACTGTGATTGGTTTAATAAAAAGCTGACTAGCCAACAGTTAGGTAGGAGAGGTTGGCGGGACTTCCAAGCAGAGAAAGAAACTTAGAGAGTTAGAACCTAGGTGTGTAAGAGATGCCAGTGAAACACTGAGAAAATCACAAATACTTAATGGAAGAGAAGTAAAAAGCCACATGATAAAACAGCTTGATAGAAACCGGTTAATTTAAATTATAAGAACTAGTTGGGAATAAGCCTAACCTAAAGGCCAAGCTTTCATAATTAGTAAGTCTCAATGTCATTGTTTTTAGGCTGTTGGCCCAAAAAGAAAAGTCAGACTACACAGCATAGCTTGCCAAAGTAGGTCCATCTCTAGAGCACCATGCTGGAAGACCATATATGAGTTCCCGAAGGAAAAAACATGCAGGGCAGTGGTAGCACACACCTTTAATCCCAGCACTCAGGAGACAGAAACAGGCAGATCTCTGTGACTTCAGGGCCAACCTGGTCTGCAGAGCAAGTTCCAGGACAGCCTCCAAAGCTACAGAGAAACCCAGTGTCGAAAAACAAACAAAAGTCTCTTCGTAGGCAAGAATACCAAACCTCAATAAATTTAGTAAAAAATTAAAAACAGCCTAGAGCCTGGCACAATGGTGCATACTTATAATCCCAGTTACTCAGGTGGCTGAGGCAGGAGAATCACAAATTCCAAATTGGATGGGCTATATACTAAGTTCAAGGACTTCCTAGGCAACTTAGTGAGACTTCCTCAGTATACTCTCTGCATAGTATCAGAGGACTGATAAACAAACACCATTTTTAGGTAGAGGCATATTCTTCAATGTCAGTGGCTAAAGTAGTTCTTTAAAAAGCAATGAAAACATACTCACATCTTGGCTCAATGCAGAAAAGGTTTTCTGAAGCTCCTTGGCAAATTCCAAATTATGTAGTACTTCTTCATACTTCTCCACTGCTTCCTACCAGACAGATTTCAGAAACAGCAAATCAGTGGTATGCTCAAGGTCAGAATAAATAAGTGTTCCTTAGATTGCCAAAGGGCTGGAGAAACAGCTTAGTGGTTAAGAGCACATGCTGCTCTTCCAGGGAACCCGTGTTCCCAGGAACCACATCAGGCAGTCACCCATAACTCCAGCATTAACAGATCTGACATCCTCTTCTCCCCTCCAAGGACACAGCATACACATCCCCATACACAAACAGACACATACAAATAAATATAAATCATCTTTAATTGATAAAGGAGATAGGACTTTGTAAGTTAGAAAAGCACTTACTGAAAGAAAAGATATATGCAAGTTATATAAAATCATGTAAAATTCTATTTTAATGCTAGAACTTTTGTTTGTTTGAAGACAGTCTCTCACTGGATCTCAGGTTGGCATAAAACTCATATGTATTCTAGGCTAGACTCAAACTTGTGATTCTCGCGCCACATTCCCTCAAGCATTATCTTTAGCTCAGCCCTAATTTTTATATTAGAAATCAGAGCTCTGGGCCATTGAGGTGGTTCAGTGGGTAAAGAAAGGTTCTTGCTTGCCAAACCTGAAGATTTGAATTCAATCCCTAGGACCCACATGTAGGAGAGAACCAACTTTAGCAAGTGCCCATCTGGCCCACACACAGACACATACACACACATGTAACAAAATAAAGATATCAGAGCCCCCATTCTACCCTATCTAAACATTTAAGTTAGAGATCTATATGGGTTTTGAGAACACTAAGATACCTCAGTCAACATCATTCACCACTCAAATATACTATAGGAATAATACATATCACACGGGAAAATAGCAACTGTGAAACATCTAAAATATGGTGGGAAAATGTGTAAATAATTATGTGTAATAGGCATCATAAGTATTATAACAAGCACTATCCTACTGAAATTAAAGAAGTAATTTTTTTTCTTTTAAGATTTCATACCACGCCAGGCTGTAGTGGCACCCGTCTTTATTCCCAGCACCCAGGAGGCAGAAGCAGGCAGATCTCTATGAGATTGAGGCCAGCCTGGTCTATAGAGTGAGTTCCAGGACAGCAAAGGCTACACAAAGAAACCCCGTCCCGAAAAACAAAACAAACAAAAACAGATTTTATACTAGAGGGGCTGGAGAAATGGTTTAGGGTAAGGGCACTTGTTGCTCTTGCAAAGGACCTGGGTTTGGTTCACAGCACCCATGTCGTGGCTCACACCATTTGTAACTCCCGCCCCAGGAGATCCAACACTTCCTTCTGACCTCCTCAAGCACCAAGCACACATGATGGACATAAACATGCAGGCAAAATACTCATACACATAAAGTGACTAAAAATAAATAAATAAAAGATTTCATACTCAACTGGTAATCAGAGAAGAGATGAGTTTGTCTTGCCAATTTAACTCTTTGTGGAGAAAAACAAAAGTCAGTTTGGGGTCAGATGATCAGATGTCTCAGTGGGTAAAGGTACTTGCTGGCAAAGCTGCCTACCAACTCTGGTCCCCAGGAATTACAAGGTGGAAGAAAAGAACTAACTCCCACAAGCTATCTGACCTCTCCACCACACTCATACCAATAAGTAAACGTAACTTTGCCCTTCTTCTGTTTTGTTTTTTGTTCTCTTTTGGGTTTTGTTGGGTTTTGGGGGGGGGGAGTTGTGTGTTTGTTTGCTTTTGTTGTGGTTGTTGTTTTGTAGAAAGAGGAATTGTTAAATACCCACTAATATAAGTGAATACAGTGATTTTAAAAATCACATTTTTTTCAACAAAATTACCTATAGATGAACTCTATACACCAGTGGTTCTCAACCTGTGGGTCATGATCCCTTCAGGATAGTATATCACATATTTACATTATGATTCATAACAGTAGCAAAATTACTGTTATGAAGTAGTAGCAAATAATTTTATGGTTGAGGGCCACCACAACATAAGGAACTGTATTAAAGGGTTGCAGCATTAGGAAGGGTGAGGACCGCTGGTATAGACCAATGATTAATGTGTTCCCTGAAATAAAGTTTTCACCTATCAAAATATGTAAAAGTGATGAAAGCTGAACTGTTTAAACTGTCAAAAGCAAAAACAAAGCAACTTAAGCATCTATATATTCATAGACAGTGAGCAAAAATATAGCTACTTAACATTAATATAAATTGAGTGAATAGTTCTAAATAGAATGAAGACAAACTGTAAAATATACAGCAAGTTATTGATCATAAGGAACAAAAAAAAGCAGTTCTAACAAATTCAATAGGAATAAACAGGTTTTGTTAAAAGCAAAAGCAGGGGCTGGGCTGGTGTGATGGCTCAGTGGTCAAGAGCATGTGTTGCTCTTGCAGAGGGCCCTAGTTCAATTCCTAACACCCACATGGTGGCTCACAATCACCCGAAAGAAATCCAGTTCCAAAGGATCCAATATCCTTTTCTGCTGTTTCTCCCATGGCACAGTGTCTGCACATGAATCTGCTGCTATTTCAGCCAGTAATTTCAGGCCTGCTTCTCAGGCAGAGGCCTGATGGGACTTTACACTTCCTGCCGCTGCCACCAAATGTAGTCCTTAAATAAATATTGTCCTATGTTATGAACTAATCTTCTGTACACTGTGTAGATGTGTCTTCATCAAAGAGCCTTCTGATTGATTTAATAAAAGAGCTGACTGGTTGGTAACTAGGCAGGAGGTATAGGTGGGACAGCCAGGTATAGAGGACACTGGAAGAAGGGCGGGGTCTCAGGGGTCACAAGAGACGCAGAGAGAAGATAAACATGCCATGTTGAAAGAAGGTCCTGTCACATGGATGGATAAGAAATGCGGGTTAATGTAAAAGGTAAGAGTTAGGTAGTACCAAGCCTGAGCTACCGACTGAACATTTATAATTAATATTAAGCCTGTTTATTGGAGAGCCTGCAGTCCCAACAAAAATTTCCACCTCCAGCTCTATTTATCAATAAATCTTGGGATACAGAGGCTGGGGTGAAAACCTGTACCTCAGAGAGGTTGAGGAACAACTAGCTGGCCTTTCCTCTTCACCAGCATCTCAGAAAGGCATCCTTCTGCTCCACCAAACCAAAAGAGACCACCATACTCAAAGTCCCTCCCTACTAACCCCTGTGTGTCTCTCTATCCATCTTCCAGACTCTGACTCTCTGATTACTTTCTGTCTACTGGTTGCTGGCTCTACCTCCTGACTCAAAGTTGATTTTATTTAATTAACACAAACACAGACTCAGGGTTTGCAGTGTGATCAAATATCCTGCAACATTCTCCTGACTTCCAAAGGCACAAAATAAAATGAACAAATGTAATTCTTTAAAATAAGTCTAAAAAAGGGAAAGGAGGGATTTAAAGATCACAGTTAGAAGAAAGAGTAAGTGCCAGGAAGGAGCATCAGTGACCTGAATCAAGATGAGCACTTATGCTTGCTTTACTATCCTTTACGACTTACAAGCAACATTTTGTCAGAACCACATATTTCATAAAAGAGAAGACAAAGGAACTCTCCAGCTATATGGACTGAAAATGTAATGGCAGCACATAATCCTCAGAGGGCTATACAACTAGAAGGAATTCCATTCCACACCCTCCCTCAAGAGGCAGCTGTAATTAGCCAGGTACTATCTCAACTTACCAATGTGTACCATTCTTCCTTCTCTCCACCCAGTGATGAAGGATTTTCTATCAGGGTCCTAGACCAAATTCAATTCTGCCTTCATAGGAATCCTTATTCTGTGATTCCTCTTCAGTGTTACTGTGTGTATGTGTGTTCTCATGTGAGTACATATATATGGAAGCCAAAGAGAAACCTCAGATATAATTCTTCAAGCAGGGTCCACACTGGTGCTTTTTGAAGTTGTTTTGATTTGAGACAGGGTTTCTCTGTGCAGCCTGGCTTTCTGGAACTTGCTGTGCAGACCAGGCTGTCCTCAAACTCAGAGACCTGCCTGCCTCTGTCTCCACAGTGGCTGGGATTAAGGGTGTGCACTACCAGCCTAGCCTATTGGTGTTTTTTAGAATTTTTTTTTCAATTTTAATTTAATGTGGATGGGTGTTTTGCCTGTGTGTGTGTGTGTGTGTGTGTGTGTGTGTGTGTGTGTGTGTGTACCACTCGTGCACCTGGTGGGCACTGAGGCCAGAAGATGGCATCAGGTACCCTGGAACCAGAGTTACAGATGGTTGTGAGCCACCATGTGACTGATATGAATTAAACCTGGTTCTCTAGGAAAGTAATACGTGCTCTGAACTCCTGAGCCATCCCTCCAGCCCCTAACATTTATGTGTGAATGTACTGGTATGTGCATATGAAAGCTGGTAACCAAGGATGCGAAGGTATCCCCTGGAGCTGGAGTTAATAGACAGTTGTGAGCCGAGTGACATGAGTGTTGAAAACTGAGCTCTTTGGGTTCTCTGGAAGAGTAGTAAGAGTTCTTAAGCACTAAGCTATCTCTACAGTTCTCCATTGTTCTGTTTTCATTTTGTTGGTTTGTCTTGTTTGTTTGTTTTGTCTTGTTTTTTGAAACAAGTCTTACTGGCCTGCAGGGATAGATGCAGGCAGAATGTTGTATACATAATAAGTAAATCTTAAAAGAGTGCACCAACACACCCAACTCTTTACATGGACTCCAGGACTGAACTCAGGATCTCATGCTTATGCAGCAAGCACTTTACCTGACTTCACATCAAAACCTCTCAGTGATAACTTCTAGAATTCTTACAAACAGAGAAGCTTCCACATTTTAAGTTAGTGGACAGAGCATGAAAACAAAACCAAGGAAATAAATGTGGGCTGATTAGTCAAGTTCCTTCACCAGCTAGAGGGTATACCATGCTCAGAGTTCACACAATCCAAAGCTAAGCCTCAACAGAATCATGATTACTATACCACAGAGCTTCTAGGTCAGAGAAGATGACAACACAACAAGGGGGGACATGTTAACAGGCTCGTGTGCCAGATTAAGTAACTTCAGGGATGGAGGGGCTGTTCAGCAGTTAGAGAGCACTTGCTGCTCTTCCCAGAGGATGTGAATTTGGTTTCTATTACCTACACTGAACACTTCAGAACTGCCTGTAACTACAGTTACATGGGATCCAATACCTCTTTTGGCCTCCAAAGGAACCTGAACTAACATGCACAGACATGCATACACATACATTTTAAAATATAAATAACTTAAATAACCTCAAGCACATTTTGTCCCTTTTTAAAAGGCAGGAAATGTGATCAGGCCAAAACATCAAATAATAATAAAGGATTTTTTTAGTCCAAATTGTAAATGTTCTCCTTCACAAATTACATAATATTATGAATTACTAGGTATACCATAAACAGAGCAAACATGAAAAAAAAAAAAGTTGTAGCTTGGCATGGTGCCTCTCATGGCCTGTAATGCCAGAATTTCATAGGATGATGTAGGAGTACCACTATGAGTTCAAAATAAGAAAAATTATAGTCAATATTTATAGTGGAGTTAATTTTTAAAAGGCTGGGTACATAGCTCAAGTATGAAATTAAAAGAGAGCAAATCATAATCATGAAACAAAGCTACAAAAACAGACTTTAGAACAGAAAGATGTCAAGTTAATATTAAACCAGTGAAGAGTTCAAAACTTGAGTATACTCAGTCTTCCTAGAATAAATGTTCAATGTATATGGTAACTCATCTTATCTATTTTGTTCTATTTAACCCATAACCAATATCATCTAATAGTACATACAGGCAGGGCAGATCTGGTCTATACAGAGAAACCTTGTCTCCAAAAAGTAAAAAAACAAACAAACAAAAAAAGAAAAGCAAGCAACCCAATATATCTAACAAACGATCTCAAGCTACTTACCAACTGGTCTGGGTTAAGCTGCTCTCCATTTTTTAGGCGATCTTTATAATCTTCCAGTTTGAGCTACAAAAAAAGTAATATGTATTTTATGGCATAATCTGATAGAAAAAAAAAACTGAAGCAAAGATTGTTGAAATATGCTAGTATGCCAGACTACAATTTCATACAGACTGACAGCAACTGTATTTCGACTGAGTTCCAAGTCAGTCGGGGGGGGGGGGGGGTGAGAGATAAAAGCAGAGCAGTACCAGTTGGCTTTGTCCCATGTATTCAGCCCAGCAGATTCCAGCTAAATTCACCGCAACTTAGTAGCTATTCCAGGCACTTGACCAGTGGAAAAGAGAACTTCCACACAACAAGGGTTTGCCTTGTGCTCCAAGAATTTGTCTGCATCTCGAAAATGCAGCTGAGGCTACTCTGAGAACAGCTGAACACTATTGGCACAAAGCACTGGGATGCTCTGATGGTAGGAATGTAAGCCCCTAGCTAGGAGATGGTGATACACACCTTTAATCCCAGCACTCAGAAGGCAGAGGTAGATGTCTGTGGGTTCCAGGCCAGCCTGGTCTACAAAGTAAGTTCCAAGACACTCAGAGCTACACAGAGAAACCCAATCTCAAAAAACAAAAAAAAAAAATAAATAAATTAAAAAATAAAAATGTAAGCTTCTCACTGTATTTAAAAGCATTGTTGAACCTGAAGTTTCCCAAAATGAGACACAAAAGCAGGTCAGCGTGTTGGGGTTTATTAATGTGTGTGGTATAAGATGTAAAAGGGGTTATTTAAAGGATTACATTGGCGTTACCTAATTAGAATATGAAAATATTGGCACTGATGAAATTTTAGATAGGAAAAGTATGTGGCAAACAAACAAGATACACAGTTGTCAGCGTGTTAGGATAAATTCATTTCTATGAACTAGTATAAAAGTTTAGTTAGTGATTGAATTTTTTTTTTTTCTTTTGAAACAGGAACTCTGTGTAGCCCTGGAACTTGCTTTGTAGACCACGATGGCCTTGAACTTAGAGATCTGCCTGCCTCTGACTCATGAGTGGTGGGATTAAAGGCATGAGCCACCACACCCAACTTGTTTTAATTATGTGTATCTGTGCCGGGGTATAAGCAAGCAAGTGCAGGTGCCCGAGGAAGCCAGAGTCAACACTGGACATTACCCTCCACCATCACTGCCACCAGATGGAGTTACAGGTTGTTTGTAAAATGTCTTATGTGGGAGCTGGAATCAAGCCAAAGTCCTCTAGAAGAACTATAAGTTCTCTCTGTTGTTGTTTTTAAGACAGGGTCTTTCTACATAGCCCTGGCTGGCCTTGAACTCAGAGATGTGCCTACCCCTTCTCCTACATTCAGGGATTAAAGGCATCAGCCACCACGCCCAGCCTTCTGCACGTACTCTTAACCTTTGAACCATCTCTCCAGCCCCGAATCTTTTTAAAATTATTAGGGTGTGTAAAGGTCAGAGGACTTTCAGGAGTTGATGATTTTCCACTGCAGAACCCTGGGGTTAAACTCAGGTCATCGGGTTTGTACAACAAGCAGCTTTACCAGCTAAGCCATCTCAACAGCCTGATTTTTTTCCTCTTAATGGCTTCTATTTAAATGGAGTCTACTTAAATGGGGTCTAAAGTCAACCATATACCCTGCCTAGAGGTGTTCAGCCAGGGCAATTTACTCCCGGAGATATTTGAAATTATCACAATTTGCAGAGTCTGGAGGAGGGAAACCGTGCTTCTGTCATCTTTTAGGCAGATGCCAAGATTATTGATAAATATCCCACTATGCTCAGGACAGCCTCTCACAACAAGGAAATATCTAGCACAGTGGTTCTCAACGTGTGGGTTGAAACCTCTTTGGGGGTCACATTTCAGATATTTATTACAATCTGTAACAGTAGCAAAATTACAGTTGTGAAGTAGCAACAAAATAATTTTATGGCTGGGGATCATCACAAGATGAGGAACTGTATTAAAGGGTCACAGCAGTAGGAGGGTTGAGATAGTGATCTAGCACAAAGCATCAGTAGCATCATGGCTGACTAGTTCTGCAAACTGTAGTTCATACTTACACTTCTAATTTTACCTGTTGAACTGTATGGCATTTTCATAATAGTGAACTTTCTAACAGAAGTACCAAGATATTGTGCTATCTTTCATACTAAATTTGGTATTTAAGAAAATACATAAAAACTAAATTGCATCTATTAGCCCCATAATCATGACATAAGCATTTTGCAGGCTCCTCCTACATTGGTTTTAGGTCTTAAAATGCTTTCTTAAATGCTGGAAACAAAGGCACCTGTATTATCCAGTATTATGGTTTAGCTGGATAATACAGGAAAACACATATTTATTTAACTTCTCCTATAGGGACGTCATTAATGAATCTCCACTAACAGATCCTGCACTAGCTAGTTCTCAGTGATAAGGAACCTGTGCTGACCCAGGCATAATCACTTTGTCACACTAGTAATTATATTTTTGCATCCAAAAGATGCATGGAAAAAATAAGGACCACTGGCCCTTCTGTACTGCCTTCCAACACAAGGGAAGATACAGTCAGCAAAACTCAAAAATCTTTTCATATCCCCCTACAAAAGGAAACAAACAAAACAAAACTGAAAACTTTCCTAATGTTTTATTAGTCCTTCTGCACAAATTTTAAGAGAATGTCCAGATACTTACTCTGCCTTACCTGTCAAAAGCAAATAAGAACCATGCACGGCACAACAGTGTGTCCCAAGGGACTGTTTCACAGGCTAAATGACTCAGGAAGTGAGAAATTATCTGGATCTTTACCATACCACTTACTGTAATGTTAAGACTGGTAAGAGTCCAAGTCTCTTTACAAAGCTATCTACAATACTGTCATGAACCAATCTTCAGCCAGTCTCTAGCAGTGGAAGAAATAACAGCATTTCCTGGCTCAGGACAAAATGTTTCCAATGACCGCAGCAGTTGTACTAATATATCACTTGATGCAGCCACAAGGAGAATGAACTAAAATATCAAGCTACTCCTTATCTAGGATAAGAAACAATTATGTACCTCAAGAAATTAATCAGACCTAAAACAGCAGACTTTTCAAATATTCCAAAAGCAGTATGTGTAACAATTTTACTGTGATGAATATTGTATTCGGCTATGTTGGCAAATGAAGCAAGCGTTTAGCTTGGATGCTTAATTATTCCCAGGCAACTAAATCTCAAGGTCACTTAAATTCTTTGGAAGACCTATGGTCTCTGATGATAAAAAAAAAAAAAATAAAATAAAATAAAAGTCAACCCCTTAACCCTGGCTTAAGGTCATGCACATTCAGGGACTTGGAAGGGGTAAAAAGTTACCTTCTTTTTCTCGATGTTCCTAATTTTGTGTTTAAGGCATATGAGTCCATTATCGATATAGGTTTCATACGCCTGGGAAGTAGATGCAGCAGACTGCAGAGGGCCCAGGGTCTGCTGGCCTTCCCCATGCTGACTGTGGTTCACATGGGGCTTGGCTGACTTCATATTTCCCACTCTTCCCTCCTCTGAATGGCCTGAAGGTGACTGGTAAAAGTAATGAAGAGAGTGAAGAGAGAGTTGTACCACTGAAACAGATGACGCTGAAGGGTTGGGGCGGGGAGGAGGGGCAGACTAGTGCAAATGTAACATCTCCGGAAACGCTTTCTTTACAATGTTCTTCCACAGAAATGAACTCAAAACACAATGTTGCTCCATTCAGCGTACTTGCACAAATAAAGACAGCCTATACGCAGGCAAAATTTACACTATAGGAAAGTTTCCAGAAGTTCTGTTTCCCGCACGGAGAAAGACAAGCCAAGCAAGCAAAGGGCTTCTTCTGACTTCTCATTCTGAACAATTTCTATGGTCATCACCCAAGGAGGGGTTGGGTTGGGGGGGGTGCAGGGAGCGCGACCACCACTTCCCACGGTAGCACCTCTTTACCTGAGCCTTTAGTTCAGCCCCCCCACTTCAATCTACCTTAACGTCTAAACGATGCAAGTTTCTTGAACAAGAACGCAAACGTGCATCACCCCTGGTCAGCGTAGCCACAGCCTCACAGACTGCATGCCGAGGTGGCTTCCGGTTTGCATGTGCGCTAACTCAGCACCTCCCACTCCCACACGGGCAAGACTTCCACTGCCGGCACCCAAGGACCAGGACACCAAGGTGTCGGGCATTTCTCCTCCATCCGAGGAGCAAAGCCAGAGCGGGACAGCCCCTGCACGAGCGTCCAGGCGCCCTCAGCGGGGGTCACAAACGCAAGGACCCACGCAGCGCCGCAGACGCGGAGCACAGGCTCTGCAAGGAGGAGCCCGACCGCAGCAGGCTGAGGCACCGCGGCCGCGCAGACCCGCCCCGCCCACCCCGCCGCCGCCCCCCCCCGCCGCCGCCGCGCCGCTTCACCTCCCCGGCTGCCTCCGGAAGCGCGCGGGAACCCACACTCCCTTCTTCTCCGCCTCCTCCCTCCGCCCGCCTCAGCTTAGCCCGCGGCGACAGACGGACGGCCGGGGCCACCACGCCGCCGCTCGCGCCCAAGCTGGCGCAGCCAGGCGCGCGCAGCTTATGTAGGCCCCGCGCGGCGAGGCCACGCCCACGGACCGCCCATTTCCTCTCTCGGCCCCGCCCCCAGCCCGCGTCCCCCTCTTAGGAGGCTTCGCCTTCCGGTGCCCCCGCCCCCTTCCGGTACCCGGACCTGCGTGGAAGCGGTTCCTGCCCGGAGCTCTGCTCCGCGGTCCTCCGCTCCCCGCGCCTTCGCGCGCTGCTCCTGAGGCCCTGCACCTGGGGGCGCACACGGGCCTCCTTGTTTCAGCCAGCGCTATCTGGTTCCGTGAGCTTTTGCAGATGATTCCAATCCCCGAGGGAGAAGAGGCAGAAAGTCGTGTGCAGGATGACCCGATAAACCACTCTCCACGCTCTAGTGGTTTAGGTGGGCGCTTTTATTAAAGTGCAGGCGCATCTGTGCACCCCCACCCCCGTGATTTCTTTTCCATTGTGGAATGAGGAAGATCACCGTGGCCTCTCGGGCGACCCGGCCTGTAGGAGCACAATGCTCTGGGACAGCCCTGCCACTAACTGCAGGAGGGTGTGCCGCAAGGCTATGAGTTGCTGTGCACCAATTCATTTCATTGGCACTGAAGCAGCTGGTAAGGTTATATATTGGGTTACATAAAGTTAGTGGAAAAGACGAAGTGAACCAGCTTCTGAAGGACTGGTACTGTTCCCCTCTATCAAATTAAGTTTTAGTGGGGTGGCTCTCTTACCAATCCTAGGGAGGCTGGAATAGAACTGAGCAAAACAAAACAACAACCAAAAACAAAGACAAAAAAAAGAAAAAACCACTGCCTGCCTCAGAAACTAAATAAAATAATAGACTTAATAAATATAAAACAATGACTAACCCCTAAGTATTTTACCAAACAGAAGAGATTTTTAAGTCCTATCCATGAGGCAATGATAATTATTTAGAACAGGACAGTCAAAAAAAAAATAAGTAAGCAAAGGCACAGCCAGTATAAAGTCCCCCCAAGACCACAAAAAATAAATAAAATAAAAAGTCACCTTGGCTTTGGCATTTCTTGATTCTATATTCTGCCACTTACCATTTGGGTTCATCCTGGTGGTATCAGTACACCTCGTCTTGTTTTATTCTATTTTGTTATGCGTAGCTATGTTTTGCCTGCATATGTTTGTGTATCATGGTTGCCTGGAGCCAGAAAGGGGCACTGGGTCCTGTGCAACTGGAGTGACAGACAGACAGACAGATGTAACTGGAAAAGCAGCCAGTGCTCTTAACCATTGAGTCATCTCTCCTCCCTCTCCTGTTATGTACCTTAATCTTGTGTTTTAGCTTGAATTTCTGAACCCCAATATATAACTTGAACATTAGACAAACATTAAGTTGTCTCTTTGCTCCTTGTTTATAACCAGACAAAGAACATGCTGCTGAGCTGAGGAAGAAAGCTAATACACTCTCAGCTTTGCCACACAGAATGGACATGAAGCCGTGGTGAGCATATCTTGGGAAAACTTAACTGACACATTATATTTGCAAATGCCTTTCTTGGCCTATGCTAATAATGAACCAGACAATAATATTTCCAGCAAGGGATGGTGGCACACACCTTTTTAGGAACATACCTTCACAAACACACGCCTCCCAGAACTCGTGAGGTAGGAAGATGCCAAGTTTGAGTACAGCGTGAACTACAGAGAGACTGATCTCCCTCCTCCAAAAAAAATTATCATTAGGGCCATTATATCCAGCTATAACCCTAATTGCTCAGTAGAAGAATTATTAATAAATCTATTAATAAGACACTAATTACCTTAATCAATTAATATGAGGCCTTGTCTGGTCCAGAACTTGCTATGTAGACCAGGCTGGTTTGGAACCCACAGAGGTCCATCTCGAATTCTGGGGCTAAAGGCATGTGCCATTACACCCAGGTAGGATTAATGCCTGAGGGGCTTATATTTTCTATCATGTTTCAGTGACTTTATTTATGCTGTTTGTGGGACAGTAGTGAATACATTATGCTTTGCCATTCAGCCCCCATGAAGTCCCTCAGGAGAACAGTGAGTAGTTGCTGGCTGCCACTTTCTTGTTCCCTTTCTGGTCTCACCTTTCACCTGCCCACTCTTTGAGTTCTTTTTGTGATTTTTATCAAGCAGCCGGTTGTGGCACAGGCCTCAAATCCCAGCTCTCAGGAGACTGGGTAGGAAAATGTTTGCAAGTTGGAGGCCAACCTGGTTTACAAAGTAAGAACCTCTTATCATAAAAACAACCTAGGAAAATGATTCAGCCAATATGTGCTTGCCAAAAAAGGCATGAAGACCTGAGTGCTTGGATCCCCAGAACTCATATGAAAAACAAAATATAGTGTGTGTCTATAAACTAAGCAATAGAGAGGCAGAGGCAGCAGCTTTGGCGTTTGCAAGTCAGCCACTCTCGCTGAAGAGGTGAGGAGTTCCAGTTTCAGCAAGAGACTCTGTCTCAAAAACTAAGGCAGAGGACAACGGAGGGTAGCAAGTCTCTCTGTCCTGCCAGCCAGCTCCCAAACCACAACACAGAAACTTGTTGCTAATTATAAAAGCTCAGCCTATAGCTTAGGCTTGTTTCTAACTAGTTCTTATAACTTAAATTAACTCATTTCCATTCATCTATGTCCTGCCGTGTGGCTCATGGCTGTTACCTCTCCTCCTGCACATCCTGCTTCCTCTGTGTCTGGCTGGCAACTCAGCCCTTCTTCCCAGCATCGTCTATGCCTCGAAAATCCTGCCTAGCTATTGGCTGTTCAACTTCTTTTGGTTTGGTTTGGTTTGGTTTGGTTTGGTTTGGTTTTTGGAGACAGAGTTTCTTTGTGTAGCTTTGGATCCTGTCCTGGCACTCGCTCTGTTGACCAGGCTGGTCTTGAACTCACAGAGATCCACCTGCTTCTGTCACCCCTGCCTCCTCACCGAGTGCTAGGAATAAATGTGTGCACCACCACCACACAGTGCCGTTCAGCTTTTTATTAAACCAATCTGAGTACATATCATCACAGGATAAAAAATGATTATTTCACAACATGAGGGAGACCCAGCATTGATCTCTGACTTACACACACACACACACACACACACACACACACACACACACACACACACACGTATGTACACAAAGGAATATGTACACCCACTACACGTCACAATGTAAACATTAACTAGATGAAGATGCAAAAGCAAGTTCTATATCCCCTGTGGCAAGTGAGCTTTTGACTCTTTGATATAAATGGCTCTCTGTTTGCGTCATCCATCACAATTTTATTCTCAAAGCTTTTGGAAATTAGCCTCTTTTAAATCATGCCACACTCATTAAAGCCTTAAAGTGAATGTCTCCATCAGAATAAATTCAGTGAATTATTTGAATAATGTTTCCTGTAATCTCAGTAGGAATCCTGAGAGAATGATATTCTTCCTACAGGTCAGTAACCTACAGGACATGGAAAATAAAAGGAAACTAACATGCTGATTTTCACACAAAAATAGAAAAAATACACAACTCACAAAAAGTTCTTGAAGGCAGCCAAAGGAAAGGGCATGGGTCCCTACGTAGTTCATAGAACAAGGTATCCCCTGTGGTGGTTTGAATGAGAATGACTCCCATAGGCTCATTTATTTGAGTGTTTGATTCCCAGTTGGCGGACTGTTGTTTAGGAAAGATTAGGAATTACTGCTTTATTGGAAGGATTGTGTCACTGGGGATGGGCTTTGAGGTTTCAAAAGCCCATGCCAGGTCCACCTAGTCTCTATTTCCTTGCCTGCTTCCTGTGGATGAAATGTAAGCTCTTGCCAGGTGGTGTCTACATAATGAGTTCTAGGACAGCCACAGCTGTGTAAAGAGACTCCTCCCCCTAAAAAAAAAAAAAAAAGGAGGAAGGTTCTTGGCTAATGTAGGATCAGGCAGGCCTTGCTTCCTACACATGCTCCATGCTGCTGGAGATGCCCAGACTTCTGTACACACGTCCAAGGCCACAGAAGAGGTACTGCTGCAAGCAGGAACACACACACACAGGGCTCCAGGCCAATGCCGGAGTAGCATCTTCTCCCCGACAACCGCTCCTAGTGCCCATACCTACTAAACTGACTTTTAAGTTGCTATGACAAAATGCCTGGCTATCAATCTAGAAGGATTGAATGAATATTTGTTTTGGCTCACAATTTGAGAGGTTCCCTTCCACAGACTTTAACTCTGTTGCTGTGTCTTCTCAACCTGTTGGGAATTGCAGGGCAGGGGGCTTCTTACCTCGTGGCAGCCAGGAAATCCATCCTGAAAGAGGACAAGGACACGCTCCAGCCATGAAAGCCAGTGAGCTGGCATGCACCTATCATCCCAGCGCTCCAGAGACAGAAGCAAACGGATCCCAGATGTCAGAGGCATGGAGGTCCTTGGGCTCACAGATAAGCACTAGGGGAACCTGGAATGTTAAACATACAGGGTTGTTCCTTGTGATACATAACCTGTTGTCTACCCAGAAGGTAGCCTGGTTCCTTTGCGTTATCCAACCATGCCAGATCCTCTCTCTTCCAGCCCCTTATGGTGAACTTGTTTTTATCAGTCAATCCATTGAATCCATCTTTATGAAAAGTGCCATGTGTAGTCTAATCTATACGTCTCATCTTTATGGAAGATGTCACATGTCCAGTCTGTCCAAAGACTCTCGATGTAGTTACATGCGATCTTTAGTTTGTACTTTATTGTACACATGGGATTGAGTTAATTATCCCCAGCAAAGTTTTTAACAACTTGTGCTGTGCTGAAATGTGACTAAGATAAACTACTTGGGGTCAGACCCCAGAAGTCTGAACCAACACCAGCTACTTAGTCCTGTTGAACCTAACTGCCTTCTTACATCCCTTAGATTGTTATTCTGATGGCATTAACGGTAACATCAGAAGTTTGAGGGTACTCTTGTTTATACAGTTATTACCAGACCATGAGGCTGTGCTGTATAGAGACACAGTCTCAAAAACAAAAGAGAAAACACCAAAGCTACACACCTCCAGAACCTGCTTCTTCAACCAGTCCCTAACTCCTAATAGCCCACCCAGCTGTAAAAGCATCCGTTAACCCATCAAGTTAGCAACCCCTAATCAAATCACTTCTCAGTAGTGCCACCAGCTGAAGGCCAAACCTGCAACACATGAGCCCTTGGGGACATTTTATACTGAAACTCTAATGTTCTCAGATCCCAGAGTACCTTTCCAAGTTATAGCACACCACTTCTTCAGAGGCCTGTGTGGTGTTTGTTTGATGTTTAAACAAAATTTAGAGGCCAGCGAGGCAGCTCAAAGGGTTTTTAGGACAGCTGGGGAATATTGCTTTACACTGTGTGAATACATATTGCTGGGATTCAGTTAATAAAGAAGCTGTCTGGCCAATAGCTGGACAGGGTAAGGTAAGATGGGAGAGCCAGGTAAGGTAAGATGGGAGAGCCAGACAAAAGACAACGGGAAGAAGAAGAAGGCGGAGTGAGAAAGTCATCAGTGAGACACAAAAAGGAAACAGGAAGTGCAAGATGAAAGATAGGTAACATCACACGGCAGGATGTAGACGAAAATAAGTGGGTTAATTTTTAGTAAGAGTTAGCTATCAACAAGCCTAAACTATTCCATTTATTGGTAAAATGGAATGATTGAGATTTAGTAAAAACAACACTGGGAGGCAGAGCAGAGGCAAGTGGATCTCTGTGAGTTCAAGACCAGCCTGGCCTATAAAGTGAGTTCCAGGACAGCCAGGGCTACACAGAGAAACCCTGTCTCAAAAAACAAAAACAAAAACAAAAAAAAAACAAAAACAAAAAAAAAAAAAAAATCAAAAAGAAACAAACAAAACACACAAAGGTCTGTGGCGGCAGAGCCCAGTCTGACTCTCCAGGATCTGTCTACTGGCTTACTTGGCAAACCTCCAAGCTGCATCTTGGTTTCACAGAAATACACTAAGAGCTAGTACATGCTTCTAATCCCAGTGCTTGGGAGGCTGAGGAAGGACAACCACAAATTTGAGGCGAGCCCAGCCAGAGCTACACAGAGTAACCCTATCTGGAAGGTAGGGGTAGGGGGCATGATCACAGAAGGGAAGGAGAGAAAAAAGCAACCTTAGCCTGTATTACAGGAAGTTGAGCCTGAGTCACACAGTAAGGGTTTCAAGGCTACTAAAGCTTGTCAGCTGGACTCATTTAGACCCACAGAGCATTTTTAGGATTCAAATGTGAACTCTCTTGTATGTCTAATTCTTTAAATTTAATTCCTGATATTAATGTTCATTAGAGGATAACCGTTTTGGTATTTTAGATACATAAAAACGAGCACGTTTGTAAAGGAAGGTCTTAACAATTCTAATAGACAAATACGAAGGCTCTGGCATAGCCACATAAATCATCAGAGTTACCATAGCTACAACATGAAAACTTACACTGGCCTAATAAATGGAGCAATCATCAATGTGTCAAATTTATCCCTTAGAAATTGATTGTCCTAACCAGGCGGTAGTAGCACAAACCTTTATAGTCCCAGCACTCCGGAAGCAGAAGCAGGCAGATCTTTGTGAGTTCAAGGCCAGCAGGATCTAGTGCCAGGACAGACAGAGAAATAGGGGCTGGAGGGATGGCTCAGCCATTATAGGCTAGGCTGACAACCAAAAATGTAAGAATTCAGAAAATGGTGTCTGAGCCTCTGGAACTGGAATTACAGATAGTTGTGAGGTGCCGTGTACACTTGGAATCAAATCCAGGTCCTCTGGAAGAGCAGCTTGTGCTGTGTTCACCGCTGAATCATCTCCCCAGCCTTGTTTTAATTTTTTTGTCTGTCTGTTTGCTTGTTTTTTGTTTTGGAACACAAGGTTTCTCTGTGTAGTCCCAGCTGTCCTGGAACTCACTCTGTAGACCAGGCTGCCTCTGCCTCCCAACTGCTGGAACTAAAGGCATACACCAACTTGTTTTTATTTTTTTAAGGCAGGGTCGCACTATGCACCCCTACCCAGCCTGGAAATAAATACTAGTCCATGCTAGGCTTGAACATGTGGAGATCCTCCTGCCTCTGTCTTCTGGGTATTAGGATCACAGATGTCTATATGTAGGGTCTTACAACTTGCTTCTCTTCATTGTTATTTAATAAATACTGAATGCAGAACAACATTGTTCTTCTACTTTAGGTATTTTGTTAAACAGAAACCAGGCTGCCTGGTTTATATTCCCCAACTATCAATTAAAAACAGATAACATAAGTGATTTCATCTTTTCTTTTGTCTTCTCTGTGCTTTACATCTGACTTCTTACCAACGACTCCTGAATTCTGCCCACTCTACTTACTAAAATGAACTATCAAGCTTTGGCTTGTTGTAGACAAATGAAAAAGTAGTTTAACTTTGGTTTTAACTTATGGTTCATTTGGAGAAGTTGGTTACTGTATAGTTTGTAGAATAGTACTCTCTGAAATGAAATCATAATGAGTTATTAGTAAAACAAACAGAAGAACACAGCAAATTTATTGATAAAATAGAAAACAGAATTTTGTCATACTACACTTGATTACAGAAAAAGCAACAGTAATAGGAAAGGGAACTTAACTGCAAACACTGTGAAAGTATTTTCAACTTTGTATGTTAAGTGGAGGAGATGCGTGGATTGCTAAGAAGATAACAGAGAAAGCCAAAGTAGTAAGCCTGGTTAAAATCTGTGCAAACAATTTACAAATTGCTTATGTTCTAATATCACAGCACGCCATAGTGGTACATTTAATAGTGAGACGATTCAAGTTTTAGTAAATGACAATTAAATAAATGATCTGAAGAAGTTATTCAAAATTTTCAATTTATATTTCATCTTTAAAGTCAGAGAACTACAAAATACAGTGCCGAGAATAGTACTCTTCCAGCAACTCAGCAACTCCTTGACCGTGAGTAAAATATTTGAGTCTTTGGGGTGTGTGTGTGTGTGTGTGTGTGTGTGTGTGTGTGTGTGTGTGTGTCTGTGTGTGTGTGTCTGTGTGTGTGTCTGTGCATGTGTGTGGTGTTGTATTTTGAGACAGAGTATTACTACATAGCTCAATCCAACCTCAGACCTGTGATCCTCCTGCCTCCCTCCCCAAAGGGCTGGTGTGCACCACCATATCTGTCTTAATATTTACACAAGGAACCAGTGGCTTAGTAAACTCTTAGTAAAGAGTTAACGTAGCTTCTTCTCTCGATGCTAGCAAACCAGCTTCCACTTACTTCACATTCCAGCCAACTCACTGAGAAAGCAGACGTTGAGCCAGATGTGGTGGCATCCCCCAGGCACCCCGGCATTCAGGAGGCTGAAACGGGATTGCAAGTTCAAGTTCCTGTGGTAGGCATCCGTGGTCTCCGAGTCCTCATTCAGGTCAGCGTGATGCCTTCCCCATTAAGTATGAGCATAAAGACTTCCTTTTGAAACATGGAATGTGCAACAAAAGTGATGGTGGATTTTTTTATATCAATAAAACCTGGACTGGTAAAAATATCACATCTCTCTATGTCTGTGAAAGTGTTCTCAGAAAGGATTAGCGTTTGAACACATGGGCTGAGTGAAGGAAAGTACACTCACCAATGTAGTGGGCATCGCCCAAGCCACTAAGAACACGGTCAGAACAAAGAATATCATTTACTCTGCTGGAGCTAGGATAGTTACTTTCATCAAGCATGTGCTTCCTGGTCCTTCCTCAGGCCTCTCTTTAGCTGGAAGGAAACTCTACCCATGGTCTTCCTAGGTCATTAGCTTACAAACTGGTACTGCTTCCTTCCCACCCACCCCCTTTCTCCTTCCTTTACTCCCTCCAGTACTGAGAACTGCTCTTAGGAGAGTCTTGTGTGATAAGAAGCTGGGCCAAGCCTTTAGCTACCAGACTATGAGAAAATGAAGTCTTGGTAGAACAACTTGGCAAGGCATCTCACCACTTAACAACCCAAGTGAGTAGGCAGCTGATCCTTCCTGGTGCAGTTTTAGCCGCCTCTAAAAACCAAGCCAAGCTACAAACAGATCCCTGATCCACAGAAATTTAACTAACAAAAGCTGTGTTAAGCAAGCCATGGTGGTGCATGCTTTTGATCCCAGTACACAGGAGGCAGAGGCAGGGGAGCTACATAAGTGAAACACTGTCTTAAAAAAAAAAAAATGATAATAAGGTTGTATTAAGCCACTAAATACTAAATCTAAGGGTAATTTCTTATGCAGCATAGGCTACTAGCACCAAGCACCCTATAAATGTCAGTTAGTGACACAATTTTTAAGTCCCTTCCTCCCCCCCCCCATACTCACACCCTGGTGAACAGAACCACCATCCCCAAACCAAAAGGAAGAAAAATATTTAATTCTCTTTTTCAACCCTTCTTCTAAACAGAACAGGCTTCATGTGTACCTCAGAAAGAACACTTAGAGGAGTAGACGGAGTTAAGCTTGAGTTATTTTGAGAGAGAGAGAGAGAGAGAGAGAGAGAGAGAGAGAGAGAGAGAGAGAGAGAGAGAGAGAACCTGTGTGTGGAGCTTCAAGCCAGAAGAAGAATAAAAAATAGAGCAGAGAGGGAGGCCAAGGTCATTCAGGGTCTTGAGGGTGATGGAAGACTTGGGTTTGTATTCAAAGTGTGATGGGAAATGAAGAGAGGACATTAAACAGCGTTATTAGATGATCTCATTCATGTTTTAATCTGACCCTTCGGCTGCAGTGTGGAATAAAAATTGTAAGTCAAGGGTGAAGCAGAGACAAAGGGAAATGCATTCTACACTAGCAGCTATCATACTTCAGATTAATTGCACTGGCCATAAAGAAATGCTGGTACATAGGGATGGATTAAAGAACAGTACAGTTTCTGAAATATGGTTGATAACACTGGCTGAAAAATGGTGTGAGAACCCAGAGTTCGGACAGCATGAGTTTAGTTTAACTATAGGGAAAGATGGGTAGGGACATATATCTAAGAGTAAAAAAATCAATGGTGGGTAGCACATACCTCTAATCCCAGCACTAGAGAAGTTGAGACAAGAGGAGCTCCATACATTGAGGCCAATTTGGCCTAAATGATGAGTTCTAGGGCAGCCTGGGCTACAGAATGATATCCTGTCTAAAAACAAATCTACCTCAGGTGTGAAGTCTTGGCTTCACTGAGCTCTATGGGCTGATGGTGGATCTACGCCTCCTGATCCATCCCCTGACTTCTGTGACCATGGCCAGCTGTGTCTGGCTGTTCGTCTAAAGCTGCCCCCACATGCCCAATGCTGCTCTTGAGAGCCTCTGGTATTCCAGAAGCCAGTACTGTGATAGTACATCCCACCACTACCTACACTTACCCAGCTCTCGCCCCCTTCCCACCAGAGTGTGTGTATGTGTGCTACCCTCCGAGTCTCCCATTCTACATGAGTGATGGTGGTTTTCATAGCCTGTATGATGTGAGGCACTTGAGATCAAACCAACGAGCTTCTCACACGCTAATCAAGCACTCTACAATTCTACCTCCCTAGCCCCCTTCCCTTTCTTCTCTTTTTCTTGCGCTTTTATTTTGAAGCAGGGTCTTACTAAATTACCTAGGCTAATCTTCAACTCACTCTGTGACCCAAATAGGTCTTCAACTCATGGTCCTCCCACCTCAACCTCTCCAGTAACAGCCCTAATACATGCATTTTGTCATAGCCGTTCCCTGGGCATGCCACGTCTTTCTTTCTCTCTTTGCTACAGCAGAGCTTCCAAGGTTCAATACTTGTAAGACAACTTTACAGTGTATTAACGCCATCTCCTGGACACCTAGCCAGGGCATCAATACTGTATCCTGACACAGCTCTAATGCTCCCTTCTCCGTCTTAATTCATTTCCCTTTCCCTGGGATCCAGTCCTGAAATAAACCCCAGTTCCTGAGGATACAGATTAGCCACGGCCTACAACTACTTCAGGGCTATAATCTTTTCTCTCCCTCCAAAGCAAACCTCACGCCTCTGCATTTGATGATGACAGGGGCAACATATGGATCCTGGGCCAGGGCTACGTAGAGAAACCACCTCCAAAAGACAAGATAAAAAACAAAAAAAACCTGACTCCTGGCGGTTTTTTGACGCGCCCGCATGTGTGTGGCCACACAAATACACAAAATAAATGTTTAAAAATAATTTTTTTAAGGTGACAAGGTATTGGACAGCTTTTGCAGAGCATGCCTATAATCCCAGCATCTGAAAGGCAGAAACCTGAGTATCAGAAGGTCAAGGTTATTTTTATCTACATATAGTGAGTTTAAGTACAGCCTGGGCTATATGAAACCCTGTCTTAAAATCACAATAATAAAAAATAATAAAAGAATCACCGTGGCCTGGAAAGCCTGATATAGGCGATCATATATCCAGTTCATCGTTCCTGGTGCAATCTGCAATCACAATGGTGTACTTCAAGTTATTTTTTAAAAGATTCTTACTTTGTGTCTATGTGTCTGTCTGGGGGAGGTGGGCACCCTCATTCAACGTATATTACCCCCACACACACACAGATACATAATTAAACACAAAAATAAAAATCTCTTTAAAAATTTGAAGTATACCACTGTGAGTGCAGATTGCCTACCTTACAGATAAATAATTGTAACAACTTTTTAAGAAAAGAGGGGCTGGAGAGATGTAGTTAGGAACACTGGCCGTTCTTGCAGAGGACCTGAGTTCAGTTCCCAGAACCCATATGGGTGTAACTACAGTTCCAGGGGGCCTAATACCCTCTTCCAGCTTCTGAGGGTTCCAGGAATGCGCAGAGTACACAAACAAACATACAGGCAAAACACTCATACACATAACATTCAAATAAATTTTTTAAAAAATTTAAAAGCGGTCGGTAATAGTTGAGGTTCTGAGTTTACTATGATCACACTGCCTCTTCTTCTCAAGTTCAGGGATTACAGGCTTTAGCCATGACTGCCACTGTCTTGGTTCACAGTAAGAAGCTAAACTACCCTGGCCAAACAAATGTAAACACGTTGTAAGATGATACGGTGGTTTATGCTGTAATCTCAACAGTCAAGCAGCCAGGACATGCAGGACTCCCAGAGTTTGCCTCAGGTTTGAGGCCAGCCTGGGCTACAGAGTAAGGTCCTATTAAAGCTAGAGGGGAGAGGGGGCTGGAGAGTTCATTCAGCAGTTTATGAACGTGGTCTATTCTTCCAAGGGACCCAGATTCTACTCCCAGGACCCACTTGGCAGCTGGCAACCTTAACTCCAGCTCCAGGGAGTCCAAGACATACACACATGCATGCAGGCGAGACACCCATATATAAAAACAAAATAAAAAGGAAACAAAATCATTTTTAAAGCTTACATTTGAGCTGAAATAACTATTTACCCAACTATGGGTAAAGCAACAGATTGCCTTGTTTTTGTCCTAAAATATGAGGGTAATTCAGTGAGTTTATCTAAAATGAGAGTGTTAAGAAAAGTGTCTTCTTAATTGCCCCCATCCCCTCCTCCTCTCTCTCTGGTCTTTCAAAGACATGGTTTCTCTATGTAAAATCTCTGGCTGTCCTGGAACATGACAGCCTGCCTCTACCTCCTGAATGCTGGGATTAAAGGCATAGGCATGCACCACCACCAACCTGGTTGACACCCTGTCCTTTTTTTTTTTTTTTTTTTTTTTTTTTAGGTTGGAGGGAGGAAAGGAAGGGGGAAATGATGTACTTATATGCCGATTAAAATAAAATTGATTTATTATCAAAATGTTATACTGGCCTGAAATGTCATTTGTCCTTATCAAAAGGGAGTCTTGAAGGTAGGCATTATTTATTTCTTAAAGGTGTGTGAGCATTCTGTGGCAAAATACCTTGAAGAGTGTCAATTAATCAAAAGGCTCTGGGGGGCCTGCGAGGAGCTCAGGTATTGTGGCAGAACTGGAGGGGCATGAGGCTCTTCAACACAGGAGCTAGGGAGAAGGAAAACAGAGAAGAGGAATGGAGGGAGGGGGAGGGAGGGCCAGATGTAATTTTTCAGGACCCCAGTATCTCCTAGGCAGCTCCTCCAATGACTGACCTTCCTCCTGCTTGGTTCTGCCTCCAAAAGGTTCCCTCATCTTCCAAGTTTCACAATCAGGGACAGGGACCCGATTTTAAAAAAAGGATGCCTACAATATCCTCATCGGGTTTTTGTTTTGTTTTCGACTAGCGCCACCTGGTGGGCATTCGTATCGTACTGCACGAGGAAAAAATCCCGAGTTTACGGACAGCATCCCCAGGCTCTTCCAGTTCCCCAAAAGCCTTCTCAGTAAGTAATTCAGCCCTCTTGCAGTCCGTGACGTGGTTTGGTACTGAACGTGGGAGTGCCCCAGCCACGTTTGTGAATCTGAGGCCAGGTGAACTCTGCTCTAATTAAAGCTGAGTTTGTAACTTGGTGTTAAAGCTCAGGGGCCCTAAGAGGTCACCTTCAGAGAGGCTGCCTGACTGTAAGGGACTTGCCATTTCCCACAGCAAAAGTCAGCAGGGACCTTGAGTGGTGGGGACAGTCAACAGGGAGTTTGTGAAAGCAGCTTAGCACCAAGAAAATACTCCTTACTTTCACAACAGCACCACCAATTACTTTTCTAACAGGCCTGTTAAACTACAGCTGAGCCATTGAGACTGAAACAAACACAAGCATAAACCCCATCAATCCCACGCCTGAAGTTAAGTTCTGGTAAGCTATGTGAGTACAGACATTCTAAAACAGAAGCACCTCCCCCTATTCAGACATGGAGACAAAAGGACAGCTGCAATTTTAGTCGCTCGCTACACCAAATGAATGGGCTTGTCTAAGGCCCCCAGACTCAACATACTACAGTAAGAATAAGCAGCCTTTACACGGGGTGTAGGGAACATGATACTAACTATAAGTAACAAAACTCCAGAGCTAGATAATTGACCAACAGGATCCTCTGGAATTTTGCTTTTATAAATGAGCCTGTGAAATTACCTACCTTTGATCCAACTTGGCTGTCTCCTCCCCTTTCCAGCCCCAGTTCATCGAACACCACAAAAAACCTACTGCCAGGCACCAGGATGCAGGCTCTGCAACATTAAGAAGCCTTTCTGGGTCACTGTACCAAGAGGGTACCTGGAGAGAGCATCAGCTCTACATTACATCATAAGACTGTCCACTGCCGGCCTCATGCACCTCAGGTGGCCATGAATTAATTGTGATCTGCCCGTCTCCACCTAAAGTGCTGGGATTACAGGTGTGTATCACCAGGAAGCTTTACAAATACATTTTCAAGATCAGCATTTGAAAAACGAAACAAGGGCCAGGCAGTGGCGGCATACACCTTTAATCCCAGCACTCGGGAGACAAAGATTTCTGTGAGTTTGAGGCCAGTCTGGTCTACAGAGCACCAGAACAGGACCCAAAGCTACACACAAAAGAATCCTGTCTCAAAAAAACTAACAGAAGAACCTAGGTTCTGGCTCAGCTGGTAGAGTGATTGTCACACGGGGCCTAGAGTTTAGATCCTTAGTTCCCAGTCACAGTGGGGCACAGCTATAATCCCAGTACTGGGAAGTGGAGGCAGGAGGGACCCTGGGGTTTCTAGTTATACATAGATCATTTAAAAAGAAAGATAGCAAACGCTGCTGGGCAGGGTTTAATCCTAGCACTGGGGAGGCAGAGCTGGGCAGGCCTGAGTTTGAAGCCAGCCAGCCTGGCTACAAAGAAACCATTTTGAAGAAAGAAAAAAAAGCAAATACAATCAGAAAAAGCGGAGTACACTTTTCTTTACACTCAGCTGCAAGAGCTTTCTTTTTTGAAAGGTTTGTTTAATTTTGTGTGCATTGGTATTTTTTGCCTATGTGCATGTCTGAGGGTGCCAGATCCCTTGGAACTTGGAGTTAACAATCGTGAGCTGCCATGTGAACATTGGGAACTGAACCTGGGTCCTCTGGAAGGGCAGCCAGTGCCCTTAACCACCGAGCCATCTCTCCAGCCCTGCGTTGTTTTGTTTCTCGAGACAAGGTCTCTCTGTATTGCTTTGGACACTGTCCTGGGAACTGTAGACCAGGCTGGCCTCGAACTGAGATCCACCTGCCCCTGCTAGGGTCAAAGGCATGTGCCACCCACCGACACCCGCCCAGCCCTGTGTTAATTTTGTGGTGACTTGAAGAATGGCCCCCACAGCCATTCTGAATACTTGTGAATACTTGTGGGATTAGGAATACTTGTGAGTGTGGGATTAGGTGTGGTCTTGGTCGGAGGTGTCACTCAAGCTGGGTTTTGAGGCTTCAAAACACCACATCCCTCCTCCTCTCGTTTAAGTCTCTGGTTGTCTCAACATGTAAGGTCTCAGCAACCTGCTGCCACGCTCCCCACAATGGGCATGGACTCAACCTTCCCAAACTGTAAAAGCAAGGCCCCAACTAAACGCTTTCAAGTTGCCCTGGTCATGTGTCACTTCACAACAGGAAGACAACTTCACAGGATGTTTTATCGATGTTTAAAACCACTCGGCTCATAGTGTTTCATAACGGATCTGCTTCCCTATTTATTTGCCATACAAAGCAGTGGCATTATAGGTCAAGAGGCCCAATCTAAATTTAGAGCTTCATCTTAAAATAGGACGAGGCAGTGTGGTGGTGACACACACCTTTAATCCCAGCACTCGGGGAGGCAGAGGCAGGCGGATCTTCTCGAGTTTGAAGCCAGCCTGGTCTTTTTAAAGAAAGCTCCAGGACAGGCTCCAAAGCTACAGAGAAACTGTCTTGAAAAACCAAGACAACAGTAATGATAGGATGATTTAGGTATGGTAAATCCCAATTTCTCCTAGTTGATTTGTCAATTTCACAGACTTAGAACTTAGACATATTGCCTCTGTGGTAGTTTAAATAAAATTGGCCCCACAGGTTCTTACATTTGAATGCTTGGTTCCCCGTTTGGCCAACTGTTGGGAAGGGTCAGCAGATGTGGTGGCTTCATTGGAGATGGTGGATCTTGAAGTCTCAAAACCCCAGGCCAGGTTGTGTCTCTCTGCCCACTGTCTCTCAGCTATTTAGGAAGCCCCTGCCTGCTTGTGTCACCATACCAAACAGGCTATAAACAAGCTCCCAATTAAATATTTCCTTTTGTCACAGCAACAGACAGTACCTACGGCAGCCTTAATAAGAGTGCCCTAGGCAAGTCAGTGAGACATTTCCCGGATTAGCGATTGCTGTTGGAGGGTGCAGCCTGCTGGGGACAGTGCCACTCCTGAGCAGGTGGTACAGGGTTGTACAGCAAACCACAAAAAGCAAACAGTAAGCAGACTTCCTCCATGCTGCCCGTTCCTGCCTTCTTTGGGTTTCTATGCTGATATTCTGACCGCTAACACACTAAGAAGTGAACGGTCTTCGCAAGCTTTCTAGCTCAAGGGGACAGGAATGTGCTGTTTCTTAGGATGCAGCATAGTCTGAGAAGCACATTCTGTACATAAACACACTCTGACCCTTGACACACACTAAGGGCAGAGGGAAAGGGTCTGAGTGTGACAGAGCACATGTGCACAAGTCCGAGGAAATTTGTGGGGGTTAGGTGTTTCTGCCTGCCTCTGACTGTGCACTGTGTGCCAGGTTGCATCAGAGCCCTCGGAACTACGCCTACAGATGTTTTCCAGCTGTCATACAGGTGCTAGGAACCCAACATGGGTCTTCTGCAAGAGCAGTCAATGCTCTTAACGATTGAGATCCCTCCAGGTCCAGAAAAACATTACCTACCAGATACCTTAAAAAACAAAACTCACAAAACAGCGCCTTTTATTTTCTAATAAGACTAAATTTATTCAATACCCTAGAGTAAAAGTTTTGATTATAAGTATCCAACAGTATAAAAGTACAAAACAGATCTGTAGATTTCTAATATATTAATACAAAGTGCATGACTACATACAGTACATCCTACAGGCAGAGAGTGGAGGGGAGAAGACTGTGGTTGAGGTCTAGTAATAAATAAATAAATACAGAAGTAGAGATGATCCATCAAAAGTATATTCTACCACCAATACTGCAGCCAAAATGTACAAAATAAATCCCATGTCAAAAGCAACGCAGGAAAATGGTAACGGCTGGACTCTACTACACCAAGGCTGTGGAAAACAAACCCACTCACTGGGCAGTCTGTGCATGTGGTGGCTTATACTAGGTAGGTTTTCCCCAAAAGGAAGAGACACACATGTAAAACTACACAACTATAGGATGCCACAAACTATGGCCCTCCCTGTTGTGAAACGTTAAACAGACTTTAAAAATCCAGTTTTTAAAATAATCATGAGTGAAGCATACTAAGGCAGCCACGTAACCCCTCCCTCTAGGAGAGGTCTGAAATGGCACTATTGTTTTTCCTGAACTTTGAGAAGAGGCCATCAGACAACTTCCACAGGGCTCTACTGAGAAGCCCTCACTGAGATCTCTCGACGTGATGTGAGGCGCTCCATTCAGCCATCTTGATGCTCAGAAGCCCAACTCCAAGAAGCCACCCCAACCAACCAACTCAGCCTCAACACACAACTCTTTTCTTCTAATCAGCTTTAAATAGTGGGAGAAAAACAATAAAACAACAAAACCCCAAACCCTAATAAAGTTATGACAAGGCAAAGAAAGAGCTACTACTCTATAGATAAAACCTCCACAAAGGTCAACTGAGGTAATCCAGAGCTAGAACTGAATCGTGTGGATTTCAGTGAATCCCAGACAGCTGTGTAACACCAATGTCAATTATTTACACACTGCAAGCCCTCTAAGAAATGTGCCCCAAGCAGCATCAACTGTGCCCCATGCACCCCCAGGACTTACACATTCTGTTAAGTAGTTTACAACCACGCGTGCGTTCTCTGCCGTATGGTGATGCTTTGGTACTATCTCTATAGGACCTTGCCCATCCCACAGGCTTGCCTTCCCCAGAAGGAGCCCCAGTTCTGTTTTAGAAGATTCACATAATGACGTGTATCAAATATTACCACGAAAGGAAGGAAGCAACACAGCGCTCTCTTGTGTGTTCAGAGATTGCTTCCTCCTTCAAGCTATTTGCAGAATTCTCGGTCTGTCCTGCTTAATAATCAGTAGTACAGGTCTGAATCATCAGAACCTTGGCAACGCCTTAGCATTTAAAAATGTTTAACTACCTCTAGGGGCAGGTTATGCTACTGAGTTATGACATATTATCATGAGGGAAAACAAGTGTAGCCAGTCATCTTAAAATGCCCCAACCACTGCCTCTCCACAGAAAGACTAAACTACATATGGTTTATCACACAACAAATCCCATCTCTGTCCCCTGAAACCCCCCTAATCTCATTCATTAGAGGGGATTTAAAAAAAAAAAAAAAAAAAAGACTTAAAGAGCACTTTACAGCAGCATTCAGCCTTCCTATGAAATACTCAGCATATTAAATAGTATGTACACTCTTTTCTTGCAGTATGCTAGAACTGGCTTCAGAGTTTGTTGGATGGAGGGATGGGTAACCCATTAAAAACTATTCTAAAAAAAAAAAAAATGTCTTTTGGCAGAATAGCAGGTATCCAAGTTAAAAATAGGAGGGTCAGTCTGTTGCTTTGTGGTTTTTTTCGAAGTTTAAATCGCTCTTTGTTCCCTTCTACGGAAACCTCAGTCACCACTCCTGAGTGGAGATGGGCAGAGGCGCTGGTCCCTGCTCCTCTGGCTTCTCAGCGGCTGCTTTCTTACTGCTGCAGCAAGGCTTGAAGAGATGCGTGTCGATGAGGACTTCCCCAAAACGGCCCTTGTAGATGATCCCACAACATATTTTCTGTCTAAAATAAAAGAGAAGAAGATATATTAAAAGCACAAATTCTTAGAAGTTGTCAAGTTTGGCAGGAGCCACCTTTATCCACTGAGCCATCTTTCCAGCCCAACAGCTTCTATTTCCTTGACACTTTTTGGTCAGATCTTCTAGCAAATCCTACTCTTCTCTGATTCTCTGCCTATTTCCTTTTGATTCCCTTTATTTGTATGCTTCCCTTTATGATTTACACACTTTATTGGTCTTAGATACTCAAATTATCTATAAAGTATCCCCGCTTAATCTACCTCTGTATCCTAAAAGCAGCAATCACTCACCCATACATCATGCGTGTGTGCACGCGCGCACATGTGTTATTTCTGTGGAAACTATAATTCAACACGGGATGTCTTCCTCAGGTGCTTCTCACTACCCCTGGGATCCTATCTCTGCCTCCCTAGAGCTGAGACCAAAGATCAACCTCAAGCTCAGAGTTACATTCTTTTGCATGTTACAAGTTCTATTACACTTTCATTTCCATTTATATGGGTTGGTTTCTATTATTTTCCTGTCTCTTATGTTGAACTCAGAGAATCTCCTGCCTCTACAGCACCAAGTGCTGGGGTTAAAGGGCCCCCCATACCAGCATCAGAGCCAGTACCTCCCAGCCAACCGAAGACATCAATATACTGGTTTCCGGCTTGTTTTATGCATGTCTCAAAAGAATAATCTTTGCAATTTGGTTGCTCATGTGAAAGCAGTATATTTTCTCTTTATAGTCAGATACTGTCCTTCACATTTTGTAGCTCTAGATGTATCTACAAGGAAAATGTCTTATCTGTTTTCTGTGTCCTAAGGATACTACTTTTCCTTTGAAAATATTTTCTCCTTTCTAATTATTGTCTCTTTTGTGTTTCTAGCCACATACGTACACTTTACCTGGCCTGAGTGTGCCCTATCACCATGACAGTCTTAACTGCCAACCTGGCACAATCCAGAACTGAAGTGAGAAATCTTGGGTGTCACTGATCCTAGGCTGTGTAAGAGCGAAGAACGCTGGCTGAGCATGAGCACAGTGATGTGGTGTGGTAGTCGCAAGCTTCTGTTACTGTGACTGCCCCACGGTGACAGTCTTAGGCTGTGAACTAAAACAAACCGTTTAACCGATGTGCATTATCACAGCAAGCAGAAACAAAACCACGACACCTACTAATGGCACAAGAACTTGAACCACTTGCCTCTTTTTAGGGGTAACTGTCAGAATAGCTAGTCTTACTCCATCAACATAAATTTAAGTACCTCGATGTATGTCTTACATCCAGTCTGATTCCCATTAACCCCGGCTACCTATTTGTACCACCACTTATCTGTCAAATACTCTCAACCACTATACAGACAGAAAGCTGCAGCCAGTGGTTGAGATGGATCGGTAAGCCTAAACAGTATTCACTTCTGTTTTTACCTTTTCCAGTAGGTAAGATCTAAGAAGGAAAAAACTGGAGTTCTATTAGAGCTGGAAGCCATCTCTGTATCTGAGCCGTCATCTGACTGGTTACTGTAGCAGGGAGACTGGGCTGGAGAGGCACTTGAGGTGGTGCTGTGAGCATCCGAGTCTGCATTAAACACAGAAGACAGTTCCAGTTTGATCACGTGCTAAGCCCAGGAGCTGCTACACTTCTCTACACAGGGGAAGAACTCGGAGAACAGAGGTAATTTACTTGCTAGCCTAGAGCTATACCAGTGTATTTCCACGATGTGCACTGAGAAGGCAGGAAACAAAGCGGGGCGTATGGCACACACCCTTTATCCCAGCTCTCATGAGGCACACCTCTGTGGGTTCGGTGTCACTGTGATTTCCAGGATGGCCAGAGAGAATGAAGAAAGAAATAAAAGCCAGAAAATAAACCTTTTGGTTGATGGTTACTCTGTAGTGAGAAGATCACAACCAACATTTAAAGTTCCCATCTACCCAGGAAATGGAAAAGACAGTCCTCTAACTCAGAGAAACAATTATTAGAGATTTATTAAACACCAAAAGCTTCAGTCTAAATAAAGTGTGCGTGTGCGTGTGCGTGCAACCTCAGAGACCAGAGGTTATCTAGTGCCCTGGAGCTGGAGTCAGTAGCTATGAGCTACCAGATAAGGGTGCTTGACAGGCACCGAGCTCTTTTGCAAGAGCAGTAACATGCTGAGCCATCACTCCAACCTCACTAAAACATTTTTTCTGGAGTGCTTACAAGGGCAGGGGGTGCAGCTGAGTAGTGAAGTGCTTTCCTGGCACACAGCCTCGTGTTTGAGCTCTGCCATTACAAAGAAAATAAGCACACACATACAAGGTTCTCGCAAGTTCCTCTTAAAGCACGCTTACACAGATAATGTAAAATTAAACATATAAAATAAAGTATGTGTTATAGTGTATCATGTAGTATTAGTATGAAAATTCACCTTAATGAATGGTATTCAACTTCCTAAAGAAAAAATTTAAGAGAATCATGCCTGAAAGGAGTAATCTAGCAGGGCATTTAAACCTCCTAAGTACATCAACAGACAATTTCTATGTGAGGGAGGCTCACTGTAAATGCTCAGGTTTTTTTTGAACTACTTGAAATTTCAGTGTGTACCATTTTTACATTTAAAAGCTGCAATATCCTTAGCTTTAATCTAAGACGTTGGGACACCAAGATACATAACAACTACGTGCAGTGAAAAACTGAAATTGTTAGTCTCAATTGGCAAGGATGAGTTCGGCATAAACAAGAGAGCATGAGGCAGAGAACTAAGCAAAGCACTCCGAATCAGAACCTCCAAACACCAATTTTGTATTTATTGTAGCAGTGGCTCACATATTAAGTGAATAAAAGTATATTAACAATATCCCAGCCATTCCATCTACATTCTTATTATGAAATGCTCTTGTGTTTAACCCAGCAGTTTTGCCTCAGGTCCTGGGAGTTAAACAGACAGGTATTATACACTAACAAGAGGGGGCTTCCCTTTTACAAAGTCTAAAGTCTAAGCTGAATATATATTATATATAGATAACCACAACCCACACCAACAGTCTATGAAGCCAGTATGAATTTAACACTCAACACATGTGTCTTACACTGAAAGGTCAGAAGCTACCTTGGCTCTATGTGAGTGATGATTTCTAAACTTTTATAGCATGAATTCTAATTGTTCTTTTTTCTGGTTTTTCAAGACAGAGTTTCTCTGTGTAACAGCCCTGGAACTCACTCTGTAGACCAGTCTGGCCTTGAACTCATGTAGAGATCTTCTGCCAGCCTCTATCTCCCAAGTGCTAGGATTAAAGACATGTTACTCCAAGTGCTGGCATTACCTTTACGTGAGCTGCTTCTCTTTTAGACTGAAATCAATTTTGTGTGGCTCAGGGTTGCCTTGAACTAACAGAGATCCGTCTGCATCCGTCTCCCAGAGTTTCGGCATTGAAGTGTGTGTCACCACTGCCTGGCCTCTATGGCTAACTGGTGTGGCACTCTGGCGTTCAAGCAAGCTTTATTTGTTAGATTAAAAAACAAAGTATCACCACAAAGTTTCCAGAAACCTGGGCTTTGGTTGAATGCTATGTGAACAAATCTGCTGATTTTTCTGCACATCTCCACGATTTAATCTGTTTATGTATAAAACCCAAGTAAACAAGCTAACAGTGCAGTCTAGAAAACTAAATTGCCAAAAGACACATTGTATTGGTATACTCTGAAAAAGTAGCTGCCTATTTTAAGTTGTGTGTGAGAGAATGTTGTTTTTTGTTTTTGTCTGTATACATATTCACAAGGGGGGGGGAGGTTGTTGCTTTTGTCTGTGTACATATTCACAAGCCAGAGAGAAGAGAGAGATTGTTGCGTTTTGCTTTTGTCTGTGTACACCCTCACAAAGCCACACTGGCATCTTTATTGAGGCAGGGCTCTCAATGAACCCAGTGCTCACTCACTGTCAGACACCTTGTCCCAGGGATCCCTTATCTCTGAATCTCGAGTGCTGTGATCACAAGCAAACATGTCTGCCCAGTTCTTTGTTGAAACATGTATTTGTATGTTACAGGCATACACACGTCACAGAGCACATGTACAAGTCAGAGGACAACTTGCGGCAGCTGGTTCTCTCCTAACTCATTGGTCCTGGGGTCAGGCCTGGGCCGCAACCACCTTTGCAGATGAGCCAGCTCCCTTGCAGGCTCCACTCAGCCTTTATATGTGCATGCTAGGGTCTAAGTCAAGTCCTCATGTATTTGCAGCAAGCTATTTACGTACTCCAGGATCTCCTGAGCCCCTTTAGTTACTGTGAGATATCAAAATCAGAGTCACATTTCACAGAAATAAGAATATATTTACAAAGTCAATAAATAGTGCCTCCCAGAGGCTAAGATCCCAGAACAGGAAGGGAACTACCTCAGGATCCAGGAGACAGAAAGCAAGAAATGGACTCACACACTGTAAACCAGCCCCGGTCAAAAATAAAAACACTAAAACTCAGCAATAGTGCTCAACAGCAAACTCACTGTGGCGTTTAAATTCCTTCTGCAGTTTGCTGATCTGGTTGCTTTTCATCCTGTTTCCAGACAGAGTTTTCACTTTCTTTGGTTTCAGTGTCGTCTTTAGACTAGGTCCTGCCCTTGCATCTACCACCTGGAAGAAAATACTGAATATTTAATACCACACAGGCCCACGCTCACTTGAGAACCAGTTTTATGCTCAGGAGTGTCCGAGGGTTCAACTGTTACACAAAAGGATGAGTACTACTTATGACAGTTCTGCATGCTAATCCCTGAAGTACCAACCACAGCAGCATTTCCTCTGCCTCGTCCAGCACGACACAGTTCTACTTCCTAGGCCTTCAACAGAAAAGGCTGCCATCGCCTTCATGAGTGATTTCCTCAGAGACGCTATTAAAGAGAAGCGCACTTACATATTAAGGTAACAGGGCCGTAAGAAACCTACTGCACTGAATCAACACTGACAAAGGACAGCACTGTGCTGTAAAGGGAAAAATGCCCGTTTAATCGAGATATTTTATGTAATGTAAATCTCATAAATCTTGGCCAGAGATGGTGGCTCACACCTGTAACCCTGGTACCTGAGAGGCAGGGTAATCCAATCAGAAGGTCAGAGATGTCTTCTACTGTACTGGGAGCTTGAGGCTAGCTGGGGCTACATCCCCCCCCCCCAAAAAAAACAGGGTTTCTCTGTATTGTTTTGGAGCCTGTCCTAGAACTCACTCTGTAGACCAGGCTGCCTCAGCCTCCCAAATGCTGAGGTTAAAGGCGTACGCCACCAACGCCCGGCCTGAAACAAATCATTTTTTGTTTTGTGTTTTTATTTATGTGTTTCTATTTTATGTACATGGGTGTTTTTCTCATGGGTGCCCAGTCCCCTGGAACTGGAGTTACAGTTATAAGCTGCCATGTGGAACTGAACCCAGGTCCTCTGGAAGAGCAGTCAGTACTCGTAACCACTGAGTCATTCCTCTAGCCCCAAGACTCTGACTTAACAAAGCAAAAAAACCCAAATACATCTGAAAAGTTAGCTAACATTATTGAAGAATTTAACAAAACTCTACCCTAGGGGATGCTGAGTAGCACATTTAAAAGCACTTGCTACTCATACAGAAAGTGGGTTTAGGTCACAGCATCCACCCGGTGGCTCACAGCACTCTAACTCCAGTACCAGGGGATCTAATGTCCCCTCTTGGCCTCTGCAGGAACCAAGGGCACGTGGCACACATATATAAAGGTAGACAACGCACAGATTAAAAGTAAAATAAATGCATCTTTCAAAACTAACATAAAAAAGTGTCATTCAGAGCGTCTAAATTAAATGAAGGTGCTGCTTTTCCAGGGAGGGGCCTGAGTGCCACGCTCAGAACCTATACCAGCACAGCTCACAGCTGCCTGCAACTTCAGCTCCAAAGGACCCAACAGCCCCCGCCTCTGGTACGCTCACAAATAGATCTGAACACACATGACATAATTCTGGTGATGTTAACACTGCTGACCTAATCATAGCTTACACAGAACAGCATCCACCCAGCATTTTATTTCATGGGCGCCTCGTTCGGGTCCCACAGTAGCTCTATGGACAAGTGACAGCTTCACAGCCTGCCAGGAGTCTGTAAGTAGCTAGTGAACAGAAAACACAAACAAGACCTAAAATAACACAGGCTGGTGTTTTCTTAGCTAATCTAGTGACATACAATTTTCTAAATTGGGGTTGCTGATGCTACTGTTACTTTAAGAGATAGAAAGATGGACTTACATGATTCCAGTTTTTTTTTGATCCTGCTGGCAGCTTCTTCCATCTTTTCACAAGCAGCACACAGGCATTGCAGATGTCTCCTGAGCGAGTCTCGTGCAACCTGACAGGGAAACAGAGTGCTAGGTGTCGTAGTTTCCACTCACCAGGATCCCTGCGTGGACTCTTCACTGGGGAAATACACCCATTGATGATCCACAGACTGTTTCTCTAGTGCATTTCAGATATGAAAGTAATGTGCCAGTAGGTGGTCCCACACCCATGAATACACAGGCAAAGCCAAGTGGTATTTTAAAAGAAATTCTTCTGTTTACTTTTTCAGACAGGGTCTCACTATTCACCCCTGGCCATCCTAGAACTCAATTTGTAGATTAGTTTGACCTCAAACTCACAGAGATCTGTCTATCTCTGCCTCTAGAGTATTAGGATTAAAGGCATGTGCTACCACCATGCCTGGCCCCTCAGTGGGTTCTAAAAAAAAAAAAAAAGCCTATGCAGTTGAAGTTGGAAGAAAAACTGATGGGGGAGTGGTAGGAATGAGAAGGGTAGATTTAATCAAAACACACACACACAGTTTTCAACTAAAAAAAATTATTAGCTTCTAGAGACCCAACAATCATGCCAATACATCCCATTTAAAAATCTTTTAAAGCCACATGTAGTGGTACACGCCTTTAATCCCAGCACTTGGGAGGCCAGGGCAGGTGGGTCTCATTGAATTCAAAGTCTGCCTGGTATGTAGACATAGTGAGTTCCATCCAGGACAAGCAAAGCTACACAGTGAGAGCCTACCTTTGAAAAAAAGAAAAAAAAAATCATTTACTTTTTTGTGTATTAGTGTACCACGTGTGTGTCTAATACTAGAGAACAGAAGGAGTAAGATCTTCTCAACCTGGAATTACAGACAGCTGAATCACCATGTGGGGCGCTAAAAACTGAACCAGGCTCCTTAGGAGAACAGCAAGTGTTCTTAACTGCTGAGCCATTTCTCCAGCCCCAATGTAAAGAGTAAGAGCTGTGATGATGCATTCCTACATCTCAGCATTCAGGAGGTAGAGGCAGGAGGCCACTGTGAGTAGCATGGGCTAAAACGATACTCTTTAAAAAACAGAGTATCCCAGGCAAAGATAATACACACACTTTAATCCCAGGGGTCAAGAAGCAAGTTTGGTCTACCTACACAGCAATTTCCAGGGATACATTGGACAGGATAGAGCTATCTTGACCCCCCCCCCCAAAAACAACAACCAAAACCAGTAGGTCAAAGTCTAGAATTAACAATGAGCAATCAAAAAATGCTTTAAGCAGAAGTAGTATGTGGTTTGGGGTAATGGCTCAGTGGGTAAAGCACTTGCTGAGCCCAGCCCAAGAAGCAGGAAATAAACAGAATAACTACCTCCAAGGCCAGGATACCTAAGGTTGCCTGACCCCACCATGAATGACATAGTACATACTAGCACTCAATGTTGACATGCCAGTCAGTTGTGGCACACACCTCTAATCCCAGCACTCAGGAGGCAGAGGCAAGCAAATCTATGAGTTGAGGACAGCCTGGTCTACAAAGCAAGTTCCAGGACAGTCAGGGCTACACAGAAAAACCCTGTCTCAAAAAACAAAATGCACATTCAATCAAATCAACACTCACTCTCTCTCTCTCTCTCTCTCTCTCTCTCTCATGCTATAGGAAGGAGTTCAACATTAAATATTTTATTTCATCCAGGTATCTGTTGGAAAGTTAACACACCCTGGTAAGTTTCAGGGCAGAATATTATCCTCAGCAAGTTAAAACACAGTTTGGAGACAACATTGGAAGACCACTACTGGTAAGAGAATAGGATACATTTTTGAAAATCCACTTATACACTTCACAGTTAAGAACAAAGGTGTCTGTCTAATCTGGAACCTTAAAGGGCTTCACAACTAATTAGGCAGGGTAAGCTGTCAGTATTGACTCATTTTAAGAACCTGAATCTTCACTAACCCAAATATTAGAAATCTGGTATTATAATATTAGCACATTATTCCCTTTGCTTTGCATGGAAACATTTCCACACAATCTTGACTAATTTTTCCCCTCTAAGAATGGAACACAGGTGGATAGCTGTGGCACACGGCTTTAGACCCAGCACTCAGGAGGCAGAGACAGGTGGCTCTCTGTGCTCTGGTCTACAGAGCGAGTTATAGGACAGGCTCCAAAGCTACAGAGAAACCCTGTCTCGGTGGGGCTGAGTGGAACATAACCAATCTTACCCAAAACAGCTCTGGAAGTCCTTTTCGTAACGTTTACTGTCCGTGAACCGAGAGCTGGAGGACTTGGCTCTGCAGATACAGCAGCCCTCTATACTCCGATACATCTTTGGCTTGTGAAAACCAAACATCTTTTCTTCTGGGCAATAGCTGTAAAGACAAGGGGATTGACACAGCTTTGTTAATGACAATTAACAAAGAATGACAATGACAAGAAACCACGCAAGGACTTTTCTCCGCTCCGCCCTACCTCCAGCACATAATTTTATAGCCAAGTCAAACAAAGTGGAAGAGTTCCCCACATCCACTACTCCATAGGCCAGTATACACAGAACATGCAAAAGTGTCTGGAGCTAGGAGGCATCCACACCCCCTTTGTTTCTCCCTGCAATATTCTAGAAACAGGACAGCACTTTCCTTACAACACACCCTATATGAATTATCTGTACCACAATCCTCTAGGAACAGAACCCTGACCATGCCCAATTTGATAGCCATTGTTCATCTGCTTTCTCCCTCTGCTCTGGACCCTTCCAGATGCCTCTGGCTGTTCTTGTATCCACAATAAAAACCCTAACCCCATCATGGAGCAGTCGGTCATGTGGACGCTTTCTTTACTGCGCCTCCCTGCACATACACAGTAAGAATGTGCCTAAAACTTTAATTCTAACTGACGATCTTGGTATTGTGTGCCTCTGTATTATCAATGAAACTCCCTGCTAGCAAAGTAGTGTGCATTCACCATGACCACTCTGTTCCCCAGACACGTCTAAGACGCTCCACACATCAACTGTGCTCTACGAAGCGGGGAATCTTTAGCTGAAGGGAAGGTGTGAAAATCAGATATCTAACCTTAGAGTTTAGGAATGATGTCCATGCACTAACTCCTCTGGACAAAATCCCAATACTAAGGAAGGTAAAAACTGAGACATACATACACCACACACACACACACACACATACACTACACACACCACACACACCACACACACACATCTAATGTCAACTTCACTAGATCTGGATTAGGGGACATAAAAGACAAGGAATGCTGATTATGGTGGCACATGCACATGCGTGTAATCCCAGCACTATGGAGACTGAGGCAGGACTGCTGTGAGTTCGAGGTCAGCCTGGTCTGGAAATGGAGGAAGATAAACATGGAAACCTAAACCCCAATGGACCAATCACAGGATACATAGAGCCAATTACCACAAAAACGCCAGACAAAGAAAGAAAAAAATTACAATTCCCTGTGCACATATAGTACTGGAATTATAATCACAGAACCAGCCTTATGTTATTTTAGAAGTAAACATATGCGCAAAGAAACTTCCTATCTGCCACTTGTCATCTCTTGCCTGAGCCCATTTCGGTTCAGTGGACCACAGCAAAGACCAAAAAGGTTCACACGTAACCAAAAACATGCAGAGGCATGTGCATATTTTATTTTAATTATTATTTTTTGGGGGGGGGTGGGGCGACAGGGTTTCTCTGTGTAGCCCTGGAACTCACTTTTCTTTTTAACCTGAACTCAAGAGGAAAATTAAATGCCCTCCCAAGCAAATGGTCATGTCACTTTCACTAAAACAGTATCAAATGACAGACTCAAGACAGTAGACATGTATATTTCTGTTTCTTCTCTTAAAGCACCCTGGCCATCAAGGTCAGAGGCCACAGTTCCTCTTACAATCATCGAAACGTCAGCCTCTTCACGAGCAAGGAGAAAGCAAGTACGCACAACGATGCTCTATGCCAACTGTCTGTCTATAAACTCTACCCTCACAGTCCCTTCCCCCCAGGAGAACACATGCCACAGCTACAGGGCACCCAGACCGCCTCTAGCTGTGAGGCTGACTGCCTTCTTAGAAGTCAGTTTGTCCACTCAGCACACTAGCAAGCTCCACACACGGCGAGGCCAATCAGTCATTTTTCTTGGTGAGGATAGACACGGAAGTACCCACCAGCCCATCCAGACCTTTAACATGATTCTGCAACAGCCCACTACATTCCTGCGGACTAGCTTTTACTCAAACAAGGGTGGGGTGGGAGCAGAAACCCAGGGTCCACTCTTCTAGACATTGCTGTGAGAAATGAAACAGGATCCTAAGGCCTCGAAGGGCACCTCTGACTGCACGGTCACTTAAGTAACTACTAAAGCCCCTCCTCAGCTCCTCCATGTCCCTACGGGGGCACCTGGGAATCCGCAGCAAATACACAGGGGCGGGAGTGGGGGGAGGGGGAAGGTCATTCCAAGCTCTGTTCACAGCTGCCCCTTTAAGTGGTGGTTCGTATTTAACCACTCTGAGGTTTGGGAGCCCTGAGAATTAACTGAAATTATTTTCATAAAACCCATATTGAGTCGCTTAATGTTCAAAACCAAAACCCCCAATCTCTGTAGTGAAGCTGGGACCCAGCACAGCCCCCCCCCCAAGTCAGCTAATATCTGAAAAGGTGGTGGGTGCGTTTGGCACAGTTTAGTTGTGATTTCTGAGATTTCTGCTATTTCAAACAACCTAGTGACTGTTCTTTACTTCTTTCCAAGTCCCACATTTGTGAATCAGTAAGTCTGGAACTGTCTCCCTTGCTCAGACAGCTTGGTCAGCTGTGCATCCTGTCTGTCTGTCCTGGCGAGCATTCTCACCACACCTCTCTGCACCACGGGCAATCACCTGCTTCCTGACTGAGGCAGGTCTGCTGTAGCACACAGCAGAACTAACATCACATGATCTCATCTGTAAGTGTGTCTGAGGACCAGGAGAAAGGACTTTTGCTAAAGTTATACAGTGGTGGTGGTGACAAACTGGGTATCTAAAAACCACAGAACTATACGCATAACAATAAATTTTATGACATACAAATTATATCTGAAAGTCATAAATGCACACAGGCCAGAAACCACAAGCTATAATTTCTCAACTGATTCCACAATAAACAGTTAATACGTAATCATGTATCCACTCAACATACACTCCTTCCTACAACTTTCTTGTATAAATATCCTGTTTTGTTGCAAAGTAAATAGCTGGTAAAATTATGAGTGGCTATAAATATTATGCTCAATAAATAAAAATCAAACAACGACAAAATCTCCCCTATGAAAGATAAGGGCTGAACTGGGCTGGTGGTTCAGGATTTCTTGCTCTCAGCACTCAAGAGGGTGGGTGAGCTCGCAACCTTAACTTCTGCTCCAGGGGATGCAAAATTCTTCTGGCCTCCCCTAGTCATGTGCATAGCACCTCCACACACACACACACACACACACACACACACACACACACACACACACACACACACACACAATTTAAGGCTAAGTGGAACATGTCTGTAACCCAGCATTTAGAATGGGAGGCAGAATGACAGCTGTAGCTCAAGATCAGTATTATCGTACACGGGGAGTTTCAGGATAGCCTGGGCCACATGAGATCCTATGCAGAATAAGAAAAGAGGGACTGATGGGTCATGCCATTCTATAAATATGTTTCTCTTACTGGTTAATATTGGCCAATAGGAAAGCAAGATAGGCGGGGCAAGGAAACAAGGAGGTTTCGGGAAGAGGTAGGAAGAGTCAATACGTAGGATGGCGAGAGCAGAACTCCAGACCCTCTCTCCGGTAAGATAAGACCATGTGGAAAACTTAAGATTAATAGAAACGGGTTAATATTTACGACAGAGCTAGCCAATAAGAAACGCTAGTAACAGGCCAACGGCTTTATATCTAATACAGCATCTCTGTGTGTTATTTGGGGCTGGTGCAGCAATTGAACCAGGCTGACGGGGGAAACTGCTCGTAACAAGGGACCAGAGATGGCTGAGCATACTTGTTGCTCTTCTAGAATACCAAGGTTCAATTCCTGGCACATACATGGTGGCACACATTTAACTCTAGTTCCAGGCAAACACCCTTCTCTTGGCCTCTTTACGCACCAGGCATATATGTAGTGAACAGACACACATGAAGGCAGTGTGTACATGTGTACATACACAGACACACATAAAACATAATAAAAACAAGAAAAAACATCTATCTTCACCTTCATTGTTGTCTCAAATAGTAAAACAGAGGCTCAGGGTCTGGGGAAAGGGATATCCAGTCACAAAGATGGCAAGAAGCAGCCCCTGAAACAGGCAAAGCTTCAAGCAGAAACAAAGAAGGAAGAGCTAAGGTCAAGGCCTCAGGCTAGTAACCCGCCGCCCCTCCAGCCATAGGGGTAAAATTGAGAAACAGCAAAAAGTAAGCTGTTCCTTGCACCTGACATGGTGAACCTCTTCCACTATTCAAATATATGGATTCTCTGTCTATAGCTCCAACAAAGTGTTATGCTGGAGCCTGTTGTACATTGATACCCTTTGTTTTTAAACAAGATTTTTACCCTATGTTTTCAAAAGTCATAAAAACAAGTAAATAATAAATTATGCCAGGCAGTGGTGGCATACGCCTTTAATCCCAGCACTATATAGAGGCAGAGGTAGGCGGATCTCTGGAGTTCGAGGCTAGCCTAGCCTACAGATAGAGTTCCAGGACAGGTTCCAAAACAATATCGAGAAACCCTGTCTTAAAAAACAACAAAACAAAACAAAAAAAGAACAACCCAAAGAAGCAGAGACCTTAAGTAAATGTCTTAAAAGCAAAACAGATGGAGTCAGACTGTTGTGGCTAATAACTTTAATCTCAGCACTGGGAAGGCAGATGCAGAAGGATCCCCAGTTTCAAAGCCAGCCAGCCTCTCTCCAAGAGTTCCAGGACAGCCAGAGCTACACAGAGAAACCCTGTCTTGAAAAATTAAGAAAAAAAAAAACAACAACAAAAAAACAAAAACAGATGTAAAGGTACTGACCTGTTAGACAATCCACTCCACTGCAGGTACTACAGAACCGACAACAGACTAACCCTTGTAAAGCAGCAAAGGAAACAGCTATGGACAAAACAAATAAATGGAACCAAGAAAAACCCAAAGACAGGAAAGTCAACGTGGAAATCCACTGGTGACCGCAGGGCATGGGGATCCCCAAGCTGCTGCAATTGGTAACACTGGCATTTTAATCAACTGTTCTCTTTAACAAACGACCTGTGCTCACAGACCCGAGCAAACACAGTGTAACTGGAGCAACACTCTTCAAAGGATCAACAGAAGAAGCCTTTTGTTTCCCCCACTGCTAGGCCACTTGGCTGCATGCAGAACTCTCCAACAACGAAACACTGCGGCGTCAGAACCTAGGGAAGCAGAAGAGCAATACTATTTCCTACCCCCTTCCAGATACCTGCATTAAAGCTTCCAGATTTACCTCAACGCTTTTAACGTGATGGATTTCAATTTGCCTAGAAGCTGAGTATGAGGTTGTAGACCCCACTTGTTTGCCAAGAGCTCCAAACGCGTATGAGAAGCCATACGCCTAAGCATTTTTAACTGGGCTGCATTTGGCAGAGCCTAAAGCTCACTTTACAAGAATGGGGTCCAAACTCATAAACAAGCCTTCCACTAGGACAGCACAGGTTAAAAATTAAATCACAAACCCAGGCCTCTGGAATTTAGATGGTATTTATAGGGAGAAAAAAAAAAAGGTGGTCTGCCCATTTGCAGAATATAAAGGGAAAAATAACTGTCCCAACCAATTCTAGATTAAGAGTGATGTGGGAAGGGTTGGGGAATTTGTAAGCTTTTAAGAGGCAATTATTAGTTACAGAATATAACCACACAGTAAATGGTGAAAAGGTATAAAGGTATCTACTACTTTTCACAATTAAGAAACTGCTTTTAGGGGAGCTGGAGAAATGTCTCAGTGGTTAGGAGTACTTGCTGCTCTCCCAGAGGAAGAATTCCACAGGTATTTGCACTCATGTGCAGGTACCCAAATGCATAAACAGACTTAGACATAAAGAAGTCTTCTTGGAAGAAAAAATGTGCTTCTAGCTGAGCATGGTGGTGCACACCTTTAATCCCAACACTGGGAAGGCAGAGGCAAGCAGATCTGAGTTCAAGGCCAACCTGGGCTACACATATGGCCAGGGCTACACAGAGAAACCCCGCCTCGAAGAAAAACAAAACAAAACAAGAAACGTTTCTAATTCTACTGGCCATTTGGAAAGTTGAAAACTCACTTCTTGCTACGTATATGAAAATACCAGGGTACATTTTCTTTTCTTGAATTTGGTAAGATCTGAACATTACTGAAACAAACTTTTCAGTCCCAGAAGGGGTCCAAGTGTTTTCTGCAGGAAACGTTAAACTGGGGGAGTGGAGGGTGTCAGGAGGAAAATCATAAGTAATCCACTGTCACGAAATGTTAACTAGGGATGACAAACACACCTACCTGACTCAGACTTCACAAACATGACTAAACATTGATGTCATCTTAAAACAAGGCTAAATGCCAGCTCTTGAATACCACACACCAACAGGCAGGACCCGAATCCAGCATTGCTTTTTGTGGTACTGAGGATGGAGCCAGGACTGCATCCAGTAAGCGACATCCCTAACTGACAGTTGTGTGTCAAATACCAGCTCTTCTCTCTTCTTCCAAGCAACCTCAACATTAGATTAGGACTAGTGTACTCTAGAAACTCCCCAACATCCCGACCTGATCCAATTTCTTCCTTTTGTCTGTCAGTGACTATACCAAACCATTCTAACCTTTAATGCCCCACAATGATGATACTGCCCCTCCAAATCCGCTGTTCATCGTCAGCTTCCTTGGTTCTGACCCACAGCCACACAAAAATCTGAGGATCAACTGATCTCTTCCTCTCCATGGTCCTCCATCTCATAAGGGCCCTTCCGACGCTTTTCTTGCCTCTCTCTCTGTTCCAATTTTGGTTGGGACTAACTTCTCAAACACGGTTATCTTTCTACCGCTCAAATATTAATCATCCTTCCAGAGTACCAGCTCTGGCTGCAGGCTAAGCTCTGAACTCCTTGGCAAGGAATTCAAAGCTTTTCAGGATCTAGCCCTGCCTACCAGCTGCTCACAACTTGTAATACTGGTATTCCAGGAGGGGCCAAATCAAGCTTTGATAGATAACCCAGCCACTCCAAGGCTCAAGGCTGGTGTTTCTGTCCGAGATGGCTTCCCTTCCGTTCCTCATTCAGTTTATTTACAAAACTTCCCCATGTCTTTACTTTTTTAAAATTTATTTAATTTGTATTTATATGTATCTACATGTGTGCACACATTCATATGTGGGGACCAGTGGAAACCAGATGGGAGTTTAATGGATACCCTTGGAGAAGCTGGCAGTTGTAACATGTACACTGGGATCTGAACTCAGGTCCTCTGAAATCTCAAGTGCTTAACTTTTGAGCCATCTCTCCAGGCCCTCATTTCAATACTGCTTTGGCTTTTGAGACAGGGTTTGTCTGTGGAGTCCTGGCTGGCCTTGAACTCGGGAGATTCACCTGCGTCTGCCACCTGAGTGCTGGGATTAAAAGGCGTGTGCTACCACTGTTTTGAAGTAGTCACATGCCTAGGATGAACTCAATGTATAACTGAAGATGACCTCTAACTCTTGATTCTCCTGCTTAAATCTCCCAGGTGCTGGGATTACAGGCCTGAGGCACAATATCCAGATCTTACCAGGACCCTGGTTCAATTCCTAACAACTACACGGCAGCTCACAACCATCTATTAACTCCATTTCTAGGAACTGGCCTCTGCGGACACCAGGCACAGCCTGTTGCACTCATGTACATACATGCATGAAAACCACTTAGACTCGTTAAGTGAACAATTTTTCTCTAAATTTTCAAAAGTAGCTTTTCCTGAATATTTAAATCTTTTAAAGATTTCTAGAAAATGTAAACCAAACGAATAACTAAGATTAATGGTAAACAATTTTCATGACAAAAGGCAGAAAAATGTGTTTCGTTGTTGTATCAAGAGCACAGCATCTAGGAGAAATGAGTCTTAACACTTGAACTGCTTCAATCAATCAAATTTGTAACAGACTGAAGCAAAACATCTGTAATAGCAAGTTATCTGTTACCTTTGTATTCCTGGTGGAGAAACAAAGCCTTCTCACCTTGAAAACGAATGCCTTTTTTTTTGAAGTAGTTTTTAGATTATTCCTACAACACCAGAATTCTTAGTTGCAGGAGCAATTTAAAAGAGAAAAGAAATTTAAAAATCAAAAGTTAAGTATTTCCAATTTAAATCTGCAAAGAATCAAAGCCAAGTGCAGGACCCCCCCCCCCCCAGGGAAGCACTGTAGAGAAATCAGGAACAAAGTTGTGACATTTACTAGGTAATCACCGGACTTTTTGGTGTAAAATGGTTGAATCAGATCTGGAATGACAAACAGAAGTTGAGGGCAGTGTCTTCCCAGAACTGGTTTCTGGTGGTGGGGGAAGGGGCCCAAACACCCACTCTTTCCATTCAGCATTTGCTGCTGTTTCTCTGGGCAAAGCAACTGGCCTAGGCCTCAGTGTTATTATCACCTGTAAGACATCTACTACCCAACCCTGAGGACAGACAACAGAAGCCACACTCAGCTCATTTCCAACCCTGTGAAGTAGATACGACTGCCATTATCACAGATGAAAACAACTGGACAAAGCTTATCCAAGGACTGCAGCCTCCCACTTGTAGGCATTCCTCTAGCTTGTTTGAGACAGGGTCGCTCTGGAACTGCATAGACAGACCAGGCTGGCCTCAAACTCAGATATGCTTTGCCTCTGCCTAAGTGCTGGGATTGAAGACTTAGGTGCCACAGCATTCAGCCCCCACACTAAGGCATTTTTAACCCCAGAAACTTCTAACAGTTAAGCTAGTGCTTCAGCAAATGTGTTACCTTTCTTCCCAGTTAAACAGTCTCACCATCTGAGGGGTGGGGGTGGAGGGGTGACATTTTAAAAAAAATTGTTTTGGGGAACTGGCTTAAACCTTTATAAAATGTGTTATTAACTATGCGTATATGTCAAAGTGGGGTGTGTGTACAAGTGTGAGGGTGCCCAAAGATGCTGCCAGGAGACTGAGCTGCATCTCTTGAAGCTTGAGTTACACAGGTGATTGCGCCGGGCCACCTGGCATGGGTGCTGAGATCCCAATTCAGGCCTTCAGTTAGAGGCAAGCAAACCAACTAAGGCCCAGAGGACATATTCCCCTAAAGCAACAGCTACAGGCTTGGCATGTCAAGTTAATTGTTCTCAAAGAAGCCTTAGGAAGTTGGCTTAAGATTTTTTCCACTGAGGCTGGCTAGAGATGGCTCAGCAGTTAACAAAAGGCCAGGGTTCAATTCCCAGCACCCACATCACAGGTCACAGTGGTCTGCAATTCCAGTTCCAGAGGATCAGGCACCCTCACAGACATACAGGAGAAATGCCAATGCACCTAAGTTTTTTTTTTTTTTTTTTTTAATTTTCACTAAAAGTTTGTGTTAGTTGGGTTGTGGTGGTGGTGGTACATGCCTTTAATCCTAGCACTCAGGAGGCAGAGACAGGCAGTTTCGAGACCAGCCTGGTCTACAGACTTCCAGGACAGCCAGGGCTACACAGAGAAACACTGGGGGATGAGGGATTATTTTATAGTTGTGGAGGAAGCACAGTGGTACAATACTTACCTAACACGTGCCTATGCCTGGGGTTCAAAACACACACATTGCAAGTTTGGGGGGGGGGGTGTATTTAAAACAGGGCCAGCAAATGACTCAGCCAATAAGTCTTACCACCTACCTGAACTAGAGTGGTAGAGATACCCAAATCCTCCAAGTAGTCCTCCGGCCTCATGTATGCAGACACAAATACACAAATGCTCTTTTAAAAAGGAGTGAAGACATTGCCTTCACTTTCCTCTTAACTAATTAGAGTCTCTTTTACAAACATCATTTGATTATAAGAACAGAAACATTCAGTTCTACATGGAGTAGAACTTTCCTATGATATTCAAGTGTTACAGTAAGTGGTCTGAGACATTAAAAAAAAAAAATCAATATTTGCAAAGTACCTCATGCTCTTTTCGAATGTCCCAGGAGTCACCCAAAGGAAGGCCAAGGTTATATAACATCCAAGGCTTTTTATTTTAACATGCTTTCTTTCTCTACTCACTTCAAAAAAAAAAAAAAAAAAAATGCACCCCAACCTTTCAGTGCTATTAACTTGGTAAACCAAAACATGAATGTGTTTCTCTAATAACAAAATAAATAGGGAAAAAAAAAAAAGATTCCGACTTATATGGTGCATAAGGACAAAGCATTATTTCCCAGTCCATGCCACACCTAGATGCTAACAAACTAACTTGACACAGGAGAAATCTGGAAAGAAGCAACAGATACCGGGTTGCTGGTTGGATGTCTAGACTGCAGACAAACCCCAAATACCAAAGAAGCAACCATGTGTCAAACCAGCATAATTTTTGAGCTATGCCTCGAGCCACATACCAAAAAAAAAAAAAAAAAGAAAAAAAGAAAAGAAAAAAGAAAAAGAAAGAAAAACTTAAGCTTGAAAAAAAGTCTAAGAGGGGTAACTGGAAGGTCAACCCAGTTCCCATGAATTGTGAAGCTAGCAAGGGCTCCCTAGCAGTTTCATACTCTAGCAACTTCTTACTATCTCTGAAAGAACCTACTCCCCAATTCAAGAATCCGTAAGGTCATCCCTAAGATTTACCTGTGCCCTGCATATCTTAAATCCAAAAACACAAAACTTCCTCCGAAACCACCCTCTGAATATTTACAGGCTTTTAAGGCTTTGCCCCGACTCAAAAAGCAAACCCCAGACCTTCATTTGGAGCGGGCAGCTCAAACGTGTTGTTCAGTTCCGCAGTACCGATCACTAAAAATTAATTTCCGAGTCTGGCAAACTTGAGTTGGAAAGCAGGTGCCTTTTTTTCAGCACACTGCTAATACCAAGTTCCACCATCCTCTCTTAAGCAAAAGGAGGCAAAAGTTGCCCGAGTCCTCTTTAGAAAACACGGGGGTGGGGGGTGCCGTGAGCGTGTGCCGCGGTGCTCACTCTTCACCCGCGGTAATGAAAGGTGGGAATAAAATAAACACAGGGGGCGGGCTGGGGTGCTGGTCAGCAGAACGCGCTGGCTGCAGCGCGCTGCACAGCCGCCCCGCGCCGCACGTGTAAACACACAAAGGCGGCCCCGCACGCGCCCCCGCTTCCTCGGGCGCCGCTCCCCGGAGCCCCGAAACTTCCGCGCGTGCGGTGGGGTCTGGGGTCCGGGGCGCGGCACACACTCCCCGCGGGGGCGCAGCGCTCCGGGCTCGGGGCCCCCCGCGCGCCCCCCGCCGCCCTCACCTGAGCCGAACAACGGCCCCGCGCCCCGCCGGCGCCGCCCGAAGGAAGGCCCCGCGCCCGGGCCGCTCCGCTCCGCTCCGCTCCTGTGGGCTCCGCACGCTCGGCCTGACGTAATTCAAACATGGCAACAGTTCCACTTCAAAGGCGGACGCACGGACCTCCCAGACGCGGCCTCCGTGCGGCGCGCGGGGCTCGGGCCACGCGTGCGCCCCCCGCCGCCTCCGCCGCGCAGCACGGGTGACCCGCAGGCCACCGCCCCGCCGCGCGGCCGCCCAAGTTTCCGAGAGGACCTGGGGGACAAAAGCCGCCCCGCGCCCCGCCCGGCCCGGCCCGGCCCGCGCCGCTCGGGCACACGCGGCCCTTTGTTGTCCGGCGGCGTCGGGGCACCCGCGCGCGGGGGACCCGGGAGAGCTCGCGTGTCCTCGGCCGCCGGCCCCCGTCCCCGGAACCGAACTTTTGCAGAGTCCCCGACCAGAAACGCCCGGAGTGTCCCCGCCGCGCGTAGGCTGCGAGTTGGCGACTTCGGCTGTGCTTTGGAAACTGGCAAGGCGCCATCACCAGGAAATCACATTGTCCTGCTCCCCGACAGCCCCGACGGCGACCGCAGCCCGCGGCTCACTCGGAGCCGGACACTCGGACGCACATCGGTCGCGGCCCTGAGCACGTGGCTTGTCAGGTGGAGCCACACAAAAAGAGGAGGAAAAAAAGGGAAGGGGAAAGAAAAAAAAAAAAAAGAGTTGGGTGCCTCCTGCAGCGGACTGCGCCGCCGCCTCCGCACGAGCCACTCGGCTCCGCGGGCCACGGCCACCCCTCGCGTGACGCCCGCACCCACGCCACAGGTGACCGGACCGACCCGCCGCCAACTTCGGGCTGCAGAGATCGCTCGGCGCCGGCCGAGTGCAGAGACCGCGTGCTGCGCGCTCATTGTCGCAGACGCGTCCCTGCGGGACTTGGCCAACAACGCCACGCCGCGTGCGCCGCGCAGCCCCGGCGCTGGCCCTCGCCGGCTCCAGGCAGTGGCAAGTGAAGTTTGCGAGCTCCGGCTTTGTTGTGCACCCGCGTGCAAACCACCGGGCAGCGAGCGCCGCGGGAGTGCAACACGCGGGTGCTCGCGGCGCACGAGACCACGGCCGAAGACCGCAGGGGGCCCCGCGGCCCCGACTCCAGCTCCCCGGGTCGGTGGGGGAACGCTACGACTGAGAAAAGTCATTGTCACCTCCGGCGTGGACGCAACTCCGCCGCTGCCCGTTCGCTTCCACGCTGCACTCACTTTCCCCACACCCTGACTTTCGGTTTACCTCAAATACCCTCCTCCCCAATCAAGAAGCGCACACCCTGCACCTCTGTACAAAGGAATCTGCAGTCCGCGGAGCACGAGGACAGCGCTCCGCGCGATGCCATCTCCAAGACAAAACTTCCTGTGTGTTTGTGTATGGGAAGGACGGAGGAGGCGGGGGAGACACGGGGAGGAAAGGAGGAGAAAAAAAAAAAAAAAAAGAGCCGCAGAAAGCGGAGCCTCGGAGACACTTTCGCAGCGGCGTCCCCACTGGAATCACTCACCTCCCACGCGCAGCAGTGTCCCCTCGGTGCGGACTGCACCAGGCCAACCCCGTTGCAAGCACCCCCTCCGCCCGCGCCGCGTCCAGAAAGATTGTCTCCTGCAGTTCTTCAGTAGCTGCCGCGGACCGAGGTGTAGATTCCGCTTTCCCTCTGCGCACGCGCGGCTCCCGGGACCAAATTCTCTTGAATCGGGCTGATTTGCATGCGGGCGCGTGCGCGCGGCGGGCTGGGCGGGGAGAGGGCCGGGCGTCCGCGCGCGCCCCCGCGGCCTCTATTGTCCTTTTATGGGGAGAAGCGGCGCGGCGCGGGAAACGCGGCGGCCCGCGGGGCCGGGGGCGGGGCCCGGCTACTACGCAAAGTCACGTAAACAAACGCCCCGGGGAGGGAGGCGACGCGGGGGGCGTGGCAGGGCGCGAAAGGCGTAAAGGTGAGCGGTTCCTCTCCGCCAACCGCACCCTTCCTTCTAGGACCCTGCTGGGCGCAGGAAGTTCTGGAAGGGGCTTTTGCAGCGTTCGCGCAACCTATGCAGTTTCTGGCTGGAGGCGACGGGAGAGGTTGTCTGGGCAGCACCCACTTGGTTTATACCTGTCCCCTCCGTTCCTAACTTCTGTTCGGAGGTGGGCTTTCTTTCCATTTTGTCTTTTAAGGGCCTGGCTGAGTGCTTCCAAGGAAGAACACCCGAAGGCGAGAACCGACTTCAGCAAATTAACTTCCACACGCGCGCGCGCACACACACAAAATAAAATGTCAGTTCTCCAGGGAAGGTTTCCTTCTTGAAGTTTTAATGAGTCGTTTAATAGAGTCCCATCTTGACCCTGTCCATTGCCCTTCTCAAACATGATCCAACCCGCAACTGGGTTGTTTTGCTTTGCTGGCCTGGACCTCCTAAGTTTTCCAGACTCTGCGCACTGCATGCTGGGTGGTGCCACTTTCTGGAAAGACACAAGTCCTCCAGCCATGAAGAGCACCTCTCTCCCCAGAAATGCCACTTGGGAAGACAGAAAGTGGAAGCAAAAATACGCACCGTTCCATGTGGAATATATGATGATCTAACGCCTAAATGTTTCTGAAGAAAATGAAAAGGGAGAAATCTAGAGGAAACAAAAGGGTTCCAGAGAATGAAGTAGGAAGGAAAAAGGAGAATGATCCCGAAGTATTAAATGGTGGAACGATCGGGATACTATCCCTTTAGCCCAGCAACCATAATACCTGGTTGAATCATTTTGGGAACATGACGGGGAGAAAGGAGAAAAGGATGTTTTGTTTTTCAATAACTTGATATTGCTCCCTTGCTGCAAAGTGTGAAAATCGCTGTAAAACGTCATCATTTCTGGCCACTTTCACTGCTTTTGCTGTAGGGCCAGCAATACAGATTCAAAGAAATACTTACGAAGTGCTTCTTTAATTCGATAGCCAATTCCTAGAACACAGTTGAAACCTACTGGTGAAGACCTCAGCTTTTAAAAAAAGTTCTGTAATCCTCTTCCTGTAAGGAGGGGAGAAATGACACCTCTCACTAAAACAGTTCCTTAAAGCAAAGGTTTTCTCTTATGCGTGTATCCCTGTGCCTAAAACGATGCCTGTCACATAATCAATGCATTTTTTGTTTGGTTGGTTTGGAGGTGTTTTTGTTTGTTTGTTTGTTTGTTGTTATTGTTTGTGAGACCAGGTTTCTTTCTCTGTATAGCCTTGGCTGTCCTGGAACTTGCCTGTAGACCAGGCTGGAGTCAGACTCAGACATCCTTCCACCTGAGAGCTGGGCTTAAAGCCTTGTGCCACCACAGTCTGGCTATATAATGGATTTTGCATAACTGCTGGTAAAAATATGCTTGAATTTAGACCAGTGGTAGTGGCAGAGGCAGGCAAATCTCTGAGTTCAAGACCAGCCTGGTCTACAGAGCAAGTTCCAGGACAGGCTCCAAAGCTGCACAGAGAAACCCTGTCTACAAAAACAAAAACAGATGTTTATTATAGGTTTGTTTCAAATTAAAATACCTTACAGTTTTTGCCTTTGACCTAAAATGAGTTTGGGTGTTATAGTGAAACCTTAATTGTCATCTTTGTCTTTGTCCTTAGGTAATAAAGAGCTGCTTCTAGTCTTCCATTGGTGGCAAATGGTACAAAGCATAAATTTCTGCTTTCTTCTTTTACGTTCCTTTCACTCTGTGTGTGTGTGGGTCTGTGTTCTGTGCGTGTGTCTGTGTGTGTGTGTGTGTGTGTGTGTGTGTGTGTGTGTGTGTGTGTGCACATGGGTCTGTGTGTACGTTTGGATATGGAGGTCAAAGGACAGCTCTGTTCTCTCTGTTGACCATGCATGCCATGTGGCCCTAGGGTTGACTGCAGATTGCTAAACTTGGCCGTAGACACCTTTATGCCCTGACTCACTTCTCTTGGAGAAATGATAGAACTTACTATGAATTGTGTCAAATATTTACTTGGTTTATGAGTGAACCTCCAAAACTAGCTTCAAATTATCAAATGCCTTGAAAGTATAAAAAAATTGCAAGTGCCAGAGGCTAGAGATGGCTCAATAGTTAAGAACACTGGCTGCTTCTTCCTGAGGACCCAAGTTCAATTCCCAGCACCCACATGGTACTCATAACTGTCTGTAACTCCATGTCCAGGGGATCTAGCATGCTTTTCTTGCCTGTCTGGGCATCAGGCTCAAACATCATGCACAGACATACATGTAGGCGAAATACTCATGTACATAAAATAAAAAATCTTTAAAAATCCCAAGTATCTTATTTTTAAAACTTCCGTTACTTAAAAGCCTGCCAGGTGTGGTGGTGCAGGCCTTTAATAGCAGCACATAATTCAGGGGGATCTCTGAATCCCAGGCCGGGCAGATAAACGAAAAATGAACTTGGGAGTCCCAGAACTTCCTCTACTCTCAAAGTAGAGGTGGAGATGTAATTGGAATAGTTTTCACAGGAAGGGTAGCAACGAAATCCTTAAGAGAACTCCTTAGATAACTATAACTTTTTTGTTGTTGTTCTTTTTGAGACAGGGTTTCTCTGTGTAATAAATAGCTCTGGCTTCCCTGAAACTCACTGTACACCAGGATGGCCTCGTCGAACTCAGAGGTCTGTATGCCTCTGCCTCCTAAGTACTGGGATTAAAGGCCTGTGCCGCCACCACCCAGCTATAAAACAGTCCTTAGATACAGTTTAATGACCACCTGTATTTTTTTTTTTTTTTGAACATCCAGGTACATTCCAAAGGTACTTTCTTCATTTTTTGCCTGAGCCTGTTATAACTGGCCCTATCCAAGGCTAATAGTTCATTTATGAGCTTCCTCTAAAATACTATTACCTAAACACTCTAAGTGGATTTTTAATCATGAAGAAAGAAAGAAATGATTCATGAGTATATATAAATTTGGATAAGTGATTGAATTGTGTAATGCCAGGGAAATGCCTAAGTGGCTATAGTGCCATGTTGAACTTCTAAACAGTTCTCAAAAAAAATTTTTTTTTTGTTAACTAGATAGTATGTTTAAACCAGTTACTTTGATTATAATGTACTGTTCTTGCTATCAAATAGCATTAAACATGTGAGTATTTGTGTTCATTTAGCCAACATTTAATGAACATAATTACATATATGTCATATAATTAAATAATTTCACAACTAGATATCTCAGGCTCCTTCAACCCTTCTAACCTGTTTCTATGTAGTTCTGTTGGTTTTTCTTTTATTGAATTTAATTTATTCTCTTATTTTTATTTGTCAATTACTTTGAATTTTTAATATTTTTGAAGTTCATGTTATATAAAAAGTTGAAAAGGTCAAATTATTCCTGGACACAAAGGATATTATTTGCAACCTAGTAGTATCTATAATGACAGTTATATGACATACCTATAATGACAAAAATCAATGATTGCTTTCTTTTTTTTTTTTCTTTTTTAAGACTGGGTGTCTCTGTAGCTTTGGAGCCTGTCCTGGAACTGGCTCTGTAGACCAGGCGGGCCTTGAACTCACAGAGCAGTGATTGCTTTCTAATAGCTTTCATTTGAGTTTCATTCATTTATCCAGCAAACGTTTCTTAAAGCACCTGCTGCATGAAGGCAAACACTTGGAAGAGGTTCCAGCGATACAACATAAAAGAAAATGTTTAAGCTGGGAGGTGGTGGCCCACGCCTTTAGTCCCAGCACTGGGGAGGCAGAGGCAGGTGGATCTCTGTGAGTTTGAGGCCAGCCTGGCCTACAGAGCAAGTTCCAGGACAGGCTTCAAAGCTACATAGAGAAACCCTGTGTCGCAAAACCAAAGTAAATAAACAAACAAACAAACCTGCCATGTTGTCCATTGATAGTTGAATTCATTGTATGTTACATTTGTGTGTGTGCATGAGTGTGCAGGGGTGTCCTTGTCCATATGAACATCAGCATGTCTTACCTCGGCTGCTCCTTCACCTTGTGTATTTGAGAGACAAGGCCATCACTGAACCTGAACCTCACCGACACCACTCACTTGCTGGCCACTAACGCCCCAGGATCCTCCCATTTGAACCCTTCTGCAGTAGGGGAACTGATGTGCACCGCTTAGTCCAACTTTTACGTGACTACTGGGATCTGAACTCAGGTCCTAAATGCTGCATAATCATTTTCCCCAACCCACTAACTCAACACTTAAATGATGGAATAAGTGAATTTTAAAGTAAATTTGAGTAAATGAATATATTTAAATGAAAGAATAAATTACTAACCCAGCCTCAAATATTATTACATCATTGTAACACAAGACAGACTGAGAAGCCGGTGTGGTGATACATATCTGTGATCTAGCTGCTCTGGATTTTGAGGCAAGAAGATAACAAGTTTGAGGCCACTTTGGGCAATTTAGCAAAACTCAGCTTCAAAATTAAAAAGGGCTGAGTGAGCTGGGCGGTGGTGTCGAACACTTTTAATCCCAGCACTCAGGTGGCAGAGGCAGGTGGATGCCTGTGACTTCAGGGCCAGCTTGGTTTGATCTACAGAGTGTCCCAGAACAAAGCTCCAAAGCTGCACAGATAAACCCTGTCTCTAAAATCCAAGGGAGAAAAAAAAAAAAAGGGGGGGGGAGGGAGCTGAGTTTTGGTGAGTGAGGTTGAGCATTAGTAAAAGAGAGCTTACACAAATTCAATCTCCCATACCGAAAAAAAAGAAAGGAAAAACTGTTCATCAGTGAGTATGTTTTTAAACCTTACACAAAGCAATTGTGGTATTTTGTCACTTATTGAAATGCCCAGGCTCTCCTCAAGCCATGGACGGCTTGGCATAAAGGTACACACTTGTGGCTCAGGCACTCAGGTGGCTGAAGCAGGTAGATCTCTGTGAGTTCAAGGCCAGCCTGGTCTATAAAGCAAGTTCTAGCTAGGACAGCTAGCCAAAACTACATAGTGAGATCCTGTCTCAAAATAAGACAAAAATATGTATAAAAATAAATATACTTAATTATACATTAGAAATATATGACTTAGTAGAAAGTTACTTTCATTTCTGAGTGTAAAGATTTGGGAGGCTGAGGCAGAAAGATCAGAAGTAGAGTCTTAGCAACACAGACCCTACCTAAAAAGAAAAATAAAGAAAAATAACAATCAGAAGAGTCTCAGCAACACAGACCCTGCTATAAATAAATAAATAAAATAACAATCACATCCATATAAAATCCATATAAAGGAACTTCTATGAATTTATTTAGAGAACTTTCAAGTTTGTTGGTGTGGGGTCTGTTTTGCCTTAAGACTGGGCCTCTCCCTACAGCCCAGGCTTGTCTTGAACTTCTGAACTCAGGAGATCCATCTCAGCCACAGCTAGTCAGTAGGTGCTGGAAATGCAGGCAGGAGACACCACAGGAAGCTGAGAGTTTAACTTTTATATATCTTCAACTATTTTTAAACTCACAGGAGAGTTCCTCAAGGAAGGAGATTAACAATGGGAGGCGTTCAAGGGAGAACTCTGCTACCCAGAGGCCTGAAGAGCAAAGGTACTTGTTTTATACTTGGAAACAAAATCACAAGAATGTTGCTAAACATGAGAAAGAAATGCCTAAGTACAAAAGTATTTCAAAGATAAGATGAAGATACTTCAGAAGGCAGTTACCCATCCTGATATTCTCTGGACAAGTAAAACCAAGGTCATTCATTCTTCAGGAATCCCACCAATAAACTGAAGTATTCACCATGTGTATTTAGGGAGCCTTTAAAAATGGTTTATACCATTTATTTATTTATTTATTTATTTATTTATTTATTTATTTATTTATTTATTTATTTAGAGAGTGTGTGTGTGTGTATGTGTGTGTAGATCAAAAGACAACCTGTTAAAATCTGTTATCTCTGTCTACCTTGTGAGTTTCAGGGATCAGTCCCAGGATGGTTGCTACTATCTGCCCTCCACTGTTACCTTAAAGCACATCCTGAGCCTCCCAGCTAACGTCTGATTGGTTCCTTGCCACCCGGAGGGTATCTGGCTTCCTAGTGACTGGAGCAAGGTGGTCATGGGCAGAAGTTCCACACATGTTGCTGAGTCAGGGGTCTACATCTTACCGGGTCTTTTCTTCAGCCTGCCATGGCTGACAAAACAGAGGGGCTGGGTGAGGGTCTGGTCCCTTCACAAATAAGTGTGCTGTGTGAATGATTAAAAAAAAAAAAAAAAAAACCTAATTATGGATGGTAAGGGATGCAGAGACGTGGCTTTTTTAAAATATGAAGCTCAGAACCAGGCGTGGTAATGCCGGCCTGTGACCTCAGCACTCGAGAAGCAGAGCTATGGCTAACACAAGTTCAAGGCCAGCCTGGACTACAAAGTGAAATTCTGTCTCAAACAAAGTTTAAGAAAAACATTAAGTTGATTCAGTAGGAAGAGAATTATGCGGACACTTGGCAAGACAGAAAAAGTGCTGAACCAGTCCAAAGCAAGAACAAAGTCCTAGAATCAACCAAGAGCATTCAGTGGTAGACAGAGAGAAGACAAGGTTAAAAACAAAAAAAAACAAAAAAAAAAAAACATGTCACTGAGTGAAAGCCACACATTTCTGCACGGTGGCACACACCTTCAATCACAGCACTGCAAGACACAGACAGGCGTTTCTTCAGAAGTTCTGGTTCAGACTGGACTACGCAGCAAGCTCCAGGCCAGACAGCACTGTAGTGAGACCCTGTCTCACTACAAACGCACTGAGAGGTGCCCTGAAGTTAAGAAAGAGCACCAGCAGCTGTTGCAGAAAGAGAGCCCAGGTTCAATTCCCAGAATCCACATGGCACCTCACAACCACCTCTAACTCCAGTTCCAGGGAATCTGATACCTTCTTTTGGCCTCCAAGGGTTCTCTATACACACAGAAATGCGTGTAAGCAAAGCACTCATGCACATAAAATAAAATTTGTGTTTGTTTGTTTGTTTGTTTGAGACAAGGTCTCACTATGTATGTCTGGCTGGTCCTGAATTCACAGAGGTCCACCTGCCTCTGCCTCCTTAACACTGGGATTAAAGGTGTGTACCACAACCTGCTTACATCTAAAAAAAAAAAAAAAACAAGTAAAAATAAACAAAAGTCATGTACATTTTGTTTGTTTCAAGACAGGGTTCCTCTGTGTAACAGCCCTGGCTGTCCTGGAAGTAGCTTTATAGATAAGGCTGGCCACAAACTCACAGAGATCCACCTGCCTCTGCCTCGCAATTACTAGGACTAAATGCATGCACCACTGTAGCCTAGCAGTCACTACTTTTTTTTTTTTTTTTTAAGATTTATTTATTATGTATACAGTGTTCTGCCTACAGGCCGGAAGAAGGCATCAAATCTCATTATAGATGGTTGTGAGCCACCATGTGGTTGCTGGGAATTGAACTTAGGACTTCTAGAAGAGCAGCCAGTGCTCTTAACCATCTCTCCAGCCCCAGTCTTTACATTTCTACTTAAGGGGGAAATTGTGTTCAAAGTTTGATACTGAAAAGAATTAGAATTCATGAATCTGGAAGTGACGTGTGTTTCATAAATACCTAAGCCAGGCAGTGGTGGCACACACCGTTAATCCCAGCACTCAGGGTTAGGGTTATGGTTAAGGAGGCAAAGGCAGGGGGAATCTCTGAGTTACAGCCAAGCCTGGTCTACAGAGTGAGTTCCAGGGCTAGACAGACAAACCCAGTCTCACACAAAAAGGGGTGGGGGCAGAGACAAAAATCTTATGATTAGGTGGCAATTGGTTTCAGCAATATGTAGGGTTTTTTTTTTTCCTACACATTTATATTTCTATTTTTTTTTTTTTTTCCCTTTTTCAAGGCAAGGTTTCTCTGTGGCTTTGGAACTAGCTCTCTTATAGACCAGGCTGGTCTTGAACTCACAGATATCCACCTGCCTCTGTCTCCCAAGTGCTGGGATTACAGGGGTGTGCCACCACCGACCAGCACGTGTATATTTCTAATTGTCAATTTAAAAACAATGAATCCTTTATCCATCAAACCTGTTACCTAAAATGAATCTTGTTTTGTTCATTCAAATCACCACTGAAGGAAAATGTGCTTATGAGACAGAGAAGTCTACAGACATGGAGTGTACAAGCATGACCAAAGCTGAGGAGAAGGCTGGGCTGCCATTCATAAGAACTCTGGGAGTAAAACACCCAGGACTACAGAAGAATTTTGTATTTTCTCTGGTATTTGGTTTTAAAAATATGCATACCAAGGTGAAGGACACCAGTGATTCCAACACCCAGGATGTTGAGATAAGAAGGTTGTCGTGGTACCAGACTAGACAGACTATATGACAAGACACATACAATAAATAAGAAAATTAAAGACATTAATGCATTTTTAAAGATTTTAAAATGAATGTTTATTAATTTAAATGTCGTAACGCAATCTTAGATTTTAGATTGGCAAGTAAGAGAAGTTGGTTTCTGGTTACTCTGTCAGTAACAGTCAGGTAGTATATATCTCGATATGCCAGATAGCAATTCCTACAGTCAATCTCACGCTGCATTAGCACTGCAAGAAACGCAATAAAATGAAAAAGTAAACACATTGGCAAAGACCAGTGAACAATACAGTGGGAAGCATACTGTTTGGATGAACATGTTGTATCCTGAATTCCTGATAGACAAACTTCAGTATTTGAACATGTTTTAATTTATTTTATCTTCAGGCAGACTCTGGCTTAGCCCAGGTTATCTTCAAACTCTCTATGTAGCCAAGAATTCATAATAAAGGAATTAGAAAACATGTCAGCTTGTGGGAAATGTGTTCACAAACAAGGTTTGTTGAGAACTGTATCTCTGCTGTGGCACCCTGGGTTTGAGCTCCAGACCAACCACCAACCAGCTCCCCAATCATGACACACAGACTTATTAGTTCGGAACGCTCAGCCTTGCTTAGCTCTTTTGCCTCAGGGCTTATAACCTGTCTTACGTCTGTCTGTCATACTTGCACTGCTTCTCTGTGTCTGCCTGTCTGGCATCTGCCCAGCTTCTTGCCCCAGGAGAGTCCCTTACTCTCTCCTCTTGTTCCCCCTTCTCTTCATCTTTTTGACCCTACGTTTCTCCTCCTATTTATTCTCTTTGCCCCCGCAGCCCCGCCTAATCTTTCTCTGCCTAGCTATTGACAGTTCAGCTTTTTATTAGACCAATCAGGTGCCTTAGGCTGGGAACACATCTTTTCATAACTCATAAAATGCAACATAAACAAAAGTAACACACTTTTTACAGAGTCAAAGTAAGATTCTGCAGCATACATCTTTTCATAACTCATAAAATGCAACATAAACAAAAGTAACACACTTTTTACAGAGTCAAAGTAAGATTCTGCAGCATAAGCAAATGTAACACATCTTTGCCCAGTTAAAATAATATTCCACAGCACAAAGAACCACACACATCCTAGTTTACACAAAAGAAGATACATGATAATAAGCACATGAGAAGGTTAGTTTTGTTCGTAATAATTTTATAAGCTTGTTTATAAGCTATTTTTCCTTATAATATGTTTTGTCTAAATGTGCTCATTAGTAAATTTACTCCATAATAACTAGGATTGATAGCCATGTGGGAGAAGGGAAACTTTTCACATTTTATTATTGGGAGTATGAACTATCGCTTTAGGACAGTCATTTAACATTTTGGAAACTTCAAACTAGCTCCCCTTGTGAGGATACCCCCTACAGTACACTACATTAGAGGCACAGATGTTTATGAACATGACAGAAACCTCAGGTAATTTTCAAGAGGAGTAAAAAGTGGACAGAACCCAAATCTCCATCAATACAAACTGGTCCAAAGAAACAATGAAGTAGACATAAAGTGTAGCTCTACACTGCCATTACACGGCTATATAAAAAGATACTAACAAAGTATTAAACTCCTGGAAAGTGATTACATATACATGCATATACATATCCTGTATATGCACATATAAAAAGTGATTGGGAGACAATCATGGTGGCACATTCCTGTCACCACAGCACCTGAATAGCTAAAGCAGAAGCTTTGCTAGAGAGTTCAGACTCCAGACAACCCGGGATTCATTATGAGAGGCAAAGCCAGCTTCATCTTCCAGTTTCTATACCCCAGGACAAAAGCAGACACTGTAGCAGTCACTCTGCTCACTGCACCCACATGGTGCCTCACCACGTCTGTAATTCCAGTTCCAGAGGATCTGATGCCTTCTTCTGGCCTCCCTGTGTACCAAGCACAGAAGTGGCCCATGTGTGTGTGTGTGGGGGGGCACAGTAAAGATTGTTGACATGACCACTCCATGACAGGGTGAAGGGAAAGGTTTTTGTTGTAGGTAAACGGGAGAAACATCCAGAGGCGTCTGGAAGAGCCCAGAGCACAGAGAGAAGGAAGGAGACGGGGCGTGGCCATTGCTAGGGAGGCAGGAAGAGAACTGTGCAGGTGGCAAGAGATGGAAGAAATAGTGAGAAGAGCAGGAGACCGAGAGAGAGAAACAGTTTGGATATGGCCAGCAGACTGGATATTGCCAAGGCTATCCGTGAAAGAAGAGACAATAGCAGGGGCAGGGGAAATCTTGCAAAGGGTATGTGGAGGGAGAGAAGTCTGGAGGAGTGAGAAGGGACAGGATGCAGGATGGGCGTGATATGCAGCCACAGGTACACTTCAGTGGAGAGTCCTATGCCCACTCCTTTTGGGAGATAGTTCCTGAGGAATGCAGGCTTTTATCTAACCACTAGAAATCAATTTTGGGCTGAGTCAACGGTGTGTCTTTTTTTGGGGGTGGTGCAGTGACAAGTTTTATGTCAACCTGACTTGACATGAGCTAGAGTCATCTGAGAGGATGGAACCTCACTTGAGAAGATGTCCCCACAATACTGGCCCTCGGGAAAGCCTGTAGGGCATTTTTAAAACTAGTGATTGATGGTGGGGGGGGCACTAGCTCATTGTGGGTGGGGCCATCTCTGGGCTGGTGGTTCTGGCAGGGTCTATAAGAAAGCAGGCTGAGCAAGCCATGGGGAACAAGCCAGTAAGCAGTCTCGGAGTTCAAAACCTTTCCTTTTTATTTAGACAAAAGCGTAAATGTTGTGAGCTATTTGATTACACTGTGTAAAGATGTGCCATGGTGATTGGTTTAATAAAAAGCTGAACAGCCAATAGCTAGGCAGGATTTTCAGGGCAAAGAGTGAGCCGGATACACAAAATGGGGTAGAGGTAAAAGCCATCTAGTAGAATACAGATGAATAAAAATATGGGTTAATTTACGTTATAAGAGGTAGTTAAAAACAAACCTAAGTTATTTGCCGAGGTTTCTTTAAAGACGATGGACACGGAAGAACCTCCATATGGAGTTTTCTTTCTTTGTGGCAAAAGCTAGCCATTTGGGCAAGAAACTGTCCTTGCCTTGACTGCTGACAGGATACTGTCCAAACTGGACAGCAGGACACAAAAGAAAGTCACTGCTGATCTTTGCCAAGACAGGATAGGAGGGTCCTTCAAAAATTCCTGCTTCACAGAAAAGGCTGTCAGATACTTTAGAACCATAGACTGAAGATGGATGCCCCAGTGTTACAGAAGAACTTTGGGTGACTGTCCAGGAAACCAGATGTCTCTGTTGTTTCTATATTTTTGGAAGTTGCTTGCAATGCATTTTGTTTATTCAGGTAATATTATATCCTTCTGAGGTCTTTCATGGAGTTGAAGACTAGATAGTTATATTTTTCCTTAGTCATGACAGAAGGTAAATTAGGTACAAAACATTGAGCTCACTAAGAATAAGTAATGAACTACTTTCTTTGAAATTGCCAAATACAAATGAACTGGGCATTGTAAATATAATTTTTAAGTGATAACTGCTCTTATTGTATGTGGTTTTACTATATACAAATGTAGTTCTTATTTAGATGAAAGAAGGAAATATTGCAAGATATTTGATTACACTGTGTAAAGACATATCACTGTGATTGGTTTAATAAAAAGTTGAATGGCCAACAGCTAGGCAGGATTTTTAGGGTAGAGAAGAAACAGGGTGAAGTCACCAGGAGACAGAGGGAGCAGGACACACTGGAAGACTGATAAAACCATGAGCCATGTGGCAATACACAGATTAATAGAACTGGGTTCATTTAAGGTATAAAAGCTAGTTAGTAACAAGCCTGAGTTATGGCCAAGCTGTTATGATTAATAATAAGTCTCCATGTCATTACTGGGGAGCCAGCAGTCCTGAGGAAAAGGTCCAACTATAAATCAGAAATCTTCTGTGTTCTCTGCATCAGCTCGTGCCTCAGGATTCTTGCTCTGTTTGAGTTCTTGTCCTGTCCTCCTCCAACGATAAAGAGTGATGTGGACTGCTGAGATAAATAAACCCACTCCTCCCCAAATTGCTATTGATCATGGTGTTGTTTTTATTTATTTATTTTAATCACAGCAATATAAACCCTAACAAAGACAGGGATTGGGGGGGGCGGTTCCCTCTGGACGTGACAGTCCACAAACATACATGTGGGCAAAACAGTCATAAACAAGTAAGAAATGCTGAAAATAGGGGTTGGCAAGATTGCTTAGCAAAGGTGCTTGCTGCCAAGCCTGACAACCTGGGTTTGACCCCCCAGGATCCACGGGGTGGAAGGAGAGAACTGACTTGTACAAGTTGCCCTGTGACCTCTACAGACACAACCTGACATGGCCCTCCCGTGTAGCAGTGTCTTGCTTGTGAACCCTCTGGGTGTGGTTTCAGGCCGACAGAAGCAGAAAGAAAGTGGGAATCCTGAGGCAGTGGCTTCTCTCAAGTGTGGTCTTTCTCTTGGGTCAGCCGATCGGATAGGAAGGGCAGAGAAGCACTCCGAAGTTCTTTATAATTATCTTTTCCCCAATAAACACCCATGTATCATTTATCTTGGGCCTAGTGAAATCTTTACACCCTCATCTTCACTACCACACACATAAACAATTGTAATTTGAGAAAAGAATTTTTTTTTTTTTTTGGTTTTCTCAAGACAGGGTTTCTCTGTAGCTTTGGAGGCTGTCCTGGAACTGGTTCAGTAGACCAGGCTATCCTTGAACTCACAGTCATCCACCTGCCTCTGCCTCTCGGGTGTTGGGATTAAAGGCCTGTGCTACCACCACCCAGCTTGAGAAAAAACTGTTATAAAATTACTATGTGACTTTCTTATTCCTGGATGCGTACCTGTTCACTGTTATGTGTCCTCAACAGCCAGAAAAGGGAGCCAGTCTAGCTAATTCTCAGCAAATGAGTACATTAAAAAAAAACAAAAAAAAAAAAAAAAAAAAACTGTAGTATACACACACACAGTGGCACACAGTGGAATTTTTAAAGGTTTATTTAATTATGTATGTGCTATGTGTGTGTGAGAGCTTGTGTATACCACGGCATGCCTGTGGAAGTAAGAGGATGACTCTCCTTCCTTCTCTTATGTGCGGTCCAAGGATCAAATACAAGTCATCAGGGTTGTGGCCTGTTAAACAAATACATGTAAAATCAGTTTTTAAAAATGTTTTTAATTGGTGTGGTGTGTGCGATGAAACTAGACAGGGGACCACGAGAGCCAAGGAAGAAATGTTACATAAGGAAAGATAAGGTAATTGGGTATATCCTGATTAGAGGACAGCAAGGTAGATTATCTGGGGGCAAGAAAAGGGGCCAGTTGGATCAGGGCATTGGTCCAGGGGTAAATGACATAATAAAACCCATCATTTTGTAAGCTAATCTAAGTTTTTAATTGAAAAAGCCATAAACACAAATGTGGAATTAAAAACCGCCTTTCCTAGAAGGTACGCACAAATAGTTGGAGGGCCACTGTGAGGATGGAGTTACAAACAGCAAGCTAAACCACAGGTTAAAAGGCTGATGAAGGTGTGCACAAATACTCCCGAAATGTTAGCATAAAAACCACCACAAAGGATGAGAACAGGCTCTGGGGCCATGCTTAGTCTAGAAGCCTCTTTTTCATAACAGCCTTTTTTTTTTTTTCTTTGAAGAATACTTATTTTGCCCAGCTTTTATCTGTTTGAAAATGTTTATGACCATGGAAGAACTCAACTTCTGCAGCTCCCTAAACTCTTCCAAACTTGTAGGATAGCAAAAATACTAGATCATCCTGGCTGCACTTTGAAAAGGAATAGTTGATCTAGGCTGCAGAAGGGGATTAAAGACAACAAGGCAGGAATGTGATTCACAGAACTGATCGTACTGTAAAGACCTTTCTTACCCCAGGAACCGATTTAGATGAGATCACTGTTATAACAACAAAAACCCGTGTGTGTGTGTGTGTGTGTGTGTGTGTGTGTGAGTGTGTGAGAGAGAGAGAGAGAGAGAGAGAGAGAGAGCAGAGAGACAGAGAGACAGAGAGACAGAGAGACACAGAGAGAGAGAGACAGAGAAGCAGAGAGACCGAGACAGACAGAAACAGAGAGACAGACAGAGCAGAGAGACACAGAGAGAAAGAGGAGCTGACTCATTGCTTTCCCTCAAACAACCTTGTATATTAAACATCACAGTGGGCAGAAGCAGCTCTGTCGGAAGGCGGTTTGCCTAACAAGCAGGAAGCCTGACTAGTTCACTCCTCAACTCTGCAAATACTGGGTGTAGTGTCAAATGCCTATTAATTCCAGCGCTAAAAACCTGGAGGCAAGGAGGGTCAGGAGTTCAAGATTGGCCTTGGGTATATATTAAATAAGAAGCTAACTTGTAGTACAAGAGGCTCTGTCTCAATAATAACAACCACCACCACAGCCCATAGCCCTTGTTACTGGCAGAGAGAGAGAGAGAGAGAGAGAGAGAGAGAGAGAGAGAGAGAGAGAGAGAGAGAGAGAGAGAGAGAGAGAGAGAGAGAGAGAGAGAGAGAGAGAGAGAGGGAGAGAGGATGTTGCTGGCCTCAGCAAGCAAAATCCCTGACCTTCTGCCCTCCTCTCCACCTGCTCCTTCCCCTCCCACCCCCCTCACCCCTACCCCCACCCCATTCCGCAAGGCTTGTCTTAGAACTGCTGATCTCCCCCTTTGGCCCTTTGACCTGCCTCACAGAGGGCCCTGCCCAGTGCTGAAGGATCCCAACAGGCAGGCCTTGCTGGGGTTCCTACCTGGCAGTCGTCCGTTAGTACTTGCTTATGATTATCTTCTTTTGGTCCAATCCCATCGCGAGGTCGCTGCGCGTGATCACGCCTACTCGGTGAAATGTCCCTCAAGACCAGTGGGCATGGTTCAGAGGGCTTCACGTTGGCTGAGCTCATGGCAGTTGGGACGGGGGCTTGTCCAGCAAGAGTAGGGAAGCTCTAAACATTGTCACACACCGTGCCCCGTGCATCTCATCCCATGTTCTGCATCCCGCCCATGTTTCTCTGAAGTCTGAAAGCTATGCGAGCAAGCGAGTTTAAACTGAGATATTCTGAAAACACTGACTGGCGGAATAGTTGCTAAAACAATCTGGGGCAGGTGATTGTTATAATACGGTGCTCTGCGGCTGGCAAACACGCCATCGGGCAGAACTTACAGGGGAAGGAAGTTTTATTGGGAAGGGGGGGGAGGAGAGAGAGAAAGGGAGGAGGAAAGACAGGACAAGGATCTGTCTGCCTCCTTAGAGAAGGCTGGAAAGAGAGAGGGTAGGCGGAGTTTCCTCTTAAAGGGCCAGGGTAATTACTCCTGCCCGGTGCAGAGGGCTGAGAGGCGGGGCCAGGTTTGCCTGGATTACAATAGTGATGGACACCCTCGGTTGGGATTGACACGATCTCCAATAGACGGTTGCAGCCCTGCATAACTTAAGGGAAAGGAGTTGGACATGATGGTTCATGTCTGTAATCTCAGCACTCAGGTGGCTGACTCAGGAGGACTGTCACAAGATCCAGGCCAGTCTGCTACACAGTACAGTAACGATGAAGGGCGACGGTCAAGGTCATACTCAGCTTCTGAGAGACTCTAGCGCCAGCCTGGTTTACATACTGAGTCAGAGAGCAACCCAGGGCTGCAAAGTGACACCCTGTCTCAAACAAAATAAAAGTTAGGGGACAGAGTAGGCTGTAGCTCAGCAGTAGGGCATTTGCCTATTCCTGTGTGCCTTACCTAAAGTGCCCTGGGTTCAGTTCCTAGCGCCACAAATAAATAAATAAATAAATAAATTTAGTGCTCGCCCAGCTAGGGTCAACTGCAGACCAGCTTGCTCTGTGTCTTAGGAAACCCCACACATCTGGTATCAGAAGTGACCTAAATAGTGACAGGAGAAACTAAGTCTGGGTTTGAGATTTTGTTTTTGTTTTAATTTTTCCCTATTTCATCTATAAATAGGTTTTTCAAGGACACCCGCCCAAAAGCTACAGCTGATATCAATATTATTTTTAAGAGCTGACATTTGCGATTCAACCGTTGTAGGAAAAAAGCCTTCTTGAGGGAAATGAAATTGCCTTATAGTCCTCTTCAGGACTGAAACTTGCCCGAATCGCTCCTTTGGGGAGCTGTAGACCAGAAGAGATAATTCTGTGAGACAGACCTGGACAAGCTACTGCGAAAACTCTTACTCTTGCTGTTCGGAAAACACACTAATCTTCCTCCAAGTAACCTGCCTTTCATTCATCTTAGCAGAGTAAGGTTACAGGCTACAGGCAATAGAAACAAGAAATCCTGACCGCCTCTTGGAGTAACTCACCACTAGGTGCTTATTTCGTATGCCTGTTGGATATTAAATCAACTGGTGCTTCACCAACCCCATTAATTTGTTTTGTGTATGTGTACATTTTATTCACAGATCTCAGCTAATGAATCTAAGGATGAGGAAATGTTTCCCTCTCCTATACCCATATGGTTGGGTAAGGTTTACCCACACACAATGTCCTTAGAGTAAATTGATTGTAGATGTTAAGCACATTTACAAAATACCTCCCCAAGAACACCTAGTTCTATTAAAAATGATACTAAAGCCGGGCATTGGTGGCACACGCCTTTAATCCCAGCACTGGGGAGGCAGAGAGTCTGGTCTACAGAGCCAGTTCCAGGACAGGCTCCAAAACAATACAGAGACACCCAGTTCCAAAAAAACAAAAAACAAAACAAAACAAACAAACAAATGGTACTAAAGCCTAACTAAACTGATATATGAACCTACCGTTTGAGGAAAAGAGAGGATAGATGACCCTTTCCCAAAACATTACACACACACACACACACACACACACACACACACACACACACAGTGTTTCAATGCGACTAGAGAGATGTCTCAGTGGTCAAAAGTACTTCTCCTTCTTACAGAAGACCAGTGCTCAGTGCTCAGTTTCTAGCATTTACACAGTCCCTTCTTCTGACCCCCACAGACACCAGGCACAGTCGTCGTGGTACACATAATATACGTGCAGGAAAAACATTCACACAGAAAAAGTAAAATAAATGAATCTAAAAAAAAACAAAAAAAAAAAAAACAAAACCTTTTTTTTTTTTTTTTAGGACAACAAAAGCCCTGAAGAGAAATGATAGAATTTATTGACTGGCCAGAAGCAGAGAAAAACAAACAAACAAACAAAGAATGTTCAAAGTTTTGAGGCTTGGAAGCAATGGTTTTCCCCCGTTAATCATTTTCTTTGATGCTCCGTCTTGGCCTTGAAAACGGTGTGTATGTCTAACACCTGGCTGCTCATGGATGCAGTGGGTGGCCGAGTGACAAAGTTCCACAAGTTGATGATGAGCCCAGCCTCTGGGTGCCAGGCTTCGGGTACAGCCCTTTCCCCGTGGACGTATGCTCCTGGCTGCTGTAGGAAGAGCACTATGCCACCCGAAGATGGGTACGCACACCCAAGGAGACAGTAGGCAATAAGGGAGGACATCTTCAAACCGTGAGCCTTGCCAGCTTCCTCTGGCCACTAACTGAAGAAGTAGTGTTACCCTGAGCACAGGTTTACAAGTTTTCTCCTCTGGACATAAGATTTATTTATGGGGGGAGGGGTTGCTGCAGAGATGGCTCGGAGGTTAAGAGCACCGAGTTAAGAGGTCCTGAGTTAAATTCCCAGCAACTACATGGTGGCTCACAACCATATGTAATGAGATCTGGTGCCCTCTGCTGGCTCTCAGGCAGACATGCAGGCCAAACACTATATATTTAAAAAAAAAAAAAATCTTAAAAAAAAGATTTATTTATCTGGGCTGGTGTTTTCCGGAGTTTCATTCCTACTTTTAGGCTTGGGTTTTTTTTTTTTTTTTTTTTTTTTGTAAATGGCATGTGGGTATGGCTTGTAAATGATAAGCTTGGCACTTTGGCAACTGCGATAATGAAAAGCGTGCAGCAGGAAGATTAAACCCCTGCCCGACTGCGCTGTAAATGGAGTCTGGATATACTTCACTTACTCAGGAAGCCGGTAACTTGTTGCCAACAGAAACTTAAAGAAACACTTTCTGCAATTAATACGCTAACTATCATTAATAACAAAGAGTTTTCTGCAGGTCCAGCCAACAGCATCTTGGTCTTGATAAACAGGTTCTGAGCACATGAGCTCAGGAAGAACAGGACCAGCAAGGATCCCGCTGTGAAATGCTACCCAGGATGAATCAAAACCTGGAACTTAAGGGCTTCATCTAATGAGTCAGGAACGGTTGGTGACATATGTTTTACAGCTGCCAGTCCCAGAGTTTACCAAACAAACACATCTTCTCCCACAACCCTGAGGGCAGCCTGCCTCTCCAACGTATTCCCAGTTCTCAAACAGCTCCTTGCACTCCTATTTCCGAATCACCCCTCTCCGAAGCTGGCAGGAACTGGCTACAGTGGTGTATGCCTAACCCAGATCCTAGAACCTAGAGGCAGGAGCTCAAGGCCAAGCTTGGCTACAAGAAATCCTGTCTCTGAAAACACAAAGAAGGAAAGAGGCAGGGAGTGGGAAGATAATAATAATAATAATAATAATAATAATAACAATAATAATATAATAATAATAATAATAATAATAATAAACCCTTCTGAATTTCTCATGCTTTCTTGTAGGTGTCTCAGATCCACAGCTGAGGCAGACCCAGGAAAGAAAGAGGGATTGATGCTGGCTTGAGGCCCTGACAAACAAAACTCAGGGCCAGTTAGCAACTTGATCTCTTTAGGGCACACCTTCCCTGGGTGCTAAGCATCTAATGTATGCTCATTTCATTTTACCCCCTCACAAAATGGGCTTTCGCGGCCAATGAGCGCGGAATCAGTCTTGTTCGGTGGTCTTCTAAATTTTTAAGTGTGTAAACGTGTGTGTGTGTGTGTGTGTGTGTCTGTGTCGGTGTGTGTGCATGCACAAACAGGGATCACAGGACAAGTTGCAGGAGTTGGTTCTCTCCTTCCACTGCGTGGTCCCCAGTGACGAAATTCCCATCAACAGACTTGGCAGCAAGTGCCTTTACCTACTGAGCAGTCTCCAAGTACGCTGAGACTGACAGCGTAGTCACTGTGGTGGACACGTCCCCAGACATGGTTCCCTCGATAGAGACAGAGTCACCTTGGCCCTCTGAACTGTTCTAAAGGCATCCGAAGGACACAAAGGAGAAGTCTTTTTTCTTTTGTTTTTCTCTTTTGTGGTGGTGATGAGAGGGTGGGGGAACAGAACACAGTCTCACAAACTGAGTCTGGCCTGTGATTCCCTACACGGGCCAGGCTGTCCCTGAATTCACAGAACCCCTCCTATCTCAGTGGCCAACCACTGGAGTTATAGGCATGCACCAGCACCACAGAGCTCCGCCACAGAGCACTTCCGCAGAGCACTTCCTCCTCCGCACAGCTCCTCCTCCTCCACAGAGCTCCTCCTCCTCCGCACAGCTCCTCCTCCTCCACAGAGCTCCTCCTCCTCCGCACAGCTCCTCCTCCTCCACAGAGCTCCTCCTCCTCCGCACAGCTCCTCCTCCTCCGCACAGCTCCTCCTCCTCCACAGAGCTCCTCCTCCTCCGCACAGCTCCTCCTCCTCCACAGAGCCCCTCCTCCTCCACAGAGCTCCTCCTCCTCCGCACAGCTCCTCCTCCTCCACAGAGCCCCTCCTCCTCCACAGAGCTCCTCCTCCTCCGCACAGCTCCTCCTCCTCCACAGAGCTCCTCCTCCTCCGCACAGCCCCTCCTCCTCCACAGAGCCCCTCCTCCTCCGCACAGCTCCTCCTCCTCCGCACAGCTCCTCCTCCTCCACAGAGCCCCTCCTCCTCCACAGAGCTCCTCCTCCTCCGCACAGCTCCTCCTCCTCCACAGAGCCCCTCCTCCTCCGCAGAGCTCCTCCTCCTCCACAGAGCCCCTCCTCCTCCACACAGCTCCTCCTCCTCCGCACAGCTCCTCCTCCTCCGCAGAGCTCCTCCTCCTCCGCACAGCTCCTCCTCCTCCACAGAGCCCCTCCTCCTCCGCACAGCTCCTCCTCCTCCACAGAGCCCCTCCTCCTCCGCACAGCTCCTCCTCCTCCACAGAGCCCCTCCTCCTCCACAGAGCTCCTCCTCCTCCGCAGAGCTCCTCCTCCTCCGCACAGCTCCTCCTCCTCCGCACAGCTCCTCCTCCTCCACAGAGCCCCTCCTCCTCCGCAGAGCCCCTCCTCCTCCACAGAGCCCCTCCTCCTCCGCAGAGCCCCTCCTCCTCCACAGAGCCCCTCCTCCTCCACAGAGCTCCTCCTCCTCCTCCGCAGAGCCCCTCCTCCTCCTCCACAGAGCTCCTCCTCCTACACAGAGCTCCTCCTCCTACACAGAGCCCCTCCTCCTCCTCCACAGAGCTCCTCCTCCTCCGCACAGCTCCTCCTCCTCCACAGAGCTCCTCCTCCTCCACAGAGCCCCTCCTCCTCCACAGAGCTCCTCCTCCTCCACAGAGCTCCTCCTCCTCCTCTGCAGAGCCCCTCCTCCTCCGCACAGCTCCTCCTCCTACACAGAGCTCCTCCTCCTACACAGAGCCCCTCCTCCTCCTCCACAGAGCTCCTCCTCCTCTGCAGAGCCCCTCCTCCTCCTCCTCTGCAGAGCCCCTCCTCCTCCGCACAGCTCCTCCTCCTCCGCACAGCTCCTCCTTCTCCGCACAGCTCCTCCTCCTCCGCACAGCTCCTCCTCCTCCGCACAGCTCCTCCTCCTCCGCAGAGCCCCCCCTCCTCCTCCACAGAGCCCCTCCTCCTCCACAGAGCCCCTCCTCCTCCACAGAGCGCCACTGCACCTCCACTTTCAGCCTCCCGTCTGTGGTGAGAAAGACGGGCTCCCTTATATCCATGATGTTTCCCAAGCGTCAGACGCACCTCTCTGGACACAAAGCTCCACTGTGTGGTGGGGAAGGAGGACCAAGTAACTGCTGCCCATAAACACAAGAATGCAGAGCAACTGAGGAGGGAAGCAGAATGGCTCCTGCTGTGGCCACTTCTAAGACAGAGCGGATTACCAGAAGCAAGGCTGACCTGGGAAAGAACCCAGGACACTCACACACAATCGCCTTTCCAAGCTCAACAGGGCTATAACGTACTCCCAGCAGACTCAGGGTTGTCCCAAATTCGAGGCTAGCCTGATATATACACACACAGGCAGATTCCGGAGCAAGTAGGGCAACACAGCGGGGGCCCCCATCTCAAATAAGCACCCCTTCTCTCTTCCTTCCTTCCTTCTCCCCTCGCAAACCCCCTCTTTCTTTTTCCCTTTCTTACCATTGAGGTAAGTCCTCATTCGACTTTCATTTTGACTCATAGTTTTATGAAGGCGTCTAGGCTGGCTTTGAACTTTCTCCTCTGACTCGACCTCTGAAGTAGCTGGGACTACAAACCTGCTCCATGGAGCCCCGCAAATTGCTTACATTTCTTTCCCAGGCCTTCCCCAGCTTCTCGGCTGAGGGGTGGTGAAAGCACCTGTGATTACTTCAGAACACCAGCTTCAAGTGCCATGACTCATGTGGAAAGCTCCACCAGAAGCCTTTCTGGACCTTTGGGTTTCTGCTACCCAGAATCTGCCACTGCACCTGACGTGTGACCTTACAAACCCTCAACATCCAGCTCATCTTCTGCGTTTCTATACAGAGACAAGTATTGTATGAGAGGAGAATCTATTTTCAATAAAAAAGATTTATCTATATATATATGAATACATGCACACACATTTAAATAAAGAGATAGCAAAACATACTTCACAGGATTACTGTGAAGATTAAATGAGGTAATAATATCTGTGGCGTTAAGATGCTTATTAAATATAACTCCTACTCTTAAAGTTAATTATTATTAGCTCTCATTAAATGACACTTGAGGGAAGATAAATTTTACTAGGTTGTTGGAACACACCTGAGCAATTGTTTACAGTCATTCTGTTGAGGCAAGAGACTTCTCCCCAGTATATTATCACTAAAAAAAAATTGGAAATTGTCCTTAAAGAACTAAACTACAGCTCGTTATGGCAGTGCGTGCCTACAGTCTCAGGAGGCTTAGGCAGGAGTGAAAGTCTGAGGCCAACCTGGGCTGCATAGCAAGACTCAAAAATAAAAATAAAAGAAAATAGGCCTCACTTACGTTTTCTCTTTACTTTCCTTCAGTATATTTACTACATATTTATAATATTAATATCATTTAATTTGTATGTACATTTACTTAAAATATTTCTCCCAAACCGGGTACATGCCTTTAATACCAGCACCCCGGAGGCAGAGGCAGGAAGAACACTGTGAGTTCGAGGTCAGCCTGGTCTACAGAGTGAGTTCCAGGACAACCAGGACTGTTACACAAAGAAACCCTGTCTTGAAAAACCAAATATAGGACTGGAGAGATGATTCAGAGGTTAAAAGCACTGGCTGCTCTTCTAGAGGTGCTGAGTTCAATTCCCAGCAGCCACATGGTGACTCACAACCATCTATAATGAGATCTGGTGCCCTCTTCTGGCCTGCAGGCAAAACACTGTATACATAATAAATAAATCTTAAAAAACAAAAACAAAGAAAGGAAGAAAAACCACCCCCCCCCCTATAAACTAATGGTTCAGTGAGTGGAAATCACATATCTTTCGTTATCGCTTTATACTACTCATCTTTCTAAGGTAGCTGGGATACACTAGGCCCTTAATGGTTGCTGAATGACGAACAGATCCACGTCTTCCTGGATTGTCAGAGCAGCGCCATGGTAGAGTGCTTTACAAGGCTACAGATTCACACCGTGGGCTCACCGGACAGAGCTGCTCCTCTAAAGTTGTCACCAGAGAGAGCTGCCCCGTTGATTCTGTGGGCCATGCCCTCCTGCCAGAGCTGGGTCTTGAGGTGGATGGATTCCAATTTTCTGAGGAACTGCCATATTGATTTCCACAATGGCTGTACAAGTTTTCATTCTCACCTGTAGTCGGACCTTTTCATCAGGACCACCCGGTCCCTAATAAGGACACTGGGATTATTTTATTAATTATAAAAGGCTGGCCTATAGCTTAGGCTTGTTACTAACCAGCTGTTACAACCTAAAATTACCTCCCTCCCTTTTTCTTTTCAAATCAATCTACTTTCTGTCTTGTGGCTTTATAACCTTCACTCTGTACTGTCCATTCTGCTTCCTTTAAGTCTGGCTAGAGAATCTCCCCTTATTCCCAGTGTCCTGTGCCTAGCTATTGGACGTTCATCTTCTTATGAAAGCAACCAGAACGACACATCTTCACAATGTACAAAAAGGTTATTCCACAACACCCACCAGCAATGGAGGAGTGTTCTCCTCGCGTCACCTCCTCGCCAGTATGAACCATCATTTGTTTTATTGATCTTGGCCATTCGGACAGGCGAGATAGGCTCTCAAAGCCGTTTTTATCTGCATTACTGATGGATAAGGATATTGAACGTTTCTTTAAGTGTTTCTCAGACATTTGAAATTCCTCTATTGAGAATTCTCGGTAGCACTTTTGATGTGGGATGTCCTTCTGTATGCTGTGAATAATAGGATCCACCTGCTTCTGCCTCCTGAGTGCTGGGTTTAAAGGCCTATGCCACCATTGACTGACTTTTAAAAAAAAATATTTTATTTACTTTATGTGCATTATTAGTCTTTTGCCTGTATGAGTGTCAGATCCCCTGGGACTGAAGTTGCAGACAGTTGTGAGTTTTCCTGTGGGTTTTGGGAATTGGACCTGGACCCTCTGAAGAATAAATAAATAAATAAATAAATAAATAAATAAATAACCAGGTATTCCAGACTGGCCTGGAACTTACTATGCCACCCAGAATGACCTTCAGCTTTCGATCCTCTGGACTCTGGGTGTACTATATCCAGCTTACTCTGTGTTACGTTATGGATTGTGCCTAGGGCCTCTTGTGTGCAAGACAGCATCCTGCCAACTAAGTCATATTCCCAGTCCCTCTGTGTAATGTGTTTGGATCATTTTCTGATTATGCTTAAGACTGTGCAGCTAAATACTGTCAGATGATAAACATGGCTGATCCGGAAAAAACAAAAAGCAAAACTGGAATCAATGTTTGAAGTCAGAGTTTCTTTCCAACCAGATCCTGCACCTACCAGTTCTAATCTGAATAATATAAAGACACTCAAATGCACTTAGCCTACAAAGACAGGTTTGTTGACTTGGAAATGGAATGATGCCTGTTTGTCAGCCGAGTGTGACCCAAGAGTCTGTATCTGCAGAACTGAGACAGTAGGGACTTAGTACATCACCATTATATCCCTGTGCCCCTGGATCCGCCACCGCCACTTCCATCTGCGGCAGAACCATAGAGCAACAGTGCCATGGGTGCTCTGTCTACAAATAGAAGAAGTACCTCACCTCCTGAGAGTCAGGGGCAGGTTCAGGCACATCTGTTCTCCTGGAATCAGAGCAGCTGGTTTACAGCAATAACCTAAGATAGCAGGGCTGAGAGTCAGGAGGCTGAAAAACAAACACAACAGGGCTATGGGCAGAGCACTCGCCTAACAGGAACAAGGGTCTGACCATCTGTACCAAAACAAACAAAATCTATCAGAAAAATAAAAAAGCAATAAGACAAAAGTTGTGAAATACGGTGATGACGTGCTGTTAGCCTGATTTTCTCAAGGCTAAGGCAGGAGTGTGAGGCCCACCAGGCTACATGAGGAATTTCAGGCCAGCCTAGACTATATAGCAAGAGCCTGTCTCAGAAAATAAAACCAACCAACAAAACAGACACCAGTCCCTCAATGGCATCACCTTCAACCTTTTCCCAGCACACCAAAAACCAAAACGTGTCACCTTGTCAACTAGATAGCAGAATCTTTTAAAGGCTGGCAGTTTCACTCAGCAGTAAGTACTGGCCTGGCACTGGAAGGGTCCCAGCATTGGAAAACAAGCAAGGAACCCCAAAGCTTCTTTCGTTTCTAACATGGTCAATGGAAAAAAATATTAGGATTGTTAAGCTCCTTTTAAAATACCCAAGAATTTTCTTACCTTGCAATGTCATACCTGTGGTTTAATTTTGTTTTGGAACAACCTTGGGAAATTGCTTTCTAGCCACCCCACAGAATGAAAGGTATAAGATGGTCAGGTCAGGTGTGTCCTAAGTGACAAAACTGGAATTAAAGTGAATTGTCTCCCTCCAACCCACTCCCTTTTGTAAAAATTCAGCCATGAGTGTGTAGCAGTCTACACACATAACCTCAGCGCATCAGACATCTGCTAGGAGCACCCAGGATGCCTGGGTGCGAACAGTACAGTCAGACTGCTTTTCTGTAGTCTCTAGAGCTCAGGGACCATTGCATTCCAGCCCAGCAGGACCCAGTGCCAGACAGGCCAGGCCAAGCCTAGGGTGCCCTTGGGCCCTTAGTGCCTGTGGCAGGGGTGGGGGTGGCGGCCCTACTATGCAAGTTCCAGAAAGTTAAAGCTGCAAGAAGACACGAGGTTCCACTTTCCAGTTTCGTTTTTGCAGGGACCACACGCACAGGGAGCCGAGCGATCCTGAACCACCCTGGAAGGCGCCCTTCCCCCACTCCATTCAGAAAATTGGAGTGCGCCCCCAGTGCACCAAATAAGTGGCTGCTCGAGCGCCTGTTGACATTAAGTGGATCCATGTGTCCCAGGACAAGGATTAAGAGGCCTGGGGAGAATCGTGCCAACTTCCTCCCTCTGAATACAAGTGCCACAATCTGGAGGCTTGGGTACGGACTGGACACTGGTCACTTACGGGAAAGGCCACGGCTAGAAGTAGAAGATGCAGACGTTGCCAGCTCTAGAACTCAGGATGGGGAATCAGGTGTGGAGGCAGGCAGGGGTTCTGTGAAAGTACTGGATGTCTATTACTGTGTGTTTGACTTCCCAAGACACCAGATTTGCTTGGTTGGGCTCTGCCTGGCTGAGTTTTCCTAAAGTAGCAGCTCTGCTGGGATGGCCCTTAGCAGAGAAAGACCCCATTCCAAGCCCGTGCTGGGATTCCTTTTCCTGAATGCTGCAAGACTTCCTCCCCAGTCACAGGCAAAGGCTGTGCAGAGCAAGGGAAAGCAGAAAAAAACAAAACAAAACAAAAAACAAAAACAAAAAAAACCCTGCACTTCCCAGATAACCCAGCCTTAGCGTTCACACCCCATCACTATTTTGGCATTCCCCAGAAACAGTGCCCTGCAGGGAAGGGCATAGTTCAGTATGGTTGTGTGGAGAGGTTCCTGCAGGTAGAGACGTGTGTGTGTGTGTGTGTGTGTGTGTGTGTGTGTGTGTGTGTGTGTGTGTGAGCGCGCGTGTGTGTGCACAGAGCTGAGCCATGCAGTGTCATACTTTTTATAGAAGGAGGACTTCATCCTGGGTCTACACGGAAGAACTGGCTATTAAAATATTCAACTGGGGTGGCCATGGTGACACATGCTATCCCAACAGCACTGGCAGACTGCAGAAGCAGGCAGATGTCTGTGAGTTCGAGGCCAGCCTGGTCTACAAAGCAAGGAGAGCCAGGAAACACTGTCTCAGAAACAAAATAAAACAAACAAACAATTATACTGCTTTGGGGAGAATAGATTGAAGGGCGTAAAATAAAAGAGAAAGCCAGCTGGCTGTGCTGGCACATGCCTTTAATCCCAGCACAAAAACAGCTCGCCCATCAAAACAAACAAAGACAAAACTAAATGAGAGAGAGAGAGAGAGAGAGAGAGAGAGAGAGAGAGAGAGAGAGAGAGAGAGAAATCCTAAACCAAGGTAGTGACTAGAGAGGCAGAGTGGAATAGGGATCGAATTCAGGGCTGCATGTGTGTTCAGGAAGCACTCTGCCAACGCTCCAGCCCTGTTTTGAGACTGGGATTTGCTACCCTTGCCACACTTACACTCAAGGACTCCTCCTCTGACTCTTAAACGTTGGGATTGTGGGTACAGCATCCTGCCCAGGTGAAGGAATTAAAGGCTTTCTGGTTTGAGTAACTATGCGAAGTCATTCTCTGAGATGAAGTCCATGGACAAAAGCAGTGAATGTCGAGAGACAGATGAATGGGCTAGAAGTCTGGGCACTCCTCAGAGGAATGAGGAGAGATGCAGGCTAGAGCGTCAGAAGTTGTGTGTCACTAAGGCTGGCTCTGTTTCCCTCTTCCAAGCATAAACTAGAATCCTAAGCTAACTGCCCTGACACCCTGCACATTCCCATCACCAGTGCAGCTTGGTAGGATTCAGGCATTACGCTGGCCTGCCCCGTCACCTGGCAGGATGTACTTAGACAGTGCCCTGGCATCCATAGGACCCTACTCTCAGCATCCCTTAGTTGCCTGTAGTTCTGTGTAGAGCTGAAGCCCCATGGGCTTCATCCACTTTGGCATGTCCATCGGTGCATCCTTGTTCAGCTCATGCCCTGGCGGTCATGTAGGTGGCACTTATGGATGTAGCTTCTGGCACCACTAGGTGACACAATCTCACAGCAAATTCCCTGATCCTCTGGCTCTTACAATCTTCCTACTCCTTCATCCACAATGTTTCGCTAGCCTTTGATGGAGAAGTGTTGTATAGTTTTATCTACAGGAATGGGGCTGTACAACAGCACTTAGATTAGTGTAGTTTTCTTTAACAGTCCTATTGCAAAGAGAAATTTCCTTGTTGAAAGGTGAGGACTACATTATCTGTGACTATAAGGACAAATGTTTAGATTGTAGTTAGGGATTATGCTGGTTTAGTAAGCGGTGGTTTTGGCATCTCCTCCAAGACTCAAGACTTCACTAGACCTGGACAGCTGGCTAGGTTTCCAGTACTGGAAACTTCCAAACTCTTGTTGAGTGAGTCATAAACCCAATTAGAGAGCTGTTGGTTACTGCCAGGGTACACACGCCACTACTGCAGCCTTAGGGGTATCGTGCCATGCTGGTAGTTATTGTGGTTCATAGGCATCACATTCGGTCGGGACTACTGGTTACTTCTGTCCTCTGGAAGCTTGCATGGCACCTTCTGGTCCCACGAAAGCTAGTCTTCGTGGAGGAGGCTTTCATGTCAATTCATGCTTAGGAACGTGTGGGTCCCGTGTTTGACGTGCATGGTGTATTCCGCAACAGGGACTTTATTTCGACTCCTATGGAGCAACCAAGGGCAACAGAAATAGGCTGTATGTTTTGACAGCCTTGATCAATAACTCAAAAGAGGGCTTGCCATACCTGGTTTTTACTAGGTAATCTTTGATTCTTGGGGTGAGCACTGTTGTCCCAGGTAACAAAAGTTCATTTAAGATATATATTTATACACAGAATTATATGTGTTATACGTTTTAAAGATAGTTAATAGTGATTCCTTTTGACATTTTCAAATATTCTTACTGCTATTTAGTCTCCTTCCTCCTCCTGTATTTTCCTACCTCTCACCCACTCCTAGAGAGCCTCCCCTTTTCCCATTTCCCTGACCAGATCTCTTGTACCCTGCTCTTCCCCTTTTCATTGAATCCCAAGCACCCTACCCCAGCATTGATCCCTTTTTCCTTTCCTAGTTTTTGTAGTTACCTACCCCCAAACATCTGAAGGTTTGGAGCTAGGAGCTTCAGATGAGAGAGGACATTTGACATTTGACTTTCTGGGTCTCGGTTATGTCACTCGATATGATCTTTTCTTGTTTCAATCATTTGCCTACAAATTCCATGATTTAATTTTTCTTTACAGCTGAATATCATTCCATAGTGTGCATGTAAACACACTGTCATTATCCATTTGTTGGTAGAAGGGCATTTAGATAGTATTCACTGCACAGGGTAGCAATGAACATGGATGATCTAGTACCTGTGGAGTAGGTCGAATCCTTTGGGCATGTACCAAAGAGTGTGTGTACTCTTATTTGTCCTTGGTAGTTAAAAGTTCTTCCCATCCAGGCGGTGGTGGCGCATGCCTTTAATCCCAGCACTTGGGAGGCAGAGGCAGGTGGATCTCTGTGAGTTTGATGCCAGTCTGATCTACTGAATGAGTTCTAGGACAGGCTCCAAAGATGGAGAGAAACCCTTTATCGGAAAGCCAACAACACCAAACAAATAAATAAATAAAATAATAATAAAAAAACCTCTTCTCTTCCCAGCTTCTTGGGTAGATTGTATAGTCAGGAAAGAGCCAAAACCCCACCAGTAGGTTCTCTAGTCCCACTCAGAACAGTAGGCTCCGCTCCTTCAGCCTCGTGGGAACTCATTCTACGCCTTCCAAGACTGAGTTGAAGTTCTTTCTCTAGTTTGTCCCTCTCCTTGAAATCTTACAAGGTATTTATCTATTTTTTTTTAAATGTCTTATATAAACTCAATCTCCAGTAGGTCATGAAGACAAAGACAAGGAAGCCAGCACACCTCAGGTCCCAGTGGCTTATGCCTAGTGGCTGTGAGGCCTCTCTTGCACCAGTGGGCTCAGCCAAGGCCAATCACATAATGGAAGCCAAATTGGCTTCACCTTACTGGGCGGAGGGGTTTCATTGATCTCCAATCCCCTCAGGATCTCTACAGGCAATTTAGGGTTTTTCTTCAAAACAAACTTAATCTCAATCTAATTAATCCTTAGAGAGATGCAAATAAAGATTTTTTTTTTTTTTTTAAATCTGGACGACAACAACATGAATGAACAAATGAACGGATAGATAGATATTGAAGCCAATAACACTCTGGGAAAGTGACTTACTTTTACACTGCTGGAAGGGTTCAGAACTCTTCAACCTAGGTAATCCCACTTCTATGAAAATATCCTACCGGTATAATCAAAAGGTGCAGCCAAGCATCTATGAACAGGGGCATTCACTGCAGAGGCACAACCGGGGAAGGATTAAGTGTCACTCACAAACCCTCCCACCCTCTATAATGGAACGGGGTGTGGCAAGGATTTAAGTGTCCACCCTGTGTTGGGCACTTGGATGAACAAGACAGGTAAATCCCCAGGAAGATGAAGTAGTAACATGCAAGATCTGGTAGAGAAATCTAAGTTTGCTCGCATTATTTCTGGGATCTGGTACAGGTGACACATTGAATCAGCCTCATCTTTCTGCCACGAACAGTTACCAAGTGAAAAGAATTTCCACTCAAAGGATCTCAGTGTGACCTCTCCCTTGCCTTCCAAAGCCTATCTTAAGCCCCTGAAGTAACCTGACACCAGTGGGAAGACCAGGCCCCTGAATAGTTTCTAGGCCAGGAAGTCACTTTACTACCTCAGGGGCTGTTTTTAATCAGATTCGTGAAGAAGGGATCAGCCCAATTTTTGAGATCTTTTTTTAGTCTTGTAACTTGGGGTCTGTGTGATTAACTATGTGAGTGGAGGAATCTTAGTTCAAGAGAGAGGTAACTGAAACGCTTCAGAATCTGGTCACAAACAGATAAAGACCAGGAGGGGAGTCAAAGTGTGCGTGGGTGCCTCTGTGCGTGTGTGTGTGCGTGTGTGAGTGCGCGTGCGCTTGTGTGTGAGTGCGCGTGCGCGTGTGTGTGAGTGTGTGTGAGTGTGTGTGCGTGTGCGCGTGTGCGTGTGTGTATGTGTGCAGGCTCACGTCTGCAACTTGTCTCCTGCTCTTCCTCCCCTCAGCAGACCTTTGGATCATATCTACTTTTTCAGAGCCCATTTTATGTTCAGTGTGTAGTGTGGGCTGGGGGTGTTAGCTCAGTGGTACAATTCTTGCCTCAAATGTAACAGGCCCCATGCTTGATACCCAGCATCACCAGCATCACACACAAAAAATAAAAAAGTAAAAAACCAAAAGCTAGTCATTACTTCCAGTTACGTGGCATGATATATAGGTGACATGGTATTTTTATTTCTTTTATTCCAAGGCTTTCACTGTTCCCATTTCTTTTGTGTGTGTATGGAATGTTTGCATGCATGCGTGAGTGTGAGTGTGTGTGTGTGTGTGTGTGTTTGCGTGCGTGTGCATGTGGCCAGAGGCTGATAGGAGCCTTCCTTGATCACTCTATATATTAAGGCAGGATTGAAGGGGAATGTCCTTCTGTATGCTGTGAATATGTTTCTCTTATTGGTTGATGAGTAAAACTTTCGGCCAATGGACAGGCAGGATGTAGTCAGGCAGGAAGTTACCAGGCTAGAATTTTTGGAAGAGGGACGCAGGGGGTGAGTAGTGACAAGAGATGCCAGCTTGCTCAGGGCTTCCCCTTATTTCTGCTGAGGGAGGGCTACCATGCCAAACTAACATGAGCATTGAGGGTCCAAAGCGTATCCTTTGGCCCGTGCGGCAAATGCTTTATCTTCTGCGCCATCTTCCCGGCCCACCACCTTCCTCCCCTCCCCCACCAGACAGTGTATGGCTGAGTCTGGCTATATATCCTTGGAGGGAATTCACTATGTAGTCCCAGGCTAGCCTCAAAATCCCAGTAATTCACCAAATGATGGAATTACGGATCTCAACCACCATTCCTACATATTCCCATTCTTATTTATTTGTGTGGATGTATAGATGTCTACATGTGAGCACAATGCCTATAGAGGTGTTCCTGCCTGTGCTCTGTACTGTTCACGCTGCTTTCTTGCTTCCGCTGGCTGGCAACTCTTGTGTGATATTTTGCTTGTATTCTGACAAATAAGCCTGCTTGGAGTCAGAGGGCAAAAATAGCCATAGTTAAGCATTGAGGTCTAGAGGACTGCACAGAGAGGAAACAGGAAGTGATGGGGGGGGAGGGAGAGAGGATCTCAGCCCTTTTGGATGGGGGGAGAGAAGAGGTAGAAAGCAACTGGTGGCTGCGCCTGATTCTCTGATCGTCCATGTTCTTATCCCATATTTGACTCCCAGTTCTTTACTAAGATGTACACACACACACACACACACACACACACACACACACACAGAACACACACACACACACACAGACACAACACACACACACACTCACACACACACATACACACCCATAGACACACACACACTCACAATACACAGTCACACAGACACACACTCACACACACACAGCCACACACACACACATTCACACATACACACATACAGACACACACACAGACACTCACACACACAGAGACACACACACACATAACACACACACACATCTTTTTGTAAGAAGTCTCTGTGTGATTATTAGGCAGCTGGCTTTTGAGATCTTTCTGTTACAGGAAAGATATGCCTTCTCAGTTAAGAGTCACTCTTTACTAAAGTTCCTGGCCCACCAGGGCTGAGGCCCAAACAAGAGCTGGTGTTGAACAGAGGCTTTACTAACCTGCCTACACCACAGGCTCATGCATTCCACAAACACTGACATCCCCAAGTCTTTTTCAGGGCCTGGCCTGAGAAACAGTTCAAACACTTCAAACAGTTTAAACAGAGACAGGAGATTGCAAGTCTGACTGCTTAGGAAGATGGGGGATTTGCACAGTGCAGGCATTGGTGGAATTAAGTATACCAGAGTTGTTCTTTTTAAATAGTTGTTACTTAGGGTCATCTTGCCCACCTGACAGATTGTATTTTTATGTATCAGGGGCCGTTCCCACTTCCCAGAACTAGATATTACAGTAAACAAACAACGAAGACAGGTCACCTTTCTAGCCACTAACTTTCCATGGGGAGTCAAATAATGAGAGACTAATTTCAGACAGAGATAAATAATCAACTCTAGAGCCTTGGCTGGTGTGAGTAGCAGAGTCGAGTCTCAGAATAGTCCTGGAAGCTAGACATTCAACTATGCCAGGATAAAGCAACAGGATGGATAATGAATATAAGGGATATACGTAATTGGAGGGAGGGAGGAAGGACTGGAGAGACGGCTCAAGGCTAGGAGCACTTGTTCCCGTGCAGAGGAACCTATTTCATTCCCCCAAACCACACAGCAGCTCACAACCATCTGTAACTCCATTTCCAGGGGAACCAATGCCCCCTTCTGACCTCTTCAGAAACCAGGTACATACTTGGTGCATATAGATACTGGCAAGAAAAACATTTATACATATAGAAATTTTAAAAGAGAATGTAAGCAATTACTAACTAAACATTTGTGATGACGACGACAACAACAACAAATTATCAGGAATTAAAGCACACACATCTAATTCCATCACTTTGCGAGATAGAGGCAGGAGGATCCAGACTTCAAGGTCACCTTCCAGAATGACATATCAAGCCTGTGGCCAACATGGGACTGCTTTGTTTTTAATGTCTTTTGAGGTACGTCTTAATTTGTTTTTTCCTGTTGCTGTGATAAATACTCTGGAAACAATTTAAAGACTGAAAGGTCAATTCCCGATCACAGTTCAAGAGCACAGAAGAAATCAAGGCGTTGGGAGCTGGAGACAGCTCAGGGATGAAAAGGAATGAACGCAATCAGTTCTTCTCCGTTTATACAGTTCGGGATCCTAGCTGTGGAAAAGCCAGAGGTGCCGTGGGGCCATCTTTCTGTACACTGTGAATATGTGTTACCCTCACTGGTTAATAAGAATACAAGCCGCTTGACCAGGCAGGATAAGGTTAGGTGGAACTATCAGACGGAGAACTCAGATGAGAAAGGCAGAGACCGAGGAGACTCCAGCCAGCCACCCAAGAAGCAAGGCGATGGGAGATGCCATTCTGTAAAAATGTTTCTCTTATTGGTTAATGAATAAAGCACTGTTGGCCAATAGGAAAGCAAGATAGGTGGGACTAAGAGACAAGGAGGATTCTGGGAAAGGTAGGATAGAGGAGAGTCGTGATGTGATCTCAGGAGGAGAGGACTCGAGTCTGGCGTTCTCTGTAAGACAAGGCTATGTAGAAATACATACGTTTGTGATTATGGGTTAATATTTAAGACAGAGCTAGCCAAAAAGAAGCTCTAGACACTGGCCAACAGCAATATAGTAATACAGCATCTCTGTGTATTATTGGGGCTGATGCAGCTGTGGGACCAGGCTGGTGGGAAAGCACTCTTAATACCAGTAACACCAGAGAACCAGAACCAGTAAGGCCACTGCCATGTGGCAATAAATAGAGATCTGGTGCCCTCTTCTGGTGTGCAGGCAGAACACTGTATACATAATAATAAAAGAAATATTAAGGGGGGGCGGCTAGAGAGATGATTCAGTGGTTAAAGAATTGGCTTTTAACCAGAGTACCTGGGTTCGATTCCCAGCACCCACACGGCAGCTCACAATGTCTGTAGCTCTAGTTACAGGGGATCTGGCATACAGACACACATGCACGCAAAACACCAATGCACCTAAAATAAAAATAAATTAATTAAAAACAATTCTTCAAAAAAAGTAATAGCAATAAGCTTGAGCTATTTGGCCAAGTATCTTGTAATTAACATTAAGTTTCTATTATTTAAAAGTGGCTGCAGGACAGGGAGGGACAGAGGAACCTCTCTTTACATAGAAGGCTATCTCCAGGTGGTTCTAGTTGACTAATACTAATTATCAGAAACTATAAAGACAAGCATGCATATTAAAAATAAGTTCTGGGGTTAAAGGCATGTGCCACCACCGCCCGGCAACCATGGCGACTTTATACAGGAAAACGTTTAATTGACGTGTACAGTCACAGAGGGTTCGTCCATTATCATGAAGGTGGTGTACTGGCAGACAAGGTGCTGGAATGGATGGTAGCTGACAGTTCTGTATCTTGATAGGAAGGCAACAGGAAGTGAGCTGAGTCCCACGAAGGGCGCAGCTTGGGCATATGAGACCCTAAAGCCTGCCCTAATGGTGGCATGCTTCCTCAAACAAGACCACACCCACACCTCCTAATGGTGCCACTCCCTACGGGCCAAGCATTCAAACACGCGCGTCTACGGGGGCCATATCTAGTCAAACCACCACACGGGATAATCATATGTTCAGCAGGGTTTTACTTCCTTTTCTATATAATAATTTCAGTTTTATCTCTGCTTTTTAAGTGTTTTATCTTGTGAAACTTTTAGTAAGATCCTCCAATAATGAAACAAAACAAAGAACCAACCCCACTTTTATTTGTAAAGAACAAAGCATGAAAAGTCATATTTAAATGTACTCCAAAACCTGAAAAATCCATGTCAGTTTGTTCGATATGTTAAAGTGCTTAATATCACAATACTCTTCAGATTTCATATTATGTTCAGATGGGGGAGGGGGAGAAAATTCCAGTTCAGACATACATTGTTAATAATACAAAGGAAAACAATATAAACGGAGAAATATTAATTAAAAGCAAACACATAAACAAACACAGGGTATCTTTACACGTGGTTCAAGTACAGCAGATTTTTTTTTTTTCCTTTTCTGTTTTACATCCTCATTTGACCTTACTATTCCCTTCTACATCAAAAGTTGTTTAAAATACATATTGGATCCAATCCACAAATAATTGGACCAAGCATAGCTCCTTCCTACATAAGTAAGGATATGACAGAACCCTTTCAAAGAGGAGGAAAGTTGATTTTTTTTTTCAGTTTGGATATAAATATAAATATCTCGATGTGTCTTTCAGAATTTTTACCTTATCCCTGAAAGAGAAATCAGATTTGGGAAGGTGTGGTCATCCTTGGATTTACTGTTCTCTTTTGCTGGGGTGCAGAGCCAGGGCCTTGTGTATGCTAAGCACATATATAACTGAGCTCTACTCCTTGGCTCCATTTGTCATACTGTGAAAGCAAACCTCTTCAAAGAGCTTAAAATCCAGTTTGATCCTGCAGACTTGTATGTGTATTTCAATAGAAAAAAAAAAAAATAAAGACATCTTTCTCTTTGTTATGCTAAATGATGATGCAATAAATAGTTATATAAGAAACAAGTATTTCTAAAAACATAGATGCTTGCCAAGTGTGGTGGTGATGCCTTTGATCCCAGCACTTGGGAGGCAGAGGCAGAGGCAGGAGGATCTCTGTGAGTTTGAGGCCAATCTGGTCTATAGATTAAGTTCCAGGACAGCCAGGGCTGCTATACAGAGAAACCCTGTCTCGAAAAACAAAAACAAAACAAAGACACAAAAACCAAAACCAAACCAAACCTACTAACCAGACAGGAAAGACAGAGGCCTGGAAATAGTACTTATGCTATCAAACAATCAATTAAGGTGTGTTAATGCTGATATATGTGAGTAAAGTTCACAGGGCCCTATCAACACCATGAAAAGGGTAGAACTAACCTCTGTAGACCTCAGAGAAAATGCTCACAATTCCCTAAATTAAAAAAAAAAACAAACAAAAAAACATTGGAAAGCCATTATTCTTTGAAGATATTTCACATTTTGAAGAGCTCTATTCCCAATGCCGTCAAATATTTTCCTGGGGATCTGATGTCCTTGTCTACTGCCTCATCTTTTAAAACATGCTACACATGAGGTCTTAATCTACTTTTCATTACATTTACATATATATGTGCTCACTGTCCAAAAAGGAAGGAACTTAGCATTACTCATAGTGTTACAGAAGTTCATTAATTTCTTAAAAAGGCATGTTAAATAAATCCCGCAGAGCTAGAAAAGGTACAGTAAGTACAAATGTCTAAAATGAATTGTAGATGAAACTCAACCTTTGCAAATTTTGGGTTTGCTCTATCAAGTTTTCATTCCCAGTGGGAAACAAGGTCAGGCTGGGAGGCTCAACTTGTTCTTGGCAGCCTACTTTTCATACTCACAGAGAGAATGTCAGCCATGCCAAGGCGCTCAGGACCCCCTCCCTGCCTCCCACAGCTCAGAAAACTTTTCACATAGAATATAGAAACCATTGTAAAGCCACCATAAAGGTGACATGAAGTATTCAAGAAAAGTACTTGGCAAGTAAGCGTTTGAAGGAGTTAAGATTTTTTGGCAATTTTAGACTGCTGAGGATAGAACCCCAGGTTTTGTACACAGTACATGAATACTCTATTGGACTACATCCCCAGCCATGGCATCTTACTAACATTTTTTTTTTGTATTTTATGTTTTTATTTTATGAGTGTTTTGCTTACATGTATATACGTCCACCTTACTAGGTGGCTAAAGAGGTCAGAAGAAGGCATGGATCTCCTGTAACTACAGTAACACGAGATTCGAGGTTAAGTCACCATGCAGGTGACTTATGCTGGGCACCGGAACCTGGGTCTTCTGTAAGAGTCGGCAGTGCTCTTAACTGCTTAGCCTTGCAAATTTAACTTTAAAACAAGTTACTTCCAAGTTATTATGTGGAATATTAATTATGGTCCCAGGTATTTGCTTTAAAGTGATTTGGACAATCACACACGCAAGAGCAGTTTTGATTTTCATTTACTTTGAGGTGATTCCAAAGCACAAACTAGTTTAAACAAAAATGCACAGCAAGAAGGGTGCCTGTTGTGTGGTCCTTACAAAGTCAGCTCTGATGCTGTTAGGATAAGGTTCGTGGGGGACCTTGCTTGGAAACCTTGGATTCCACCGCAGATGAGGTTGACCGAGGCAGGGGACAAACATGCCAGGCAGACAGAGCTTCTGTGACAAGTTTTATTAGAAAGCAGAGGGAAGGGAGAAGAAAGAGAAAAGAGGCACAGAGACAGAGAGGACAGAAGAGAAGGAGGAGACAGGAAGAGTCTTCTCCGCCCCAGGGGAACAGGGAAAGAGAGTGTAAGTGGGCAGGGGCTTTCTTTTAAAGGGGTCCTTTGCACCTGCGTGCAGACAATGCCATCACAGGACCCTGGGCTGACCAGGGTACTGCCTGAGTCCTTACAGCTATGTGCGTTTGTTCTGAGGAATCTGCTTCTGTAGTGATGTAAGTATGTGTCACATTGATTCAGTTTGTTATAAGCCACATGGTAAGTTTTACTTCTTTATCATTTGCAATAGGTAACCCCAAACTCATTGGGAGCATTCTTATTTACCACATCGTAAGGTCTTTATGGTGTTTCTACATATTACATCTAATCCAGACGGCAAAGATTCACCACCAATGGAAAACTCAAAGGAATTGGCTTATGGGCCAGTCAAGCAGCTCCCAAGAGGCTCAGTTCTGTGAGCAGGTGCAACATTCACCAAGGATAAGGCCAGCCTTTGAGAGGATGTACAGTAATTTTAATCAGTCATTTTACTAGTTCTCATCCAGATGATACCACATGGTAACTTTTATAAGTAACTTTTTTTTGGTATTACTTTTTAAGTAACAGTTTTAAACACAAGAGGAAATGCAAATCTACTCTGGGTTTTTGCAACAGATGTAATGTCTGAAAAGATAAGAACAAGTGTGACTTTAGTCCCAGCACTCAGGAGGCAGAGACAGGTGGATCTCTGTGAGTTTAAGGCCAGCCTGGTCTACTCAGTGAGTGCCAGGACAGGCTCCAAAGCTGCACAGAGAAACCAAGTCTCGAAAAAACAAAACAAAACAACACCACCAACAAAAAAGAGTTAGGAACAGTTTGTTGGGCAGGGCACTCACTTGACTATCCCCTCATTCAGGAGGCAGAGGCAGGTAGATCTCTGTGAGTTCCAGGTCACCCTGGTCTACAAATGGGAGTTCCAAGACTACACAGAGAGATCCTGCTTTACAAACAACAACAAACAATTTAACTTAAGTGTTACGGCAATATTGCTTCACATCTGTACAGGTGAATGAAGATTCAACAGAAGAAATAACTATTAAGTAAGAATGCCTTGAAGGTTGGTTTCATGCAGTCTGGTGTGGTAAAAAAGCATAAACTCCAAATCCTGTGTTGTCAAGGAGGAAAGGACAAGCCCGTGACCTCCTCGATTCTGTCTGCACCTGTAAAATGAAGAAGCTGCACTAGCTGACTCAGTTGTGACACACTTACTTAAAATCTATCCAGTGCTCAGTGTCAGGACGATGGTCTACGGGAAAAGAGAACAATAAAGCCCCGGAATGACCTTTTATGCAGGGTTAAGTCTCTGCAATAGCCTCATATTACTTTAGACACACTTTTATTTTAGGTAAACACATTTCTGGTTTACCCAGGTCATCTGGAGCCCTTTTCTATTTATATTCCCAAAGGCCGTTCCTTGGCTGAACAGTCAGCGTGTGATACAGGGAGTGAGGCCCTGGTCCCTTAGTTTCTTCCTACAGTAAGGAAATGACACTGGTGGCAGAAGCCAGGGCCTTAGATTGCACAAGGCTCCTCAGAGCCTGTGGCTCTCTCTGCCTTTCAGCTACCATGGGGAATAAGCCTGGAGCTCTGCAGAGGCACTTTGGCTACTAACAGGGTATCAGTGCCTAATTAGAGTTCTACGACTTTACTCACCAGAAGATAAAGACCTGTGTAATTGCTAACATATTTATCTAGCTTAAAAACCAGACTATCAAACTAGAAAGTTTTAACTTCCGGTCTTTCTAAATCTTTGTCTCAACCTCACTTCTCAGTCTGGCTCTCAACTTCTCTGTGCCCATTATTCAGCTGCCTCACATTTCCCTGAAACACCCTGAGAGGGCTCATTCTTTCTCTCTGCCCCTGCTATTTGCATTATCATGGTCAACAAATACTTTCACAAAAGCATTCCAATCACACAGAGACCTCCTTCTCCCACATTCCTTCCATTTCCTTGGGGTGGGGGTGGGGTGGGGCAGGCAGAGGGGGTGGCTGGCTGGAACCTAACAAAGACAGGGTTGGTAGTCTAACTCTGGTTACAGAGTTTAGATGGCCAAGTGAAAGGTGCAGAGTCACACTGTCCCATCCTGCTCTCCATCCCCCCTCCAGTTATTATGACTGTACGGCTAATACTGAAATTCATTATCTCCAAGGTTTTCTCAAACAACAGCAACAAAAATTCCAAGAATGAAGCTACTTCAGGCTAATCTTTCCAAACTAAAGAAACTAATCCCACACTTGAACACACTTCTCAGGGCTTCTTATGTTTTCTTTCCAATCAGTCAGGATCTTGGGATCTGGTGTGTGTGCGCGCGTGTGCACGCATGTGTGCCTGTGTTCCCAGACAGGGTCTTACTATGTAGTTCTGTCTGGCCTGCAACTCAGAAAGATCCACCTGCCTCTGCCTCCCCGGTGCTGTGACTAAAGGTGTGAGCCCCCAGGCCCTTCCCGGGTCTGGTATTTAAAATACTTTAACTGTATCTTTTACTTGTATCAATTGAAAAAAGTTTCACCAAACTGGAGAAGTGACTCATAATGTAAACATATTAAAATGGTTTATAACTTAAAGGTACAATGAGGACTGTCCTACAGCATGTAAAGCTGTGTACATTCACCACACACAGGATGGGACTCCAGGAAGGATGGCTGCTTCAGAACTATGCATTCCGGGTTCCTCCGAGACACCTGGAGGGAAAAAGAAGCCCCCAGGGGCGGGGCGTGCAGTTTTCGCGTTTACCGGCTCCCTGACTAGCACCTTCGTCCCGCACCAAACTTTTTTTTTTTTTTAAGCTACTTATTTTAAGTCACAGGAATATTCAATCTAAGAAAAGTATCTTATTAGAGTAATATAATTTCTTAAAGATAGCATATTTACACACATCTAACACATGAAAATACTCTGTTTTATACTAAATGTCAGGTTCAAATGAACTACAATACAGCACTTTGCCTCTCGTGTGCAGAGTGGAGATTGTTCAGACTGGGCTTCTGCCGCACTGACCAGGCAGGGCTCACTATTGTCAGACCAGTGCAAAGAGGTCCCAGGGGGGGGGAGGCGGGGGGGGGGGAGGTTCCCGAGCCAGGGGCAGGATGAAGAGTTTCTGTCAGCTGGTTTACACGTCTACTCCTTTGATTAGAGACCCTTCCAAGACGATGGTGAAATCCTGAATGGTCTGCAGAATTCGGATAAGGGAGTTGACGGTCATGTGGTCTCGGAGGAGTGCACTCTCTTCATACATTCGGGTGATGGCAGGACATTCTGCTAGCAATGGAATCCATTGTGGGAGCAGGTGATCCCTGCAGACCCAAACAGAAACAGCATCTGAGCTCTGAGGGATACATTGTAGCTGGCCCTCACTGTGTCTTTCCCTTCAATTATCAGCCTACTGACACAATAATACTACAACAAATTAAGAGTTCTCCTAGGAGCAGCTGCGGTGGCATACACCTGTTAGTCCAAGCAACTGGGAAGCAGATGCAGGCAGATCTCTAAGTCTGAGGTCAGCTTTGTCTATTATAATGAGATCCAGGCTAGTTAGAGCTACATAGTAAAACCCTGTCTCAAAGTAAAATAAAAGTTCCCCCAAGGAACCTTCTCCTGGGAGAAGGCTGAAGTCTTGGGTGCAGTCAGAGGAAGAACTAGCCTGCAACAAAAACAGACTTGTCAGGTGACCTTGTAGGAGAGACTAAAAGTTTAGACAATAATGGGTGGGTTCACATTGGTGGGACTGCTTTGTAGTCATGATCCCTTGTCTCCTATTCAATCTGTTATGATGGAAGCTTCACCCAGCCCCTGGCATCCACATACTCAGTCTGGAATGTTATGGTGAAGTTCCACCCAAGCCCCACTCCCTTATCTCCCTCCAAACCCTGCTGCATCTCTAAAGCCCACCAAACGATGACCCCCTCCCCCAGAGACGCTCAAGACCACTCCCACAGGGTGTTTAAACTGTCCCCCAGAAAATAGACGTTCGTTTTTATGGATCTTTCTTTACTGTCTCCTCTCTGGGGGGGGGGGCTGGGCAGCCATCCAGGAGCCTTGTACCTGGGCTTTTTCTAATTTGGTTTGATTTGGTCTGATTTGGAATGTTGCATCAGCAGAGAGGCTTGCTTATCAGGATGCAGAAACTTTTCACAATCCTTTTCCTCAAGTCGGGGCCCTACGTTTGACTTAGAGCCTGTCTCTGTCTCTCCTCTCAATGTGGCCACACTGAGTAAATCTCCCCTTTTCTGCTTTTCACCATTTTTTAAATGTATGCTTGTGTGCCCGAGTGCCAGGTGTGCACAACGTCTACAGAGCCCAGAAGCGTTGACCACACCCCCTGGAGTCAGAGTTAAAGGCGGTATCTGCTGTTTGATGTGGGTGCTGGGAACTGAACCAGGGTCCTCTGGAAGAGCAGTGAGTGCTCTTAACTGCTGAGTCCTCTCTCCAGCCCCCACTTTCAGTATTAATTTGTCCATTTTACTTTGCTTAACCAGGATAGGTAGCTGAGCCTGGCTGGCTTGTGGCACAAGCTGTGACCCACGGGTCAGGCATGAACAATACACAATGTTCAAACACTAGGGAGGGTAAAATGGTGCCTAACCCAGCCAAATTCTGTGTTAATGTTAGCACACGTTGGGAGTGAGTTTACATAAAAGGGAGTATTGGTCACACATCCTGTTCCCTACCCTCCTGCCTGCCTGGGAACCAGAGGGTCTAGCTACAGGCTTGTAATGTAAAAACTTACATTCTCAGAAAGATGTAAGAATAGGACCTATTTCCCTCATGTGGGCTCTGATTCCCCTCTTCAGAGACCCTGCCATGCTCTCTGCATGTGCAAGGGCCTGAACTCTCCTGGTGGCCTCTTTGACTGTCCACTATGTAAATGTTAGGTTGCAAACCCAGGATAAATCTCACTCAGTACACCCATGGCTCCTGGCACTTCTCACCCAGCACCCTTACCCTAAACCTCTCCATCTCAGGAGCTTCCCTTCCTCTAGCCTGATCCCTCAAAACTAACCCTAACCCTTGGTCCAGGCCACCTCTCTTGCTCTCTCTCCCCTTCTCTCCTCTCGCGGTCCAGTTCAGTTTGCTGGCCATGATCAGCCTGGATTCTTCCCTCTGCCTGCTTTCTCCCTTAGATCTAGAGTAAAAATCTTCTCCATACTTTAGGAGTAGTCATGCCAACATACTTTTTATTTCATTTCTTTGTTCAGGTAATGACATTGCTAATTAACTAAGTATTCCTGGGTAATCAATCCATCTCCGTGTCCCTCTCCAATATTGTCCTGAGAAAGTGCTAGCTAGGTACTTGAGAGGCAGAGGCAGGCAGATCTCTGTGAGTTCAAAACCAGCCTGGTCTACAAAGGAAGCTCCACAGAGAAATCCTGTCTCAAAAAACAAAAAGGAAAACAAACAAAACCCACTAAAATTAGTTTGACTTTCACTAAATGTATTTATTTGCCCCTCCCTCCCCTGCTCAGTGCTGTAGATTTAACCCAGGTCTTTATGCATATCGGTTAAGAGCTCCACCACTGCCTCCCCTCTCCCCATCCTTTTCCATGTTTTGAGATAGTGTCTCACTAATTCCCTAGTCTGGTCCTAAACTTGCTCTGTGGCTAAAGCAATACCTAAACTTGTGATTTGTCTGTCTCTGCTTCCCGAAGAGCTGGTATCACAGACCCTTGCCACGAGGAAAGGCTACTTTCTTATCATGTGGTTTTGGGATAGTTTGCTAATCTTTAGGACTATCTGATTCCTATTTTCTCACTTATAAAATAGAGAAGGGAGCGGGAGAGATGGCTCAGTGTTTAATAGCACTTGCTGTTTATGCAGAGAATCTAGGTCCAATTTCCAGGACCCACAAGGCGCTCTCAACTGACTGTAACTCCAGCACCCTCTTCTGGTTGCTGCAGGCACCAGGCAATTAGCACATACACACATGCAGGAAGGCAAAAGAACATACATTTATTTATTTATTCATTCATTTATTTGTTTTTGGCTTTTAGCAACAGGATTTCCCTCTAAAGCCCTAGCTAACCTGGGACTTGGTTTGTAGACCAGGCTGGCCTTGAACTCAAAGATCTTCACGTCTGTTTCCTGAGTGCTAGGATTAATGGTGTGAGCCACCACACTGAGCAAGGCGAACCGCTGATACATAAAATAAAAACACAGAAATCTTTTTAAGAAATGGGTAGATCAGATTCTACTGCAACAGAAAGGTACCCAGAAACAGCAGTCTCATAGTAAAAGCTGGAAAGAAGAAACTCAAAAGATGGCCACAACCTAGTATAACTTTTCTAGATAAGTGTTACCCATGTAACGAAAATGAGGAAAGCATAACTTTGACTCTGTACCTTGTTCCAAGGCAAACTAGAATCTGGAATTTGCCGTCCTTCCCGATGCTCCTGGGTGCAGTATTAATAGCATTCACATAGTGGCAGAAGGTTTTGCAAGATGATTTCTGAGTGAGTACATCATCTTCATTGTCTAAAATCTGGTCCGTGGTTTCAAAATAAGCCACTGCTTTCTCTGAGGAAGACAAGCAAATCACACCACATTAAAGCAGTCATAGATAGAAATGTCATCCAATTTATTCTGGAAACTCTACTGGGGCTTGGCGCCACAGTCCCCAACCCAATCATTACTTCATCACTGACTTCAGAATGAATCACAGAGCTGTGGTTCACGCCAAAGCAGTATGATTCCTGGTGCTGGGATTAAAGGTGCACGCCACCACCACCTGGGAGTAATTTCTTTTCTTTTTTTCTCTTTTTTGGAGACAGGGTTTCCTTGTGTAATACCCTTGGCTATCATGGAACTCGATTTGTAGACCAGGTTGGCCTTGAACTCACTGAGATCTTCCTGCCTCTGTCTACGAGTGCTGGGATTAAAGGTGTGTGCCACCACTGCTCAGATGACATTCCAGAGGGCTGGAAAGTTTATTCATTTTAAATATCTTCATGAAACAGAAATTAGAAATTTGCATTAAAAAAAAAGGATTAGAAAGAGAGAGAAGAGAGAGAGAGAAAGAGAGAGGGAGGGAGGGAGGGAGGGAGAGAGAGAGAGAGAGGGAGGGAGGGAGGGAGGGAGGGAGGGAGGAGGGAGGGAGAGAGAGAGAGAGAGAGAGAGAGAGAGAGAGAGAGAGAGAGAGAGAGAGAGAGAGAGAACCACAAAACGAAAGGAATTACCTTTTAAGAGTAGACCCCTACAGGAATAATACAGTGACCATTTGACTATTAAGAGGGTGCCCTCTTCTAGAATGGCTGCCTTCAGTACGATTATTAAATGGACCTAAATGGGCCTTGTGGAGTACCAACTAAATCTGAGAGAGTCGGGAGCAGTAAAATTCTAAGCTTTCCAGAAAGGAGAGGGAATAAAATCACTCTTAGGTGCCTTGTCAATTTTCCTTTCTTTGCTTAAAAGTCCTGAGTTCATGGAGGCCAAATTCACAAACACAAAATGGCTCACTGACCCTTTAAAGAACTGGAAGTTCCAGAACCCTACATACCTAAAGGGGAAAAGAAAAATCGGAGACTTAGAACACTCCTACATACCTAAAGGGGGGGGGGGAATCGGAGACTTAGAACACTTTTTTTTTTGGATGTAGGACACTTTGTTAAAAGACTTGTTTAAGTTTATTTTACGTGTATAGGAGTTTGCATGCCTGTATGCCTGTCTGTGTACCATGGGAGTACAGTACCTTCAGATGCCAGCAAAGGGCACCAGTCAGATCCCCTAGAATTATAGTTAAAGAGAGCTGTGCGCCATCGTGTGGTGGCTGAGAAACAGCCAGTGCTCTTAACTGCTGAGCCATCTCTCCAGCCTCCTCTCTTATTCTAGTAAACACTTATTGTGTGTATTTTTGTGTGGGGGCAACTGTGGGAGTCAGCTTTTCCTTTTTCCGTCTCACAGGTGCCTGGGGTCAAACTCAGTACCTCTACTTGTTAAGCCCTCATTAGCCCCCAAACATGCTAGTGTGTTACTACTTTTTATTCATTTAAAATTTTGGCTTTCTGAGTTTTTTTTTTTTGTTTGTTTTTAATTTACTTATTTGTTTTATATATAGTGTCAGTATGTATGTATGTATGTATGTATGTATGTATGTATGTATGTATGTATGTATCCCTGCAGGCCAGAAGAGGGCGCCAGATCTCATTACAGATGGTTGTGAGCCACCATGTGGTTGCTGGGGAATGAACTTAGGACCAATGGAAGAACAGTTGGTGCTCTTAACCTGTGAGCCATCTCTACAGCCCCAGCTTTCTGAGCTTTTAAAGAAACACTTCGGTGGCTTTATAATAACACATATCTACTTAATTTACCTACAAAGTCCCAGATGAAGACATTCTTGTGAAAGATGCGGGCAGATTTGAACCCATGATGGAAAACCTGTTCCAGTGCAGCAACCAGGCCATTTTCTCCACACAGCAGCACGGTGAGGCTTCCTCTCTGTAAACCACAGTATCAGCACAGTAACCAGGGAATTCTGCTGCTTTTGCACTTACACAAAACAAAGACAAAGATAGCCAACACTAGCAGGGCTGTAGGGATGGCTCAGTGGGAAAGAGCACTGGCTGCTCTTTCAGAGGACCTGGGTTCAGTTCCCAGCAACCACACGATGGCTCACAGCCATCCTTAACTATAGTTCCAGGGGAACCAATGCTCATTTCTAGCTTTCCAGGCACCAGGCACACATGTGGTACACAGACATACACGCAAACAAAACACTTCTACATGTGAAGTAAAGCAACTCCCCTCTCCCCCAAATAACAACCACACTAGAGAAACAAGAGCTGAGGGTAGTCAGGCGGGGATGATGCATGACTTTAATCCCAGAACTCATGAGGTAGAGGCAGGTAGATTTTGAGGCCAGCTGGTCTACAGAGCAAGTTCCAGGATAGCCAGGACTACACAGAGAAACTCTGTCTCAAAACAAAACAAAAAAACCCTGCTCATAACAAAGCCCCACTATATACACAACTTTATCGCTTGCACAATACCTCCTTCTCAGGTTTATGAAAGTGCTTCACAATATTGTTCACAGCTTCTCCAATTCCTTCCTGGATCTGTCCAGCATTGGGTTCTGCAAAATAATTAATAGCGTCCACATTCTTGTGAGAAATAAATGAACCAAAATACTGTGGGATATTCAACTATAAGTCTGTGCAGGAAAACTTCATCCAAGCAAGAGACCCCATGGAGTTTGCCACTGGACAAAATGGCTAGTCTGAGGGCTTGTGATGCACTGGGAAAGAATCCAAGAGACCTGAGACTGAAATCCCAGCCATACTACCCGCAAACCATAACCCAAGCTACATGTCTAATTTCCGATGGCTTTTCTCAACTGAAAATAACTGAAAAACAAAACCAAGGCTGGAGAGATGGCTCAGGGATAAAGAGACCTCTGCTCTTCCAGAGGTCCTGAGTTCAACTTCCAGCAACCACATGGTGGCTCACAACCATCTGTAATGAGACCTGGCGCCCTCTGCTGGCCTGAAGGCATGCATGCATGAAGAACACTGCATACATAAAAAATAAGTAAATCTCAACAAAAACAGAACAAAACAAAAAACCAAACCAAACCCAGGAAACACTGTTCCCTGAGAAAACAGAACAAGCTATTCCACGAAATCACACGGCAGGGGCCCTATTTTGAAGCGCCACAACTCTCCATATGTGAGGGGTGAAGTGAGGAAGAGCCCCTTCCTCATTACTCAGGGTTCCCAGCTGAGAATCTGGCAGGAATTTGCTAAGGCATCGAGGCTCTCAGTGACCTATGTGAAATTTGCTGTTGTGGTCTAAGAGAAGAGCTTAGATACCACATGGCACACTGGCTGGAGGTCAGGCTTTCTTCCCCTCCCCTCCCTTCCCGACAGGTCCCCCTCCTTGCCATCTATGCCTCTTTCTAGGTAGCTGGTGGGCTGCCTGAATGGGACCTGGATTGCAGTGGAGGTTTGAATGGGAATTGCCCCCACAGGCTCACACATCTGATTGCTTGGGGCCCAGCTGGTGGGAGCTGGGAATGGAACTCACGTCCTTATGCATGGGAAGAAAGCACGGTACCTTCTGAGTCATTCCCCAGCCCATCTTTGTAAATCTTCTCACCGTAATTCATTAACACAACTGTTTTCTGGAAGACGGGCCACAGAGGCCTGCAGGACCTGAGGTACACTAGGAAACAACTCACTGGAGGTCTTTCCCGTTAGTGAAGTGATACTCAGTCTCCTGGTTGTCGTGGGAGATTTCTGCTGTGGTGGAGTCCGACACTGCTTTCCCAGGTCTTCATCTGAAGCTGATGTCATCAATTCTCCAATGAGAATTCTCTCCAGGCTACCATCATCAATGCCTTTCCCCAGCCACCGCCCACATGGGAATCTGACAGGGTAGGAAAAAAATTTTCTTTGATTTAAAATCTCTTGAATCTACTTTTGTTGTCATTGTGAACTTACTCTGGTCTCCAGAAATCCCATGAATCTACATTTTTAAAACTAGGTTTATGTTTTGCTTTTATTTTGAGATGGGTTCTTACTCTGTTGCTAAGGCTATCTTAGAATTTACTAAGCGAAGGCTATTAGGCTGGTCTAGAACTACAGGCAATCTTCTGTCTTAATTTCTGGAGTGTGGGTATTACAGGCCTACAGAGTGACAACACTGTTGGCTTCCACTGTTTTAACTGAAGTTATAAAAATGGCATTGTAGGTAAAGTCCATGGTGCTAATATCTTCGGACTGTTCATTCCATTGTGAGAAATTTCAAAAATATAGAACAGCTCGGTGTGGTAATATATGCCTTTAATTGTAGCATTTGGGAGAGTCTTGTGAATTCCAAGACAGCTTGGTCTGTATCAGTACTACATAGAGAGAGCATACAGACATACTAAATTAAAATTTTAGTATTTTGTATCTATGAGCGTGTGTCTGCATGCATGTCTGTGTGCCACATGTATGCCTGTGCCTGCAGAGGCCAGAGTTAAGTACTGGACCTCTGGGATCGGAGCTACAAAGGACTGATCTGCCATGCAGGTGCTGGGAGCTGAAAGCAATAAATAAGCCCTCTTAACCGCCAAGCTGTCTCTCTAGTCTCTACAATCTGTTTCACCAAAGAAGAAACATTTTTTCTTATGTCTGTGTATGTGTGCATTTGTGCGTGTTGTGCACACACATGTGCAGACGCATGTGATCCCATGGAGGCCAGCAAAGGCACTGGATATCCTGGGGCTGGAGTTGCAGGCAGTTGTAAGCTACCTGAGGTGGGTGCTGAGATCTGAACCTGGGTTACCTGGAAGAGGAGCATGAGCCCTTATTGCTGAGCCCATCTCATCAGCCCCAATCTGTTTGTTTAAAAGGGATTTTGTAGTAACATTATTATTATTATTATTATTATTATTATTATTATTATTATTATTATTATAATTCTCCCTGTGTAGCTTTGGCTATCCAGGGTAGCCTCAAACTCACAGAGATATACCTGTCTCTGCCTCCTGAGTGCTGGGATTTAAGGTGTATGCAATCACAGCTGGCCAATTTTATGTTCTACAAATAGAACAAAATAATACATCCCCCCAAAAACTAGTTCAGGAGGTAGTGGGAAGGCTTTAGGAAAGGCTTTAGGAAAAAAAATTTTGTTACCTAAAGAGCCTTGAGACAAAAAGTTCTGCTCCTCCTAAGTCCATTTACTCACCTATATGTATGTCCTGTGATTTCATTTCTGACCATGACACAATCCACTAGCCATTTGGTTAGCAATCCGGAGTTATCGTGGCCAATCTGAACTGTAGTGAGCTTTCCCAGGTTCTGGCACTGCAGAGACAGGACCACGAATTATTCTGTACTCAATTCTTTTTATTCCCTCCAGCTTTGGCTCCTCCTAACACTTACAGAGACCTCCCCTTGACAATGCGCTAAGTTTAATGGCATAGGTAACGCCCGCATAGTCCTTGTTCTCAGGGACCACCATACGAGGAGACAGGAGGTGGACACTGACTAACGCATGGGTGGAGTGCTTGGTGTGCTGGACCAGAAAGCAAGCATTAGAGAGATGCCGGAGAGTAACATTTACTTCTCTTTGGGGAATCCAGAAACTGATAAAGATTCATGCCTTAACGGAAGGGTGGAAAGGATTTCAGTAAGTGGGGAATAGTCTTACTCAGATTGACTTACAGCAAACAGCCAATTTTTAAAAATCACTCACTGATACGTTTTTATATTTTTTAACAAGGGACTAGGCTATAGTTCAAGTGGTAGAGTGCTTGTCTATCATGTTCAAGGCTCTGATCTACTAGAGAAGTTTAAGAAGCTCTTTGCAAAAATCATCTTACCTACAAGTGATGTATACTAAGACCCCCAGTTCGTGCATGGAACTTCCCTAATACCAAACACACTGTATTTTTCCTATATGATGTTCCATGTTTTATGGTCTGGATCCTTCTCTGAAACATTACTCTTATGCTGTGGGGCCACTAATAAGTGAAATGAAGGCTACATAGACACAAGCCACAGCCACACCTAAATAGTTACTCTGATAACCTAAATGGGAGGGTAGCACACACATAGACAGGTTAGACAAAGACAGAATTCATGGCTGACACAGGAACAGTACAGATTTCATTATGTTATTCATGACGGTGTACAACTGAAAAACTTATAAATTGTGGGCTGAGGGTGTATAGCACAATGGTAGGGTTCTTCTCGGTCATATATGAGGCCCTGGGTTTGTTCCTTTGTAACAAAAACCAAGAATGTGTAAACAACTCTCACACTCAAAATTTTTAATTTTTGTTTTGTTTTTGAGACAGTTTCATTAGGTAGCCCAGGACAGCTTTGAGTTTGTGGTAATTTTTCTGCTTCTATCCCCTGAGTGCTGGGACTCAAGGCATGTGCCACCATGCCTGGCTTCTTTTTATTGTTTTGCTTTTTGAGATTTGAACTCATGCAACCTGGGCTGACCGAAACCTGCAACATAGCTAAGGATGGCCTTGAACTTCTGACCCTGTCTCTGCTTCTCAAGTGCCAAGGTTATAGGAATACACCACCATGCTCATGTTCTGTAAATGTTTGTTTTTGGAATTTTCCACTTTGTATTTTTGGACCACAATGAACAGCAGGTACCACAACTGTAGAAAGTGAAGTTATGAATGAACTACAGTTATTAATATCCTTGCTGGCCTTTTGTGGACAAGTACAAAACACAGCAATGGTAACAGGAATTCTGCCTCCCTCTGCCTCCCAAGTGCTGGGATTAAGGGTGTGTGCCACCACCACCTGGCAGTTTTAAACTTTTACATACAAATAGATGAGTCTGCTACATACATAAAGCCAAATGGACTTTGGGCTATGCATTAAGGTTCCAAGTGAAAATGGATATTCCTAGACTCCAAGGAACATGACTGAAAACAAAACATTAGTTAGTCCTATTTATCTCCTGAAATACAAAGAAGTTATTTTATTTCTTGCATATCAGAACTAACCTGAATATGGGTTCAAACTCATGGAAATACTCTACTAGATGGAACCCAAACTGACAATATAAAAAGTCTTATTTATAGGAGCCGGGTGGTGTGGCACACAGCTTTAATCCTAGCACCTGGGAGCCAAGGCTCGCAGATCTCTGAGGTCAAGGCCACCTGTACCTACAGAGAGGACAGCCAGGGCTGTTACACAGAGAAACCCTGTCTTAAAAACCAAACCAAAACAAAAACCATTCTATTAAATGGCACTATGTGCTTCAAAAGTCATAAACATGGAAGTCAGTTCTCCAGTCCTGAGGAGAAACCACTTTAGGGAAAGCTTTTTATTTAATGTTTTCTGTTTGTCATGTTCTGTGTTAGACGCTGGGAATCAAGGAACAGGACCTGGTAAAGCCTACTACAGGTAGAAAAATAGGGTCTAGCAATGAAAATAAAAAGCAAAATAGGTAAGCTGCTTCAGACAACTACAAGGCTATAGTAACAAAACAATCCTACATGTTTGCATGCTGTTTATTTGCTTCAAGCAAACATGAAAAAGAAAAGCAGAGTTCTTCCATAGAACTAAAAGGTATTAGGTAACCTACCTCAAATGTCATCTCAAGCAGGTTCTTTGGAATCTGCATTACTCCTGTGTCTCCTAGCTCCCCTGAAACGCAGATCCACGGGTTTGATGTGATGATTGCATTGCTCAGCTTTTTAATCGGAATGATCGCTGACCTATAAGGAATCACTGAAAGAAAACACAAAAGTGAATTATAAAAACAAAACAAACAAACAAACCCCACACAATTATCCAGAACTAGACGCTCTCAAGGTTCTCAAGGATTTTGCTTATGTATTTATTTTGCTTCTTTTTATGTATATGGATGTTTTGCCTGCATGTACTTATGCACACATCTGTGTCTAGTGACCTCAGAGGTCAAAAGAATGGAGTCAGATCCCCTGGAACTGTAGTTAGGGTATTAGAATTATGAACCACCATGTGGGTGCTGGGAACTGATATTTGGCTTTTTATGATCAATTTTTCAGATATACTCATGAGGGTCCATGAGGTGGCTCTTTAAAGACACTTGTTGTCAAGCGTGACAACCTGAGTCTGATCCTGGAACCCTCCTGGTGGATGGAAAGAACCCACTCCCACAGAATGCTTGGGTCAGGTTACTAAAGAGACTCATAGGCACCAGGAACCTAGGAGGGCCAGGTGTAAGCAGATCTATAGGAAGCCTTTTCAAAGGTCTCACCACTAGATGTCACCATCCTGTCACGGACCGTGGCGAAATGTAAAAGCACAAGGAAATTTGGAAATTTAAAGCAGAAACCACCTCGGAACGCTGTTGACTGTTGGCACAATCTCAGGTTCATACCCAGCTAGCTTTCTTATACAGCCTAGAACCCATGTAAGGAATGGTGCAGGCTAATATGAGCTGGGTAATTCCTCAATGGAGACTCCCTTCTTAGGCTGTGTGAAGCCGACAGTTAAAGTTTACAGGTACTCACTGCTTGGTAGACAAGCCTAGTCCAGCATCCCTCTAAGGTTTCTTTCTGCTTCAAGAGCTTACCTGTTTTGCTTCTGTGATAGACTGTAACCTCTAAGCCGGAATAACTTTCTTTCCTCAGTCTGCTTTTGGTATTTGTCATGGCAAGGGAGGGAACTAGGATACCTGAGTAGTTCTCTAATATCTTCCAATGCCTCAAGATGAAAGTTTCTCAGAGAAAGAGAAATGTACAGATACAAGAATATTTTCAGAGGTTCTTACGCATCTTATTATTGTGTATGTGATAGGCCTATGTGAATTCTGGTACATGTGTGTCAGTGGCTTATTCAGAATTGGTTTTCTTTCCATCTTTCCATGGGTCCCAGGGATCAAATTCAGGTCACTGGGATTGTGTGCAAAGTGCCTCTTTCTGCTGAGACATCTTGCTTGTCCTTTTGTTTTTTGTTTTGAGATTTGATTTATGTATCCTATTCTGGCCTTGAAAATAGCTGAAAACAACCATGATTTTAGCCATCTTAAGTGATCTTTCTTTTCTTTTAAAAATCTTAAACAAAACAAAACAAAACACCTCCACACATTTGTGTGTGTGAGCATGTGTGAGTGTAAGCGTGTCTATATGCCTGTACTTGTCACTTTGGTGCATGTGTAGCGCTCAGAGGGCAACTTTTGGGAATTGGTTCTTTCTACCATGAGACCTGTCAGGCACTGAGCTATCTTGCTGGGTCTCCCTTTCTGGAGACAGGACTTTCCTGTGTAGGTGAAGCCAGCCTTGATTTTTTTGATCTTGCCTCAGCAGGGATTGTAGGAGCTACATGCCCAGTCTTTAGACTTCTAGACAGGGTTTCTCCGTGTAACCCTGGCTGTCCTAGAACCTAGAGAGATCTGCCTGCTTCTGCCTCCCTAGTGCTGGGATTAGAGCTGTGAGCCACCACTGCCTGGTTTGAGTAGTTTTTTAGTGAGGCTTTCGCACAGGCTGGCACTGGAGGGCGAGGGAGCCCCCTACATTCCTAAATGGAAACAGAGAGGTCGTCAGTGTTCTCCATGCGCCACGGCAGATCTCACTTTTGAACCCCAAAGCCAGTCTTGCCTGCTCACCTGGAAACTGTTCACTTAAAAGTCAGCTGTGCACACTTACTAATAGTGGTGAACACACTGGTAAAGCAGAAATAGTCCACAGCGTTGAGGGAGAGCAGATGGAACAGGAACTGCTGCCTTTCTTCCTCACAGCGCAGAAAAGCGTAACGCTTATACAGCTTCCTGAGAGACGTTAACACAAGCAGGAAGCAGCAGTTACAGTTTTCATCCTTAAAAACTACGACTTCAAGTTAAGACCCCGTGAGTCAGGGCACCCACTCAGTGAGTAAAGGCACTGGCTGGGTAAGCAGAGAACATAACATCCAAACATCCACAGGCTGACCTCTCATTTCCACACATTCATGGTGGCTCCCGTACACATGCACTTGAGGAAAAAAAAAACAAAACACCAAAAACCCAAACAACAAACAAAAACAAAAACTAAAGATCAATCAATCACCAATCAATAAAACAAACAAACAAAAAAACCTGCCTCAAACCTGGGCTGGAGAGAGAGAGCGCACAGTCGTTAAGAGCACTGGCTGCTTTCCCAGAAGACAGGCCACAAACACGGCATTTCATACCGTAATTCTAGTCTGAGGGATTGGGCATTCTCTTATGGCACTGTACACATGTGGGGCACATACATGCACACAGATAAAACAGCCACACATGTAAAACAAACAAACAACACACTCACTTCATCATGTGGGTGCTAGGAACTGAACTCAGCTGTGCTGGAAGATGCTCGGTACTCCGTGGTGCGGAGCGCCCCTCTGGTCCCTTCCACTCATCTGTTTGCTCACTCATTAATTCATTTTTGAGAGTGTTTCTCATCAGACCTGGAGTTCACTGATTCAGCTAGAATGGTTGGTCAGTGAAGCTAATACAAGTTCAGCAGCCTGTCTTTTGGATGTTACTGTCAGCTTGTGTGGACTAGAAAGCATTTACTTTTCTGATTACAAAATAGCAATCTGGTCTTTGGCTGTTAAATCTGGTGTGCCCTCTCAGAAATGATCAAATATCTACAAGGTCTTTCTTTCTTTCTCTTTTGAAGATTTATTATGTACACACTGTTCTGCCAGCACACTAGAAGAGGGCACCAGATCCCAGTAGAGATGGTTGTGAGCCTCCATGTGGTTGCTGGGAACTGAACTCAGCCAATGCCTCTGAGCCATCTCAGCAGCCCCACAAAGGTATTTTCTGAAGCACACCTGTCACACAAGAATGTACACATTCATCAGGATTCACAAAGGTGCTAGTTCGTCAGCGTATTTAATTTCCTTTGTAAGCACAAGTCACGGAAACAAATGTCTCAGAAAGGCAGAGTCTTACTTGGTCAGCAACTGGTTAGAGAGCAGCTGCTTGAGATGCTGTGACAAAAGCTTCTTTTCTAGAGATAACCTTATCCATGCCCGCGCTCGGCCAACATCAGTCTTGATCTCACTCATGTTCTGAATATGCCTAAAAGTCAGTACCAACAAGAAAGAATTATTTTTACATTTTAGACAACTTATATGAATTTTTTTTTAAACAATACATCTGATTCATATACATCACAGTCAAAATAAAAGCTCAGAATGACATCAGTCCCCTTTGTCTTTTTTTGAGGGCGGGAGTTTAGCTTGATACAAGGTCTCTCTGTAGCCCTGGCTGTCCTGGAACTCACTCTGTAAACCAGGCTGGCCTGTGAACTCAGAGATCCACCTGCCTCTGCCTCCCAAATGATGGGCAGAAAGAGATTAAGTGCAAGAGCCAGACTAGAATTTTGGGATGAGGAGGGGCAGAGTCAGAGAAGCAAGATGGGAATGCTATATTGAGAAAAGGTACCAGGCCACATGGCTAAACACTGATACGAGTTATAGGTTAATTTAAGTGTAAGAGTTAGTGAGTAATAAGCCTGAGCTATCAGCTGAGCATTTATAAGTAATAGTAAGTCTGTGTGTGGTAATTTGAGAAGCAGCTGCTGGGTACTTGGGGCTGGTGGACAGGAGAGAAACATCTATTTACACACACACACTCACACATAAACATCTATTTACACTCACACATAAACATCTATTTACACACATACACACACACTCACACTCACACATGCACAAAGTGGACAGGAGAGAAACATCTATTTACACACACACACACACACACACACACACACACACTCACACATGTACACATTATACTAACAAAGTACACCTTTAAAGGAAAGTTGTTAAGTGGCTTTTTGTTTGTCTGTTTTGAGACAGGGTCTCTTTAGTTTAGTTTTGGCTGTCTTGGAACTCATTATGTAGACTGGTCCAAACTCACAGAGATCCCCCGCTTCTGCTTCCAAGTGCTGAGGCCAAAGACACATACCACCACAAGCCTTTTTTCCCCTTATTTTCTTTTCAAATTTATTTTTATGTGCAATGGTGTTTTGCCTGCACGTATGTCTCTGTGAGGATAGCACACCCCCTAGAACTGGAGTTATAGATGGTGGTGAGCTCCCATCTGAGTGCTGGGAATTGAACCTGGGCTCAATTCTAGAATAGCACCCAAAGCTCTTGACCACTGAGCCATCTCTTAGCCCTGGGACAAAGCATCGTAAGTGTTATAGTTAATTTTATATTTTATGTACACACATTTTGAACTCTCATATCTTAAATGTTGACTAAATATTGTACTTAAAATGTTTATAAGAAAAAAGCTTAATCTTTTTCACTCATTCTTTTGTTTGTTTTGTTTCAAGGCAGAATTTCTCTGTGTTGTAACAACCCTGATTGCCCAAGAACTTGCTTTGTAGACTAGACTGGCCTTGAACTCACAGAGACCAGCCTGCCCACTCTACCTCCCACTTGCCTCTGCTTCCCAGATGCTGGAATTAAAGGCATGCCTCACCACGTCCTGGCAAGAAATGCTATTTTAATATTTGTATTTTTAAAGTTGTATCTTGTTGGGTGGTGGTGGTACACACCTTTAGTCCTAGCAGAAGCAGGTGGATCTCTGTGAGTTCAAGGCCAGTCTGGTCTACAAAGTTAAGTTCCAGGATAGGTAGGGCTCCACAGAGCAACCCTGTCTTGAAAAACAAACAAACATAAAAAGAAAAACTGTATCTTTCTGAGACCAATTTTTCTGATAAGTCAACTGTTGGTGTTTATATTTTTTGTCTACCTATCTATAAATAACATGCATTTAAGAGATTTTTTTCAAAGAGAAATTATAGTTTATAGGTGTTTCAGAGAAAGCTCTTCCCAACTGTCTCTTCCCTTTTTATTTAATGTAAAAAACAAAACAAAACGAAACAGCACAATAGTAAGCAATCAAAATTTAGGCTGGAGGGATGGCTGTGCGTTAAAAGGCATTTACTGCCCTTCACTCAGATTCAGTTCTCAGTGCCCATATGGTGGCTCGCAACCATCCCTAACCCTGGTTTCAGGAGATCCAGTTCCCTCCTCTGGGCATCAGGCATGCATACATATGGTTTACATATGTGTAGAAGCAGGTCCAACACTAATACTCTTAAGATAAACTAAAAGTAAAATAACAAATGAAAAACCACACTTATGATTATGAAAATACTTTCTTCAGAATATGTAAACAAAAGTTATGGTTATAATCACTTGAGCAACTCAGGTGAAAGCTACCCTTCAAAGTTACCACCGTTCGTTAACATGTGCAATACCTCATGTCTTGAATAAGAGAGACCCTGAGTGTTGGTAACATAACTCCTGAGTCAGATTTTCTTCTTTCTGGTCCAAGGGCAACTATGTAGAAAAATATTAGCAAAGTATTAGGAAAATAACAGTAAAAGTTTATACTTTAATTAAAATATTTTTTTCAACACAGATCTTTCTGTGTAACCCTGGCTGGCCTTGAACTCACAGAGATCCACTTGTCTCTGCCTCCCAAATGTTGGTATTGAAAGGGTGTATCACCATGTCTGGCCTATTGATACATTTTCAAAATAATTTTTTAAGAGTTTCTAACACTGCTGGGTGGTGGCACATGCCTTTAATTCCAGCACTTGGGAGGCAGAGACAGGAGGATCTCTGTGTGTTCGAGGCCAGCCTGGTCTACAGAGTGAGTTCCAGGACAGACAAAGAGAAACCCTGTCTCAAAAAACCAAAACCAACCAAACAAAAATTTCTGAAATTACAATATAAGTATATCATTTCCGTCTTCCCTTTCCTCCCCCTAAACCTTCTCATATGTACCCTATGTTCCCCACACCTTTGTTCTCGTTCAGATTCACGGCCTCCTTTTCTTTGTTACTAGGTGTGTGTGTGTGTGTGTGTGTGTGTGTGTGTGTGTGTGTGTGTGTGTGTGTGTTTCTAAATACATAAACACAGCCTTCTCTGTCTGCACATTGTTACTTGCATGCATATTTTTAGGGCTGTTTCAATATGTATCAATATGTTTATTAATACAGTTAACAGGTGCGTTCTTTCTAAACAAGCTATGGCTATAAATTTAAAACAAGTATTTTATGAGAGTACATCTAGAAAATAATGCAAAATATGTAAATTCTGGCCTCGAGGACCAGACATTTAGCTATTTATTTGTTGTCACAGTGCTGGATAATTAATCACTCAAAGGCAATGTTGAGAAGTTAAACTATTAAGTATGTTTAACTTTAGATTTATGAATCTGAAACCTATTTATGGTTTTTTGATTTTTTTGAGGTAATGTCTCTAATCCCAAATGCTAGGATAACATGTATGATACTATGCCCTGTTCATGTGATTCTGAGGATTGAACATCCTTGGCCCAGAAAAATATTTAATGTTTAAACTTTGGAAGACTTTCTTTTCTTTCTTGTTTTTTTTTTTTTTTTTTTTTTGAGATAAGGTTTCTCTGTGTAACAGCCCTGGCTATTCTGGAACTTGCTTCCTAGACAAAGCCTGCCTCTGCTTCTGAGGGTTAGGTTTAAAAGGGTATGTCACCAAGCCAAATTTTTTTCTTTTCTTTTTATTATTATTTCTTATATAATGTAACTGTTTTGGTTCTTTAGGTTGGTAAATCCCTCCTTCAAAGTTCAGAATCCTAACTACAATGTGCATATCATGCAAAGTGAGTATTTAAATTGACTTGTAAAAGTATACGGTATATTAATGGTTTTCTTTCCTTTTCTTCTTTCTTCTTTTTAATTTTGAGACAGGGTCACACTCTGTAGTTGGCTGTCCTAGAACTCACTGTGTAGTCTAGGCTGGCTCAGCTCACACAGATCTATCTCCCTTGGCCTCTCAAATGCTATGATTAAAGGTATGCATAATCATGCTTGGTAATCTTTTTTTTATAAATTAAATGCTTAAATGCTACATTTATTTCACATTATTAAAACGTTTAAATGCCACGTGCATGTTTGGCATGTGTTTAGTCCATGGATGCCAGAAGAGGATAGCAAATCCCCAGGGACTGAGAACCATCACGTGGGCTCTGGAAATCAAATCCAGATCCCCTAGAATAGTAACGTCTGTTCTTAACCACTGAGTTCGCCCTCCAGTTCCACAACTAACATTTATAAAAGGAGGGATGATGAGCCACGTGGGAATACTTAGAATAGTAGAAATGGGTTAATAATTAAGACAGAGCTAGCCGGTAAGGAATTAGTAACTGGCCAACAGAATTGTATCAAATACAGAGTCTCCGAGTGTTATTGGGGCCTGGCGTGGCGGCGGGACCAGACCGCCAGCGGGAAAAACCTGCTCGTAACAGAGGGAAATTACTCTCAAAGCAAGCATAGAGCACACTGCCACTGGCTTACTTTTGATGAGATGTGAAGGAATTTTGTGCCCCTTCTTCATTTCTATTTCCTCTTCTGTAAATGGGAAACTAAACTTTAGCAAATACACTGAGGGGGCTTCAAGTGTGGATTTTGCTTTATGTTATAGCTATCTTTTCTCAGTTTTTAGGTTCACTGATGTTGACAAGCCAGGATATAATACTGGGACAGATGCTTGCTTGTCTCCTGCCCATGCCACCGAGGGAGGGTTACTGAAAATCTTAGTGTGTTAGATCTTTATGGTTTTGGTGCTTGGTGGAAAAGCTGGACTCGTGTCTAGCAGATATAAATGATCACTTATGGGAACGACAAGGAGGATCTAGAGGGTGGTTAGGAGACACGGTCTCTCCATAGCTCTGGCTATCACAGACCAGGCTGTTCTTGAACTCACAGAGACCCACCTGTTTCTTACTTCCAAGTGCTGGGATTAAATGGGTGTGCCACAACGTCTGGCTTAGGGAAGGTAATTTTCAAGCTGGTACTTTAAAGACAAATCTCTTTGACACTCAGGGAAGTAATGCACATTGAGGAAATTGTCTTAGACACTTGAAGAAAATCTGATATCTTTATCTTCCTATTGAGACCACCCTGGCTCACATGTGTTATTTACGTGCATTAGTCTTTTGGGGGTAGAAAGTCAAATGGCTCTGAGAATGACTCTTCATTCCACATGGCAACATAAAATATAGCCACACAAACAGTAAGAAATATAGTGTGGCACACACCTGTATGCCCAGCATTTGGAGGCAGCAGGATCAGGAGTTCAAGGTCATCTTTGGCAACAAAAAATTCTGTCTCAAGAAACAGAACTGGACAAAATAACAACCTCAAAACAAAATCCCGAGAAGAGGAAGAAGATATGAACCAGAGGAAAAGACCTGAAACTATAAACAGCGAGTTGACTAGAGGGAAACAATCAGCAGCCAGAAAGCTTAAGAGAGGCTCATAATAAATAGGTGTCCCTGAGGTAAAGGGACTGATAATTTGGACAGGGGATGTGCCCCCCAAAATTGTGTTTATGGCTTAGTCCCTAATACAGTGTTCACATGTGGCAGAACATTTGGGAAGTGACTGAATCATCTGACGCTGGCCTAATCAGTAGATCCACTCACTGATGGACTACAGTCTGACAGTCTGACGGCATTGGGAGGCGGCAGAAACTGGAATGTGGGGCCTGCATGCCAAGCAGGTCACTGAGAGTGTGCACCCGGACGGTGTATCTTGTCCTAGCTCCATCTCTACTCCCTGGCAGCCCTGATGTAGGCAGTGTTACTCTGCCATGAATTTTTAAGTCAAAAACTTTTTTTTGTTTGTTTTTGTTTTTCAAGACAGGGTTTCTCTGTCTAACAGTTCTGGCTGTCCTGGACCTCGATTTGTAGACCAGGCTGACCTCAAACTCACTGAGATCTGCCTGCTTCTGCCTCCCTTCTATTGAAACAACAGACAGCCGTAAGCTATACGGCTTAGGGCTGGTGAGATGGCTCAGCTTTATCAGAATGCATTGCTTTTGCAAAGGACTTCAAATTTGGTCCCATCACTCATGTTGGGTTGAGCAGCCCACAACTACCTGCAGCTGTATCTTCAGGACACTTAAGGCCCTTTTCTGGACTCTACAGACATTTATACACACACAATCATATAATTAAAAAAAATTTAAAGTTATGCTGGGTAAGTGCTGATGCCTGCCTTTAATCCCAGCACTTGGGGAAGCAGAAGTTATCAGATCTTCGTAAAGTTGAAGCCAGCCAGAACTATGTAGGGAGCTCCAGGCCAGCGAGAGCCACATAGTGGGACTCTGTCTAAACAAAACAAAACAAAAAGAAGTTACATGGCTGGCATTAATCTTACTGAGACCACTAAAATACTGTTACTCTTACATCATTAACCCTTCATCGACTTGACAGTGCGACAGCAGACTATGGAACTGCACATGCCTTTGAGGTATTTTCATTTATCTTTCACTTCAGAATTTGCTGGAGGTCACAGAAGATATTCAGGAGTCTGATTTCTAAGTGAGTGTTTCCCAAAATCAGCTGAACATTCTCACATGCCTTTTTTGGGCATCAGAGTTGAATTTGTCCATCTCATCTTAATTGAACTTGGCTTTCCAACATTTTACCCCATGAATAGCTATTTCTTAGGACTTTATTCTCCTTTGAGACAGAGTCTAATACATACACCAGGGATGGCCTCCAACTTTTGATCCTCTTGCTCCCATGCCTAAAGGGTTGGAATTATCATTATGCTCAGCTCTGCTTTCTCTAACCACTTACTGGCCTTCTAGTTATGGTCAAGTGAAATTTAGATAAGGTACCTTGCTTATATGGCTGCAATTCCTGTTAGATACAGAACATAGACCAATGTACTTTTACTTTCTATTAGCAAAAATGGAAGAAGAGGTGGGCATTAGAGATCTAAATCTAAATCGGTATAAATATATTTATGTTGAAGGCATCAGGGCACTGACAAGCTCTTGAGAGGAGTTTCAGGGCAATGTAGTATCAAGTCCATATTCCCAGTTGCCTTAAAAGATATATTAAAAATGAAGAGATGGCTCAGAGGTTAAGAGCACTGGCTGCTCTTCCAGAGGACCTGAGTTCAATTCCTAGCAACCACATGGTGGCTCACAGCCATCTGTAAAGAGATCTGGCGCCCTCTTCTGGCCTGCAGGGACCTTGGGTAAGGATAGTGAGGGAAAGGAACTGGGATGAATACTAGGTGTCTCTTCACATCTCTTTACTCCCCTCCTTTCATTTATTGTTCTTTTACTTTTTATTTATTTTCTTTTTCAGTACTGGGGATTGAACCTCGGGTCTCACACTTGCTAGGTGGGTATTCTTCCACTGAGCTATATCCAGTTGTGGAGGTCAAAAGATAATTTTGTGGCATTCTCTCCTGCCTACCATGTGAACTCGGGGGATCAAACCCAGGTTTTCAGAGCTGGCAGAGGAACCTTTACTCCCTGACTCTAACAGGAGTCGTGCCACTGACTCTAACAGCTGAGTGTGGCGCTGCCGCCTTTGATCTCGGCATTCTGAAGGCAGAGGCAGGGGGAGCTCTCTGAGGTCAAGGCCATCTTGGTCTACATGGTGAGGTCCAGGTCAGCCACAGCTACACAGTGAGACCATGTCTCAAAAAATTCTTTCTTTTAAAGACTTTTTATTTCTGAAAATTTGAAAGAATTTACAATTTTAAAAAATGGTTCCTAAATGGCTAATTCACTATAAAATCTTTCCCTACTCCGTTTCAGTTTTTTTTTGGATAAGGTCTCATCATGGCTCAGACTGGCTTAGAAAGCATGAGCCTCCTTCCTCAGTGTGAGTGCTGGGATTATGGCCAAGTGCCACCATCTCCAGCCCAAACATTTTAGTTCTGCTAACTTCCTACCGTTAATCGTGTGTTTTATGAAATAGATGATTATCTTACAAAAGCAAACCAAGCTCTGGGCTGCGGATATGACTCAGTGGCGAATGCCCTGGATTTGACCACCAGCTCAGTCAAGAAAAAACAAAGTCTTTGTGACAAAAAAAAAAAAAAAAAAAAAGAAAAGTAATAGTTGTATTATTTGACATAAGGAGGGAACCCTGCGTGTGTAAATCTGATTAGCGGGAGAATTATGATACCAATACCGTGAGATGCTGTCTATAGACTGAAGAAGCTAACCCCTAAGCTGAGTGTGTTGATACAGGCATGTAGTCCCAGATACACAGAACTAAGGTGGGACACACACCAAGTCTGAGGTCAGCCCGAGCATCGACGTCAGATCCCTACCTCAAAAAGAAGGAAACAAGCTAAGCAAGAGAATCTGACTCGTAAATAGTCTTGGAGATGAATATGGTATTTTTCCTGAAAGTTTATTTATAAATACAAGGTCTAGGATTTGATCCTGACGTTACTAAAAAAAATAAAATAAAATAAAAAGGGACAGTGAGATAGAGCAGTGAATAAAGGCATCTACCACCAAGCCAAGCAACCAGAGTTAAATTCTCAGTTCCCATCAAGTGGAAGACAACTCATTTGGGCTTCCTTTGACCTCCACGCTGGCCCACTGGCACACTGGCCCACATTAAAAAAAAAAAAAAAATTAAGTAAGATGTAACAAGACATAAATTATTGCAGGGTGGTGGTGGCATGCACCTTTAGTCCTAGCACTTGGGAAGAGGCTGGTGGATTTCTGAGTTCGAGGCCAGCTTGGTCTACAGAGTGAGCTTCAGGACAGCCAAGGACACACACAGAGACCCTGCCTCAAAAAACAAATTAAAAATAAATATTAGTGATGGTCACAAAATTTTTCCTTTTTCTTATTTTTTTCCTAAGACACAGTTTTTCTGTGTAGCTTTGGAGCCTGCCCTGGCACTGGCCCTGTAGACCAGGCTGATCTCTAACTCACAGATATCCACCTGCCTCTGCCTCCCAAGTGACAGGATTAAAGTGCAATACCACTGCCCATACAAAACTTTTCAATAACAGTAATAAATAATAAATAGTAATAATAATAGAATAACAACAGCACATTCCGTACCATACTCTAGCACTGGGAAGATGTACCTGTATTGTCCTTCACAATTAATTGTGTTTGTTCTTTTGTATCAACATGATCACTCTGGGTAGCTACTATCATTTTCTCTGTCTTACAATGAGAAAACAGAAGATCGGAAGGGTCAAGTGAGTTTCCATTGATTAATTGTAATATTGCTTTCTGTTTTAATCTTACTGGCAACATGGGTAAATTTTAGATTGAGATGCACCCACCTAAACTGATTCTTCTCGCTGTCTCAAGCTGCCCACTCTATCGAACCAATCTATCTCAAGCTAGGTGTGGCGGCCCATGCCTATAGTCCTAGCACTTGGGAGGTGAAGACAGGAAGATCAAGACCGCAAGGGTACACCAGGATACACCAGACCTGAAGGCAAACCATCCCATCCCAACGCCTTCTTACCTGGAGAATCTGTGAGGTGCTCTTGCTTCTCCTCTCTGTCCTGAAACTGAATTAAATGTGACCACAATGCAGACTTCCCCTGAAAGCACCAGACACACAAAATGTTCACTTTAAAGAAACAATTCATCACAAAATAATTCCTCATCAAGATCACCTTTCTGTGCCTCCCAGGTGCTGAGATTAAAGGTAACTTTCAGGGGCGTCTTTTCTCCTTCTACAAGGTGGGTTCCAGAGATCAAACTCAGACTGTCAGGCGTGGTGCCGAGCAGTCTTGTTAGCCCCTTTCCTTCCTTTTTTCTTTTTCTTTTTTTTTTTTTTGAGACAAGGTCTCTGTAACCCTGCCTATCCTGGAGCCAGCTCTGTAGACCAGGCTGACCGCCTCTGCCTCCCAAGTGTCGAGGTTAAATGTGTGCACCACCACCCTCCTGGCCTTCTTTCCTCTTTTTAGGACGGGGTCTCACTATGTAGACCAGGCTGGCTTCAAACTCACAGAGATCCACCTGCCTTGCTTCCCGAGTGCTGCCACTTTGAACAGTCCCTTGACACGAACAGGACCCTTAATGGACCGTGCCACCAGCGCCTGAGTTAGTTACCTGCTTGACCTGCAAACCGTGGCTCCATATTCTCTCCAGTAGGTCACAGAGGCTGGCGATCAAGGTGTTCTCTTCCAAGCCAGTGATGCTGGCCTCTCCGTGGCCCAGTTCCACTGCTTCGTGCCCCATCTTCTCTACCAACATGCGCTTTGTCTAAAAACATCGCGGCCGGTCACAAGTTACCACAGCGGGGAATCTCAAAGCCAAGGAATCAATGACTACTGGTTCAGGAGACCTAGCTGCTCTTCTATCACAATTCTGATTACAGACTTCAGGCACCATGGAGAAAATACCTTAATCTGGTGGTCAGCTGGCTGGAGTAATATCTTCTGTATTTTACTATTATGTCAGAGAAATGTTAGGACTACTAATGAAACAATACTATTTGTAAGGCATCAAAATTTTTGGAGGGAAAAACCCCCACATATAATTTAGATTATTTACTCCTGTAACAGTAGACTTGTCCTAGAATTTCTGAAATTACCTTCAATCTAAAATGCACCTTCTGACCCCAGAACCTCATCCTGTCACTATAAGCTGAACTTTATAGATGCCAGCATCTGGACAAACTAAAGTTTCTGTACCTAAGATAAACAGCAATAGAAATAAGCAGCTCTATGCTTTTTTCTTTTCTTTTCGAGAACTTCCTAGTTTGTGAGTGAACTGGGGTTCTCCCCATCTCCCCATTTTCTCTCTTATTTGCTCACAAGGATGTATCAGAAAATGAAAACCATTTTCAGGTAAATTAATTCATATCAACTTTAGCTAGTCTTCACAGGCAAAGTGACAAAGCTACAGCTCATCTAGGTAGTACCTTGTCTAATTACTGATACTGAAAACAGTACTTTTATTGAATATGCTCACAAGTTACTTATAAAACTAAGGTTTTTCATTTATATGCCTACCTCAAATAAAGACGGCTTTGTGAGAACAATTATATTTAATACTCACTGACCTATACCATAGTTAAGATACTTTCCCCTGAGCACGTGTGGTAACATGTATGAGCACAAGCAAGGCTTTACACAGGTATATACACTGCTTTTCACACAAAAGAGCAACATTCTTTGTATAACTCATGGGCGGCCTCACGTCACGCCATGGACGGCTGAAGAGGAAGAGTGCAGCAAAGGGCCAGGGAGACGGGTTGTGAGTAAACGCACAGGCCTGACCACCTGAGTTCAGAGCCCGGGAACCACGTGAAAGCTGGATAAGGCGGCACACACCTCCATCTCAATGCTACTATGTAAGATTTAGGATGAAGTTCATGGGCCCTGCTGTTTTCAAGCAGCCACAGTAATGGCAACAAACAAGAAAGAGGCTGCCTCTAAATGAGGTAGATGATAAGAACGGACTTGGTTAGGCTGTCCTCTGCCTTCCATGTGTGCCCCCCCCACCCCATACATCATCATACAATAGTTAAAAGGCGTGAGAAACTATGCAATGCTCCCATGTCATTGATGCTGTGGACCATGGAGGTTCATGACTTCAGTGAAGAGCATTATCAGGTCTATGTTACAAAAAAGTTTCTTTTGAAGCTTGGAGAGGTGGCTCACGGGTTAACAGCATTAGATGCTCTTGAAGAGGAGCTGGGTTTGACTCCCACCACCCACACGGTAGCTCATAACCATCTGTACTGCCAATCCCAGAGGCCTTCATGGACACTGCCCACATGTGGCACTCAGACATGGATTGGATACATGCACAACACCCATACTCATAAAAAAACAAAATGATAGACTCTCTTTTCAGAGAAGCTACAGGCACAAATGGAGATGACTTACCTCATCTTAGATCCACACTACGTGGTCCACATCTTAGTGAATGCACACTATCTGGCAACAGTATACGTACCTTCATTCTGCATTCTTTTAATAAGCCTTCTACAAATTTCCAGTTGGTTTGTGCAATTACAGCAGGTGAGAGATCTGACAGTTTTGGTTGTCTCATGTTTTTTCCTAAGCTTCGTGCCTCTTGCATGTATTTCTAAAAAATCAGGAGTAGTTTAAATGTATAAACATCATATATTTTTTTTCTACTTAAAACTTACATGAGCAAATATAACAGGCAGGATGTACAAAGGGCCATTAAGTGTACGTGTGTAACAGCAATTAAGATTTTAGTGCTCTTGATAGAAGGCAAAGAACACGTGTTCTTCCCGAAACCAGTTAACTCTGTGAAAAGGACAGTGACAGAAACATTAAGTTGAAATTCATTCAAAACCAGGAGTTTCATTGAGTTTAGTCTTTTTAGTGGGACCACAATCTTATGATTAGTAGGGATCCAGAGAAGAGCAAAAAATATTAGGCATCTCGTCTGGTCTGAGGTGCACAGAAATGGAGAGGTTCTTGGGTCACTGGTTTCCTCTGTTCCACACCTCTCAACAGAGACTTAAATCCGTCAGTCATCTGGGGCACTGCGCTCCAGCCAAATCCTTGGCTCTAATTAACCTCCAATAGTACTAGCATCGTGTTGTGGCTGACTTTTATGACCTTGATCATGTCAACGAATGTCTAACGTTGCTGCATCTCACTGTGTGGTGCCTGCTACACGGATCACAAAAAAAGGGTAAAAATCATGATGTGCTCCAGGTGTGAGGGCTGGGATGACTACAGAGGTGTTCGCTTAAAACATCCCTTGCACCAAAACGAAAAACAAAACAAAAAACCCTTTCCCTGCCTTGTTCTATAATCCCTACTTTGCCAGAGTCCTCTCTTGATTTTGTGGTGACAGACACACACACACACACCATTCCAATGTTGTTGAACTTTGTTTAGTCATGGGAGGGATTATAGCTCAGCTGGTAGAGAGCTTGCTTATCGTGCACAGGATGTGTAATCGATGCTGACACCACATACACCATACCCGGTGGTGCACACCTAAACCCTGAACACCACGAACACCATGTGTGGTGTGTACATCTATACCTTGGGCACTGGAAGGTGAAGGCAGGAGGATCAAGAGTTCAAGGTCACCTATGCTTACATAGAAAGGCTGAGGCCAGGCTGGTTTACTCAAGACCACATCTCAGAACAGCCGCCATACCCCTCATTAGTGCAGAACTATGTTCTCTGTGCTTGGACCATAGCTGCCTGGAGAATCTCATCGAGACCTTCACACCAAGATCACAAGGCAGAATCTCCAAAAGATCCATCGTCTTAAGACCACATTTTGAAGAACTGCTCTAACCATATAGTTAGCATTTTTTTGAGGGAGATTGCTAGTGCAATTGACACATTCACAGGCAGGCACAGGTGTAAAATCTATTCTTGTTATCTTAAGGGGAGAATTTGATGCTATAAAATAAGATGTGTAAAATCCTTTGCACTCTTTAAATGTAAGAGGACCTGTTTCCCCTCAGGAAGAAAATGGACCTGCCACAGCTGCCCAAAGTTCCACTGATTATCTCTCAATGTTCATGACAGAAGGTAATGTTAACAAAACGATATGGCCTTTTCTCAGTCAATACTTTTAAAGAAGTACTGAAACAGCAAATGAATTTTCCCTGTCACAGTTACTTCAGCTCTTACATGTGCATTTCTGCTTTAAATAGTATTCAAAGGAAAAACTGAGAATGATGAAACTATTATCAGTAGGAACATTAATGTAGCAGTGGGCACAGAAACAAATCTTCCTTTCTTTCCTTTTTTTTTTTTTTTTCTTTTTTTGGTTTTTCAAGTCAGGGTTTCTCCTTGTGGCTTTGGAGCCTGTCCTGGAGCTTGCTGACAACAGGATGGTCTAGAACTCACAGAGATCCACCTGCCTCTGTTAATTTTCAAGGAAGGAAATAAAAGCAGTTCTAGAAAAATCAATCTGAGCTACAAGGCAGCATCAATATGGGAACTGTATTTTCATTTTCTATTACCATTTGGGGACAGAACTAAAAGCTAGATATAAAGAATGGGCAAAAATAAGTTTTTAATGTTTAAAGAGCTTTCCCACTGGATATAGCTCAAGTGTAGAGTGCTTGATTAGCATATACAAACCCTGGTTTGATCCCCAGCACCATATAAACACTAGGTGTGGTGGGGTTGGAGAAATGCTCAGTGGTGCCAAGTGTGTGCTGATTTTGCAGGGGACTTGAATTCAGTTTCCAGCACCCACATCAGGTAACTCAGTTAACCCTAGCTCTAGGAGTATGTGATGTTTCTGGCCTCCATCTGCACCTGTACTCAAGTACACACAGCTACTCTCTCTCTCTCTCTCTCTCTCTCTGTCTGTCTCACACACACACACACACAAACATAATTTTAAAAAATATAAAGATCAGGTAATGTGTGGTATCACCACCACCACCACCACCACCACCACCACCACCACCACCACCACCACCACCACCACCATCACTATCAAACCAAACTGGGTATAGTGGTGCTGTCTTTATTCCCAGTATTCGGGGGTGGGAAAGGAGGATCAGAAGTCAAGATCAGCCTTAAATACATTCCAGTTTAGGTCAGGCTAGGACACATGGACCCTGTCTCAAAAACAAAAGCAAACAGAGGTGATTGCTCTTAGGAGGACCTGAGTCTGGTTCCCAGCACCCACAGCAGGCAGTTTACAAGCATCTAAAACTCCAGCTACAAGAGATCTAATGTACTCTGAGGGCACTGTACTCATGTGGCATTCACATACTCAGACAGACAGACAGACTACACGCACGCACGCACACGCACACACACACACACACACACACACACACACACACACACACACACACACACAGAGCAAAACCAATAAAACAGTTGAGTTTGGTGGTGCACACCTTTAATCCCAGATCTTGGGAGGCACAGGCATGCTGATCTCTTAGTCTAGGCTAGCCAGAGTTAGCCTTCCCCACAATTTTGTAATAGATATTCTAACCTTCTAATTGGTGCTAACTCATCGGAAGGGAAGACTACTGTAAATGTAAACTAATAACATAACAAGAAACAGCTATAAGCCAGAGTCTTAGACTATTTGTGTCCTTGGGTGAGCAGTGGTTAGAGCAGACTGCTGTGCATGATTGGTGCCCGGACATTAGAATTCCTGAGCTACAGGCTCAGCTCTGCTGTGTATGTCCATTTAACTGTGGGCAAATTTCTTGTTTGTCAGCTAAAATGTCAAGCTAGACAAAACAACCTCAAAGGTTCCTCTTAGCACTGATATTCTATGATGATGAAACAAAATGTAGACCGGGAAAGTAAATTAAAGTGGTACAAAGACAAACACCTAGCAAAAGAAAAGCTGATATTCAGCTGCTTCTGCACTTGTGAAAAGAAATGCTTAAAAAAAATAAATAATCTACAATACACTTCTCTCCCTCTTAAAAGACAGGCAATTTGTTATCGAGGGTACACACACACACACACACACACACACACACACACACACCCCTATATGCATATCTCAATGACTCAGGACTTGAATGTCAGTGTTACTGTCAACAGCATAGATTACTCGTGTGAGCACATTCCAGCACACACAGGCAGCAAACAGAAGATGAAGCAGAGAGCAAAACATGCTATGTGCACTCATGGGTGTGGGCCATTCAAGAAACACCAAGATTCAGGGACATCTTGTGAAGCACTTTCAAGGCCAAGGACATACCAGGCAGCACTCAGAGAAGGACTTTTTAGGAAGCCGTGCAGGAGGAGTTGGGCCCTGGTCCCACTCCCAGAATGCCATGGAGTCCTGACAGACCAAAAGTTCCCCGGTAGGCTAAGATGATGGCGACGTTTCAATGACAGAAAGGTAGAAAAGGGGGGGGGGGGAGAAAGAGAAGCAAAACGTGCATGCACATGGTAAGACCACAGCACGGGAAGGGCGTGGAGGAGAGGCAATGAACAAGAAAGGCTTCCGTTTGGAAGCGTGTTTTCCATCGTATTCCTACACATTTGAGTTTACAAAACAGTTACCAAGATTTCTGCTCCAACTTTTCTTTTGGTCCCAAGAAATATAATTACTTAAACAAAATTTGAATTTTACTTTCAATGAATACAAATAAAGCATATCGAACAGCTCTGGTGCCTCTGAAAAATGGCTTCCAAAGCCAAAGAATGCATTACTATATCTTTACTTACTCAGCTTAAATTATATTTGAAACTTAGATATATGTGTATCTCAATGTTTCTCCCTTCAGAAGACCTACTGACCAAAAATTTACCCTAAATAAAGCTTCTATTAGATTTAATGCACAGAAATAAAGCCCTATTTTAGGTGAACAAAAGGACAAGACTGGGAAAATGTTTTCTGCTACATTTTTAGTATAAAAACGGTATTTTAAAATGAGGTGAACTGTTTTTAGAAGCGCTTGAAGGGTCATGTATAATGACACCTCCTGGGTGAGCTTTTCCATCTCCGCATCGTGTCATCCCAGGCAGCCGACCACATACCTCCCGTAAGTCACTGTCCAGTGCAATGTGCTCAGAGTGCTGCCGAAGGCGTTCTTTCCGGCGCTGTGCTGTGGTACTTCGGCTCACCCAGCGGCTGGCAAATGAATATACCGAGACAATATGGATTAAGGAAACCAGCCAGGTAAAAAGACATGAACTTAATTTCCTTAGAAAGGGCAGGCTGGGCAGTGGCAACACGCTTGTAATCCAGCACTTGTGAGGCAGAGGCAGGAGGGTCTCCGAGTTGGAGGCCAGCCTGGTCTACAGAGTGAGTTCTAGGACAGCCAGGGCTACACAGAGAAACCCAGTCACAAAAAACAAAAACACCAGCCTCCTCCAAAACAACAACTACAAAAAGCAAAACAAAACAAAAGAAGGAACCATTAAGAGTGAACCATTCTGCACAGAAGGCTGGTGACAGCCGTTCTCTTCTCTTCTCCCCTTGGTTGGTTGGTTTGTTTGACAGTCTTGTGCATTTCAGTGTGGCCTTGAAATCATGACCCTCCAGGGAAGTTTAAAGTTATAACTTTAGATGCCACTTAATTTACTGATTCAATCTGATGGGTTTTGGATATTCATAACCATCCCCATAAGTAATACTTTTTAAAAACTGAGGCCAGGGAATGGAGAGAGAGATCAGCAATTAAGAGCCCTTGCTGCTCTTCCAAAGGACCTGAGGTTGGTTTCAGCACCCACAGTGGCTGGCTTACAACCACCTGTAACTAGCTTCCAAGGGTCTGATGCCCTCTTTCAGCCTCCATGGCCATCCACAGTCATATGGCATATACTCACACTGACACAGAGGCATACAAACATTCTTAAAAAATAAAAAAAAATTGAGATTCTTAAAAGGGAGATACTAAATGCTAGGTACATGTATACATAATAGCAAGTCAGATTGTTTTTCTTTTTTAAAGACACGGTCTGTGTAGCACTGGATGACCTTAAACTATGTAGACCTAGCTAGTCTTGAACTCACAGACATCCTCCTGCCTCAGTCTCCCCACTGCTGGGGGTAAAAGTGTGCACTATCACATCTGGCACCAAGTCTTAAGTTGATCCTTGATTATATCAGATATATGCAAGTCTCCTTGATATGTTCCAAGTAAATATTATAGGTAAATATTTTTAGCAAAAAGAATATTCTCAAAATCCATAGTTTATAATAACTTGTTGTAGTATCCTAAAAGAATGAAAGAAATTTCTAAATTTTCCACTTAAAAAAGATTTTTATTTTTAATTATGTATGTACATGCCTTGTGTAGGTTATGTAAATGTGAGTGCGGGTGTTTATTCATGGCCTAACACCTTCTGCAGCTGGAGTTACAGGTGGTTATGAGCCTAGCTGGTGGGTCCTCTGCAAAAGCAACATATTCTCTTTATCACTAAACCATCTCTCCAGGCTTGACTGTTAAGTTTTTAAAGGGGTATCTTTGTAAACTTAAGCTCTTTCATGTCAGGGAGGTAGGGTATGATTACTCTGGGCTCTAAAATTATATGATTGTGTTTCTATGAAATGGTATCCTTTAAGATGTTTTATGACAAACTTGTTTTTTTTTTTTTTAGAAATTTTTATTTTATGTGCAACCCTGTTCTGCCTGCATGTATGTCTGTCTATGTGAGGGTATTGGATCCTCTAGAAATGGAATTACTGACAGTGTAAGCTGCTGTGTGGATGCTGGGAATTAAACCCAGGTCCTCTGGAAGAGCAGCCAGTACTCTTAATGGCTGAGTCATCTCTCTAGTTCTGGACCTCAGAAATCTGAAACATTTCCATCCAATGTGCTGATGCCTATCTCCTGTTACATTAGTTCTTCCAACATTTCCATCTAATGTGCTAATGCCTATTTCCTGCCACATTAGCTCTTCCATACCTTAATTCCCATAACTTTTGTGCTGCTATTTCTTTCAGTTCTGGCCCAAGGCCCAAGAAAATCATACAAAGTACTCCACAAGTAGTGCCCTGTCCTTTATAAGGATTCTCTCTCTCCCTTCCAACCTTGCTCAGCAGAGTCCACATCCTGGGAAAACTGTCCTTGATACCCTGGTCTCATGCCACATCAGGGCCTGCTCTCCTTTATGGCACGAATGCCTTCATCTGAAGGCATTTTTATCAACTCTCTTGCTCAACAAAGACTTTTCCCTTTACTCTCGAGTGCTACCAGTGAACTGCTGAATACAGCACGGAATGCGATTTCTACAGCTTGTTCTTAGAAAAGCTACATGGCCTATATAGGTCACAATAGATAGAACTTAAATTAGCAGAGAACAATGTACAAAGACCCAGGTGTCGATCTTCGGCACAGAGGCCTGGAAAGTGAAGCTGTGGGAGAGGGAGCTCGCCTCCATGCCTGCTGCAGTGAGAGGCCAACTCCCAAACATCGCCCTCTGGTTTCTGCATGTGTAGGACGGCATGTGTATATTCCCCCAACACATGTCATTTTAAAAGGGAAAGCATTACTGTCATAAAGACAGTTGGCACAACTTTCACAGGACTGAACAAATTAGGGTTCATCTGAGCATGGAGGCACCCCACCTCTTGGGAGGTAGAAACAAGTGGATCCTAAGTTCCTTGTAGGCCATCCTAAGTTCCTTGGTAAGACCTGGTCTCAATAAACCCAAACTAAATCAACCAACCAACAGAAAGCCTGAAATCCTCACCCCAGAACAAATTAGGGTTAATAGGCAGGGTGGTACAAATAGACACTAATTATATGAAAAGATATATAAATATGATCTGTGGGGCAAAAATATCCTATTTAGTTCTGTTTTCAAAACAGGGAAATGAGACTGTTTAAGACAATCACCGGGGTAAGAGAGTGCGGGGTCACGGTGCTGCTTGTATGCTTCTGGGGTGCTCGTGCGGTGGAGCAGCCTGGAGCTTATGTGGGTCTTGCCCCCAGCCCCAAACGCACTGCCCGGCTGTACAATCTCCTCGACTCTTGACAACTGCAGGGTACCTGAGATGAGTGGGACCAACACTGCAGTATCTGTGGTGCTTCAGAAGCCTAGAACCAATTCAATGACTCATAGCAGACTGAAATGCCATTTTAATAAATGAGAGCACTTTACAGATGCAATGGCAGCAACATGTAAGAGCACGTGGCCCTACAGCCAACAAAGGAGCAAGTTGTTGCTGAGTAGGGCTGGTGTTTGGGCCTCTGGGAGGCTCAGGCCACCCACCTGCGGCATGGAATGGCTGCCCACCTTGCTGCAGGGAGGACAGCACAGGGCCACAGCATCCACCGGCTGCAAACACAAGGTCATGCCTGGGGTACCAGTGGGGTGCCTGTTACCAAGAGCAGAATGGTACACAGAAGTCTGCAGCTAGCACAGGTCTTGTCCCTGGTCATGCTGCCAAACCTCACCATCACCCTAACTCTGAGCAACAAAATAGCCAAGATGAAGAACGATTCACTTTCTGGATTAAGTCTCCTTGAAAGACTTCCATGGCCCATGCTGCCACTGGAGGCCATGGTGATGTCCATGATCTGAGCCGCTGCCCTCCCCCCCAAAACAAACAAACAAACAAACAAAACCCGGAAATATCAAGTCCAATTTGTGTTGCCTGCATACTCATTGGAGCCTAATCAAACTTCCAGTGGCCAGTCCCGTAAAGAAAACTGAGTCCTTCCCCACATGTCTACCACAAGCCATCAATTATGAAGAGCTACACTTCAGAATCTTTACCACAATTTTAAAGAACTCTCTTCAATAGCTTCCTGTCTGGGCTGTCTCTTTTGAGTGTGTGTGTGTGTGTGTGTGTGTGTGTGTGTGTGTAAGTTGCTTCAATGTTTCTCATTCTCTGCTATGAGTCAGCAATCATTGATACCACTGTAAAAGAAGCTGGCTTGCCCACAGCAGAAGCAACTATGTGACACAGAGCATATGAGACCGCAAAGCCCACCCCCATAGTAACACACTTCCTCTAACAAAGCCACACCTACTCCAACAAGGCGACACCTCCTAATGTCCCACTCCCTATGGGCACAAATACATGAGTCTATATGAGGGTCATTCCTATTCAAACTAACAAAGTGCATTATCAGCATGGTAGGAAGCGTGGTGGTGTACAGGCAGACAGTGCTAGAGAAGGAGCCAGGAGTTCTGCATCTGAGTTGGCAGGCAGCAGGGAGAGAGAGTGACACTGAGCCTGGCTTGAGCTTCTGAAACCTCAAAGCCTACTCCCTGTGACACACTTCCTCTAACAAAGGCCACACCTCCAATAATGCCACTCACTCCCCAAGAGTCTATCATTTTCATTCAAACCATTACACCCTCCCTTCTAAGAACTCCATTTATTTCTTTCACTGTTGAGAAAGGTCCTCAGAGGCCTCTAGCCTCACACCTGTTCTGTAACTCAGCCTGGTCTTGAAGTTGGGGTCTTCCTGTCTCACACTCCTTTGTGCTAGGAATATAACTGCAAACCATCTCGCTTATTATAAAGTATCTATACCCATATGTTTGCTGTTTTATTTTCTTGTGCTTGAAAATGTTTTTTGTTTGTTTGTTGTTATGTTCATTTCATTGCTAAATTCTTTTCCTCCCCTGAAATAGTCTTTCTATGTAGCCCAGATTGGCCTGGAATTTTCCTCAGTTACCCAAATGCCGACATTACAGGTATGCACCAGCAAGCTGGATTCACTGTTAAATCTTTAACCTGGATAATCTTCATATATACTAATGGCACAACTAATACTTACCAAACAGATGAAAACCATAATGTTATCAAAGGGAAACAAAAATTGTTAGGCCAACAGTGTACTCATTTATATCAAAGCAATTCAAACATTAGAATGTTTTATAGGTAACAGAAAAGAAAATTTGAGCCCTGGAGATGTAGCCCAGTTGGTAGAGTTCTCTCCTAGCATGAACAACAAACACCTTTAACTTCACCTCCTGCATCACACAAGACATCTGCAATCCTAGCGCTCTAGAAACAGGTATGAGGGTGAGAGCTACCCTCAGCTCTAAAGGGCTGTCTGCATCACACCCTGCCCCTGAGAGGCTCTGGGGTCGTTGAAGAAGAGGGAATAAAAATATTGCAGAAGACAGAGCGGGAGGAGAACGGTTGTGAAGCTGTTTTCCATGCAGGGCAGGGCCATTTCAGAAATGAACTCACAGTGGCTGTGGCTGCCTGCACAAGAGCAAGACAGTCAGGGTTCCAGCACAGATGGGGAAAGGGTTCATGAAGAACCATTTCCACCTGGAGAGCAATTCGCAGTTGATGGCTGCTGGAGGAGGAGAGGTCAGGTTTCCTCAGGGGCACACGGCTGCTAGGCTGCCCATGCACCAGTAGCTGGCCCTACCCTGCCACATTCTGTCAGCACTAATTAGATTTAGTGGGTTAAAATAAACAACGAGAGAGAGGGGGGGGGAGAGGGAGGGAGAGAGAGAGAGAGGGAGGGAAGGAGGATGAATCAGGAGTACTGTTGGAGAGCAAGAAGGAGATGAATATGATCAAAACACATTGTATATGTGTACAAAATTCTCAAAGAATAAATAAAAAAATACATGAAAAAGTTCAGGGCAATCTGAACTGAAAGTCTGAGGCTACTCCAGGAATACCAGACCATGTCTTAAACAAACACCTCAAAGTTACTGTTACTGCTCTCACAGAAGAACTGGATTTGGTTCGTAGCACCCGCAGTGGCTCACAAGCATCTGTTAACTCCAGTTCTTGGGGATCTGATGCTCTCTTCTCACAACCACTGGTACTAGGTATGCACACGGTATATATAACATACATGTAGGTAAAATACTTATACACACAAATCTTTTTAGAAAGTGAATACAAGCCCCATAATCACCAACATTTTTATTTTAAATCACCAACATTTTTTAGCAAAGTTTCAAGTTCAGTGTTTATCTGTTCTGCTTTATGACACAGGGTCACTATATAGTCTACATTATCTTCAAACTTGCTATGCTCAGGCTGTCCTTAAATTCAAAAATTTCCTAGTTCCCCCTTTTAAGTGTCAGGGTTACTGGTAAAATCACCACCCTGATTAGTATTAAGACAGTGTTTTGCCGGGCAGTGGTGGCTCGTACCTTTAATCCCGGCAGGTGGATCTCTCTGAGTTTGAGGCCAGCCTGGTCTACAAAGTAAGTCCAAGTCAGGCTTCAAAGACACACAGAGAAACCCTGTTTTGAAAAACAAACAAGAAAGACAGTGTGGACTTGGGTTTGAGCTGTAGCACTACCAGGACCACAGGATAAGGGGCTTAGCACAGTGGTAGAACACTTATCTGTAAGTGCAAAGCCCTGGGTTCAGTCTGCAACACTGAGATGGGATGGGGGACAGAGCAGCAGCAAATAAATAAATAAATAAATAAATAAATAAATAAATAAATAAATAAATAAATAGATAGATAGGGAGGGAAGGAGGGAGGAGAAGGAGGGAGGGAGGGAGGGAGGGAGGGAGGGAGGGAGGGAGGGAGGGAGGAGAAAGGATGCTGAGGAAGATCATGTATTTGAGGCCAGCCTAGGATTATATACTGAATTCATATTCAGTCTGTTTTAATTATCGATACTCTGTCAATACCAGTAACAAAGACACAAATAAAAAAAAATACAAGAAAGAAATGTGTCTATTTATAAAACAAACCCTCGGTCTTCAGAATCTTTTTTTTTTTTTTTAACATAACAGAATTAAAAGTCAAGTTCACACGATGGATCAACTAAATTTAAATATGTAAATAGACAAGATATTTAATGCTCACACACTGCCTAGCTAACGCTGGAGGACAATTACACTCTTTCATTCACTTAGGCACTCCGGTAAAACACGGGCTTACTTGTTACTGGCTGGTCCTGTTGCCAAGACATCAGGCTGTAACTTTGGAAAGAGCCCTTGCTCACATTTGCCTTGACCGATTTTCATATCAAGTAGATGTGGGCGAATTGCAGTGTGATCCATTTTCATCAGTCTTTGCTCAATTGACTGGGCTATAAATTAAATTTATAATGAATTAGAGGCATTCATTTCTAAAAAAAAGAAATGCTGTATATCATACATTCATGTAATCACCCTGAAACAGATTTTCACACAGGTCTCTGGTAATCAGAAATATAAAGGTATAAAGATTAGTTTTAAGTAAATATTGGAAATATTACATATATACATCCATAGGGAGCATACAGCAATGTTACTTTTTAGTACTTATATTGCTCAGGAATATTCAGAAAGTACCAAGTGCCTGTTTTGTGAGGTCAGAGATCAAGTCTACTGTTAAAAGTCTCAAGGGTTTGTATCAATATTGATTTGTGGTGACTGGTGAGGAAAAAGAAAATTATATTACTATTCATTTCTTGTTTTTCTGTAATCACAAGGCTCTGGAGCCACAGTGTCAACAGCAGGTAGTCTGGGCCTCACAGGTTCGCCTGAAAAGGAATAATGAAGGCAGGCCTGTAACCCCAGCTAGTCAGGAAGCCAAGGAAGGACAACTGTGGGTTCAAGGCTTTCCTATGCAATCACTGACTGTCACAAAACAAAGAAGTATAAAAAGTAGTATGTGCTTCTCTGTTATGACCAAGGCATGGTCCAACGTTCAATTTCCAGCTCTGAAAAATACACAACACAACACAAAACACACTCACACACTCCGCACGCACGCACGCACGCACACACACACACTCACACACACCAAATTAATATCTGTGACAGATGGGGAGCCACAGACAACAGTCTACTTTTACTTTTTCAGAATTCCTGGGGAACTATGGTCGTAACCTAATCGTATTTTCAGGCATGCTAAGTCTATAATGGTACATTTTCAAAAGCGCCTCACACAGCTTCTGAGATGAGAGTAGGATTATCAGGCTCCAAGGGACAAAGAGAAAATCCAGTTTAATTGGTAAGATTTCCCAGATACAGGTTAAGCTAAGGATCTGGTACTTCACTCCATTTTAAAAGTTCTGTCAGGAAGAAAGAGATAAAATTTTCCCAGTGAGACATTCACACAACTATTAAAAGCACTGAAGTCATAATTCTCTCAACAACTTCATTTACTCTATCTCCTCAGCTTCTAGAAACACAGAGGGGCTTGCCACTTCCTGAAGAGACTACAAGGAATCACCCTTATACACGGGGACACAACGGTGTGCCTTGAAGGCTGCATAAGAGCCATTATTTACTACTCCTTTCCTTGAAAATACTTACACAGCATTATGACCCCCGTGACGGAGCTGCTTAAATGAAGATGGAAAGGAAGAACTAAGCAAACAGCAGAAGCAGAGCAGAGAACTACACATCTGTTGTGCCCTCTTATGCAGTACAACATCTGCTCTCAAATAAAAAGTACCACCCCCACCCCAGACAGAATTTCTTTATGATGTTCTGGCTGTCCTGGAACTTTCTCTGTAGACAGACTGGCCTCAAACTCACAGAGATCTGCCTGCCTCTGCACCCAAGCAAAAGTGTCGTCTTTTTTTTTTTTTTTTAATTGAATGGAAAGAAATAAAAGAATATATATTTCTATTCAGCAAAGAATGGTTTGGGAACTCGGCATAAATGTGCAAAACTACATGAGTTGGTACGATTTACACGTTTGCTAATGAATAAAACCACTAATAAAAGGATAAGGCGTTACATACTGGAAATCAGTCAGATCTGGATCCAACTTGTGGCTCCACCGAGAACTAGTTATAGAACCACAACCACAACCTAATATCTGTAGAACTAGTTCTATATCTAGTTAAATTCTTTATTCCCCCTCAGTTTCCTCACCCATAGAGTAACAGTAATAAAACAACAACAAATACAGCTGTGCACATTCCCGTCATTAAGATTACATGTAAAAGGGAATATCATAGTAAACACTGGTATAACTGGCACACAGGAAAGACTAAAATGTCAGCTATTAGCTGGGCTATTTATTTAACAGACTGTATTTCATGACTAGACAAGACCAGGAAAAGTCATCATTCTTTGAAGGAAATTGGTGTTAGGGTTGGAGGAAACTTTAATTTGAATAGAAAAATCCATTTAATTGAAAAACATCAAACTACATAACTAACTGTATCACAAAATAGGTACTGTTTTAGTTATGTAAACTAGACAGCAGTTATATAACTAAATTTCCTTTTGTCTTGTTTTTATTTTAGACAAAGATCTTGCTACATTACCCAGGCTGGCCTTAAATCCCTGGTCCTTCTAGCTTGGCTTCCTGAGTGATAGGGCTTAGGCATATTCCACCATGGTACTATTGGTGGTGCATGGGTTAACTATTTTAAGTTGATAGCACCAGTAGCAAGATAGAGATTAACTTTTTTTTTTCCTAACACAAGAAAAATAACAAAAATCTGTATCTTTTGAATGTCCTCGGGAATAGAGATTCACAGAAATCTGAAGTATAAAAATGTTTCTTGATAATACCAGAATTAGTCATGATGTCCCAAGATGAAAGTCAACTTTAGCAGGGCAATGGTGATGCATGCCTTTAATCCCAGCACCTGGGAGGCAGAGACAGTCAGATCTCTGAGTCTGAGGTCAGCCTGGTTTACAGATCCGAGTTCCAGGATGGCCACAGCTACATAAAGAAACCCTGTCTCAAATCCCCCCCCCACGCCAAAAAAGGGAGAAAATTAATTTTGTGTTGTATAAGCCAACGGCCTATAAAAAGGAATGAGCATGGATCCCCCCACCAAAGGCATTACAAATATACCTGCTTCTTTTAAACTGCCGCATTTCTGATATATAGATGTCCGCAGGGTAGGTGTAGGTGCCCTTACGTTGTATAATCGTATCTTCTCAATCCGAGAATCAAAGACCCGAAGCAAAGGGTCTTTCTCTTCCCACTGAGACATGATTTTATTATCAATAAAGGTGGCAAACATCTGTGTTTCAATGAAGCGTGAAAGAAATGGCAGGTAAGGCTCAGGCTGGTCGGAGAGGAAAGAGGCCTGTAAAGAGATAATTAGCAAAGTATTGCTTTAATGAGGTCATGTTAATATTATATAAGGTGAGCATGAACAGTTTGTTAAGGTTATTACCTTTCAAACTTATAACACATACAATTGATGCCTGGCATTTAAGGTCTTGCCAATCTATTTGTTTTTTTCCCTTTCCTCTAAGTTTGTAGACTTTTAGGTCAATGAGGATGCTAGCTTCATCTTACCTTTCAAAACTGATTTACATTAACACCCTCAGGACCACTGCACAGGAGGGAGGACATCAGTAATGAATGATGGCGAGTAAGCTGCTCAACCATCAGCTTCATGACATTTTGAAGCTGATGAACATCTAGCCAAAAGGCTGCCAGATGAGTAGCTGCAAAAAAAAAAAAAACACACACACACTTCAAAGGCCAGTTATAAGAATGTGTTCTAAAATTGCTGAGTTACTCACCATGACATTTTGATTCTTCTTCCCAGTGAGTAATCTGTCTTGTTCTCTGTTCCTAGCCTAGGAAATGAACCTCTAGCCAAAAGGCTGCCAGATGAGTAGCTGCTTATTTATCAGACACACACACACACACACACACACACACACACACACACACACACACGTTTGCATCTGCTTATGCACGAACATAAAATAAAAACAACATGGAATTTGTGTCTATGGGTAAAATTGTTTCGGTCTTCGGGCAGATGTTTTTCTAGGTCCACTCTCCTTGTTAAGATTAAACTCCTTCCATATCTGTCTGAGACTTAAAGAGAGAGAAAGCAATGCCTAAAAAAAGGCATACAAATGATCTTCAAATATACAAGCTGCCCTTCCCTCTTACTAGTTTGAGTGATGCAGTAAACTAACTGGTTTCTAAATTGGTGTTCATTTTTTTTTTTTTTTGTTCTCTTGTATGATGGATGCATGGACCAATTCTAATCTTGGTTAAGATGAGCTGAACTTGTAAGTGAATTCCTAGTCCAGTCACTGGGTTGGTTTTGTTTTTCACTCTTTCTTCAAAGTTAGATGCAGTGTGTCAGAGTAAAAGATGGGAGGATAGTCCCAACAGAAGTTATTATTTTTAGTATTTACCAAGTTTCTCCCTAGCATATTTAATCTTCCACTTTATTATTTCAGGGTACTTTTAATAAAAGCTTCTTTACAGAATCCACTTTTCAATTTAAGTGTTTCCATGGTTTAAATGTATTTATATATAAGTACAAATATCCAGACAGACCCATGTAGTCATCTCCTTAATGTTACTTTATAGATAAACATCAACTTTACTTTCTATAGGACAGAAATAGCCCCCTCCTTGAAAATGGGCCAAAAGTCTAGCTTTTATTGTTTAGATTCTTGTGTTTTATAAGATTTAAAAACCAACCAGAACATGTAAATTTCATCTTCTTAGGGTTATACAGAAAGAATGTCACTTCTAGTATGAAGCTAGAGAATAAAAAAAGAACAAGGTACCAGGATATGAACTTAAATCAGGATTTGAATTGCCCCAAAGATAGATCATGCATGTATAAGATTAGTTCTTAAACTGGAGAAAAGGTATAATGGAAACTGAGCAAAAATGAGAACAGGTCCCAGAGCAGAAATATATTTGAAAAGTGGCTTGTTAATATTAAAGACGTTTAATCTGGCATAAAGTACACCAGCAAATTCTGATGCACATAGCATATTATCCTCCATAAGAAAAAATACGATGAAACGAGAAAATAATCTTTGCTTCTACACAAACATTTAGCAAATACCTATTTGTCAGATGCTCCGAAATTAAACACTTGGCATTTTGGAGTGTAATAGCTGCTTTGGGAGGTCTCTTGGGACACATTCTAACAGCAGCCTGCTGTTATGCCTGCTCAGTAACAGAGGCAGGGACTGACCGGTAACCCGGTGACCTAAAGGACTTCACATACATCTCTAGAGCTTTTATCTGTTGGAGAGAGGTGGGGGACATGAAGAGCACTGGGCAGAACACAGTAAACTTTAGCGGGGAGAACTGCTACATCTCCTTGTCTCCTTTTCTAAAAACTCTGGAACGTAATCTCATACTAACAGCCACGACACTCATTTGTTCTCTTTTAAAATACAAAAGATATAAAAAGTTAGGCTTATGAAGCTGAACTGTTACCTTTACATGAACCAACTGGGCATTACATCATTGGGCAAGGACTAACCTATCAGTGAGAATTTCTTAGAAAAGGAACAGGCTTAATTTTTCTAGACTTGGTCATAAAACAAGAGTAAATGAGACTCTTACAGGAGCAGTGGACTCATGAAAATCTCTCTCTTCTCTCTCTCTCTCTCTCTCTCTCTCTCTCTCTCTCTCTCTCTCTCTCTCTCTCTCTCTCACACACACACACACACACACACACACACACACACACACACACACACTTCAAAGGCCAGTTTTATGAGCAGTCAATGTGTTCCTTTGTTTTTGAGACCGGTTTCAGGTTTCCCACACTACACAGCAGAGAATGGCCTTGCGTTCCTGAGCCTCCTGCTTCTACCTCTCAAAGATTTGGTTTCTCGCGAAACTATTTATCTAGCATAAAATACTTAGTAATATGGAAAAAGGAGAAGGAAAGAAGGAAGGAAAAAAAAAAAAAAAAAAAAGCCCGTGTTTAAAAAGTTAAAAAGGCTAGGGGCTGCAGAGATGGCTCAGCCCCTAGTGAGAGCACTGGCTGCTCTTCCAGAGGACCCAGGTTCAATTCCCAGCACCACGTGGCGCCTCACAACTGTCTGTAACCCCAATGTCTGACACCCTCACACAGACATGCATGCAGGCAAAACACCAATGCACTAAAAATGAGTAAATTACTTAGAAAGTTAAAAGACTGGTGATGTAGGCCATTAGTAATCATAAGGAGGAAAAGTATGGTTCTTTTTACTTTGTCAAAGTTCTGCATCTGCTCCCGGTTGGTCAGCCAGGACTCCATGTCCTGGGCAGTCTGAATCACGAACGCCTCATAATCTGCAAACATCTGTATAAAGCGGCTGGCAAAGACCTCTCGCACTTGTACATTGAGCTGGTAGTCCCTTAGTTCTGCCTCTTCACACTGTAACTTTAAATCCTTTCCTTTTTCATTCAGAGAAGCTGAGAGGTCAATTTTTTCCACCGTCACACCGGTCCTGTGCGCCAGAGCCTGGAGGCGGGCTATGGTTTCATTGCCTTTCATTAACTCATACACGCTGATGGTGGGGATGTTGCCATTCTTGTCATTAACCAAATCTTTCAAAACCATGTTCTTCAGTTTGGTGGCGCTCTCACTACAGTGCAGGCCGCCCTCGGGGGGAATCCCAAATTGGAGAAGAACTTCAGACAGTTCTTGGATAAAATCCACTTTATTGGGGAACTGTGGGAATTCTTCAGGCAGTTCAATACAATGGTTGTCAATATCCACGAAGCACAAATTAGCCTGAAATGGAAAAAACAAAAACACAAAGGTTTGTGAACTTGCGCAAGGCTGACTGATTGAAACTTTAAATGACTTCAGAGGGCTCCAATTATAGATTCGGAGCCAAGTACCTTGAGCTATTTTTAGCCCCCAAAATAGCATTATTGTCCACCTGTGATTGGCCTAACACCTTTATAAGGTAGGAATTTACCAAAGAGACCCTTTAGTTTCCACCAATCTAAAGATTAAAAACTGTTGCAGAGTGTTCGTACACTGTGAAGATGTGTCTTTGCCAAGGCACTCCCTGATTGGTTTATTAAAGAGCAGAATGGCCAGTCCCAGGGAAGGAGAGGATAGACAAGATTTTCAGGGAGAGAGGGAGAAGAAAAGGAGTCTAGGCACAAGGATTCCACCAAGGACTCTGAAGAAGTCAGGCATATGGTACGGAACAGAGGTAACCAAGTCATGTGGCAGACTGTAGGTTTTAAAAAGACAGGTTATTTTATTTTAAAGAATGAGTTAGGAACAAGCCTAAACTATGGCTGAACATTCATAATTAATAATAGGTCTCCATGTCATTACCGGGAAGCTGGTAATACAAACAAACAAACAAACAAACAAAAAAATCTCATTTCAAAGAATGTCATCGAGTAATATTTGAAGCCTATAGCGGAGATGTCCCTGCCTTGCTGTAACCTGCTTACCTAATTTTTCCACCAACGCATTTGAAAAATTCATGAAACTGTTATCACATTAGAACATGGTATTAGGGTCACTTAAATCTGTGCTCTCAGATAAAGGCTACTCGTTCTTGTCTCCAGAATAAACCACCTCTTAACTCCTTTAAAGGGAGAACTGTGTTTTCATGATGACAACTTTAAGTAAAAGAAGTTAATGACATACAGACCAGTCTGGCCCTAGCTTTCTAATGTAGCTAAAGCTGATGCTTCTACTTCCCAAGTCCTAGGATTGCAGCTGTGCCAGCTTCAGAAAATATTCTTTGTTCTCCTCTCTTTCCTTCCCCCCCCCCATCCTCTTCCTCCTCCCTCAACAAAACAATTTAGTCTTCCACAACCTACCATGCTGGGAGCAGAACCCAGGACTTGCACATGTTCTCACTAGGGCTATATCCACAGCACCAGAAGATATTCTTGGGTTGATAAAAAGGTACGACAGAAATCAGAGAAAATATTTTTCTGAGTTTGTTTATACCTTAGATTTGGAATATAGTCTAATATTTTTGAATTTGATACTGAAAATAAAAACAAAACAAAAACAATAAAACAAAAACAAACAAAAAAAACCCTGAATAAAATTCTGAGTATTCCTCGGGTACCTCAAAGTAGGAAGAGATTCCAAACAGCACGTTATCTTTATTGCCCTGTACCTCTTACTCAGAACAGAGTTTTTGGTGGAAAGTGAACCTGAGCTTCTGGTATGGAGGTAAAAGCATCGAATCAGAAAGAATAGCCCAGCAGACAACACTATGACTGAACATATGGCATAACCATTAATGTGACTGGAATTCATTCCGTGTGCCGGGCTGACATGGGGATAGATTAGACAAACAAAACAGCAAGTTTCACACCCTGTGTTTCTCTTCTCCTCCAGGTCACCAGGGAGAGAATGTGTGATATTTGAACATGCGTCACTGTGACTGGGTTTAAATAAAGAAGCTAACTGGCCAGTAGCTGGAAACACGGGGAGAGGCTAGGCAGGGCTCGCAGGAAAGAGAGAGCAGGAAGGAGAGGAGATGATGAGAGGGAGGTGAACTTGTCATACTGAGAAAAGTTATCGAGCCCCGTGGCAGAGTGTAGATAAGAAATGTGGGTTAATTTAAGATTAACAGTAAGCTGCTGCAGTTTGGGAGCGGCTGCTGGGATACAGGTAAACTCTGCCTACAAGAGAACCCATGCTGCTCTCTAATCTCGGATGGAAGGACAGGTGACAGAGAGGGCAAGCAGCTGGGTCTTTGTTTTTCTCTTTTGATCCCTGTTCTTCCCATTGGACAAACTCTGAGCAAGAAGTGAAGTCTCAAGTTAAACTAAAAAAAAAATTCCAAGGTTTCCTCTTGCTCAAAAACAGGTAATCAACAATTATTCCTAGGAACTGATGTAATACTTAAATCTGACCTTTAATGAAGGCCCAACAAGTTAGGTGATTTTCTGGAACCTGCTCTAGGTGTTTCTCCTCAAACGCCTGCGGCTTGCAGCCGTTTTGGGGTTGGGTTCTTTTTCCTTCGTTTCCACTGTCACTAGTTTTCTCTGAATGAAGAGCTGAGACATCACACCCTGATGAGGAAGCTGTGCTGCCTCCAACTTCCTTTGAATGATATCCATATGCATGTGTCTTTAGACTCTGGAAAGCAGGACGCACGGAGGGCATAAAAGGGAGGGCGTAGGTCGTCATAACTCGACTGCCTCTTGATTGCCTGCCTCAGCCTCCAAGCCTCAGGATTAAAGGCCCGTGCTACCTACCTAACCACGCCCAGCAGATCTTTAAAAGTGAAAAGAAAACCTTCAATAAGGTGTGAGTCTGTTAACCAGAAACGTCCTACCATTTTCAATTTATACCTCTTTACCATTAAGGCTGTCTGTCCTGCTTTCTGTTCCCAGCTCTCTTTGTTTCTAAGGAAGAGAGAGAAGACACTTGATACCTTTAAGCTTGCTTATCCTCATGAATCACAGCTGTTCTGCAAATGTGTTTCCAGATGAGCCTCGGACACCTCAGTTCCTGCCTGCTTTCACTAAGAAGCCTCCCACAGCCTACAAGCTTTCATGACATTACCTCTAATTAAAAGCAATACATATGCCAGACATGGTGTCTTTAACTCCAGCACTCAAGACAAAGCAGATCTCTGAGTTTGGGATCAACTTGTTCTATGTACTGAGTTCCAGGCCAGCCAGTTACTCAGTGAGACCCTGTCTGACTCTAAAATAAACAAAAATAAAATAAGGCAAAGCTCAACAAAGACAAAGTGGAAAAAACAGTCTGCTCCAGCATTTCTCTGGATTTTTCTTTCTCTCTTTTTTTAATACACAATTTATTTTTATTTTGTGTACACTGGTGTTTTGCCTGCATGTACGTCTGGGTGAGGAACTGGAGCTACAGACAGGTGCAAGACTGGATCCTACGGAAGAGCTCTTATCTGCTGCGCCATCTCGCAGCCTATGAATTTTCTTTTTCCTGACAGTAAAGATGAGCCAGAATGACTGAAGATGAGATGCCAGACTTCGTAATCAGTGCTCAGTGCTGCATTCTTCAACCTTGCCCTTCCCCATGTGCTCCCTAAAAGATAACAAACGGCTACTAACACCTATCATTTTGGAGTAATGAGCAAAAGGAGTAGGAGGTTAATTATAAGTGTAGGCAGTTATATTAGCCACCTAACAGCTAAAATAATACTTTCCTAACATAATAATTTTGTAAGTGACATTTTCGTAACTATTTTTAGAAACTTTCAGAGTTTTCAGGGGGAAGGGGAGGAAGCATCACTAGTGTACACATTTAAGTATCTTTAAAAAGATTGGGTCATTTTTTTATTTTTTATTTACTTTGGATCTATGAGACAGAGTTTCTCTGTGTAACAGCCCTAGGATTAAAGGTGTGCGCCACCACACCTGGCCAATGATGCTCTCAATGCATGGTTTCTACATGGAAACACTGCTTACTTTCACAGTTGATCCATGTGATTCCATATCATCCCATTATATGAATACATGAGTTTGTGTATTTATTAAACAGTGTTGAGCTCAAGATTGAAAAAAAAAAAACCAACTAAAACTCACAGACATCATTTTGAGGGCTTTTAAATTTTTTAACTGGCTTATCTCTAGAGTCAAATGATACAAGCAGATAGAGAAAGGTCTTCCAACTGTATGTAGACTTAAGGGGGCATTAAAATATTTTAACAAGTATTCACTGAAGTCAGAAAAAACTTATATATGTAAATAAAATTTCTTGTATCATTTGACAATTTATAATATATAACCAGTAATATATATATATAATGTTCTAAAGACAACATTAAGTCTTTAAAACAAAACAAAACAAAAACTCCATTTGGCTAGTCTATTTCTTTTCCTTTGAAAATGTAAAGTCTTTAATTCTTGCCAGGTGGTGGCGCATGCCTTTCATCCCAGCTATCAGGAGGCAGAGGCAGGCAGATCTCTGTGAGTTTGAGGCCAACCTGGTCTACAAAGCAAACCCTGTCTAGAAAAAAACAAACAAGAAAGGAAGGAAGGAAAGAAGGAAGGAAGGAAGGAAGGAAGAGGAAGGAAGGAAGGAAGGAAGGAAGGAAGGAAAGAAGGAAGGAAGGAAGGAAAGAGAGCAATAAAGAACTTAGTTCCGAACAATGAATGGAAAACAGGTAAATTTATTATTCTACTCTGGCCATGATAGATACATGGGAGAGAGCAGATAATATGACCCCACTGCCCTCACTCAAGCTATTTCCCCTCTGGTGGTTTGAATAGGTACGGCCCTCATAGACTCATGTGTTTGAATGCTTAGTCCACAGGGAGTGGCACCATTAAGGGGTGTGGCCTTGTAGGAGGGTGTGGCCTTGTTGGAGGAGGTATGCCACTATGAAGGTGGGCTTTGAGGTCGTATATGCTCAAGCTGGGCCTCATGACTCAGTCTTCACTTGTGCCTGTGGATTGTAACCCTCTCAGCTTCTGCTCCAGCACCACGTCTGCTGGCACGTGGGCATGTCCTGCCATGATGATAATGCACTATACCTCTGAAACTGTAAGCCAGCCCCAATGAAATATTTTCCTTTATAAGAGCTGCAGGGGTCATGGTGTCTCTTCACAGCAATGAAACACTAAGATATCCCCTTCAATGACAAAGTTAATTTTGGCAAGGCAACATGGATGACTGGTTACAGGACTTGTTACTCGGTGTAGCTTAATGTGTTATTTTATATTCACTTCTTCTTCAAGACAGGGTTTCTCTGTGTAGCCCTGGCTGTCCTGGAACTTGCTTTGTAGACCAGGCTGACCTTGAATTCACAGAGATTTGTCTGCCCTCACCTCCTGAGTGCTGGGATTAAATGCATGCACCACCACAGCCCAGCCCTTATATCCACTTCCTGAATGAGAATTTCTATGAGAAATAAGAACATGTTAAAGTGAAGATCAGTAAGAGCAATTTTATTAAGAAAGGTGATAATTAAGTAGTTAATAATGTCATTAACCATTTTATGTTTTAAACAGGCCATATCATCCTCATCAATATTTCATTTCAAAGCTTTCCATTCCTATTTTGAATAGCATTAACAAGAGCTAAAGATTAAATTTAAAATGATTTCAAGAACTCTTGATTGTTTTATTCTTAAATATGTGAAAATAACATTAAAGTACCAAGTAATTAGGAGTTAAAATTTTTGTCTTGCAGACCATGCCAAGTTAATATTGAGAGTAGGCTGCTAACTAACTGGCTTACAGCCAAAGGTGGCAAGCACTAAAGCATTTGCTGTTACCATTACCCCATTTGCTTCAGGTATCATTTTGCATTCAATGTAGGTAAAAACTAACACTGAACTCCATTAATAAAATGACTTTAAGGAATGTTAAGTCTGGACTATATACTGCTTGTGACGGCCATCCTTGGTTAACAACCTAACAACACCTGGAATTAACTAAAACCCCCACAATGGAGGGGCACGCCTGTGAGGTACTTTTGCTTAACTTGAAGTTGGAAGATCCACGTACAGTCCAGACCTTTTGAGATGGGAAGGCCCACCACCTTTAATCTGGGCCATGCCTTCTGCTGGAAGCCCACGTAAGGACACAGAAGGAGGAAGTCCCTTCTTTTGCCTGGTTGCTCTCATCCTGCTAGCAAGTCTATTCCTTCACTGGCATTAGAGACACACACACATATATATATATATGTATATACACACACACACACACACACACACACACACACACACACACACACTCATCCTATATATGAGTTCTGTCACTCTGGAGTATCCTGACTTAAAAACAAAATTTATAGCGTGGGATGGAGAAAAGTTTAACGCATTAGAATGATAAATGGCAATATCAAACTATTATTGAACCACCTTCAGAAATGTATAGCTGTGAAAATTTGTTATTGTCCGTCCTTGACGTGTATTTAACTAGCAGTTGTGCTATAGCAAGTATCAGAAGAAAGAATTTGCAGACTTGGGCTCAGGCCCTAACCAACAGTACCTGGGAGATTCAGATGTAACTACTGCACAAAAACAATGTTACTTAGTAAAACTCAACAAACAGCACGCTTCTAACCGCAAGCTTTACCTCTTGTGGCAGTTCTAATTTAGACCGGTCAGTTCCTTCTTTTGACTGAAGACCCATCAGATAAGGGACAGGGGCATCGAGAAAATGCAGCAGAGAGGCAGGGAGGATGGGTACATAGACATGCTGCCACTGAAAGGGGAACAACAGAGTGGTGATGCCTTCTGCCACCGTCATCAGGCGCTGGTAATCTGTACGGAACAAGAGAAGCAAAGGGAAGAATCCAAGTGAAAACAGGTGCTGGAGCAAACCTAACACACCAGGAAAAAACGTGTTAAATGTTTCTGGACTGGAGAGACGGCTCGGTGCTTTAGAGAACTTTCTTCTCGTGCACAGGACCTGGGTTAGATGCCCAGCACCCACCCATATGATGCCTAACAAACAGCAGTAACTCCAGCTCCAACTCCAGCTCTGACCTCTGAGGCGACCAGGCGCATGGTGCACATGCAAGCAAAATAGTCATACACAGAAATAAATCTCTCTCTCTCTTTTTTAAGACAGTGTTCCGTTGCAGTTTTAGAGCCTGTCCTGGAACTCACTCTGTAGGCCAGGCAGGCCTTGAACTCACAGAGATCCGCCTGCCTCTGCTGGGACTAAAGGCGAGCGTTACCACTGCCTGTCAAATAAATCTTTTAAACAATTGAAAAGTATTTTTTCATGATTATGGAGAAAGCAGGTCAGTTCTAGCTCATTACAATCACAGAGTTAAATTATTTTACCTGAATAGCTTGCAGAATGTACGCAAACAGCATCACCACTCTTCTTGAAAGCAGCGGTGAGTAATTTGCATCCTCTCTCCCTCCTCCCCACTTGCCTCTCTCTTTGGTGTCTTCCTATACAGACCAGATTCTGAGACATCAGCTTGTGTTGAAAGAATGAAAATACAGCTTAACTCTCTAATGACCACTAAAAGTTAGAAATTTAGGAAAAGTCCATCAGCATGTATTTAAAAACCACCCTAGCTGCATGCAAAGCTCAGGAAAAAGAAAAACACATGAAATAGTTTGGTCATGATAACTGGTTTCTGGAAATTATTATTATGATTCATAATCACCTAGTTTCTGAAGAATGTTGTTATCAACAACCGTCTGGGAACTGTTAAGGGTCATCCTGTCCACAAAGAAAATTAATAACTAAAGACAGGACTCATAGCAAAAAGGGAAAGACAGAGAAAACAAGTGCTTCTGCCAATAAGACATAGATAACTCCCTGACTGGAAAGTACATTCTCCCAGCCGCTCAAGGGCAAGGCCACTGAGCCCGCTGGTTCTTGAGAAAGAAAACCCCCTAACCTGCAGGTGTGCTAAATCTCTATAACCTAGGAAACCTTACTAACCATTCCAAGTTTTGAACTATCCCATGACCTTGCTTTTAGGCCTAGTGAAAATAGCAGCTTAGCTTTGAAACTGGCCTTGATAGCTTTGATGTAAATCCTATAAAAGCTATCTCAATCCTGCACTAGAGGTCCTCAGTCCTCTACCCCTGCGTGGCGTACGACTGTGGACCCCAGTGCACTTGGAATAAAAATTCCTCATGCTATTGCATCAAGACCACTTCTCGTGAGTGATTTGGGGTGTCGCCTTTCCTGAGTGAGAGCGTGAAGGACCATGCTCTGCAGGTCTTTCAGTGTCTGCTCTGTATTTCCAGCAGTGGGGTCAAAGGCATGTGCCATCATTCACAGGAAGCCCTGGATGCTTTTAAAATGTGGAGGGATCAAAACTAACAAATTCTTCTTGCTACCTAAGCTTTTGAGAAAGTACAAGATTGTTGGTATGAATCAGTTTCAGATATGTATATACTTGCACAATCTCCAATTCAGAGGCTAATTTTCCTTCCTTCCTTCCTTCTTTCCTTCCTTTCTTTCTTTCTGTATAGATGATCATAGCTACAGTTTTGATAATCTGATTATTTTAGCACTTATTTTGTAGGTATAACAAAAATAAAATCAGAGCTGGGCAGTGGTGGTGTACACTTTTAATCCCAGCTCTTGGGAGGCAGAGGCAGATGAATCTCAGTGAGTTCAAGGCCAGCCTGGTCTACACAGCGAGAACAGCCAGGGCTGTTACATAAGGAAACCTCGTCTTTAAAAAAAAAAAAAAATCAGATAGACATGCACAATCATAGTTACACTTTTTATATTTAACTCCTAACTGCAGATTATTACCTCTAAGAACAAAAAGAATTACCATTTAATTAAAGGATGTTTTTTCTTTTTCTTGTTTTGTTTGAATCAGGTTTCCTAGCTACATGGGAACTCACTCTGTAGCCCTCACAGAGATCTGCTGCCTCTGACTCCCAAGCGCTGGGATTAGAAGCATGTGCCATCATGCCCACCTCTGGTTGTCTTTTCTTTACATGAAGTCATTTACTTGTCAAAACTAGCAATTGTACACAATATTATGGGGTACCCTCTTAACATCTAAGATGTTTTATACTTACACATGTTCAAAATCCCTACTTAAATCCTTGGAGGCAGATAAATACGTTTAAAAATTAGACTTCTTTATTAAACTTTGAAAGGTGATAACACGATTAGATAACAACCTATGACAGGGATGTACCTTATAAATATTATTTTCAGAGCAAGTCATGGGAGTGTTTTATAGGGCAAAGAGAAAATATAAATAAGTTTACTGTGGTTCTGATCTGGTTTTGCTGACAAATCAGTCACAAAAACAATTAATTTTCAGGACTGTTTTAGATTTGAGAACTTTGATAAGGGGTTGTGGACTTATAAAAATTTCACAAAATTCAGTGTGCAGTTACATTAAAACAGGAGGAATGCTTTAGTACTATCTTTTGCAAAACGTTAAGGAAAATGCTCAGATGTTACTTGGTTCATTTGACCAAGTATAAAAAGGACGTTTTCCACTTAAAATTTTTGTCCCATTCTATCATTAAAATGTTTTAAAGATTTATCTTTATTATTTTTAAATTGTGTGCGTATGTACCAGAGGTGAGGGGGAGGCATGTGCACATGAGTGAAGCTACCCTTCTACACTGGGGAGATGGCTCAGAGGTGCTGGCAGAGGACCCAGGCTTGATTCCAAGAGTCTCAATGACCTCTTCTTACGTCCAAGGGTGCCAAGCATGCATGTGGTACATAGACACACATGAAGGCAAAACACACCCATTCACATAAAAGAAAATAATTTTAAATTAAGAAAAAAAAATTAAATTACATTTATTTATGCAATTGGGGAAGAGGAGTCAGAGAACAACCTGTCAAAATTGGTTCTCATTTACCATTATGTGGATCCTGGGGGGTTGAATTTAGGTCATTAGGCTTAGTGGCAAGCACCTTTACCTGCTAAGTTTATCTTACCAGGCCATTTTCTTCTCTCTGTACTTAAAGCAAATACTATTAGTAGATATTAATTTTACAAACATACTGGAAAATCATGCTATACTTCCTGAACTGGATGCATTCTAGGACCACAATCCTGCATACTACTTTGCAGCTGGACCTGTAAAGGAGGAAACTTTCATCTTATCTTTACTGAACTTCATTATTTTTATTATTTAAGTGAGTACCTTTAGTAGTCTACAAAACTGTTTTTTCAGATGAATGACTAGTTATTATCAAATCAACCATACTCGAAACTTCATTGCTTGATTACTTATTAAAACTCAAAATTTAGGCGAGATTTACTTTACATGAATACTTCCCAAGACAAACACCACGTGGTCTGAAGGGTTGGGGTCAGTCATCAGTACAAAGAATTGGCCTAATTATCTGGTAGGCAAGGTCGGACAGATGAGCAAGTGGATGGACACAGACACACGGACACACACACATACACCAGGAAGGACAGTAATTAACCAGACAAGATATAGTGGCACTTGTAATAAGGTATTATTTATGGTTTACTAAAACTTGCCTGAGGATTCAGAAAGCAAAGTCAGCCACAAGCCATAGAAGCCAGGCACACACCTTTCATCCCAGAAGCCAGAAACTAGGAGGTGGTGGTGCACGCCTTTAATCCTAGGACTCGGTATTAAGAGATAAGATGGATCTCTGTGAGTTCAAGGCCACACTGGGATACATGAGATTGAGCCAGTCTAAAGGAGTAACGGATCACATGCCTTTAATCCCAGCACTGGAGGGGTAGGAAAGATAGAAGCAGGGACTTCAGTAGGAGTAGGAGACATTGATTCTCTAGCCACACTCAAGATAGGAAGGCTCAGGATCAAGGAGGTCAGGAAAACATTCAGTCTCAGGATTCTCCAGCCACACTGAGGAGAGGAAACAGTCTGAGGCTTGGGGAGGGCTGGTGGACACAGGAATAGCCCTTTCATTATGAGCTAGAGGCAAGACGCTAGTGGCCGGCTGCTTTGCTTCCCTGGTCTTCAGGTTGAACCCCAACATCTGTCTCTGGGTCTTTTTTTTTTTTCTTGTGTTACAGTCACCTGCCTGTGGCCCTAGCTACCAAGAAAGGTGAATGAGGCAGGAGAATCGACAGAGGCCAGTCTGTGTTATTTAGTTAAAACCCTGTTTTAACGCTGGTGCCCTCTCCCTGCCACCCCCCAAAAGGGCAAATCCAGAGAAAAACGTCCTCGGATCCTATAGTGTAGACTTAAACCAGGAATTAAACTTTTTATTGTATATTATAAGGGAATCCAAATACCCTATATAACTACAACTAGGCCATGATTATCATCCACCATGTAGAGAACTGTTAGCAAACAACTTATTCTAACTATGCATATACGGGTGTTACAGAGACCTACTTTAATTTTTCTTTTTATATTTATTTGTGTGTATGTAAGGGCACAAATGTGCTACTGTAAGCCTGTGGGGGTTAGAGGCCAACTGTGGGGGTTAGTTTTCTCCTTCCAGTACACAGATCTGAGGGGACTGAATTCAGGTCACCAGCCTTGGTAGCAAGAGCCCTTATCCAGTGAGCTATCACACCGGCCCCAACTACCTTTCTAAAAGGTCATATCTTTTACAAATTAGATCCAGTTCTAGAGTTATTTTTAAAGGTTTATGTGTACATTGTTCATCATAATACTTTATGGAAAATTATAAAAATTAAAAACAAAATTAATTATTTTACTATTACTCTTCAGTTAGTCAAACCAAACAACAAAGAAACCACTCCATGAATTAGCTTGTACTTAAATAAGCTGGGTTTAGCTAGGTGAGGGTGGCACACACCTTTAATCCCTTTAATCCCAGCACTTGGAAGGCAGAGGCAGATGGATCTGAGTTCAAAGCCAGTCTGGTCTACAAAATGAGTTCCCGGACAGCTAGGACTACACAGAGAAACCCTGTTTCAAAAATCAGACAGACAGACAAACAAACAAAATTTGGGTTTATTAGTAATTGCAGAGAAGGAACATGCACACTCTCCAGGAACTGTCAAGTATCATAGTGAAGAAATTATAGAATTTGGGATTTTGTAGGATAATTTAAGGCTTTAAGAAAACAGAGATTTGCTTTGGATTGGAAGCTGTCAGAAATGACCAGGATATCTAAACAAACTGTGTTTTTGTTTTACCTCACCTGCCTAATTTATTAAACCTGGTTGGTTTAATAAAAACCTGAATGGCCAACAGCTACACAGGAGAATAGGCAGGACTTCCAGGCAGAGAGAGGAACCCAGGGTCAGAATCTGACACAGCCACAGACGCCAGCAAGAAAGTTAGACATACAGAATGGAGGATAGATTAAAAAGTCACATGGCAGAACACAGATTAATAGAAGCAGGTTAATTTAAGTTATGAGTTAGTTGTGAACAAGGCTAAGCTAAAGGCCAAGCTTTCATAATTAATAATAAGTCTCCGTGTCATTATTTGGGGGCTGGCAGTCCAAACAAAGTCCAACAAGAAAATCAAACTACAGTATCTCAATAAATTTGTTCTATAGTGAGTATAAAGCTGTAATTGGGCTTAGGAATGTAGGTTAGTGGTACAGCATTTGCCTGGTATGCATTTGCATGCGTGTGAGCATGTATTTTGTGGATCACATAATAACATTTTTTGGGGTTGCTTAAGCCTACAGAAAAGCATGGCTTAGATGTGAGACCAGATCAGTTCGTAGAAACACAAGGGCTATCAGTTCTAAGACACCAGTGTCTGATTTTATTATTCCTTCATCATATGCCAGACAACGAGAAAGGCTAGCTTGGAGTTTTAAGCAAGTTATGTGCCAACTATTCATTAAATGCCTCTCAGCTCCAAATTCATCCAGTTGTTTTAATTGGTTGGCCTTTAGCCATTTTGACAATGACTATAATGCTAAGTTTTGCCAGTAGAGGGCAATAGAGACACACAGTTTCCAGTGCCAGTATGCAATTTGTCTTGCTCTTGCCACCTGGTCGACCAGCATTATGGGTGTGTGGAGCTATCAGGTGACACACTGCTATGCCACATGCCAAGACTGTGCAGTCAGTGGATGCCTCTTTATCTGGTCCTCTAATACCCTGCATATTCAGACCTTACACCACAGTGATATCCAACAAGTCCTGTGGGTCTGTTTGCCAGTCACAGACAACATGGACTTTGTCTTCTATTAGATCAGTGACAAGGATCAGCTCTGGGCTGGGAAACATACTGACAAGTAATCGACTGGCCTTCTCCATACCTTACGAACACAACTTCTTCAAGAGGTGGCCACTACAGCTTTGGGGTGTGGGTTCCCACTTAAATGTTTGTACTTCATCCAGTACCCTTCAGAGTTTATCCCTTTACAGCTTATTTTCCAAAATAATTCTTATTACACTCCAAGGCCTATATCACTTCATAGTTTCTGCCTCCTGATTGAACCTAAGCCGAAAAGAAAAGGGATTTGAACAAACTAAATTTCTAGCAAGCTGGCTGGTTTACTTGTGATGGGAGAAAAGCGCAGTCTCCTAGGAAATACATTCTCTTCAAGTAACGATCATTTGTGCTGTGGGTCTGCTTGCTTTATTTATAGAAAAACACCGTGGGAAGTAAAGATAAATTAAACGTTTTTCTCTCTGTTCTCCTGGACTTTTAAGGGACGCTGCTCATTTTTCCTTTACTACCGTTTTCCCCACTTGTAAATGTTCTATGTCTAATCTTTTTAGATTTAGATCCTCTACAAGATTGGTTGATATCTCATGCACTTTTTAGCCATGAGGTTGCATGGGAGAAACACATCGACCCTTTTAACTGAGTCAAGAGATAAATAGTAGGAGCTGGTCATAAAGAACTGGCAGGATGCTTGTCTAGCATGCACAAGGCCTGCATTCAATCACTATCACAGCAAAAAAGAGAAGAAAAAAAAATAAAACGCTTCTTTAAGCACCTTTTGCATGTGTTTATAGCAAAAAAAAAGAAGAAAAAATAAAACGCTTCTTTAAGCACCTTTTGCATGTGTGTGTGTGTGTGTGTGTGTGTGTGTGTGTGTGTGTGTGCATGCCAGAGGTTGGTTTATATGTCTTCCTTAATTGCTTTCCACCTTTCTTTATGAGGGAGGGTATCTCATGGTAATCCACCAGTTTGGCCACACTGCCTGGTCACTGGCTTCCAGAGTCGGGTTTTCACGATTCCTTTCCTCTGAGCTCAATTGCAAGTGTGTACCACTGCAGCAGCTTCTACATAAATGATTTGGACTTCAACTCAGGTGCTCGTGCTGACCTGGTAAGCACTGACTGCGACATCTTCCCACTCACCCATCACTGTCTTGGTGTTCTATTCTCACGCCCGGATGTGGTGACACTTTATGACCTAACAAATAAAGCTTGCCTGAAGATCAGAGTACAAAGCTGGCCACACTGGTTAGCCACAGAGGTCAGGCAGTGGTGGCCACACCTTTAACCCCAGCACTCGGGAGACAGAGGCAGATGCCTGTCTTAAAAATGAATGAATGAATGAATGAATGAATGAATAACGCCAGGCAGTGGTGGCATACACCTTTAATCCTAATCGTACTTGGGAGACAGAGGTAGGCAAATCTGTGTGAGTTCAAGGCCAGCCTGGTCTAAAGCATTAGTTTCAGGACAGCTAGGGCTGTCACATAAATCCTGTCTGAACAAACAAAAAACAAACAAAAATTGAACAATTTTAATGACACTAAGGTGGCACTTAACATAAAATAAGCCTAATAGTAGGTGGAGACGTGCACACTGGTAGAACTTTTGCTTAACATGTTCACGGGAACCCCACGCCCCTTACCCCCCAAAATCTAGTAATACTAAAATATTAGTCAAAGCTGCTATTTGGGTCAAGGTCATGGAAACATAGTTTCTTTCTATTAGAATATTAGGTTTGTTTTTATGATCGATAAACTACAACCATCAAACGAGGTCTACTCCGGCATGACTAGCAACATGCAACGAAAGACTTCCAATGTTTTCAAGAAAACGCCAAGGAGCATCTACTTTCGCACAGCTAGTAAAGGAGAAGAGGGCTGGCAGAGAGGCCCTGCAGAGGCGCACGGGGCAGGAGTAAGGTTGGTGCGGGTGTCAGTAACTGCGTGTTTCCTTTGTGAAGAGCCAAAGGGTAAGTATCAAGCCCCACGTGTTCTGGAAGCTTCAATTATTGGTACCGAACGTCAGACACTGGTGTTTAAATCCTCCATCTTTTATATTCCTGCTGTTCATGTAACCTTGTGTCTTCCGGTATAAAGTGCCAGGAAAGAGCCTTGGCTTCCTGGGTGCATTCTCATTGAAAATAAAGACTGTGATAAAATTGCTCTCTAGATAATAGACTCAATTTGTCTACATAAATTGCGGACTGAAATTTCAAATCAGTTTAATGAACACTTTCATCACTGAAATCCATCTATTCAGATTCACTTTGGGTTTTCACAGTAATTGTTTGGTTCTTGAGGAACCTTTAAATTTTACGGCATACATTTATCAATATGTAAGAAATGAAGTAGCAAATATCCTTAAACCCCCCTTACACAGAATCACAGAGTGCAAATCAACGTGATGGCTGCTTTAAAACTCTGTTCACTTAAACGTCTTTCCCTGAAGGGAGAGACATTATCAATGACAACCTACTAAAACTGCATTTACACAAAGCTTTCATTTCACACTCTACAAATATTTAGTGTGGTACATTGATCGTGAAGCTGAAGAATAAGTAAATAATTTAAAAGTGAGTACTGAGACAAGTAAAGTTATGAGTAGATCCAGTGCAGTTGCCACCGTGGTTTAGTTACCTGGAGAGAGACTGACATAAGCCTAAATTTTGGAACTACCACAGTATTTACTTGTGCTAAGATTACTTATCTCCTCTGTGTCCCAATTTCCCTCTGGATAAACAGAACATCACACATAGTCTATAAATTCTAGATCTGTCTTCTCATTTAACATTCACAATTAATCAGGGGTCAGTGGCCAAAACACCCCAGAGACACGGGGGCAGGGAACAACACTTCTGAAAATTAAGTCAGTCACCTACAGCACTTACAGTTAATAGGGGACAGAGCAGAGATTTGAAACTAAGGCATTTATGACTTCTAAAACTAATACTGGTTAAATGTTTTAAAGAAATTATTTTCCTGTATGTGCATGAGGGTTTTGCTCGATTGTGTGTCTGTGCTCCATACATGTGCCTGGTGTCCTTAGAGGTCAAAAGAAGGTCCAGATCTCCGGAACTAGAGTTGTGGGTGTTGTGAGCTGCAATGTGAGTGCTGGGAATCAAACCCAGGTTATCTGCAAGACCAGCAAGAACAAGTGCTCTTAAGCCCTGTGCCATTTCTCCACCCTATTTAAACTTCCTTCCTTCCTTCCTTCCTTCCTTCCTTCCTTCCTTCCTTCCTTCCTTCCTTCCTTTTATGAATGAGGCAATCTATTAACCCAGCATCCTTTGTTCTAATGCTTCTTGTTGGCAGCTGCCACCTATCCAGCAATACTGTACAGATCTCTCTGTCCCTGAGGTGTTAGCTTGGTCCTTGTCCACCATTTTCAGGCCCTCCAGGGCTTGGAGGACGCGACGGGCCATATTCTTGGAGCCTCTGATGAAGTGGCTGGGTGGACACCGTTTCTCTGCCGTCCTCAGTAGATCTTGGTCATGGAGCCAACTCCAGCACCACTGCAGAGACATAGGTGCCGTGCTGCTGAACCAGCTCGACTATGCCCACCCATGTGGGGACTTTCAGCTTCCCGGACTTTTTGAGGATGGCTGCCAGAGCTCTGATGAACTCCTCGATGGTTAACATCTTTTACAGTAACTCCAGGCATCGTGCGGCCTCCGCGCTACCAGCCAGGGGAAAGGGCCTATTTAAACATTTCTAACCCTAAAATCTGAAACCGTCTGAAGTCTGACACCAAGAGCTGACATCATGCAACTCCCCAATTCTACCATCTCTCCAGGGAAAAGTGGGCGAGCCTGCAGCAGGTAATAAACAGGTAACGGTGAGCACGGAGGGAAGGGGACATAAAGGACGTAGACAGCCATTACAGAACTCTCAGACAACAAAGCGCAACGCTGAACAAATTATCAGGAACTATTGTGTAGGGTAAACTGAGAATCCTCATGAAGGGCTGTCAACACACAAACAGTGTCAACACACACACAAGATGGGGAAGGATAAATATAGCCTGCTTGGCTCAGTTTCACTTATAATTTAAAATAGAAAAATAAAAGAGGAAAGTGAAAAAACAAACATGGCAGCAGCAGTAGGGAGACTGTTCCACAATCTGCCAGCCTAAATACAAACTAGCAGAATGCTGATCCAAATATCTGTGCTGTATTTTCCATTTTAACAGTGCACACGGCTAGTTTACAGTTTCCTACAATCCAGTATCTATTACAATACAACATCTCTCTACTTCCGTAAATTCATATTCAGATGGGAATGGGTATCCTAGCTCGGCTCAGTAACAGTCATCAAAAATATACTAGTGAAACAAAATTCAACTTGCTGGTATCCTAACTAAATCTGTGTTGGGAGGACTTTGAATAAAAGATACACTAAAGGTAATACTTTGAGGGACTTGGAGGTTGGAAACACAACTACACACGACTCTAGCAGATCTGTTGCTAGGTCTAGGCCAGTCATATCTGTTTCTCACCTGCATATCTTCTCTTTCTCACCCATGAAATATCCCTACAGGCAAATGTCCAAAGTTGTCAGCCTTAGGAAGTTGCAGAGTAAACATTACATTTATTACTTTCAAGTGTCACTTGAGTTTTCATGTAAAACTTTGCCAGTTTGCAAAGAAAGAAAGTCCATTAGTCACTTACAGTATTGGGTTTCAAAGCATCAAATGATTAATGTTGTGGATAAAAACCAAACTGATCAACACAACACTTTCACTTCCTTCATGTGTATAACTGCAGCCACCATCACTTCAAACAGAAACAACCTATAGTATTTCATCTCATCCAAGCCCATTCTTTTGTATGCAAAACAGAAAGGCCAGATCGTTAGCTGATTCTGTAAAGGAATAAAGTAATTCAGGGCATAAGTGCAAAGGACGCCTACCTTGTGAGTAGAGCAGGATCTGCATCTCTAAAAGAACACAGGTAAACACCTGAACTAGGTTCTCTAATCCTAGGAGCTCAAAGGCCTCTCGCAGAGGGTAGTCGGAAAGAGGGAGTTCATTGGGCCCAGGCCTCTGGCAGATGACAGGTTCGTAAACACCATAAAATTTCAGTGACCTCCCAGGAGGTGGGAGGGGTACTTCATAGAGAATATTGTGGATGTAGCTCTCAAGCGGCAAGGGTGGTGGCTGCTGTGAGGTAACGGCCTTGTGAAGCTGGAGGAGGAATTTCTTGCAGGCTTGCATGAAAGGCAGAGGCGTGATCAGGCATATACTTTTTGAAACATACAAGGTGTCTCTGTTGATGTCGTAAGAGTTGTACCGCTGGAGTTTCAACAGAGAGGTTGCATCTCCCTCATCAATACTGCTCGCCAGGGAGTCCATACTGCAAGAGGACGAGGCGTACACGTTGCTGTACTGCTCAGCGTTGTGCATCTGGTACAGGGTCTGCATTGCTGTGCAGATCTGCTTGCTTGTAACTTCTTCATAAAAAGTGAGCACAAAGCCGTAGGTGCGAGAGCCGTCTTCCCGGGTAATTATGAAGGAGTGGAACTGAGGTTCTTTATTGTCAGCTTGCGTTCTGAAAGACAGCCCCTGAGGCATGCACAGCTGTGGAGAAACGGGAAAGCATCAGAATGTACCATGTGCATAAATTCAAACTCCCCCCAAAAAGGAGGGGGGGGATGATTTTCTTTTTACCGGGATACAAAGGTTTTATACAGATTAAAACTTCAGCAATAGCTTAAATCCTTCACTTATGTGTAGATAAAATATTCTCAAGGGAAATACATGTGGGGCCGATTTGGCTCAGCGGTTATGGTGCTTACCTCCTCCAACTGTAAGCCTCACAGCCCTGGTTCAGTTCCTGGGGTCCATGCAGGAAAAAAATCAACAACTAACTCCTGCAAGTTGTCCTCTTACCTCCACACACGTGCACACACACAGACAGTAAATAAATGTGTTTCTAAAGTAGATGTAAACACATACATGGAAAACAATATTCGCTGTGTGGGCATTACACAAAGAGGGTTTTTATTAAAGATCAGAACACTGGAGCCAGAGAGGTGACTCAGCAGGTAACACGGGGGCAGCGGCTGTTAAGCCTTAGTTCCATCACCAGAACCCACCCGGTGGAGGGCGGAAGCTGTCTCCTGACTTCCACACACAGCAGTGTGCACACACACAAAACACATGTAAAATATTTAAAAGAAACTTTTAAAATTTGTTTATTATGTGTACACTTGTCAGAAGATCTCATTATAGATGGTTGTGATCCACCATGTGGTTGGTGGGAATTGAACTCAGGGCCTACTGGAAGAACAGGTAGGTGCTCTTAAGCTCTGAGCCATCTCTCCAGTCCCTTACTATTATAAAAGAGAATGAGATCTTTGATTAGAACTCAGCAACTCAGTAAAAAAAAAAAAAAAAAAAAAAAATTCCTGATCTTGAAAAAAACTTGATAACAGACCTTGCTGGCCTCAGGAGTGCTGGGATTAGAGATGTGTGCCACCACACCCAGCCTTAAGTACTATTTTTAAAGTGATTATGACAGTGTTTCATGGGGGAAAAAAGTGAAGGCTCTTTCTATTAGTGAAAAAGAAGTTAACAAAAATAAAAACAACAGTTCTCTCAGCAGGACAGAAAGACAGAAAATTAAGGAGCTATGAGCAAACAAAGGAATCCCATACTCCAGAGTCTGGCTAAGGTATCTGTTAGATGAGAATCGGGGACCCCAGCATACGGGGGCTGGAGTGATGGCTCAACATTTAAGAGCACTGGGTTGCTGCATTCTAGAAGACCAGGATTTGATTTCCATTAAACACATGGCAGCTTACAACCATCTGTTCACTCCAGTTCCAGGTGAGCCTATGCCCTCTACTGGCCTCTCTTGATACCAGGCATGCATGCAGTGCATACTCATATATGTAGGCAAAACACCCGTGTACATAAAATACTTTAAAAAGTCTTCCTCTGCGGTCATTGTGCCCGAGAGTGGTTTTGCTTTATCAAGCTGTAATGCAACCCAAGCCTATCACATCCATCACTCTATGACCTCTTTTTAAGTTCTTTGGCAACCCTTTGAGATAAAACTTCACAAGATACCAAAAATGTACACTTGGCTTTATTTTTTATTTATTTATCTCAGCTCCGGCTGTCCTAGAATTCAATATGTAGTCCAGGCTGGTCTCAAAGAGGTCGCAGAGATCTGCTTGGCTCTGCCTTTGTCTACTGAATTCTGGGATTAAGGGAGCACATCATCACACCCAGACCAATGGCTACTTTAAGATACTTAAGTGTGATTCTCCCTGAGCATCTCTATGTTAAAAGCCTCTTAATGTATTCCAACTCTGCTTTATACAGGTGTTGTGGAATATTATTTTAACATGTGTTACATTTGCTTCTGCTGTGGAGTATTTGTTTAACGATACAGAGATGTGTTTCATTTGTTTATGTTGTGTTTGTTTAACTCTGTGAAGCTGTGTCATTGTGCCTGTCTAAAACACCTGATTGCTCTAATAAGAGCTGAATGGCCAATAGCAAGGCAGGAGGAAGGACAAGAGGGGCTGGCTGGCAGAGAGAATAAATAGAAGGAGAAAAGACAGAAGGAGCGAGAAAAGAAGGGGCCAGCCACCCAGCCACGCATGGAATAAGAAGGGAAGAAAAGATATATAGAAACAGAGAGGTAAAAGCCCAGAGGCAAAATTTAAAAAAAAAAAAAAAAAAAAAAAAGGAAAATAAAAGAAAAAAGAAGGTAGACAGAAAAGTTAACTGGCTAGAAACAAGCCAAGCTAAGCCCAACCATTAAGAAAGAATAAGCCTCCGTGTATTTAGGAGCTGGGCGATGGCCCCCCCCCAAAACCCAAGAGTAAAAAAAAACCAAACACCACCACCAACACACAAGCCAATCATAAAACTCTTTTATTAAGGACAAAGTCAAGAATCCTAGGTTTTTGTGAGTAGAAGTCTCTGAAAAGATGTGGTTCTGACTGATCCTGCAGATGCTGGCATCACTTTTACTATCTTGAACAAATACAATGCATTACCCTAGAAAAATAAACTTTGAAAATTAAACCTTTTTATTTACTAAAACAGAAGGGTAGAACAAGATACTTTAAATTATTTGTAGCAGATTTTAAAAGACCCCAATAAGGTTCATTTTGTGGCAGATTATGTTTTTACAATGAATCCAACAATACTTCTAGTTCTACACACTCAAGAATCTTGCCATGCCCCACATTAAGAGGTTCCCGATCCAGCCAGGCTGCTGAGAATGCCTGAACCACAGAGCACCAGACTTTTCCTACAGAGTCAGGTAACGGCGTGAATCTGACTCGGCTCCATCATACAGTGTGAAACACATTTAGGCTTGGGGTGGCTGTATTCTACCTTGACTAAATAAGAATAAATAGCTTAAAAGTTTTTTTATTACATTAAAAAGAATAAACAGTTATATGAATTTGTACAGGGGGAAATGTTCAATCTCCCCTATAATAAAATTTAATAGCAGGCCAGGGTGTTTGATCCCAGCACTTGGAAGGCAGAGGCAGGTGGACCTCTGTGAGTTCAAGTCCAGCCTGGTATACAGAGCAAGTTCCAGGACAGGCTCCAAAGCAATACAGATTAATTCTGTCTCGCTGTCTCAAAAAAACAAAAAAAAGGAAAAAATTTCAACAGCAGTGACAAATGACACATGATGACATCTGACAAGGATGAAAGGGCAGCTCCACCTCTCACTGGTCACACCTCCTGGGAGGCTTGAAGAAAACTAACTGGTGGCGATGGCCGTGTTTGCGGCAGGCAGCATCACAGTGGACCACAAGGACGTCATCTATGACGTGTGTTTTGTCTTCTGCAGGTGCCAGATGGCCATCTGCTCCAGTGACAGACCAGAATGTCAAGGTTTAACAGAACTGAACAAATGCCAGTGCCCTCAGGGAGAGGTGGTTCCCGTCCCAGGAGATAAAAGTGAAAACGGAGGCTGGCATTGCACTGCTAGCCGGAAGACACACAGTGTACCTGCACGGTGTGTGATGTGTGCTTGCCGTTTGGGCTTCTGATCTTCCGACTGAACAGCTGCAGTGTGGGAAGAAATGGGAGAATCAAAAGACGAGCTGCCGGGACAGAGTCGCTGGGGGGAGGGGACGCGACTCCAGGAGACCGCAGAGCATCCATTACTAATGTGAGATCTGCCTCGTGCACACGGGTCTGATGTTAGCAGATGGTATAGTAAGCATATGTGGGGCACCAGATGCTATCTATGGGTCTCGCCAGGGGCCTCTGCAGAGTGAGGCCTCATGTGAACCGAGCTGTAGCTGCATTTCTTGGAACGCTTCCAGCTCCTGTGCACACTCCTGCACGATGGCTGTGGAAATGACCACTGTAGTCTAGCCCATGCAACGGCCGAGGTTCAGAGGATTTTGATTTGTTTGTTTGCTTGTTTTTGTGAGACAGGCTTTCTCTGTGTAACAGCTCTGGCTTCCTGGAACTCGCTCTGTGGACCAGGCTGGCCTCTCAGAGATCTGCCTGCCTCCGCCTCCCAAATGCTAGGATTACAAGTGTGCGCCAGCTCTACCATCGGCTCAGAGTTTTTACTGCAGTGAAAACACCACGAATAATGCAAAGCTGAAACTCTTATGATGGCCACTGATCCTGTTCACGATGTTGCATTTGTTCCAAATTTGTGAAGATCTTTCCACATTTTGGCAATAGTAGCCAAAGAGCTAAGAATTTTCACATTAAAACTTGTGAGGAGAGAACTTACTTCCGGTGGTTCAACAAATCCTGAATCCCTGTGGTGGCTCAGTTGGGTAACCATAGTTCTCAGGTCTCACGGGTAAGTTGAAACATGACAGGAACAGTACTGGCATCTTCAGATGACAGCTGTGTACGGTTGTGGAGAGCTAACTACACAGGCAATTAGAAGTATACTGTATTCTGAAGGGTATAGTAAATAGGGAGCCCAGAAAATGGGAGTTCCCAGCTGGGAAACTCAAACGCTCCAAGTCTTCAAAACTCACTACATGATCTTCAGCTGTCTAAAGGCACAGCTGATACAAGCTGGGCTAACTTCATGTTTTCCTGCTTGTTGCATGTACACAGCAATGGAAAGCAAACTCCTTTTCCCCTTCCCCAGTACCAGCCTGCCCACTGCTAAAAATACAGTATATATAATCTTTCGTACTAGTCAGTTTATTGGCACTATGAAAGGAGAGTTTCTGTTGAGACAACATCACCAAATCATTAGGCTTTTATAATTTTAATTTGAAACTAAAGGAATGTTTCTCATAGATTTAAAAAAAAAAAAAAAAAAAAAAAAGCAAAGAAAAAGAAAAACGGCCAACCGGAAGCTGTCACGCTACATAGCAAGATCAGATGATAGAGACACGCACGGTGACACATGTCCTAGCTAGGAGCCCTTGCCTGGGAAAGACACCCGTGAGTACCAGTCTTCAGCTGATATCCCTCTGGAGTCTGTAAATCAATCATTCTAATGTACGATGGAGTAGAGTCTGCCAAGTCTACCCGGATCACAGATTTCTATGCCAATTATCTTATTATTTACTTATTTATTGTTTTAAACCATAGTCTATGTATGTGGTCAGGCTTGTTGTGTGGCTAAAGATGGTCTTGACTTTCTAACCCTCCTGCTCCTACCTCCCCAAGTGCTAGAACTAAAGGCTTGCTATATTTTCTAAAAAGGATTACTTTTTATTTTATGTACACGAATGTTTTGCCTGTATATATGTATGTATACCATGCACCTGCCTGGTACCCAGGAAAGCATAAAGAGAGTGCCAGACCCCCTGGAACTGGAGTTAGAGACAGTTGTGAGCTGCTATGTGTGTGCTGGGAACTGAACCCGGGTCTTCTGAAAGAGCAGCCAGTGCTCTTAATTGCCGGGACACATCTTTAGCTTCTCTTTTTATATCAGGCAGACTATATGGAAATGTAGTGACATGTAAAGACACTGCTAAAAGTCAAATTAAAATTTTTGATTTCATATTGCTTTTGTTGTTGTTGTTGTTGTTGTTGCTTTCACTGTTGGTTTTTGTTTTGTTGATACAGTCTTGTGTATTCCAGTCTGGCCATAAACTCTCTACATAGACAGCCAAGAATAAGTTGCTTGATTATGTCACTAGGCAGGCTAAGACTTAACTTTATTGACAGGTTTTCCCACCATCCAGCCCAGATAATCAAAAAGCTCACAATGATTTTGAAAAGTGGCCAAATACTCAGTTCAGTTAAGGGTTTGTAGCTTTCTTGAGCACACATTCAAACATTTACAGGAAAAACTTGCCAAAAGTTATATTCAAGTGAAGAAAGACTTCCTATGCCACAGACAACAGATGTAAGAATTTTTCTTAAATGCTTTTCTACAAATTAAAAAGGCAAAATTTGTGTTCTAAATTCTGAGAATCCTAAATTGGAAAATATGATGACTTTTTCAAAGTCAGAATTATATAAATTACCAGGAACAAAGACATTAAGTCCCTCAGAAAACCTGAGACATAAATCATAATTTGCTCACCATGGCTCTAAGTCTCTTCTTGTTAACACACAATACTGTTATTTACTAACAATGTCCGCTTCAACCAACAATAAGATAACTGAAAATAAGATGTGTCTTATGACCAAACATTGGACAATGCTGTTCATGAGTGACCAAGTGGAAAATGACACCTTCTCTGAGAACATTCTACGTAAAATAAAATCTTAAGAATCAATAAGAATTTACCTTGGGTGCTGAGTCATTAAGTCACTAACACTGTTCTTGAGGAGGACCAGAGCTCAGTTCCTAGTACCTAAGTCAGGAAGCTCACGATGGCCTGCAACTCAAGTTCCAGGGGATCCTATATATCTTTGATCTACCCAGGCACTGGCACTAAAATACCCACACAAATGCACATTAATAAATAATTTAAAAACATGCATGTATGTACACGTGTAGTTGCACTCATGCTATGGTGTTTAGAAGCCAGGGGTAAACTTTTGGGAACTAATTCTACCCTACAGTGCATGTTCTGGGGATTGAACTGAAGTTACTACATTTGGAGGTAAGTGCTTTTATCTGCTGAGCTATCTCACTGACCCTAAAATAAATCTCCATTAAAAAAATAATAATTGGCTGGGCGTTGTTGGCACACACCTTTGATCCCAGCACTTGGGAGGCAGAGAGAGATAGGTGGATCTCTGTGAGTTTGAGGCCAGCCTGGTTTACAGAGCTAGTTCCAGGACAGGTTCCAAAACAATACAGAGAAACCCTGTCTCAAAAAACCAATTATTATTATTATTATTATTATTATTATTATTCACCATGGGAAAGAGACTCAAGCTGAGAAGTATCAGCATAAGCAGAAGCCAGTGGAAGAATGGAACAGACAGGAATAGAAGCTGATTAGTCAGTGATTAATAACTGCAAGGAAGAGCTCTCCATGGTCCTGGACCAAGATGGACATACAGGAACCAAGAGAAGCAGACAACTGAATGTATACATAGAGAAGAAAGTAAGACAGCGCACGTGCTCTTAACTGCTAAGTCCCCACCCCCACCCCTAAAATGAGACTACCAGTGGGAATGGATATGTGTCGGACTCTTTTCCTCCTACTGGGTTGCCCCTCGATATGGGTTCTGCCTTGTCTTATTGTATCTTGTTTTGCCATGTTTGGATGCTGTCTCTTTTCTGAAGGGAAATACAGGGGAAGTAGATCTGGGGGAGAGAGAAGTGGAAACTAGGAGTAGTGGAGGGAGGGACACTGTGCTTGGATATACTATGTGGGAGAATTTATTTTCTATTAAAATTAATTATAATTATTAATTATTAAATTATTACTAACAAATTAAAAATATAACAGCACTCATAACAAAATGGAATTGTTAATGTTAAGTAAACTCACATTCTAAATGAATCTGTAACTATTTAAAAAGAAGAAGAACTGGGTGGTGGTGGTCTATGCCTTTAACCCCAGCACTTGAGAGGCAGAGGCAGGTGGATTTCTCTCAGTTCAAGGCAGCCTGGTCTACAAAGTAAGTTCCAAAACAACCAGGGCTACACAGAGAGACCTTGCCTAGAAAGTCCCACCAAAAAAGGGTATGATCTAGACTCAGAAACTCACTGCATGATTATGGACAAGCTACCTAACATCTACACAAGGACAAGGATTCGCACTGGGCATACATAAGCATGGATATTAATTACTTTTTCATCATCATGACCAAATACCTGACAATAAACACTAAGGTGTTTTGAATAAGAATGCCACCCCCCCCCAAATAGGGCATTCTTATTCAAGATGGCCTAGTCACTAGGAAGTAGCACTATTTGAAAGAGTAGAATGATTTGAAGGCTTAACTATATTGGAAGAAGTATGTCATTGGGGGTAGGCTTTGAGGTTTCAAAAGCCCAATCCAAGTCCAGTAGTACTCTCCCTCTCTCTCTGACCGTGGATCAGGGCGTAGATCTCAGCTCCTGGGACAGTACCTGCCTGCATCCCTCCATGCTCCCTGCTATGATGGCAATGGACTAAATCTCTGAAACTGTAAGAAAGCACCCAATTAAATGTGTCCTCTTATTAGAGTTGCCATGGTCATGGTGTCTCGTCACAGCAATACAACACCGACTAAGACAGGATGGAAGGTTTGCTCTCGCTACAGGCTAGCTATAGGCTGTCATGGAAAGAAGGCAAGTGGCCGTGGGAGCATGAGGTGTCTGCTCACTTTGTGTACACCATCAGGAAGCAGACAGAGAGAATCCAAGTGCTCAGCTTGCCCTCTCTACCTCACGTTTTATTGTCTGGGACACAAAGTCTAAGGGATGGTGCCACCTACATCCAGTTAGACCTATCTGCAAACATCTTCAGAGGCAAACCTAGAGGTGTGTCTCCTAGGTGATTCTAAATCCAGATAAACTGACACGCAGAGATTAACCATCCCAATGCATATGTGAAAACAACAGACCTCCTTTGCTTACAATCAGGGCACAATGGCATCGTTTATGTTTTTTGGCTCTACCTTTGAAATTCTCAAGAACTTCATCTATCATAGATCTCATCTGCCTTCAATAGTTTCTGTGTCCATCTTGTCAACCTCTTATTTCTTCACTTGGGGTCTTTTGGATTATGTTTGCTATGGAGGTGCTGAAGGTCTAAAGTACTGCCAAGGGTGCTGCTTAGAATATCACTGGGGCATAAACAGCAGAAAGAGAAAACAGTTGTCCTCTGATCTCCACATGCATGCTGTGGCATAGCTGGGCCTATACACATGCATGCACACACACACACACACACACACACACACACACACACACACAGACAGAGAGAGAGAGAGAGAGAGAGAGAGAGAGAGAGAGAGAGAGAGAGAGAGAGACAGACAGAGACAGAGAGTGTGGGGGGAGGATAAATAAAACAGTTTTAGAGTTTAGAGTTCCTTTCCATCTTCACGGTGTCTGGGGAAAATGACAAAATACAAACCAAATACACACTATTATTGATAAATGGAAACATAGTGTGCTCCTTCCCTCAAGCAAACAGTGGTTCATCACTGTTTACCAAGCATCAGGTATTAATACAAACCCAAACACAGCTTAATAGTAGGAAATAATATGGACTTGAGGTTCTGTTGTATATTACTAACAACTAAAATACTGTCATAATTGCTGTGGAAAATCTGAGAAAGTATCTTCTCTGAGACTCGGTTTCCCCAGGGGTCTGTGGAGAGATGGCTTGGTGATTAAGAGAATATTCTTCCAGAGAACCTGAATTGACCCTCTAACTCCAGCTGCAGGGGATCTGATTACCTCTTCTGGCCTGAGTGGGCATCCACACCACATGTAGCATACAAAAAATAGACACATATCTTTAAAAAAATAAAATCTTAAAAATACTATTTCTCATAGAATGTAAAGGATTAGTTGTAATAAACAATAGACATTTATCATTTATATCTTAACAAAAGGAATGCTGAAGAAATAGGAAAGGAAAAGGAAAATATATACCATGTTCACTGCATCTTGATCAAAAGGGTTCCATTCTATGTTCTGAGGATAGTGTGCCAGAACTTTAGATTTGAATGTTCTTCTCAAAGGACTCTGGTCAAAATTTTCACCTACAACAAATAATAATCAATGAATAACTGGAACTTTAAAAGACATAATAATTTTAAATATATATATGCATATATATATATATTATATATTTGTTATTATCTTTTGAGACAGAGTTTCTCTGTGTAGCCCTGACTGTCCTGGAACTTGCTCTATAGACCAGGCTGGCCTCAGACTTAGAAATCTGCCTGCCTCTGCCTCCTGAGTGCTGAGATCAAAGGTGTGTGTCATCACACCTGGCTAATATATATGTATATCTTTAAAAACATTTACTGATTATATTTCATAACCTTATTTGAAAAATACTTGTCAACTGGAAAACTATCAGTAAAAAATCTGTACTCAGGAGGCAGAGGCAAGTGGATCTCTTACATTGGATCTCTGTAAATTCTATGTAGTGAATCCCAGGCTAGCCAAGGTTACATGGTGAGACTTTGTCTCAAAACCCCCATAAAAGTAATAAAGAAAAATTTAAAAAAAACAAAACAAAAAAAAAAGAAACCTGTATTTAAAAACTTTAGAATCTAAATTTTAAAATTATAGCTGTATTTAACACTAAAAGTCAAAATACACTAATATCATTGGTGCATGTAATTATTATCTTCATTTCAACATACAGTGATAAAAGTTATATAGAAACATGTCAGGCATTGGTGACACATACGTTTCATCCCAACACTCGGGAGGCAGAGGCAGGCAGATCTCTGTGAGTTCGAGGCCAGCCTGGTCTACAGAGCTAGCTCCAGGACAGGCTCCAAAGCAACACAGAGAAACCCTGCCTCAAACAAACAAACAAACAAAAAGTTATATAGAAACATTTCAATGAAGATTATGATACTGAATTTTTTTACACAAACAATCCTGCAATTTTAAGTTGCCACAAAAGTGACTGACAGATGGGGTTTTACACACAGATTTTCAATGACCGAATCAACAAAATCAGAAACAGCCTTACTGGGCTGTCTAATGGGTAAAATACACTAAACACGTTAACCTTTTAAAGAAATAAGTAATTCTATACCCAAGTTAACACCTGTCAAATTTATAGAAAAGTAATAGTAGACAGAGGTGGCACACATCTTTAATCCCAGTACCTGGGGAGACCAGCCTGGTCTACAGAGTAAGTTCCATGATTGCCAGGGCTACATAGAGAAACCCTGTCTCCAACCACCATGACTCAAGGGAAAAAAAAACAGTGAGAGTAATCAGATTTGTTCTTCATTTCCTTAACCAAATTAATTCCCATTAGACTGTTATCCCCAAATAGCTTAGTTTCATGAATTAGCTTGATTCAGATGGATCTTAAACACTCAATGTAAAAAAGTTAGTATCCAAGAATTAGAAGACCTCAAAGGAATTTCACCATTCCCCTGTTTTTCTTTTCTTTGGTCTTTTTGAGACTATTATTAGCTCTGGCTTCCTGGAGCTCACCGAGATTCCCCTGTCTTTGCCTCCAGAGTGCTGGGATCAAAGAGCTGGATGTCTTCTACTTTTTGGTTCTAATTATGTACAAACTACAGCTACAGAAAGATATGAATGTAATTTACCAGTATTTGCACAATTAAAAGAATCACAAAGCAATCGGGCTTAGAAGCAGCACTGACATCTTACAAGACTTGACTCTGTGTCCACTTGGGATAAAAATATGAAAAGATACTACTAAAACAGCTTTGAGCTGTGTGAGTTTAAAAAAAAAAATCACACAAGGGAAATGGTACACACTGACATCTTACTGGGAACTACAATGTTAAATGTATAGGAACTTTTGTGAATAAAGCATATAATTTAAATGTATTGCTGAAAACAACTAAACTACGGTTTCTAACTGAAGTCATTTCTAACAAATGGTCATTTTTCCTTTGGAGTCTCTTGTTTTTTTTACCATGTACCATGGCTTTGTATCTTTCCAGTATGTAGTGTAACATGAAAAATAAATGACCCAGAGACTGATACTGGGGTTAAAACTTCAAGCTGAATATCTGAAAAGCAAAGGAGCCGGTCACTAGCTCAGGCTAACAGGGCTGAGCCACATACCAGCTCCCAGGATTAAAGGTGTGCATCACCACCTCCTAGCTTCTGGCTGCTGGGATTAAAGGTACGTATCACCACTGATCTCTATAGCTTAAGGCTGACTTCGCTTTTCTCAATCTTCAGTCAAGCTTTAACAAACCATAAATAATATATCACTACAAGCAGTCCCATATTCTAAGAGTTGAGAGTTTCCACCTCCAGGAGAGAAACTGTCAAAGACACCCCAAAACTAGGTGTGATTTTTCATGTCTATAATTGTAGCAGTTGAGAGGCAAAGGCATGAAGATCACTGTTAATACTAGGTCAACCTGGGCTACATAGTGGATTCCAGGCCAGCCTAGGCTACAGAGTTGAGTTCCTTCTCAATAAATAAACAAACAAGTAAATAAATGCTTTCTGGGGGCTGGAGGGATGGCTCAGCAGTGAAGAGCACTGGCTGCTCTTCCAGAGGACCTGAGTTCAATTCCCAGCAACCACGTGGTGGCTCACAACCATCTGTAATGAGATATGGTGCCCTCTTCTGGCCTGTAGACATATATACAGGCAGAAGACTGTACACATAATAAATAAATCCTTAAATAAATAAATAAATGCTTTCTTAGGAAATTCGCCAATTTTTATACCTTGCTCTTAGGTTACCTAATAATGACCAAAGGTTGAGGAGATAAATGTTAACTATGAGTCAATGTGACTGATGAACACAGAATCCAGGCCTCAAAATTGTTGACTTCTGAATAAATGACGTTCTTAAGGTGTACTACATGTTTGAACACTCAGATATTTTATACTTTCTTGGTTTACAAGAAGACTAGGTTTCATTTCACTTTTGGCTTATCGATAAGTAAACAGACAGCCAAGAAAAAGGTCCTCTGGTCTAAAAAATCTACACTACTCAGCTGAGCAAGCTAGTGCCCACCCTTGATCCCAGCACTCAGAAGGCAGAGGCAGGTGGATCTCCGTGAGCTCAAGGCCAACCTGGTCTACAGGACCAGCTCCAGGATAGCCAGGACTAAATAGAGAGACCTTGTCTCAAAAATCAAACAAACAAGCAAAAACCCCTGTTACTGACAGCTATTGTCGCAGCAAAATTTTTACCATCAGATAATGCAAAGCTATAGAAACCCTCTCTTTTGCCCACAACCTAAGACCCTGAAATGCCCATTTTTATCCATAACTGTAAGTAAAATGCCACAGGAACAGAAGAAACAGAATATAACCTATTAGAACAACTACCGTAATACTTACCTTTTAATGAATTCCTGCCTGTGCAACTTCATTCAGATACCAAGTTATAAATGGTACAGAAGATAAACAGAAGTCATAACAGTTTCTCTTTTCTCTCCCCCCCCCCATAGGGTTTCTCTGTGTAACAGCCCTGGCTCTCATAGACCAGGCTGTCCTCAAACTCAGAGATCCACCTGCCTCTGCCTCCCAAGTGCTGGGATTAAAGGCATGCACCACATCTGGCCAACAGTTTTATTTTTAATACAATTATTTTGTTGCATGTGGAACCACCAACATTCTCAAGGCACAACCAATTTACCCTCATAAATAATTTTACAAAAATGCAAAACACATAAACAGTCACATGTAAATTCTACCAGCACCAGCACCAGCACCAGCACCAGCACCAGCACCGTGATTAAGATCACAGCACCAGCACCTCGGTAACGCCTCCACCACTCTTAACTCTATCACCACCACAGCTAATAGAACCACCAGCACCAGTTTCTCTTACACTGTTAAAAAAGAGAAAGAAAGAAAGAAGAGCAACAAGAAAAATCACTGCTGTATGTACAGCTGTCTTGGCAAATATTATTTTGAAAGAAATTAGGAGGAATCTGATATCATTAGTAAGGATTCAGAGACAAGTAAATGTAGTTATTCTATTCTAACTAACATCAGTGAGGGAAAAAAGTTCACAGGAAAAAAATGATTGGGCTTGAGATTTTAGATTCACATGAAATAAAAATTGTATACAAATGCCCTTAAATTAAAATTCACCTTTTAAATATTGTCCTGAAACAAATAAGGACTGTAAATTTCTTCAGCTATTTATATACTTGTAAGGGACCTATGTTAATTTTTACTACTGCCAAAAGATAGCTACAATGTTAATTAATATCTTATGTTAATAACTATATACAGGGCTAATTTCAAATAATATAGCCAAGTAATCTACTAAATTTAAACTTTAATTAAGCCTTTCCTCCTAAGGAAATAGACAATACATGCCAAGACAGCTTAGACTAATAAATATATTTTTCAAGGCTTGAAGCAAAGTGAGGTCTTTATGAAAACTAAGACGCAGATGAGAGAACAACATACAACTATCATCTATAATTTTGTCTAAGCAAATTTAAGAAACATTCACAATGGGATGTGGAGTGAATTAAGATTATGATTTCTAATACCCCATTCATTTTACACCACTTTTACCTGAAGTCGTATTTGCAGTATCTTGGCTCTTGCCATGACGATCTGCTTCTAGCCATTGGTACAAAACTACATAATGTAACAGAAACAAAAGTCTTTATGAACAAAGCAAAAACAAATAAAGAAATGATACTGAAGAATGGAAAATGAAGATAAAAAATTAAACAAAAGCAATTAAATTTGATACATTCAGGTCAAGCACAGCTTAACATCAGTGACATGTTACAAGCAAAGAACATAAATGATTTTAACATAATAACTACTAGTTAGACATCTGCAACACTTATATGTATAGGAGGAAAGCACATATATCTTTAGACTAATTTCAAAAGAAACACTAAGACAAAGGTAACAAAGTATGATGTCAAAAATAAATGACTTATAAGAATTGTATCCTGACCAAATGGAATAATGGGTGTGGTCCTAAAGTTAGTATCCCAAAATGCTAAGGATGTTAAGTGCCAAGAACTCTCAGAACGGACAGTGTGAAAGACAGTTTAATAAGACCAAACACGCTCCCAACTCCAGAACTCTAGTCTCATGAGCAAAATATCCCATTTCACGAGGGCTCATAAGCCCTCTTGAAAGTTGGTGGTAAGCAACTCACCAAAACTATTAAAGAACCCTGAGAAGCTGCCATAGCCAAGAGGAGCTTAAGGAAATGTGACAGTTAAATGCAAAACAGAACAATGATCCTCTAAAAACAACTTCAGGCAAAAACTAAGAAAATCCAAACAGGGTTTACATCCCTCAACTCAGCCTTGTATGTAGGAGTTAGGAGCCTGGGTCTTCAAGTGTGGTCTGAATGAAATCTCCAGAAACCTAAAGTCAGAGTTCTACTCCATCTTACACCTTATGCCAGACCCAGAACTGAGTGAAAGTCACACACACAGAAAAGTACCCAAAATGGCATCTCAGAGCTTTGAAGTCATTCATTCAAACATCATTTTTAGTAGAATCACTAGCAAGCTCATCATTCACAGGACTTTTAGTTAAGCCTTTAGGACTATATATTATCTTCCCAATGCAAAGTGACTTAAAGCTCACCTGAATAAAGTATTCACTCAACGGTTCAATCCCATTAGATACTTTGTTAATAACTTTACTGCATCATAACTGCCTGGGATAGCAGCTCCTGTCTACCTCATTCTCCTGTTCATGCTATGCTAATTTAACCTCATCTTGGTAAACAAAATATGATCTTCGTGTGGCCTACTAGATTCAACAACTGCAGCTGGACCGTGCGCAAACCAATGATTATCCTTTATCCTGGCATGGAGCCTGGATCTAGAATTGTTCTGGAAATAATCAGCATTAAACCTGTGCCAGAAAGTTAGTAGGAGAAAATGGATACACCACATGTACTTCACTTCTTTCTGAATACAGGGGACTGGCCAGGCTGTGTTACTAACTTCAGAAGGTAGCAGCAAATGGGAAAGAAATATTAATAAACCTACATGCACAGCCACCGAGCTACTGTCTGAAGTTAAAAACACTGGCCATCCTTCAGTTCAAACAGTACAGCTTTCCTATGGGATGACTATAAAGTACCAGACACAGAAGACATACTCAATAAGATCCAAAGTAGGTAAACACAAGCAACTCTGTCTACAAAGTATGTCAAAGAACCCACGCAAGGTATTACACCCAAGAGGCTGAGGCAGAGGGTCATGGGTCTGAGGCCAGTTTGGGATCCATGGCAAGACCCTATCTCAAAAAACAAAACAAAACAAATGAGGCCCCAAACTCCTTTTAACAACAAAAGTCCTCAAAATCAAATTATCAAATATTTTGTGAGGTTTTCTTCCCTTTATTCACCTGCTGAGTTCAGCCTATACCTTCCGGTATATCACAATCACTTTATGATATATTTGGAATGAGAATAAAACTCAGTCAATGCTCTTACCTTAATATATCATTAGTACTTCCAGGCCATTAAGATTCCATAAAAGACAACCAGATAGAACTAGTAGCTCTCTGTTGACTTTTATATGTTTGCTCACATAATTCCCCATTACATGACCGCAAAGATAGTAACTGTGACAGACATGAATGTACAAATTGAGATTATTTTATATAAGAAAGTTTAATTGAGATATAACTCAATATAACTTAAATGGGCATCTTAGTATTTACCCATTTAAAATATACAATTCAGTGATTCTTTAGTATTTTCTTTTATCTTGAAGTTTTAACAATTTATTTATATATATCTGTATTGGTTGGTGTTTTGCCTGCATGTACGTCTGCGTGAGGGTGTTGGATCCCCTAGAGCTTAAGTTACCGACAATCGTAAGCTGCCATGTAAGTGCTGAGAATTGAACCTGGGTCCTCTGGAAGAGCAACTAATGCTCTTAACCACTGACCCATCTCTCCAGCCCTGATCTTTAGTATTTTCACTGAGTTACACCAACAACTTAATTTTGGAAACATTTTTATCACCCTCCAAAGGGCACATTGCACATACACAAATATCCCTATTTGTTAGTGGTTTTCCCATCTGATTTTGGCCATTTTCAACTAGAACATGAAACATTAGTGCTTAACAACATGTGAAAAGACTCAAACACTTTTCCAGGAGGGGCAGTGAGCTGGCTCAAAGGCTCCTGCTGCCAAACCTGATGACGTGACCTCTCCCCTGGGATCCAACGGTGGAAGGAGAGAACAGGAGAGCACACGCTATCCTCTGACTTCCACTTACACACCATGGCTGTGACCTTGGCATACTCTAAAAAAAGTATAAAAATAAGGAAATGGCCAGGGTGGTGGTGCACACCTTTAATCACAGCACTCAGGAGGCCGAGGCAGGCAGATCTCTGTAAGTTCCAGGCCAGCCTGGTCTACAGAACAAGCTCCAGAACAGCCAAGGCTACATAGGGTAACTAAAACAAACAATAACAAAATTAACTCTTTTGAATAAACTTTTTTTTTCTGCCCAATCTTATTCACATACTAACTTAAGGACTTACTGTAGAAATAATTTATTTATAAAAGAATTAGTATCCAATTTCACGCAAATATTCTGTACTCTGTGTGTATGTGTGCGTGTGTGTGTAAGTTGCATGCACATGTGTACATATGTGGATGTCAGATGGCAAACTCATGTTTCTTCTACTGATCTCTATCTTTTTTTTTTAGGTTTCAATATTTTATTTAAGTTTTACTTTACGTGATGTTGATTACAGCATTTAAAGGAGAATATATTTTTTTCACACAAAATGGAAATGCTAAAATGTACCTACTAAACCATTATAAAATAAATCGAGTGGTGAGAATAAAACAGAAGAGCAATTTTCATTTCCAGTGTGACTACAATCACAAAGACTTTGCCCAGCTCTTATCTGGAGCTCTGGAAAGCTACCTCATACTCTGACGCAGTGAAATAACAACAAGAGGACTTAAGTCTTGGCTTCACCACATCCATCCTCTCCACCCCAAATGACACAGCCATGACAAAAGGAGTGGTTACCATACCCCACAGGCGACTTTTGGGGTAAACAGGTAAAGATGGCTAGGCCGGGAACAAGGCATGAAAAGCTATTTCTTAAAGTCCTTTTCATATGGGTCTGTCTATCTACATCATCAAGCCATAAGTTGTTAGCAGTTTGGAGATAGGAAATCAAGGCTCAATGCCCAGGAAGTCTGCTCACTCAATACAGACTTACAAAGTGCCAACCCACTACCAAGTTCCCACCTGCAGCTACTCCTAGACTAAAAACAGAAAACTCTGCTACATCGGGGCCTAGTTTCCTTCAAGTTTACAGTTGAAAGGGTCGTTTTAAGAATCGAGTTCCTTCTGTTCCTCTGAAATGTTAACACCTTAAATGCCTGCACACACATGTATGTACCACATGCATGTGCACCACGTGATGCCCACAGAAGTAAGCAGAGGGCATCTGAACGTGCCTGAAACTAGAGATAAGACGGTGAGTCACCAGGTGGGTGCTTAGAGCTTAACTGAGGTCTTCTGCGGGAGCAACCAGTGCTCTTAACTGCTGAACTATCTCCCCAGTCCCAAAGCTGAATCACCTTTTACCTAGAGGTCTAACGTGATGCCCTAAAATGTCTTTTTGCTTGTTTGCTTGATACGAGGTCTCATGTAGCACAGGAAGGCCCTGAAATTCCTATGTGGCTTAGGATGACCTTGAACTTCTGATCCTTCCACCACCTCCCGAATGCTGGAATTACAGGGGTATATCATAACATCTGGTATATTTCGCAATTCTTATATCCCAGACATGCAGTATTAAAAAATATTAAACTCTGGAGTCTCCGCTTCTGCCCTGTACTTGTGGATCAGATATAAGCTCTCAGCTACTGCTCCACAGCCTGTCTATCTGATGCCACACTCCCTGCCACGATGATGATGGACTCTAACCCCATGAAACCACAAGCCCAATTAAATGTCTTCCTTTAAAAGCTGCTTTGGTCACGGTGTTATATCACAGCAATAGAATAGTAACTAAAACAAGTTGCTTTATTAGGTGTTTTGTCACAACAATGAAACAAGTAACTAATAGGCCAACCTATTTTATCAGTTAGTGAATTTACCCCATTCTGTTTATAAGAAACAGAAAAGGGCATCTAAGGTTTAAAAAAAATCAAGTCTTCGTAGTAACGGTAAGAGAAGACTTCTGAGGCTAAACTACACTTGGGCATTTGAGAATTGAGGCGGCCCTCTCAATGTATCCTCTGAAGGTATTTTTAACTAAGCCTCATTAAAGGAGGAAGAAGCAGGTTTGTCTTTGGCTACAGAGTAGGTTCAAGGCCAGCCTGTGCTACCTGGGACTCTATCTGAAAACACCAGCCAGGGCCAGTGAGACGGTTCTGTGGGTTAAGACTCTTGCATTACAGCCTGATGCCCTAGGTGGGTTCCGTCCCTACAACCTAGGTAAAGGTGGAAGGAGACAAACGACTTCCGGAAGCTGTCCTCTGACCAGCACATGCGCACCATGGCATATATGAATGTGCCCTCCCCCACTTGAAAGCATCAGCGCTCATCTGGTACTTGGCTGCTATTTTGAGATGGCACTGTTTTCTCTCTCCCAGGGAGATTGACCATGCCATCAACTTCTTGTTTGTCTCTGAACTTTGTCCAGAAGTTCGAATTAATGTGAGGCTAGAATTTTACTGTCTTGTGTTCTGGATCACCTGAGACTTTACACTCCTAAAACTGGTTTAGCAGCCGGACAGACAGCCTTCACAGCCCAGCACCAGAGTGACCAGGACAGGCAGCCTTCACAGCCCTGCACCACAGTGCACGGGACAGGCAGCCTTCACAGCCCTGCACCACAGTGCACGGGACAGGCAGCCTTCACAGCCCAGCACCACAGTGCACCGGACAGGCAGCCTTCACAGCCCAGCACTCCCTCTTGCACCCTGCCTTGATTTAAGCCTTTCTCCTAAATCGGGTTATCTTCGATCCGGAGGCAGACTGGTCTTCCACCACGATCTCAATGCCCCACAGTGTTTTCTCTGTTCTTGGTCTCGAGACCGCTGTCCACTTTGGTGATTGCGGTGTGGCTAAGCCTGAGCTGGCAAACCTCAATCTGAAGGGGTAGCAATGAGTTCACTAACCCAAGATAAGTGATAAAGTGGGTGTTTTGTTGGGGAATAACTTACACAGCTGATGATAAAGAACTGCCTCGACCTTCCTGCTCCAGAGGATGCAGTCTCTGTTTCAGATTGAACCAGTGACCCAAGAGAGCGAGCCTGCCCCAGGCTTCTCTACCTTCCAGTTAGTACACACCTGAAGCCTGTATGCACACACCCAAAGGGGTGTGGCCACTATAACACATTCACTGGCAAGGAGACGCTACATCAATCCGTTATCGGATTTTCTTTTTAAAAATTGTGTGTGTGAAAGTGCATAAGAGATGGCTCAACAGGTAAGAACACCGGTTGCTTTTCCAGAGGAACTCGGTTCAATTCCCAGCATCCACTTGGCAGCTCACAACCATCTGTAACCCCAGTTCCAGCGGATCTGTGTGCCCTCTGGTCTCTGCAGGCATCAGGCACATAAATGTTGCACAGATACACACATTACGTTTTAATTAATTAATTAACTATTTTAGAACACTGAACTTGCAAATGGCAGAACTAGAATCTGATCTCTGGTACTGTCATCTCCAGAACCTGAATTCATAACTATTATGGTAAGCTGTTTATTTTACATGGCTTCAGGTTTAGAAGGTAGAGAGACAGAGGGCTGAAGAGATGGCTCAGTAGTTAAGGTCCTGTATTACTTTTCCAGAGGATCTGAGTTTGGCCCAGAACTATCTGTAACTTCAATTCCAGAGGATCCGACACTCACTTCTGGCCTCTGTGGATACCTACACCCAATGTACATATACCAACACAGAGACACAAATAAAAATATTAAAAAGTATTTAGAAATAAATTAATACACCTGGACAGAGTTAGTACTGGCCTGTCCTTGGGGTACTGACAGGACACACCCTCAGCTGCAGCCACTAAGAGCACCACCTGTGCACATTCACTGTGTTCCCTTTTAAAAGGGCCCCGCCCACCTCCCATTCTCCCCCTTCTCTGTTCCACACCCTCCCCTCTCCCTTTCCTCTCTCCTGCTGCTCCTGTCACCAAAGGCCAGTCTCCCCCTCCCCTTCCCCCTTTTTATGATCCCTTTCCCTAATAAAAAGAAACATCTTCTGCTTGAACCCTGTCTCATGGCATCTTTCTCTCACCAGTTGCTTTTCTTAAATTACAACAGGCAGCCCTACTTCCTTATTACCCAGAAGTCTAAGTGACAAATAAAAATAGCTAATTGTCCACAGATAAAAAAGTATGTGTATTTTAAATCACAGATTTACTCATTGAGGGCCATATTTATTATTATTTATATATTCTTTTCTTGTAGTGCTAGGGACCACCCTGTATACAGTAGGCAAAGTGAAAAGGAGTGTTATTTAATGATCAGAAGAGATTCATTTAGAGATGTCTAAGTATTACAAATACCTTAAAGCATAATAAACTATGGTGGTTTCCTTGGTCATTGTTTCCCATTCTCAAAATATATTATTAACATTGCTCCACCACCAAAAGGAATTAGACGTCCAAACTTTCCCGTGAGTGTCTACTTTTTATCGATTATATCCGAAGCAACACGGAAAAACAAGGACAACCTACTGCAAATCCACAACAGTTTCGGGAAGATGAGAGCATGTAAGAATCTAATGGAAACAAGACAGGGACTGTGGGAGCCCATGAATATTTCAGAAGAATAATGAAAAAGCATGCCAGATGGGTTCACTTGCAGCTGACTGCAACTAAACTTCTGACCGCAGCCAAACGCTTTCCTTACATAATTTACCAAGCACTTTCCAGCCCTACACCTACCTCTATCCTATTCTTCCTCTATCTCCTTTTTATTTTTAAACACCAACACTACCACCATGTTCAAGATCATCATAAACTATAAAAACATACAAAAACCCCATGCTTTTTTAAAACATGAGAATCCAGGCCAGGCGGTGGTGGCACACACCTTTAATCCCAGCACTTGGGAGGCAGAGGCAGGTGGATCTTTGTGAGTTTGAGGCCAGCCTGGGCTACAGAGTGAGTGCCAGGACAGGCTCCAAAGCTACACAGAGAAATCCTGTCTCAAAAAACCAAAACAACAACAAACCCATGAGAATCCAGATGTCTTTACAAAAGCAAAAGTGGACAAGAGAAGTGCTAACAAAGCTTAATTAGGTCAAGGAGGGGACACTGGGACCCCCGGGAAGGGGAAACAGAACAGATTTTACAGGTAGGCTGGTTTGATGCTCAAGAATGAACCCCATACTTCATTCATGCTAGGCACAGGTTATACTACCCAACTATATCTATCTACAGCATATACTTGAGAGTGCTGGATTTTGGAGTCATCTGACAAGGTAATAGTAAACTAATTAAAGAAAGCAGCCCTACTGACAAGTCTGTTTAGTTTTTTGTTTTGTTTTGTTTTTCCCCAGAGAATGTCTTGCTCTGTGACCCAGGCTGGCCTTGAAATCAGAGCAATACCTCATCCTCAGAGTACTTCAATGATAGGCATACAGCACCACACCCAGATGGCAAGTTTATTTATAGTGCAGATATTAAAAGAAAAAAATCCTGAGATTTAAAAAAATAATAATAAAATAGCCCACTTTGAGTAACTGATGGATTTCTCAAAGTCTACATATTAACCTAACTTTAGAAGCCTTAAAAGCAGGGCTGGGGACTATAGTAGCTGGTAGAGAAGCTGCCTAGCATTGCACAAAGCCTCAGGTCCACACACCAGTACTGCATAAAACTAAGGCTCCTTGACTGCACAGAGTTCAAGGCCAGCCTGGGCTACATGAGACTCACTTTTAAAAAAGTTCACATGGTCTGTCCAGACGGATCTCTCTCTGCCTCTGGAGGGAAGGAGGCCAGGCTATGCTGTGGAATTTTGCTTTAGTCCTAACCGCTACTGGTTCTGTACTGCCACAGGCTCCAGTATCAAGATCTGGGACCTGGAAGACAAGACCACTCTAGATGAACTGAACTGAAGCAAGTTGTCACCAGCAGCAAGGCAGAGCTACCCCAGTGTACCCCTCGGGCCTCATCTGCTGATGATCAGACCCTACTGGCTACACAGACAACCTAGAAAGGACGTGAAGGTTACTATCGTCACTTACTAAAAGTTTATGACAGATTTTAGAAATAAAAACTCTTTCTGAAAAAAAAAACCCACAAAACTCAAAGCTAGGGGGTTATGTTTAAGATTATACTATGTCACAGTATACAAAAATACCCATGGCAACATAAACAAGAATGTGGTAACTACTTCTGAAGGAGATAAGTAAATGGCAAGAGGCAGGTATGGCATTTGTTTTGCTTTGTTTTACTGAGACAGAGTCCCTGCTATGTAGCCCATGCCGGCTTTGAAGTTACTGAGTAGCCCAGGCTAGCCTGGAACTCAAAATCCTACCACCTTAGTCTTCTGAATACTGTGATTATGGTCACATTCCATCATGCCTGGGCTGCCAAGAACAACAGCCGGGGTTCAATCCCTCCCTTATATGGTAGAAAGAAAGGACTGACTCCAGAAAGTTATCCTTTGACCTCAACACTTGAGCACAGTCACACTGTGGGCGCGCTCACGACACACACACACTACTCACATTGTATGCACACACACATACTCACATTGTATGCACACACACACACACACACACATCGTATGCACATGCACACACATACATACACACACACACTCACATTGTATGCACACACACATTGTATGCACATGCACACACATACTTACACACACACACTCACATTGTATGCACACACACACACTGTCAGTAAATTGGTCACAACCTTACTTCTGGATGTCTACACAAGAGTTCCAAGAACACTTTAGATCCCATGAAAACATACCTGAGGTATACTTCAACTATGAGAATATAGCTTTTTATGGGCAATTATATTACATAACCAACTCAACTCCACAGTAAGTAAGCACTATAACTGCATTACCGACCAACAGCAAGTATTCCATCAAATTCTTCCACAGAGATAACTGGTAGACATTCTTCTAGAGTAGTTCCAGATGATCTAGGTATTAGAAATGTCAGTGTGAGCATCTGACACCATCTGAACTGGTTGTAGATGGGTATGTTATATAAACTCACCATCAAAGATCATATGGTTCCCTGACTTATGGCCACAGAGCACAGATGTATTCCAAACAACAAACTATTTTAAGGTCTGTGATAAAAACAGCTGTGCACTCTAACTGCAAACTAAAGCTTTGCAAAGCAAAACAGACAAATCATTTACTAATTAATAATTAACATGCTTTTCTTTAACTTAAAAAACTAAGTCTTAGCCTGTACCAAGTAGTTTCCATAATTTTAAGTATGGTATCTTTATGCTGCATCTTCAGAGCAGACTTAAATGAGTATATATACATCTGGGTTTCACTTTAAAAATCAAATTTTCACCTGGTGGTGCTTGACTTTAATCTGAGCACCAGAGAAGCAGATGAAAGCAGGTCTCTGTGAGTTCAAGGCCAGACTGATCTACATCAAGTTTCAGGCCAGCCAGGATTATACAGTAAGACTGTCTCAAAAAACAAACAAACAAGAAGTTTTTAATTATAATAAAATTCTAGGGTCTGCAGAGGTAACTTGGTATTAAGAGCACTGAATGGATGCTCTTGTGGAAGACCCATGTCCCATTCTCAAATCCCACGGAACATCTCAACAACCATCTGTAACCCCAGATTCAGGTGGCCCCGTGCCCTTTTCTAGTCTCCTTGGGCACCAAACATAACACACATGATATATATACATACATGCAGGCAAAAGCACATATACACATAAAACAGATACATCTTAAAAAATCAAATTCCAGGGCTGGAGAGATGGCTCAGAGGTTGAGAGCACTAGCTGCTCTTCCAGAGGTCCTGAGTTCAAATCCCAGCAACCACAGCGTGGCTCACAACCATCTGTGAGATCTGATGCCCTCTTCTGAAGTGCAGGCAAACATGCAGACTGTATGCATAATAAATAAATAAATCTTTAAAAAAAATATCAAATTCTAAGTCTCCCAATACTACCAAGACAAATGTGGAGAAGGTGATTCTAATTCTCACTGTTATAAAAGAAGAAAAAATATTAAAAGAGGAAAAAAACTAAAGGGAGTATGTGTCTATTACTACTATCACCACCATCACAAAACGGAAATTGACTTCAATAAGCACCATCTGAAACTTACTTCCTTGTGTTCCTTCCTTACACAAACCACAGCACCTGTATCAGCTGAGACCCAAAACCTGTCATGTGGAGTTACTCTCAGAAAAAAAGAAATGCAAATATTACCTCTCTAAATAGAAGATAACCACTCTGTTCATTTTCTCTTTCCTCTCTCTCTCTCTATTTCGTTTCTTTTGAGACAGTGTCTCACATAAGCAGTCTGGCTTCAAAATCATTGGTCTTGACCTCTTGAGCTTCCTACCTCAAACCCGGTGGACATGAGACTATTCATGTCCAGCTCCCCCTCTGTTTTAATGTTCACTTTTTTCTTGTAGGAGTTTTGCTTCATTTATTCAGAATAAATAAGGAAACCAACAAACCCTAGTAGGCATTGCTATACTAATTCAAATCATATGCAGAACCAAGTGTGATGGTGCACATACTTTAATCTTTGCACTCTGTAGGCGGAAGCAGGCAAATGACTATGAGTTTGAGACCAGTCTGGTCTACATCATGAGTTCCAGGCTGACCAGGGCTACAAGGTGAGACCCTACCTTCAAAAGAGACCCGCAGAGCTGGAGAGATGGCTCAGTGGCTGTGAGCACCGGCTGCTCTTCCAGAGGGTCCAGGCTGGAGTCTCAGCACACACACACACACAGCAGGGCACAGCCATCTCTAATCCCAGTGCCAGGGATTCGGCATGCAAGTGGCATGCAGAGGACATACATGCAAGTGGCATGCAGAGGACATACATGCAAGTGGCATGCAGAGGACATACATGCAGGCAAAATACCCATACACATTAAACAGATAAAATAAAATTTTTTAAATTCCATTAATTTCCAGTAAACTGAACTGATAGGTTTACTGAAAATGATAAAATGTACCTTTGCTTAAGTTCACTATGTATGACAAATGAACCTTTTTTAAACTCTCCATTAGTTTTGGGTGTCTTTAAATTAGACTTCTAAGCTGGCATACAAAATTGTAGGGTTTTGGGTTTTTTTTTCCATTTGAAACTCATATTGTGTTTCAGTAGGAAAGTCATTCACAGAAGGCATCAAAAATCAGAAATTCCTTATAGCAATATGGTCTCGGAATTTTAAAGGCACCACCAGCCACACCAAAAAAAAAAAAGTCAAAACAGTCAAAACATTGTCTCTGTTCTTATTCCTGCTACACGTAAAGGAAACCGCAGACCTTCTCTTCTTCCTAGAGTTAGTGCCCAGCACTGATCACCAATGATTATACAACCTATGACAGATCTGCTGCTGTTGCTGGATGGTCCAGCTTCCATAAACATTGTCTAAAAACAACCTGTAAGGAAGGAGACAGCCAAGTATTCCTCAGAAGTTTCTTGTAACATTTAATCACGGTGTGGTTGTGCTGTGTGACAACAAATAAATCTCCACACATACTTGCCTCTTCTGCTTCAGCATGAATAATAAAAACCCAGAGACAGATATTGGGGTTCAAGCTGAAGCTCAGAGAAGCAAAGCCACGAGAGAGTTCTTACCTCTCTACCAAGGCTCAGACGGAAAGGGCGATCCTGTCCTCAGAGTGACTGCAGACTGCAGTGCTCTCCACCAAACCTCAGACTACAATGAGACAGCACTGAGCTCCTTATATTCCTCTCCAGTGCTGGCATCAAAGGCGTGAGCTGTTTCTCTCCTAGCCTGACTCACTCTCATGTAGCTCAGGGTGGCCTTGAACTCACAGAGATCCATCTACCTCTGACTCCTGAGTGCTGGGATTAAAGGTGTGGCCACTACTGCCTGTCCACTATGGCTGTGCACTCTGATATTCAGGCAAGCTTTATTTGTTAGAGCACACACACAAAATATCACTACATTCTGCTTATTAAGCTTTTCTGCCTTTCCATTTAATTTATCATTAGTGTTTTCTTTCTCCTTTCCATTATAAAAAAATAAAGAGTAGATTATTTTAGTATTAAACACTTGAGATTTAAATTTGTTCTTTCTTTTTCCACCGTATTTTAATTACTGATGGTATGGAGGAATTCTGAAAAGAGTGTTCCAAGTACCAAGGTTTTGACTTCTCTCAAACAACTGAGAACTCCATATTCGCTGAATCAACAACTGTATATTGAGATCTTTACAAATGTCACATGCCAAATTAAACAGTAGTAATTTGAACAAAATACTTTACTGATGCAACTAGAAATTATTATAATTAAGTGAACTATGCCAATCAAAAAGAAAAAAAATCATGTTTTCTCTTGTTTGTCATTCCTAGATTCTAATGTAGATACCTGAAACAATATATTTATCTCACATGAAAACAGAAGTCAGGGCCAGGTGTGATAGTACATGTCTTTAACTCTCACACTCTAGAGACAACAGCAGGTGGATCTCTGTGAGTTCCAGGTTTGCCTGGTCTATATAGCAAAAGTTCCAAACAGCCAGGGCTTCAGAGAGAGACCATATTTCAAAAATCAAAACCAAACCAAACCAAAACATCATACCCTCTACCAAAAAAGAAAAAAAAAAAAGAAAAAAAGAAAAAAGAAAAAAAAGAAATGAAAATAGAAGTAAATCATCTAAGGGACAAAGGGGACCAATAGTAAGGGATAGGACAAAAAAGGGAGAGGATGGCGGGATGTGAGCAGGACTATGCTTAACATACATACATACATATATATATATATATAATATATATATATATATATAATGTACATATATACTATATATATATACATATATAAAACCTTTTAAAAGAATTTTTAAAATCTTACTAAGTTTTCCTGGTTAATGCTCAGCTTACTTAACAACAATAAAGTGGTCACTGGCTTCTTTCTAGTTAAAAACCGGAAATGAGAAGTTCTATTTTTATTTTACATTCTGTCTCTGTGGAATAACAGGTGGTAGTTATTTTCCTTAAGGCATTCTTGTACACACTCCAGTTTTAAACTTGAGTGTGTTACTACTGTTACTGATGAAAATCCACAATTCTTTAAAAATAAATAAAAAAGCACTCACTGCCCTTTGTTATCTCAAACCAATCATTTTATTTCTCTTAACTTGGTAGAATAAGAAAGTGCCTCGAGAACCAAAGTCTAACAGCTTCATTTTGCAACTCTGTCAGATGGTATTTAAAACAGACATTCTCAGTAAGTCCTACCAAAATTACTGAAATATATTGGACATGGGGGCACACTCTTGTAATCCCAGCACTTGAGAGAGGTGAGATGCCAGTCATCTCCTTAGCTATTAATGAGTTTTGAGGCCAGCATGGGATACACACAAGACACCTTCTCTAACAACAACAACAAGCAAAAAAATCTAAGCAAATAACTGAAACGAACAAGTGTTCCGTTTTATAAATAAACCCGAGATAAGATGCAAAAGAACAAAACATAGATAATCCCCGCACACACTCTTACTGGCTTTTAACTCTCTACTTATTCATTTATTTTTGGGGACATTTTCGGGACTTGGTTCAGTTCTTCGTTTCTACCATGCCGGTCTTGGGACTGAACTCAGGTCATTAGGCCTGGAAGCACGGGCTTCACCTGCTGGTTGAAACTCTTTATTACTATTATTGTTGGTGTTGTGTGGCGCTCACAGGACAACTTTGAGGAATTGGGTCTCACCTTTTACCTTTATGTGGGTGGGTCCAGGGGATGGAACTCAGGTCATTAGGCAATCAGCCCCCAACTGTCACTAATTTTACTACCCTTTCCCCAAAGAGCAACTTATTAATAACAAGTAACAACTAATACTCTATTAATTAAAAGTTCACCTCTTTTCTTCTTCCTTTATTTTCAACAACTGATAAAGTACAACTTGCTTATTATAGAAAGATTAAAGCAGTGACCATAAGCAATTGCTAGTCATGTGTGGTCCCCTTTCAATGCATGCTAACTCCCCATGCCTACGGAGGCAACTACGGGAATAAGCCGTGCAGGGCTTCCTCTGAACTCCATGTCCCAGAAAGCTCAAGTTTTAGCTGTTATATGAAACTTCCCAAGAACATTTTATTAAACAAAGGCAGAGGGCACATTAAGTCATACACAAAACAAACTAAAGTCACTATTAGAAATATGATATTTTGCACACTGAGAAAGAAAACTTTTCAAAGAAAACTTGTTTATAAAAAGTCATATCCACACTTAAATCTAAGTTGTTTCTTCAATTCTAAAAACAGCTTTTTAAGGAAGCCTAAAGCTTTATGTCATGCAAGGAAACCCGAGCAGACAAGACAACCTCCAAGGCCCATAATCTCATTACAAAGCAGGAGGGTTAAAAGGCAGAGGTCAGGGGACAGGGGAGCAGAGCGCAGAGCGGTTCCCACACTTGAGAGTGGACCATCTCATTATTTTAAAGGCGTTAAAGGCTATTCAGCTGGATTTATAAGAGCAACACAATCATTTGTACTGTAAGTCTCAAGGCAGCTTTAATATTAAGACTTCATTATTAAGAGCCAGGAAATTAAAATTACTTTTCACCTGTACTTGAACAATCTGTCAAGCTTCAGTTGCTCCTCAGAGACTTTCAAGAAAAAGCTGTCATCTCTTCTAAAGAGTTCCAAAGGGCACAAAAACAAATACATAAAGTGCACATACATGTCAACAGACATGTCATTTCAAGACCTCCATCCCCTAATGATTCAACAAGCCATGCCTATTTAATAATGGCCATGCCCACATTCAGAAAATGCCAAAATTTTACTCCTGCTGGAAAGTGAGATTTAATTTCAAGAGAAAACATAATTTTGTTAAACTTTCAGTAAACAGGCTGAGCAATTGTACAAGAGACTGTGCAGTCTCCTGACTCAGACCGTACAACAGACTCCGCCCCCCTCTAGCAAGCAATTACATCTTTTGTTACTCTAGGCTCTGCTACTTAAGTTTCAAGTCATAACACTATCAGAAGTCTCTTAACAGAATGTGGGGACGGTCACAAAACAAAACAAAACCAAAAAACCAGGTAAACATTAAAAAGGTTTTGAACAGGCAACAACTAAAAACTAACTAAAAGTCAAATGCATAAGGAATCCAAGTGTTATTGGCTTTATTGTATAATTTCATTGTAGCCTTCACTCTGAATACAAGTACATTTTTGCAATGTACAAGGTGTGTTGCCACCAGACACTAATGAACATTATCTCAAACAACTTCACTCATAGCCAAGACTACTGTATATATGAATTATGGGTTTTAGTGTGCATATGAAGTGTTTTGCTTTAAAAAAAAAAAAAAAAAGATTTATTTATTATGTATACAGATTTCTGACTGCATGCCTGCCTGCAGGTCAAAAGAGGGCACCAGATCTCACTACAGATGGTTGTGAGCCACAATGTGGTTTCTGGGAATTGAACCCAGGACCTCTAGAAGAGCTGTCAGTGCTCTTAATCTGTGAGCCATCTCTCCATCTCCAGTTTTCTGCTCTTACAGAAACATAATGGATCTGTAATTCAGCTACTTGGGAGGCTGGAGCAGGAGGATCACAAATTCAAAGCCTAGCTGGGTTACCAAGTGAGTTCCAGCCCAGTCTGGTCAACTTGTAAGACCCTGTCTCAAAACTGAACATTTAAAAAGGGGGAGCTGAAGCCAGGCACGGTGGTGAACACCTTTGATCCCAGCAGAGAGACAGAGCTCCCTGAGTTCGAGGCCAGCCTGATCTACACGGTGAGTTCCAGGACAGCCGGGCTAATGTAGAAGGACCCCACTTCAAAAGAGGGTGGAGTGGGGCTGGACAGATGACTCCACAGTTAACGGGCACTGAGTGTTCTTCCCGAGGACCCAGGCAGCTCCAGTTTCAGGGATCCAACGACATCTTCTGACCTCCTTGGGCACCAGGGTCATCTGTGGTGCATGGACATGCACACAGGCAAAACACTCATGCACCTAACATAAAGTATTCCCAGAGAGTGTAAAACTTTATTTGGCAGTCATGTGGGATGGAGTGACGGCTTAGCAGGTAGAAGCACTCTGCTCTCCTGGAGAATCCAACTTTAGTTCCCAGCACTCACACTGGGCATCCCACAACTGCCTGTAATTCCACCTCCAGAGAGCCTAGTACCTTCTTCTGGTCTCTGTGGGCACCCACACAAATGCCTTTCAGACACAAACACATGAAATTGAATTTAAAATCCTAGTAAATTAAAAACATAAATAAATAAGAGGGGTTACAAGAACTCTCAGGTCTAGGGCGTTTGTCCAGGCATTTCTGTACCTTGTGTCGCCATCTAACTGAAAATGTTGACAAGGGGTGAAATCTTTGACGGGGATCTTCTGACGGGTAATTAGGATACTGACGTGTTGCCCTCAGAAAAGATTAATTCAGTTACCTGAGGAAATGGTACTGCAGGACATTTGTTTACACTCTGTGAAGATGTGTCTATGTTTTGCCTCACCTACCTAAGGCATCTGATTGGCCAAGAGCTAAACAGCCCATAGGTAGGCAGGAAAAGGTAGGTGGAACTTCTGGACAGAGGGAGGAACTCAGGGGATGAATCTAGGTGTGCAGTATCAGCCAGTAAGACACAGAGGGAATCAGACGAACAGAATGGAGCAGGGGTAAAAAGCCACGTGGCAGAACATAGATTCTGTTGAAATAGGTTAATTTAAATTGTAAGAGCTAGTTGTGAACAAGCCTAAGCTAAGGCAAAGCTTAGAAGTCTCTGTGTCACTATTTGGGGGTTGGCGGTTTAAAGAAAGTCTAATGAGAAAAACCCCTTACAATGGTTAATTGCTGAGAGAATAAAATATTATTTAAAAAGAGCACATCTAACCAACCTGAATGTCTGACTTCTCTAATTATGTGTCCTCTCCTTTAAGCTGTCCACCACTGCCTCGCTATTATTATGTGGCCTTTACCATAGATCTCCTGGACCTTGGACTTCCAGCTTCCAAAACTGGGAGCTAAATAAATGTCATGTCTTACCAACATACCCAGCCTGAGGTATTTTTGTTACAGCAACAGAAAACTAATTAGCATTATGGAAAATACTGTTAATTGAAAATATGATACTACCTTACCCACCCACCTACTGTAAATACTATTATTAATCTCTTTGGGTATTTTCTCTTTCTCCACCTGTGCTTGTGGGATTACCCACCCCCTTCTCTCCCCCCAGGACTCAATCACCAGGTTTCCCCCTCTTTTCTATTAACTTAGCACATAAGTGGTTTCATGGCTTTAAATTTATAACTAGTCTGGACTTTTCCCCTGAGAGATATCTTACTTATTTAGTATTTCCATTAAAGTCTAATGGGCACTTCAACCTTAACATGCCTAAAATGAAACTGAGCTAAACTTGAGTCTGATTCTCCATCAGTCTTCCTTCCATAGAGAAATTTACAGTTCTTCAGGCCAAAAATCTTCTGGTCATGACCCATCCATCATGTTCCCCATCTATGACTACTAAACCAATAGAAGGCAATCATAATAAGCAGTTGTGGCACTCACACCTATAAATTCAGGAGGCGGAGGACTGTCACAAGTTCAAGGTCATCCGGGGCTACACAGCATAACCATCTCCAAAGGAGTCAGACAATCATCCAATCCATTAATAACTCATGATGGTGCACGTGCACATACACACATGTGCGTGCATGCTCGCTCACACACGCTCACGCTCACACACACACACACACACACACACACACACACGCTCACACACGCTCACACACGCTCACACACGCTCACACACACACACACACACACACACACACACACACACACGCTCACACACACACACGCTCACACACGCTCACACACGCTCACGCTCACACACACACACACACGCTCACACACGCTCACACACACACACACGCTCACACACACACACACACACGCTCACACACACACACACACACGCTCACACACACGCACACGCTCACACACACACACACACGCTCACACACGCTCACACACACACACACACACACACACACACACCTGACTCTTTACCACCAATTCCGCAAATCGTTTTTACGTCAAGTAATCAAACATACAACAAGTTTCCTGCTTCTGCTGTTTTCCCTTACGTCTATGTAACCTGGCAGCCACGGTGACCTATTTATTTATTTATTTATTTATTTATTTATTTATTTATTTTAATATCTTGGTTTATTGGGGCTGAAAGATGGCTTAGTGTTTAAAAGCAGTGGCTCTCTTCCAAAGGTTCCAGGTTCAATTCCCAGCACCTACATGGCAGCTCACAACCATCTATAAGCCCAGTTCCAGGGGATCCAATGCCTACTTGGGCTTCCTTGAGTACCAGGCACACATGGTACGCTGATAGAGATGCAGGAAAAACAGTGATACATATGAAATAATAATAATAATAATTTTATTTAAAACAATTTTAATTCTATTACATTTATTTGTGTGTGTGTGATGCATGTGCTCTTGGGCAGGCATGCACCTGTGGAAATCAGGACACCTTGTGGGAGTCTGTCCTCTCCTATGATGTGAGTCTCACGGACCGAACTCATATTGTCAGCTTTGCATCAAGTACACCCGAGCTGTCTCACTGGCTACAGTGATCCTTTTAGAAGGTGTGTTAGATGATACAACTATTCTGTTAAAAATCAGCATCTTCCCAAATCAAGGTAAAAAGCTAGCTAAATAAAATAAATAAATAAACAAGCTGGGTCGAGCATTCTTAACTAATAAGAAGTCTCCAGTACTCAGGAGGCCAGCCTGGTCTATAAGAGCTAGTTCCTTGCTGTTCTTTCTTCCTCTAGACCAATCATTCTCAAACCTCCTAAAGCCATGACCCCCAATACAGTTCCTCTTGTGCTATCCCCCAACCATAACATTATTTTCATTGCTACTTCATAACTAATTTTGCTACTGTTATGAGTCACAGTGTAAATATCTGACACGTAGATGGTCTTTGGGTGACCCTTGTGAAAGGGACCTTTGACCCCCAGGGGTCATGACTCACATGCTGAGAACCACTGCCCTAGACAGTTCATACTGCCTGCCTGCTTTTCCTCCTTCTTCAGGCTGTGGTCAAGTATCACTTTCTCCGTGAGGCCTTGCCCTCATTTAAAATCAAAGGCTGAGGTATCCCAATGATCAGAGTCACATGCCCATGCATTTCCAGGGGGCAACCCCACCAATAACATAAAATAACAGCAATCCTACGCTATCTTCCTGATCCTTTTTTTTTTTTTCCTTGTATCTCTTTACTAATTTGGACATAGAGACTGGACCTGTTGTGGAAAGATTATAATCTCAGCTACTAGGAGAGGCTGTGGCAGGAGGATCCCAAGTTCAAGGCCTTTCTGGGATACAACGAAGGTTCCAGGTCAACATGGGTAACTGAACAAAGCCCTGACTAAAAAACAAAACATTTTAAAGAGATGGGGATGTAGTTCACTGCCCAGAATATATGAGGCTCTATTTTCAATCTCCAGTACTGAAGGGGGAGGGGGATAAAAAAAAAAAAAAAAGTCTTTACAGACGTTCCCCTATGCTTCTTGACAAATTACACCAAGCTTTTAAAAATCCATTTGCTGAACCACTGAATAATCAAAATCAGGTGAAAATACATTATTATTTGAGCACTCTAAATACGGTGAGCAGAAAGGTCAATTACATGCTTACTGCAAAAGAAAAAAGCACAACTTGTGTCCCAAAGAATTTATAATAGAGGCCAATGAGAAGGCTCAACAGGCAAAGACACCTGCCGCCAAATTTGATGACCTGAGTTCAATCCCCGGGCCCTACATAGTGGAGGGAGAGAAATTACTCTCAAAGGTGTTTCATCTCCATACTCATGCCACAGACAACAAGCATGCACCCATACACACATAAATATACATTTTAAAAAATGCACATCAAATGGCTCAGAGGTTAAGGCACTTGCTGCTATTCCAGAGGACCTGAGTTCAGTTCCCAGAACTAACATCAGTTCCTCACAAGCCCCTGTAACTATAGCTCCAGGCGATCTAATTCTCGCTTCTGGCCTCTGCTGGCACCCACACTTTTGCGTGGGTAAATGTAAGTGTGCCCATACACATATGTGTATCTTTTTTAAAAACGCATTAAAGGGTTTGCAAGATGGCTAGTGTGTAAGAGCACACTGGTACTGGTACTCATATTTCCCCAGTCGTCATTTCTCTGACCTCTCCTGCCCTTTGTTAGTTTTTGAAAGGGGGGTGGGGGGGCCTCTCTCTCTGTAATCCCAGCTGGCCTCAAACTCACACCACTCACACCAGGCTTGCTTAGCCTGGTAAGTACTGAGACTATGAGGAAGAGCTAGCACATCCAGCTATTACAAAAAGGAAAAGTAAGGGACAGAGAAAATGCTAAATACATTAAAATAAAATGTTTTGTGCTATTTGCATTACACTTGGAGAGTCCCAGAACACACTTTTTGAAAGGTATTGTTTCTCGGTGTTAGTAGACATAGAGAGAAGGACAAATACAGATTTTTTTCTTTCATCAATCACCTAGCACAGAAGGCCTCCAAGAAATCCTAGTTGTTTAGAGAAGGGATCTTAGGAAGAGAATTCTTTTACCAACCCAGGAGAAATGTTTCTCTGAAATCACTCTACTGACCGTTCCCCAAAACTTCACATCCCTTCACAATGCCATTGTTAACATGTACATGAAATCTTAGCTGAAGAGATAGTGTATTACATAATTACACATACAGGGGGAAACCTGGGACTCTTATCATTCCTCTTTTCGATAAATAAATAAAACCATACATAGTTTCTGTTGAAAGCATCTTGCTATGAGGCTGACCTAATAAAAAAAAGATGCTCAGCTAAAACGTGGGATCGTATTTTTAACGGCTGAGCAGTTTTGTTTACTATCATCTATTATTTAATACAGTCTTCCCAATCCTCTCCTCAATGGAAGAGAGGAAAATCTATACTGGTGCAAATCAATGAGGGATGGTGCTGTGTTGCGACGAAGCTGCTCTGAAAGGCTGTGTGACCTAAGTGTTGAGCACTGACACAGATAAAGTTCAGGCGGTGGGTGTCACGTGTCTCGTCCTTTTAAAAAAATAAATAAATAAATAAAAGTCACGACTCAGATCCCACGGAGGAGAGTGAAAAATGCAATCTGTGATTTCTCCCGGCCTGCTCTCCACACTGCGCATCCCCCCCGCCCCCCGCCCGCCTCCATCGTCATTCAACTGCCCGGGTTCCCAGTGTAGGATCCCCTGCTCAGTCCCGCACTGCGTCACCAATCCAGTCAAACGGGGACCATGCTCGTCGAGTGACACCTCGGTGTCACTCACGGTGCGCCCCTCTTGGGGAGGATCGTCCAACTGCGTCAAGTCAGGGACGGGGCAGGGGGGGGGGATCAACAAAGCATCGGGCCGCATCCCAAGCGTCCAAAGGTCCTCGCCAGCTCGCACAGGCACCGGCAAATCCAAAGGGTGACTCGGCCGTCATCGCAGAACCAGGGGGGAGGGGTGGCGCCGACCGAGAGCTGCCGGGGCCGTTCCCGCGGGGCCTCGGCTCTGCCTGACGCCGCGCCGGCCGCGCAGGGCCGAACTTCGCGCACCACGGCACCGGCACGGCCCCGGCACGGCCCGGGGCGCGCGCGCCACGAACCGCTCGCGAGCAGCGGAGGGGTCCGGCCCTCTGGCGGCCCGCGCCGGTTACGCGGACCCGGCGCCCGCTGGCTCGGCCAGAGCGCGGGACGAGCAACAATGTCATTACATCGCCCACGGGCGCCCGTCTAGCCCGCGTGCGGCGACGGCAGCGACTTTTTGTCTACAGCCCGCGCCTCGCCTCCCTCCCCTCGCGGCTCCGCAGCCAGCCAGCCAGCCCGCCCGGCCTTACCCGCCAGCTCGTCGGGCTCCAGTCCGCTGTCCGCATCGATCCCGCACAGCACGAAGTAGTGCGCGAAGCGGCAGGCGGCCGGGGAGGACCCCGAGCCCGGGCCCGGCGCCGCGCCGCTGCCGCTCATGCCGCCGCGCTGCCTGGGCGGCCGTCGCCGGGGCCGGGGCCGGGGCCGGCGCTCGCGGAGGAGGCTGTGGGCTGCGGATCGGCGAGAAGCCGGGCTGAGGAGCGGCGCAGGCTCGGCTCGCGGAGGAGGCCCCCGCGGTCTCCGCTCCCACCCTAAGGCGACCCCGGCGCGCCCAGGGCCGCGCAGTCGCCGCAGCCCGGACTCCCGGACGCTGGGGCCGGGGAAGCGGCCTCGGACTCGCTCGCTCGCGCGCGCGCGGGCGGGCGGGATTTCGGCCGGCGGGGGAGGGGCGCGCAGGGGGAGTGTCAGCCGGGGAGGCCCGCGCCGCCGCGGCTGCGCCCGTCCGCTGGAGCTCGGTGTCTGGAGCCCGCGGGTCCGCCGAGGCCCGGGGCGCGCGCGCGCGTTAAGAGCTCGGAGGCGCGCGGCCCGGGGCGCGCACCCGGGAGTCCGCAGGGATCGCGTGCGCGGCCCGGCGCGTGCCCGCCCGCCGCGGTGCAGCCCCCAGCAGCCGGCCCGAGCACGAGCGGCGGAGCGGAATCCTGTCGTCTCCCCCCAGGGGATGTAGCCCAACCCAACCTAAACAATAACGTAGCTCCGGAGAAGGCAGACAGCACGCTGAGGTCATTTCCCACAACGTCCCAACCAGCTTCTTAAACGGGCGTGCAGACGCTTAAAACGTTTTAAGATCCCAGTCCCCTGCGGGGCGTGGTGACTCACGTCTGTAACCCCAGCACTCTTGACGCTGAGGCAGGAGGATTCGGAGTAAGAGACCCGACAGACTCACAGGCACACAAACACAGGGAGGGAGAGAGGGATGGAGGGAGGGAGACGCTCAGAGGCTCTCCGGTAGGACAAATTAACAACCTGGGTAATTGACCCTGAGCTTCTACCCTTCAGTAATCCTCTGGAACCCTGGTAAAGACTTCTCTTACCTTCTTAGCTGGGTTGTACTTGGGGTGGAGGGTAGTTACGTGTCTTGGCTTATTACCATGCCAGTATCTACAGATCGATGGTTTCACTGTGCCTGTCAATCGTGGGTGAAAGAATGATGGTTAATCTAGGTAGTAGCAGGTTGGTGTCACTGGGAAAATAACAAACTTCGATATCTGTAATGCTTCCGAATATTTCCTATTACACAATTATTGCTTCTGTTTTAACAGGGTGCGCACAAAAAAATATTTTACTGAGTGTGTGCTCCTATTTTTGTTGGTGGCTTCTTTTAGAATGTTAGATTCTAAACCAGTCAAACGAATAACAGCAGAAAATTAATTTATTGTTTGTGCTAGCCAAGAAGCAAACCACTTTATGTTCATTTCAGCAGTAACTGGTTATAAGATTGTAAGCATTAATGACTTGGATTTTTTTGTTTTTATTAGCATATATTATATATAATACCGAATATATGACATTTCCTTACACGTACTTTTTTTTTTTTTTTTTTTTTTTTTGAGTCAGGGTTTCTCTGTTTAACAGCCCTGGCTGTCCTGCAACTCACTTTGTAGACCAGGCAGGTCTCAGAGATCTGTCTGCCTTTGCCTCCCGAAAGTGCTGGGCTAAAAGGTGTGCACCACCCCAGCCAGCTTCGTGTACATATTGAGATCATATCCTCTCTCGCCCCCCTCCCATACCCTCTGCTTCCCTTCCTTCTTCTGCTTTCATGTCTTTAACTGTTTTAGTGAGCCAATTAGAGTTCCTTTTTGTTTAATTTAAAAGACTTTTAAAATGACGTGTGTGTGTGTGTGTGTGTGTGTGTGTGTGTGTGTGTGTGTGTGTGTGTCTGTGTGTGTAGAGGTCAGAGGACGCGGTTTCAGGAGCTCTCTCCTTCCGTGATGTGGGTCCTAGGGATCAAACTCAGGTAGTCGGCCCTGGTGGCAACTGTCTCCTTCTCTGCTGATCCACTGCTTAAGGACAATGGGTGAGCAGCTATCTACAGGAGCATGAGCACTTTGTGAGTGACTCACCCACCACTAAAGAAAAGTTCTCTCAAAGGCCGGGTGTGGTTGGGCACACCTCTAATCCCAGCATTCAGGAGGCAGAGGCAGGTGGATCTCCCCCAGCCTGGTGCCAGCCTGGTCCACATAGTGAGTTCCAGGTCAGCCAGGGCCATGTTAGAAAACTGCCTTCCTTCCTGTTGGGGCCCCTTGCACAATTGCTGCCTGAACGGAAAACCTGCAGGGGAGTCAGAATCTCAGTTTTAACCTCTGCTTATCATAAAAACATGCCAAGCTGTCACAATTCCAATTTCCACAAGGAAATCTGGAGTGACATTTTCCTATGCCAAGATTTTAGCTTTTAGGAAAATCTTATCATAACAAAGGCTATTTGGAAAACCAGTAACTATAACCCTCATTATTTCAGTATTTTACATTTTTATTTGTTGTGTGAGGTGTGTGTGTGTGTGTGTGTGTGTGTGTGTGTGTGTGTGTGTGTGTGTGTAGACCAGAGGACAATTTATAAGAGTCAGTTATTTCCTTCCACCACTGTAGTTCCTAGGGAATAAATAAATAAAGTAGTCAGACTTGACAGCCATTTACCAGCCCCGTTATAGTTTTAGAAAAAGGGTCAATTTATGTCAATAACAGCTGATTTAAATCTTTTGTTTAAATTGTTTTCTGCCTTATATAGGTCTACTATTATTATTAAGTATCCTTGGCTGGAGAGGTGATGTGTGTGTGTGTGTGTGTGTGTGTGTGTGTGTGTGCATGTGTGATATCTGACTTTTATTAAAGAACTCATACAACTCAGTGATATCAAAACAAAGCATTGCTACACTGGAGATGGAGACTGAGCACAGGGTCCTTGGGTGCTGAACACAGGTGTGTGTGAAGACACTGAACAATTATCAAGAGTCAGTGCTCCCCTACTATGTGGGTTCTTGACATCTAACCTGGGCCCTCAAGCTTGACAGCAAGTGCCAGTATTCGCTGAGCTGTTTTTTCCTGCCAACTAATACAATTAAAATCGTGTTTTTAATTATCGTGTGTACGTGTGTGCTCCTGCTTGTGTAACACACACAAAAATAAATAAATAAATAAATAAATAAATAAATAAATAAATAAATAAATAAATGGCCTGGCGACAGATACTGAGGTTCAAAATTCAAGCTGAATATCAGAAAAGCAAAGCACCCAGCCACTAGCTCTCACCTCTAGCTCAGGCTGAAAGGGCTGATCCATGCATGCCTCTCCTCAGTGTGGCTGGAGAATGAATGCCTCTCGGAGACCTTGCTTCTGTCTTATATGCAGGCATGTGATCTGTTACTCTTTGTGGACTGATTTAATCTCATGTATACCTGGGTGGCCTTGAACTCAGATAGATCCGTCTACCTGAGTCCGAGGATTAAAGGTGTATATCACCACCTCCTAACTTCTGGCTGCTGGGATTAAAGGTGTGTGCCTGGCTTCCATGACTTGTGGCTAACTTTGCTTTCTGACTTCTCAGGCAAGCTCTAATAAATCATTAACACTATATCACTATATGTGTGTGTGTATACCATGTGTGCACAGTGCCTAGAAGAAGCTATCAGATCCCCTGGAACTAGAGTTATGGGAAGTTGTGAGATGCCTGGTGTGGATGCTAAGAAACAGGTCAGGTCCTTCCTCTGCAAGAGAAACAATAAAATATCTCTCTAGCCCTACAATACAACTTTTCTTTTGAGACAGGGGTCTCTGAGTAGTCCTGGATGCCCTAAAACTTGTTATTTATACGTTGAACACAGAGATCTATCTGTAAGGTTGTTACTTGCTGGAGGTTTAGAAAAATAATCCATTTAATGCCTGGTATCTGGTTTCTTCCTTACATTTGGTAGCTGTCTTAGTCAATGTTCTATTGCTGTGAAGAGACACCACAACCATGGCAACTCTTACAAAGGAAGACAATTAGGTCTGGCTTATAGTTCAGAGATTTAGTCCATTATCATCATGGCTGGGTTTCTATTGCTGTGAAGAGACACCATGGCCATGGCAACTCTTATAAAGGAAAAACATTTAGTTTGGATGGCTTATACTTCTAAGTTTAGTCCATTATCATCATGGTGTGTTGGTGGTGTGCAGGCAGACATGATACTGGAGGAGCTGAGAGTTCTACATCTTGACTTGCAGGCAACAGGAAGTGGTCTGAGACATTAGGTGTGGCTTGAGCATATATGAGACCTCAAAGTCTGCCTCCACAGTAACGCACTTCCTCCAACAAGGCCATACCTACTCCAAAAAGACCACAACTCCTAACAGTGCCACTTTCTATGAGTTTATGGGGACCAATTACATTCAAATTACTACAGCTGGGAAGCGTGGTGGTGTGCAGACAGAAATGGTGCTGGAGAGGTAGCTGAGAGTTCTAAGTCTGGATCTGAAACCTCAAAGCCAATCCCCAGTGACACATTTCCTTCAATAAGGCCACACCTCCTAATAGTGCTATTTCCCTCGTTTCCAAGCATTTGAATCTACGAGCCTCTGGGACCCATTCTTACTCAAACCACCACATTCCACTTAGCCATATCATAATGCACAAGTGCATTCAGTCCAACGTCAAAAGTCCATGTAGTGGTTTGAATGTAACTGGCCCCCATGAAATTATAGGGAGTGGCACTCAGGAGGTGTGGCTTTTTGAGAGTGGGTATGGCCTTGTTAAAGGAAATGTCTCACTGTGGGGAAGGGCTTTGAGGTTTCCTATACTCAGGATATCACTCAATGCCTCAGTTGACTTCCTGTTGCCTGCAAGATATTGATTGGACTCTCGGCTATTTCAGCAGCACCATATCTGCCTGCACGCCACCATGCTCTCTGCCATGATAATAATGGACTGAACCTCTGAAACTGTAAGAGAGCCACCCCAATAAATCTTTTTTTTTTTTTTTTTTTTTTTTACTTATGAGAGTTGCCATGGTCATGGTGTCTCTTCACAACAACAAAAACCCTAACTAAGACAGTCCCCACAGTCTATAACAGTCTCAACACTGTTTAAAAGTTCAAAGTCTCTTCTGTAAGTCCCGGCAATCTCTTAACTATAACCCCTGTAAACCAAACTCAAAAGGCAGATCACATACATACAGCATTCAGAATATACATTTTTATTCTGGACCAAATACTGAACCAAAGCTAGACTGAAAACTAGGTATGCAAATTCCAAACTGCATCCCCATTGTTATCAATAAAGCTTGTGGGGGACCTTGGCTGATTTCATGGCATATGAGTGTGACTGACAAACATGCCAGGCAGACAGAGTCTAAGTGAGAAGTTTTATTAGAAAGGGGAGGAAAGGGGGGAGGAAAGAGGGGAGGAAAGAGGTAAAGAGACAGAGACAGAGAGACAGAGCAAGGACAGAAGTAAAGAGGGAGACAGGGAAAGTCCTGTGTGCCCCAGGGGAACAGCAGGAAAGAGAGGAGCAGGCAAAGAGAGCATACGTGGGTTGGGGTCTTGCTTTTAAAGGGGTCCTTTGCACGTGCATGCTGACCAGGATACTGCCTGAGTGCATTCTGCCAGTCACAGGGGCAGGCCAGCATAATGCCTGAGTCATTACATCCATATCTGATGTCAGAGCACTCTTCCGATCTCCATCTCTTTTCAGCTTTGTTGACAGCAACACGCGTCTCTCTCTTGGGCTGGTTACGCACCCTGATAGCAGCTCTCCTCAGCAGGTATCCCATGACTGTGGCATCTCCAACACCTTGGGTTGTCCAAGGCACTCCAGCCTTCAACTCCACAGCTTCACTCATGTCCTCTCTCGGCCTTTATGCAGGGACACCCCTGACACATGCCGGGAGGGACTCAGCATCTTTCTTTAGCCATGGAGAGAGATTCTACCACCCCTTTCTTGTATCCTTGACTCTAAAGGCAGAACCATGTGACCAAAGCTGCCAATTTTGCCGCTTTGAGGGGCTGAAACATGGCCCTCTCGTTCAAATACCAGCTTTCGTTTTCAACAGTTTCTTTCACTGCTTAAGCTTGGCTGTTCTAGAACTCAAATCTGTAGACCAGGCTAGCCTCAAAAGCCGAGATCTGCCTGCCTGCCTTTGCCTCTGGAGTGCTAGGATTAAAGGTGTGACCCACCACACTCACTTTAAGCTTCTCTTTAATTCCTTTTCCCAAATTGGAGGGTTAGTTGCGTGTGGGAGTGGGGTTTTGCTCTGAGGTCACCACTCCCATTATTCCAGGCTTTTCTTTAAGCTGTTTATCTCCTTCAACAAAGGACTTAGCTGCCCAAGATCTGCTTTAGTCGGGGTGGGGGGTTTCAGGTCCCAGAGAGGATGTGTGCAGTGGGCGGGGAGAGAGAAGGAGACAGACTCCATCTGAAGGTGAATCAGGATGGTCGCTAGCAGCGTTTAATTGAAAGGAAGACTACAGTTTTTATACTCTATAGTTGCACATAGTATTAAACGGGAGAAGGGAGGTGGGGTGTGGCTTGAGATCAGGGATTGAGGAATCTAGCATTGACCTTGACAATAGGCACAAATCATATGTTAATGAAGGGCCACAAGTTCTTCCTGCCAGAGATAAGGAGAATGATTGCTTTATCAAGCAGGGGCTTTCCTCAAGCCCCTTTCCCCTAAGGGATGGAGTCCTTGGGAAAAGGACTTCTGGGGGACAGACGCTACACTACAATTTCTTAGTCTTATTCTATGGGCCTGTCCCCCTCATTACTTTCTCAAAGGGGAAAGTCCTGATATCTTACTCTTTTCCCATTATACTGTACCATCCTCATTTCTCTATATTTATTAACTGATTTATTTATTATGTATACAGTATTCTGTCTGCATGCCAGGAGAGGTCACTGTACTCATTACAGATGGTTGTAAACCTCCATGCGGTTGCTGGGAATTAAACTCAAGACCTTTGAAAGATCAAGCAGTGCTCTTAACCACTGAGCCATCCATCGTTCCAGCCCTATTAACTGAATTCTTGCCCTTAATGGCCTCAGACTCTGGGTCTGAATTATAGGCATTTCATCCTTGGGATCAAATGTGTCTAGCAAATCTCTAACTTTCTTGATCTTGGTATAATTGGGGGGGGGGGGAGACTCCGTTCAGGCAGCAATGATCACCTGGTCCTTGGCACTTAGCTTCATTCCTGGAGCCCCTTTTCTCCTCAAACTGTACATTTTGTATCCTTCCCTTAATCAGCTTGTTACTTTTCAATGCTAGACTGTTGAAATCTCCCTCGACAAACCTGTTAATCCAAAAATATCCAATTTAACCTCAGGCAGATTTTTCTGGACAGGGGCAGAAAACATCCATACTCATCATCAAAATGTCAGAAGAATTACCCTTAGGCCACTTACTAATATTCTCCTCTGAAATCTCTTGAGCTGGGCATTCACCGTTCAAATCACTTTCAGCATCACTGTCTTCCATGCTCCTACTAGTATAGCCCATTAAGCCCCTATTAAAGGGTTCAACTGCCTGTCTAATCCAAAAGTCCCAAAGCCCACAATCCTCCAAACAAAAGCATGGCCAGGCCTATCACAATACCTCCCTCCTGGTACCATCTGTCTGAGTCAATGTCCTACTGCTGTGAAAAGACACCACCGTGTTCGTGGCAACTCTTATGAAGGAAAATGTTTAATTAGGGCTGGCTAACAGTTCTGAGGTTTAGTCCATTATCATCATGGCAGTAAGCCGGCAGACATGGTGCTGGAGAGGCAGCTGAGATTTCTATCTACAACTAGATCCACAAGTGGAGAGAGAACACTGGGCCTGGCTTGAGGTGTGGCTCCTCTGTCTCTCCAAGTCTCCAGCAGGTAATTACCTTGTAACCGCCTTCACTGTTGCCCAGGAAGCTAGCCTTGAAAGCCTGTGCTTAAGCTGTCCCCCTTCCTTAACCTCACGTTC